>JAQJVL010000047.1:2623973-3287272 GCA_035578905.1 Stictocephala bisonia
TACTGTAGGAAGGGGACGGTTGAGCATTCGTGTACCACTGTGGAGGAAGTAAACTTTAGTTTGAAGGTCTATGACCGAACTGCGATTATCTCGTGCAAATGTATCAGACATATTTACTCTTCATCTCCTTGGTTTTGGATATTTTTATTCACTGCATTGTTATGACCTCAATGTACAAAACCTATACAATAGGCCCTATGCTTTTCGAAAACTTCTCAAAACTTAAATGTCCTAAATAACAAGTAAATTTATACTCCCTAAATACTAACAAGCTGTTTATAACTATAAAATAAAAAGGAATTTTGTAATGGAAACTTCTATTAAAATTATTTGTTATTTTAATCTAATTTTTCTCTGTACTTATTTACGTATTTTATGTCAGAAAATGATGTGCGTGTAAAAAACACAATCATAGTGTTTCTCTTCTTATTTCAACTACTTACATAAAATAACAGCTATATTCTATTACGATATAACTCGTTGTTATTATAAATAAATAACGTCTTTATTTGGAGCATTTTTCAACATACAGTTGTTTTTCAAAAAAACTCAAGTCATACAAAAATTACATGTATATGGCCAAGGACTAGGCTAAAATCACAAAACAAAAATATATTTTACACAACTTACATTTTAAAATAATCATATTCCAATTGTAGCTTAATTTTATTTTTAAATGATTCATAGCTGAGTGCTTTGAAATTCTGTTGAATTCTGTTGTAAATCTGGGGAGCAAAGTAAGAAATAACATTCCTTCCCACCTCGAGTCTGACTTTGGGGTACCTCTAGCATGCTGTCCTGGCACGTGCTAGTTCCTCAAAAACAAGCCACCTCCCAACTAAATATGGAACTGTAATAGCATGTATCGTAACGGATATGAATTGTCTCTGCCTAATACTATTGGTTTTATAATCCTTATGGTGTAGCAACATTTTATGACATTATTGCAATAAGAATTCAAGAACGAGATTGATTTTTTTTTATTGATTTTTTTAAGGAATGCTACTATTCCTTAATAATGGATAGTAATAGCGTTATAAATTGTAAGTGAATGAATAGGCGCCGTTGTAGGAATATAAAACAGATTTAGGTTAAATTAAAGGCATAATATTTTTGTTTTTATTGGTGGAATAGATTTAATATATAATTTCATATATAAAAATGCTTTATTATTAACACTTCCAAAACTTATTCATTCATCTTCATTTATATTTAGTGTACCGCAGATCCTCGTGCGGGAAATATTTGAAGACAAATAATATTACTAAAAATAATAATTGGTCCATTTGTAGCGTGTGCATTATTTCAAAATATGTAATGGCTAAAAGTCTAAGCATTATTTATTTAAAGAATAATTAATTTTATATTTCAGTTAATTTACGAGATGCCAAAATGGACGGCGTGTCCTTCACGACTTCACTCATCGTCGTCGGGTATCTGACTTTAGGTAAGAACCTTCATTTATAACTATTGACTTATATTATTTAAAGAGATTTATTAGTTCAATTTTAACATTATGGAAGAATGAATTGTTTCAATTTCATAAAAGACGAGTTAGTGTCTACATTTTTTACGTTAAAATGTGTGTTCAATGAGCGGCAAGACAGAGGTGCGGGTGCTGGAACCTCCAGTGGTACGGGTCCGAAATGTGTGTGTGTTCAGTGAGCGGCAAGACAGAGGTGCGGGTGCTGGTACCCCCAGTGGTACGGCGTGGCTCCACGGTCACCCTGGTCTGTCTACACAACCTCACTTCCGACAACCTTTACACGGTCAAGTGGTACAGAGGCTACTATGAGTGTTACTATCTAACGTTGAAATGTGTGTTCAGTGAGCGGCAAGACAGAGGTGCGGGTGCTGGTACCTCCAGTGGTACGGCGTGGCTCCACGGTCACCCTGGTCTGTCTACACAACCTCACTTCCGACAACCTGTACACGGTCAAGTGGTACAGAGGCAACTATGAGTGTTACTATCTAACGTTGAAATGTGTGTTCAGTGAGCGGCAAGACAGAGGTGCGGGTGCTGGTACCTCCAGTGGTACGGCGTGGCTCAACGGTCACCCTGGTCTGTCTACACAACCTCACTTCCGACAACCTGTACACGGTCAAGTGGTACAGAGGCAACTATGAGTGAGCGGCAAGACAGAGGTGCGGGTGCTGGTACCTCCAGTGGTACGGCGTGGGTCCACGGTCACCCTGGTCTGTCTACACAACCTCACTTCCGACAACCTGTACAAGGTCAAGTGGTACAGAGGCTACTATGAGTGTTACTATCTAACGTTGAAATGTGTGTTCAGTGAGCGGCAAGACAGAGGTGCGGGTGCTGGTACCTCCAGTGGTACGGCGTGGCTCCACGGTCACCCTGGTCTGTCTACACAACCTCACTTCCGACAACCTGTACACGGTCAAGTGGTACAGAGGCTACTATGAGTGTTACTATCTAACGTTGAAATGTGTGTTCAGTGAGCGGCAAGACAGAGGTGCGGGTGCTGGTACCTCCAGTGGTACGGCGTGGCTCCACGGTCACCCTGGTCTGTCTACACAACCTCACTTCCGACAACCTGTACAAGGTCAAGTGGTACAGAGGCTACTATGAGTGTTACTATCTAACGTTGAAATGTGTGTTCAGTGAGCGGCAAGACAGAGGTGCGGGTGCTGGTACCTCCAGTGGTACGGCGTGGCTCAACGGTCACCCTGGTCTGTCTACACAACCTCACTTCCGACAACCTGTACAAGGTCAAGTGGTACAGAGGCTACTATGAGTGTTACTATCTAACGTTGAAATGTGTGTTCAGTGAGCGGCAAGACAGAGGTGCGGGTGCTGGTACCTCCAGTGGTACGGCGTGGCTCAACGGTCACCCTGGTCTGTCTACACAACCTCACTTCCGACAACCTGTACACGGTCAAGTGGTACAGAGGCTACTATGAGTTTTACCGGTTCGTACCTCGAGACCATCCGCCGATCACAACCTTCCCACTGCCTGGCCTGGAGGTCGACGTAAGAAATTAAAATAATAATTCAATTAATTAACCTACACTGATTTTCAAGGCAACAAAATCAGTAACATATTGTAGTTTCTTCTCCTATTTAATTTTTTTAAATAAGAATTTGTACTAATTCAGTTAGCGTTTAGTTTAATTAATACATAATAATAATAATAATAATAATAAACGTCTTTATTGCTGTAGGACAATACAAATATTGCATAGCATGCGTCAAAAGGATTTACAAAATAAAACAGAAAAAACATTGTGGTTTGACACTTCAGCCATACAACAAGATTTATAATCGCGAAAATAAATTTGATCTCAAGCCGATGATACCCCCTATATGTGGTCCATGAACTCGTCCATCGAGTAGAACACGTTCGACACTAAAAAGCGTCTTAATTTTGATTTGAATGTTGGTTCTCAATTTTCGAATCGAATGCCTTGTTTGGATAATTTTGTTTGGATGGACTGTTGACAATTTCAGATTGCAGGTAGGTGCTTTAGGAGGTAACCGACCATGCACCCCAATCGTTACTAGCAAACATTATTTTTCCTGTTTAGCTTAAGACAGTGTGCCCGCCTTCACCATCCGACCCTTATGCGGGCTGTAAATTCTACGACATACGGAAAAGGCAAACCATTGGACTTTTTATTTAAATGTTTACCTTTTTGCTCGGTATGTACATACGGAGATGTAAAAAATCATGTTTTTAATTATTCATTAGTAAGATGTCGACCGTCAAGATATGGGCGAATGTGAATGGCGAATGAGTGTGATGAGTGTAGATGAACGAATGTAGTCATTGCTAGTAACTAAGGTTAACAGTTCCTCAGAGAGAGCTATTTATTTTAATAGCCCAATAGCTAGGGCTACTAAGGCGCCTACAGCTTTACGTGGAATCCGAACCACGTGGTTTTTGAGATATAAATAATGTGATTTGTGATATGTATATATGGTGCTCGATATCACAAATCACAAGCTAAATTATTAACACTTATTTATTAAATACGTTCATCTGTAACTGGCTATTATCTAGTGTTTAAAACTAAAGCATGCAAAGTTTGTTTATCGTAAATTAAACACTTATATTTTTATATTTATTTTGGGAATATTTCGTATGATAGTAAATGTGTTTAGTTAGTAACTCGTATTGTACTTAACTTTACTAGTGAAAGGGATTAAAATTGATTATTATTATTTTAAGTAAAATATATTTTAGGAATTTTTGTTTGTAAATAAATTGAAAATTGTTATGTAGTTTAAAATTATTTTAATTTTAAAAATTATTTCAACCTTGCATGACTTTAACTTTATACATAAGAACTAAACTGTTGCGCTGCTAAACGGTTGTGTGAACCAAGTGATTGGTGCAGCAGTTGTACAGGAATATACACAACTGAAAACGTTAATATCGACAACTACTGCTGACGAACGCCTACGCCTACCGCTAGATATAAAATAGACCATTTAAAAATTAAATAGATATTATTATAAAATATATATACATTATTATTTGACGTTTTTAGTTACTATATTCCTTTGGGCCAATTTATTTTCTGCAATAGAAATTTCAAAACAAGCTAACATAATTAATTAATAGTATATTCATTTTAACAAGGCAATTCTACGGTGGTGTGTCACTACCCCTGAATGTGTGTGGGTGGGTATTTGGGTTATGCACACGTATATATCAAATGTTTTGGTCGCGTTGAAACGCATTGTAATTACTTTAAAATACTGCATTAAATTATTATAAATGTTTCATTTTATGTGTTTTGTTATTAGACGAACGGATCCAGTGCACAGCAAGTGACAGTACGAGTCTTGGAACATCATATATCAGGGACATTTACCTGCGAGGTGTCAGCAGAAGGGCCGTCCTTCAGCACAGACAAAGACTCAGCACGACTCTCCGTCATCGGTAAGCTTTGCTCCTTTGGTGGATAGGAAGAGACACCACCACAAACGACATTCTTTATAATTTTTGTCGTGGCCAAGTACCATGTGTTGGTTATGGTGGTGACTTTTACCATTGACTATCGAAACAAGAAGATTGTCCGCTCACGTTGATCCCGTAAAGCCGCTGTCCTGTTTAGCTAACTAATAGTTCTGTTCGGTTTTCACAGGTCACCATTTACTGGTGGTGGTTTCCCTGTCTCTATTCCTCGTCATCCCTCCCTCTGTCTCTCTCCAGCACACGCTGAAGTAACTAATAGCTGAGCTAATAGTACGCCAAAAAGTCATCCGAGCGTTTTTTTGAAACAAATTGCCGATAGATAGCAGCACAGGTGTGTGTCTACTGCAAATGCATTATTTTTGTTTCTCTAGTCAACACTTTTATTTTGAACTGAAATTGTCAAATGTATCTTAGGCCTACTGATCAGTGAAGTCTAACCGGTCGTTACAGAATACTATACTCTAAAAACTCCTTCCAGTTCATGTGTTACAGTTTTATATTTGTACATATACTATGGCATTACACTAACTAAAACATAAATGCCACATATCGTTCTACTCAGACTGAGGTCAGAAATACGAACTAACGGATAGATGAAGGGGCTAAAGACTCTTGGACCATTGTAAGATCTATTTTTATATTTAGAGTGACCACTACAGATACGTTGACAAGATTTATATAATTACTATTTTTGTTTGTACATTTACCTCTAGATTTTATTGATCCTTCAAGGCAGTATGAGCATAACTTTATTTGTTTATGTTTATTTTTACTTAATAATATAGTTCTTTTTTGTTTATTTATTTGTCATTTATGTTAATAATCTTAGGATTGTGCACGCTATAGCTCTACCTTTTGGTCGTCATTTACGGAGGGGCTGTTAAATATACATATATTAAATGTTCTTTTTTAATGTTCTGCAATTTATTTCCTAGTTATAACGTTCAAAGTTTTAATACATTTGTTTGAATTCAATCTCTTAAATAATTTGTCATAAGATGTCTTCACAGATAATATTTTTAGTTTATATAGCGTGTTACGTGGTGGTAGAAATGCAATACAAGTCATACAACATAGATTTATTACAACGTTAGGACAAAATGTGCGATTATTTTGATCGATTTCAGTAAACCGTGTTTACCTTCCTCAAACCAGAGGGATTCATCAGTCTTCTCTAACACTTGACCATTTAACTAGACATGATTCATCAGTCTTCTCTAACACTTGACCATTAACTAGACATGATTCATCAGTCTTCTCTAACACTTGACCATTAACTAGACATGATTCATCAGTCTTCTCTAACACTTGACCATTTAACTAGACATGATTCATCAGTCTTCTCTAACACTTGACCATTAACTAGACATGATTCATCAGTCTTCTCTAACACTTGACCATTAACTAGACATGATTCATCAGTCTTCTCTAACACAACACTTGACCATTAACTAGACATGATTCATCAGTCTTCTCTAACACTTGACCATTTAACTAGACATGATTCATCAGTCTTCTCTAACACTTGACCATTAACTAGACATGATTCATCAGTCTTCTCTAACACTTGACCATTAACTAGACATGATTCATCAGTCTTCTCTAACACTTGACCATTAACTAGACATGATTCATCAGTCTTCTCTAACACTTGACCATTAACTAGACATGATTCATCAGTCTTCTCTAACACTTGACCATTAACTAGACATGATTCATCAGTCTTCTCTAACACTTGACCATTAACTAGACATGATTCATCAGTCTTCTCTAACACTTGACCATTAACTAGACATGATCATCAGTCTCTACACTTGACCATTATCTAGACATGATTCATCGGTATTCTCTAACACTTGACCATTAACTAGACATGATTCATCGGTATTCTCTAACACTTGACCATTAACTAGACATGATTCATCGGTCTTCTCTAACACTTGACCATTAACTAGACATGATTCATCGGTCTTCTCTAACACTTGACCATTAACTAGACATGATCCATCGGTCTTATCTAACACTTGACCATTATCTAGACATGATTCATCGGTATTCTCTAACACTTGACCATTAACTAGACATGATTCATCGGTATTCTCTAACACTTGACCATTAACTAGACATGATTCATCGGTCTTCTCTAACACTTGACCATTAACTAGACATGATTCATCGGTCTTCTCTAACACTTGACCATTAACTAGACATGATTCATCGGTCTTCTCTAACACTTGACCATTAACTAGACATGATTCATCGGTCTTCTCTAACACTTGACCATTAACTAGACATGATTCATCGGTCTTCTCTAACACTTGACCATTAACTAGACATGATTCATCGGTCTTCTCTAACACTCGACCATTAACTAGACATGATTCATCGGTCTTCTCTAACACTCGACCATTAACTAGACATGATTCATCGGTCTTCTCTAACACTCGACCATTAACTAGACATGATTCATCGGTCTTCTCTAACACTCGACCATTAACTAGACATGATTCATCAGTCTTCTCTAACACTCGACCATTAACTAGGCATGATTCATCAGTCTTCTCTAACACTCAACCATTAACTAGACATGATTCATCGGTCTTCTCTAACACTCGACCATTAACTAGACATGATTCATCGGTCTTCTCTAACACTCGACCATTAACTAGACATGATTCATCGGTCTTCTCTAACACTCGACCATTAACTAGACATGATTCATCGGTCTTCTCTAACACTCGACCATTAACTAGACATGATTCATCGGTCTTCTCTAACACTCGACCATTAACTAGACATGATTCATCGGTCTTAACTAGACATGATTCATCAGTCTTCTCTAACACTTGACCATTAACTAGACATGATTCATCAGTCTTCTCTAACACTTGACCATTAACTAGACATGATTCATCAGTCTTCTCTAACACTTGACCATTAACTAGACATGATTCATCAGTCTTCCCTAACACTTGACCATTAACTAGACATGATTCATCAGTCTTCTCTAACACTTGACCATTAACTAGACATGATTTTTTGGTATTTTTCAGCATTTAAAATTACAGTAATATAGAAAATAGCCCTCCTTCTCTATGTTAAAATAGTATTTTCTTTCAATATGACTGTTTGCTCTACCCTGATATTTTCTACTTAACAAAAAGCTCATTGAGTAAGTATCATTATTTTTATGATGTTAACATTATTTTACATTTTAACACACCATGCCCCCAAAGTTGTAGGTTTGTAATTACTGTATTCTTAGGCTTGTTCTAGACATAGGGGTGCGTCGGCCCCTGCTAAAGGCTGCCAGCAGCGTCCACCTGGCCGGGACACCCTTGGAAGTGAACTGCTCGGCCCAGCCCACCGTGCCTCCACCCCACATCGCTTTCTACATTGACAATGTCAGGGTATGTAAAGAACACAATTTATATTTATTGTACAAGTAAAAGTAGAATCGTATTGGCGGGTCGGGTCGGGTCGCAACTGAATAATTGCGAGAAACTACTACATTTGTCATTGTTTAGGGCGTTTAGGCTACTTACAATCCCGGTGCCATTCGCATTGTTCAGATGGCAGGAAAACTAGGATTCACAAAAATTCAACTGAGGCTTACAATCAAATGGCTGACGGAACTTGACCTACCGTCATTCATGTCTTGGGTTTTGCTATAAAGTTAGTTAGGTTTCCATTTGGGATTGAAAATATTATATGAAAACTAAATACAATTTAAATTGTTACTCTTATATAATTTTGCTATTTCAAAAGTATGTTTTTGCCGAAGTTATTTTTTTTCAATGCCAAGTTTTCTTAGTTTTGTATTATACTGACAATTTACCATTACATGTGTGACGACCCTAATGATAACAGTGAAGAGCATGTAATATATCAATCCTTAGGTGAACGGACTATTAAATAATCACTGTATGTTTAATTGCATATATGATTATTCATTACTAATAAAGAACGACTTATTCATTATTCATCTCTAAGACACCGATCATAGAGATATGGGCGAATATGAGGGGTGAATGAGTGTGATGAGTGTAGATGAACAAATGCAGTCATTGTTACTATATGAGTTCGACTTAGCTCAGAAAGGACTATTTATTAATAGCCCAATTGCCAGCGCAAATGTACTAACAAACCGCACTGGTAAAGTAATATACAGTATATAGCAGCCTTATAAAACTAAATATCTTCTTTAAATACTATAAAATATACAACATAGTAATATAATCAATTTGAATGTAAATAATATCAATTAATTTATATCACCAACAATTAAAAGCCGTAGTAAAATAGTGTAATCATATTATGAAAAATACTATAAAATATAAACTGCAATTAAACAATCATAACTCCATCAACAAGTATTAATACTTTAGTCTGTACAACTGAAGATGGTCTTTCTAGACAGAGATCGATATTGATTATTAAAAACATCACAAAAGATTGCCAAGTGTTGTTCTTTTTATATATATTAATACTTCTTAATGGAGAAGGATTGTGTAGTTACACCACGTATCTCATAGTATTTCTTATAATATGATTACTATATTTAACTATCAACTACGAGGCCAAATATTTTATTAGTTTTTATTAATATTCAACCTTCATACTCAATGCGCGCTTACTGACGCATTCACGCTATCATATTATTATTATCACTATTCAACCATTATATAAATGTTGTTTGTAATACTGTAACTTATTCACATTTTATTTCCCTCAATATTTACAATGCCGATCTTTAACATTGTCATACAGATCACGGTAACTAGAATAATACGGTAGGGTTCACTCGCATGATGCGCAGTAAATCTTGGTGTCAATGACGTCACACAGACATATCAGCTGGTTCATATGTTACACTGAATGTAGTAATAATCAGTAACTGTTTTTCTTAAATCACTGTTTTCATTAACCACAAACATAATACCCGTTAATAACTATTATTAATGTTATACAAATACTTTCAATGATAATATTATTAATAAGTATATTGTATTGATGTTTGTTTAACGGTTGGTTAATATTAAAAGGTGGCTCCATCGGCTTGTCCAATTAATCCAATTAAAATATGGTCGTTTAGTTTTTATTTGGAATTGTATCAATAAATAACAACTGTCAAGTATTGAAACAGCTGTTTATATAGAGCATAATAAATATAATTTTGTCTTGAATTATTACAGTTATATTGCTTTTTTTAATAAAAAAAAAAAAAAGTTCTTTTGTCTGAAAATGTTCTATTTTTATTTAATTTGGCCAAATTTCAGTAATAATAAAATAATAATATTATTATAAGTATTTTTAGTGTTTTAGTAATAGTTATTAACCGGTTAAAGTCTAGTCGTTATGAAAACAGTGATTTAAGAAAAACAGTTACTGATTATTACTACATTCAGTTTAACCGATGAACCAGCTGATATGACTGTGTGACGTCATTGACACCAAGATTTACTGCGCACCATGCGCATGAACCCTGACACCAAGATTTACTGCGCACCATGCGCATGAACCTTACCGTATTATTCTAGTTACCGTGATACAGATCCCTAGTTACGTCGATGAATGCACGTTTATCTTTAAAGGAGGCAACTAAACTAAATTCAAACACCTGTTACATTAAAACGCATTAAATATATAATTTATTAATGAACGTAATCGATATTATATTTATTGCAATTGTAAAAGAGAATTAAGCTCCATTGTAAAGTTGAGTTACAATTATTAAAGTCAATTCGGAATTCCGTCTCGTATCATTACTTTTTTCAGTAACCTGAACAGATATGACTATCAATGTTTCCCCCTTTTTCAGTAACCTGAACAGATATGACTATCAATGTTTCCCCCTTTTTCAGTAACCTGAACAGATATGACTATCAATGTTTCCCCCTTTTACTCATTTATTATTTTTAGCGTTGTACCAATTAAGTTACGTCTAAATATTATTAATTCAGTACTATTTATGAAGATATAAAATTAACTCTGAATAAACCCATGGATACTAAGTAATTTATATGAAATTGTATAGTTTATAAAAATTCAACAGTACGAGCAACCCACTGTTTATTTATGTTACTCTTATCTTTTTGTAATTTAATTCACTATCAACTTTTGATTGTGTTAAAATGTACATATAGAAAATAGTATTAATTTACTTTTTGTTCCTATCATTTTATGGAATATACAGTCACTCACTATAAATTATAAATTGAATGATATATTCCTCATAATTCACACTATAGCATGGATTTATTAATATTCTTATAAAATTTTTATTTTAAAGTATATGGGTAGATGTTTTGAGAATATTATATCTGAATATCAACTACACATTGACCTGAAACACCGTAAAACAGATATTTACTAATAGGATTCATCGTAATCATATTTAATTCCACCCATTTTGTACAGTAGTTTTAGATATTGACAATTGACATGCAAAATGGCGGGTGCCAAAACCGGGAGAGAGATTACATAAGCATACAATAAGTAGTTCTTTGAGGATTTTTCAGACAAATAAATTAATTAATAAGTGTTTTCCAAGTATGAGAATAAAACGCGTTTAAAAAAATAATATTGATACTATTTTCACACACCTCCAGTCTATGAATTGACATTCTTTCGCCCAACCCTGTACCGATAACCATCGCCGATTAAAGGCCGGCTTCCCTCCTCTTATTTCGATTACCTCCATATTGAACACTTAACACAGTTAATAATTAAACACTGTCAATTTGGCACAAATGAGAAGAGTTAGATGTCTTCATTGATAACTACTCTCAATCCATTCCGCCCCTCCAGGCTGGACATTCCCGGCTGACTGTTCCTGTTCCTAGAAACAGCAGTTAGTCGGACCCTCCGGACCCGTGTGCGCTAGGAGCACTGTGCAGTGCAAGCACGTGCGCAGGAAACACGACACCCAAGAACGGTTCCCCTTCAACACGTTTTATACATAACCCGATATTTTTCTATGAAAGAGGACATAATTCACTTATTTATCTTAAAATATATTTTCTAAATTATTTCAGTTTTTACTGTCATAAAGATCTGTATAGGCCTATGACTAACAAAAAGGCCAGATTCAAAGGACTGTGACTACCAAATTAATTCTTATATAATATGTTACAATACACAACTATTGAGACAGACTTCATTAACTACGATAGTTTTGTGTTACTTGCCGACTTCTCGATACCATGTACATGTAGGAGCTTCCATGTACGTGTTCACACCGGACATGAACATCAAGAGAACAAAATAACCAAGAAAGGAAAAATACCTCAATAAAAAATGTGGATAATAGTAACTAGCACTAGTAAGAAAAACTTTGATAAAATGTTTTTATTTCAGAATAGTTCTGTTCATAACATTATAAAATTAAGATTGTCAGTTTCTTGTTTTCAACATTTTTCCAGTTTAGATATTTTGGCTTTCCCATCTATAGAGACCATTGTCCCCAAACCATTCATTTACCTCCGTGTTTCCGAACAATTTATGTTGGGTGGATTACGTTTCCAAGGCCGTTCTGCGAGTCCACTATATTTGAGCCACCCACCCACCCATACACGTTCAGTGATATTGACCCACCCACTCACCCACACACGTACAGTGGCATTGACCTACCCGCCCACTCATACACGTACAGTGGTATTGACCCACCCGCCACCCATACACGTACAGTGGTATTGATAGTAACTGTACAAACTATCAAGCTTGTGTGTCAAGCGTTTAAAAAAATTATTTATTTAACACAAAAATATAGGATAACATTTTACAAACAATAATAATTCAACAAGTTCTGTAAGTTTGTATATTTAGCTTTAATAGTGTACAGTAACATGAGATAATAATAGTGGTACATATGGCAATAAGAATGTATTTATTGCTGTTGAACAACAGAATAGCCTTAACAAAAGTCAATGTACGTATAAACTATCACAATTTGTAACAAGTAAAACATATATTAATACAACAAAACTGCACATCAAGTGTATAGGAATGATAGCAGATCAAACAATCCTATGCAGTGACGATTCTGGCAAACATACTCCCCCCTCCCCACCTTCATTCTTTCCCGTGACACCAAGTTTTGCTCAAAATGTTAATTTAAAAAAGATTATGAGAGTCTACATTTAATGACAGTACTGAGCATGAGAGCTTACGTGTAATGTCAATACCTAGCATGCAAGCCTACATTACTCAGCTTGAGAGCCTACATTACTCAGCATGAGAGCCTACATTACTCAGCATGAGAGCCTACATTACTCAGCATGAGAGCCTACATTACTCAGCATGAGAGCCTACATTACTCAGCATGAGAGCCTACATTACTCAGCATGAGAGCCTACATTACTCAGCATGAGAGCCTACATTTAATTACAGTAATGTGCATAAGAACCGACATTTAATGACAGTACTGAGCATGAGAGCTTACGTGTAATGTCAATACCTAGCATGCAAGCCTACATTACTCAATGAGAGCCTACATTTAATGACAGTAATGTGCATGAGAACCTACATTTAATGACATTACTGAGCATGAGAGTCTACGTGTAATGTCAATACCTAGCATGCGAGCCTACATTTAATGACAGTAATGTGCATGAGAACCTACATTTAATGACATTACTGAGCATGAGAGTCTACGTGTAATGTCAATACCTAGCATGCGAGCCTACATTACTCAGCATGAGAGCCTACATTTAATGACAGTAATGTGCATAAAAACCGACATTTAATGACAGTACTGAGCATGAGAGCTTACGTGTAATGTCAATACCTAGCATGCGAGCCTACATTACTCAGCATGAGAGCCTACATTTAATGACAGTAATGTGCATAAGAACCGACATTTAATGACAGTACTGAGCATGAGAGCTTACGTGTAATGTCAATACCTAGCATGCGAGCCTACATTACTCAATGAGAGCCTACATTTAATGACAGTAATGTGCATGAGAACCTACATTTAATGACATTACTTATCATGAGAGTCTACGTGTAATGTCAATAACTAGCATGCGAGCCTACATTTAATGACAGTAATGTGCATGAGAACCTACATTTAATGACAGTACTGAGCATGAGAGTCTACGTGTAATGTCAAAACCGAGCATGTGAGCCTACATTACACAATGAGAACCTACATTTAATGACAGTAATGTGCATGAGAACCTACATTTAATGACATTACTGAGCATGAGAGTCTACGTGTAATGTCAATACCTAGCATGCGAGCCTACATTTAATGACAGTAATGTGCATGAGAACCTACATTTAATGACATTACTGAGCATGAGAGTCTACGTGTAATGTCAATACCTAGCATGCGAGCTTACATTTAATGACAGTAATGTGCATAAGAACCGACATTTAATGACAGTACTGAGCATGAGAGCTTACGTGTAATGTCAATACCTAGCATGCGAGCCTACATTACTCAATGAGAGCCTACATTTAATGACAGTAATGTGCATGAGAACCGACATTTAATGACAGTACTGAGCATGAGAGCTTACGTGTAATGTCAATACCTAGCATGCGAGCCTACATTACTCAATGAGAGCCTACATTTAATGACAGTAATGTGCATAAGAACCTACATTTAATGACAGTACTGAGCATGAGAGCTTACGTGTAATGTCAATACCTAGCATGCGAGCCTACATTACTCAGCATGAGAGCCTACATTTAATGACAGTAATGTGCATAAGAACCGACATTTAATGACAGTACTGAGCATGAGAGCTTACGTGTAATGTCAATACCTAGCATGCGAGCCTACATTACTCAATGAGAGCCTACATTTAATGACAGTAATGTGCATGAGAAACTACATTTAATGACATTACTGAGCATGAGAGTCTACGTGTAATGTCAATACCTAGCATGCGAGTCTACATTTAATGACAGTAATGTGCATGAGAACCTACATTTAATGACAATACTGAGCATGAGAGTCTACGTGTATTGTCAAAACCGAGCATGTGAGCCTACATTACTCAGCATGAGAGTCTACGTTTAATGACAGTAATGTTTATAAGAACCTACATTTAATGACAGTACTGAGCATGAGAGCTTACGTGTAATGTCAATACCTAGCATGCGAGCCTACATTACACAATTAGAGCCTACATTTAATGTCAGTAATGTGCATGAGAACATACATTTAATGACATTACTAAGCATGAGAGTCTACGTGTAGTGTCAAAACCGAGCATGCGAGCCTACATTTAATGTCAGCGCTGGGCTTGAGTCTACGTGTAATGACAATACCGAGTATGCGAGCCTACATTTAATGTCAGCGCTGAACATGAGAGCCTACGTGTAATGTCAATACCGAGAATAAGAGCCTACATTAATGTCAATATCGAGTATTGGAGCCTATATTTAATGTCAGCGCTGAGCATGAGAGCCTACATTTAATGTCAGCGATGAGCAATTCGAGCCTACGTGTAATGTCAATACCGAGTATTGGAGCCTACATTTAATGTCAGTAATGAGCGTGAGAGCCTACGTGTAATGTCAATACCGAATATTGGAGCCTACATTTAATGTTAGTAATGAGCATGAGATGTAGGCTCGTATTTAATTAATAATTTAATTTTAAAATAATTTAAAGCAGAGAGAGTAGGAACATTTAATAACCATACTGAGCATGTGAGTCTACATTTAATGACAATAATGTGCATGAGAGCCTACATTCAATGACAATAATGTGCAAGAGGCTCGGTAATAGTTTCTGTGACACGTTCGATATTTTCAATGACAGTCTAACATTTATTAGAAGATGCGTGCTCGCTGCCCCCCACCTGCCTTTAAAGTTATACACTTGTTATTCGTCTATGGTTTGTGGTATAATTATTATTTTTTATTCATAGCTTTTACACTGTAATCATTAAATTTTTTGGAATTGCTATTATTATAGATAGTTTATGTTCACTGTTATTTATTAAGTATAGCTTGTGCATATTTGCATCTCTTCATAGAAGCCGCATCTATTTTACTGTATTTATATATACATTCTTATTTTATATTCATCACTATTGGTACTACTTATTATTAGTTACACAGTTTCACTTATGATTAATTATAATGCTTATATTAATAGTCCACTTGGATGTTTGGCTTGGCCCTTTAATTATATATAAGTAAGTGTTATTTCATATGTATTATGTAACATGTTTGTAATTTGGTCTTTGACCGTTGGAATGGAATAAAAAAAAAAATAAATAAATAAATAAAGAGAGCCTACATTCAATGCCAGTAATGAGCTTGAGAGCCTACATTAAATGTCAGCAATGATTATACGAGCCTCCATTTAATGACAATACTGAGCATGTGAGCTTACATTTAATGACAGTAATGTGCATGAGAGCCTACATTTAATGACAATAATGTGCATGAGAGCCGGCATTTAATGACAGTACTGAGCATGTGAGCCTACGTTTAATTCTTACATTCTTACATATGACACAACGTTGTTGGTATTTTAAAGCGAATATGAATGGTTATATGAGTGTAGGTTGAGTGTGGATGAGTGTAGTCTGGTTACTATCTGAGTTCAACTGTTCTTCAGAAATGTTTATTAATAGCCCAACAGCCAGGGCAACTAAGGGACCTAGAGCTTTACGTGGAATCCTAACCACGTAGTGCTGGTCTGATTTTCAGCTAATTGATAAGCCTGATACTAAGTTATCTCCCCTACACAACATCCGCACATTGATTACCACCCAACCTGGACACCCCAGACTTCTCTACTATCACATTACATTAATGATAGTAAAGTGCATGAGAGCCTACATTTTATGTCAGTTCTGAGGATGATAGCCTATATTTAGTGTCTGTACTGAGAACTAGAAACCATATTTAGTGTACAATAGCTCCTTAGTTTATATTTATATATGAGAAAATATTTTGTTTTAAGGTTTTCCAATTTTATAATATAATTTTTCATATTGTCTCCAGTGTTATAACTAATGCCTTAACAAAAATATCTACACTTTCTCTGGGCAACATTAATTGTAATTTTGACTATTTGGAACTTTTCGACGCCACTAATTTTCATTTGATAATTTCAGGCAAACATGGAATGGGTGAGAAATGTACAGCCAGGGCTGGCTTCTCTGAGAGTCCTACAGCTCTCCCCCCAAGATGGTCCTCACTGGGTGTCCTGCGAGGCGTCTGTTCCAGGAGTTTACCAGCTTGCTAGTGCCAGCATCCCCATCCTGGAGCAGCAACCTCTGCCAGGTGAGGCAGCTTCTTGTCTTTCTTGTGCTAATTAAGGGAAGTGTTTGCTCAAAGAGTTGGTTGATGATTAGCCAATACAATGGTACACAAATCTACCTCTGTTCTAGCTTTTCTTTATTCCAGTCAACGTCAAATACATGTTTGACTAGAACATAGTCTACATGTCAGTAGGTTACATGTTTAAATTTTCAGGTAGTGGTTCTCCATTATTCAGTTGCCATTGAGGTATTAATAAAGTACAATACCTTATATCGTAATATATATCGTAATATAAGTCTACTTCAGTCTATAATAATATCCACATTCACTCAACCCACGCATATTCATAATTTAGTGGCCACAATATATATGATCAATATTTTAATAAGAGCGTTGTAGAAAAGCCCAATAAAGCAATGTCGTGAATAAAAAGTCCAAATACCGTGGTGTCTTCGTTGAAAACTAAAATATTTCTAAGACAGTTCAAAGACAATAATGGTTAAATATTTGGTTGCATTATTATCAGAATTCCTATAAGTACGCCTAGAACTTACACATTAAATAGAGCGTCATTTGTTTCATAAAATTGAATGTTCTACACTTTTGTTTCAGAATCTTCAAGTACAATGATTTCCAAAGCTCCTACGATCTCTGCATTCCTGTGTTTTATCTTCTTTGGCTTAGTACATAATAGATCAATGTATTTTAGTTCCTTATAATAAGTACTTTACAAAGTCACTTATGTTGTTAAAATTGTTTATTATTTACCAATAGTGTTAAATTATATGTATAGTATTTACTTTTAATAGTCTAATGGCTCTATTCAAAACTAAAAAGGCTGTGAATAATAGAATTTAATTGTAGCATGTAGATGATTGATTTAATAGATAAATTAAATGATTCAATTTTAAATATTAAAATATACCTATATGTAAGATTAATTTAGTATGGATAAGAGTAAAAAATATTTTTGTAACACAGCTTACCAACAGTCAAAGAATATTAAAGAACTTAACTAACAAAATAATACCAATAGAGACTAAAACACTCTTCTTAATAAACTATAAACTACCTATTCCCTTTCAATAACTTATTAGTGTAATGTATTGACCTAATTGACGGCATGGGACATACCCAGCGCACAACTTACACATCGACCAATCGAAGTTAAGACAGGGCTGATGAACGGTATACGACCTGTGACCTCCCAACCCCCACAACCTACACATCAGCCACTCAAAGTTCAGCCAAGGCTGACGGACGGTATATGACCTGTGACCTACCCAGCGCACAACATATACATGGACCACTCAAAGTTAAGACAGGGCTGACGGAAAGTATACGACCTGTGACCTCTCCAGCTCACAACCTACACATCGACAACTCAAAGTTAAGACAGGGCTGATGGACAATATACGACCTGTGACCTCCCAAACCACCACAACCTACACATCAGCCACTCAAAGTTTAGACAGGGCTGACGGACGGTATATGACCTGTGACCTCCCCAGCTCACAACTTACACGTCGACCACTCAAAGATAAGACAGGGCTGACGGACGGTATATGACCTGTGACCTACCCAGCGCACAACTTACACGTCGACCACTCAAAGTTAAGACAGGGCTGATGGACGGTATACGACCTGTGACCTATCCAGCGCACAACATACACATCACCCTCTCAAAGTTAAGACAGGGCTGACGGATGGTATACTACCTGTGACCTACTCAGCGCACAATATACACATCGACAACTCAAAGTTAAGACAGGGCTGACGGAAGGTATACGACCTGTGAACTCTCCAGCTCACAACCTACAGATCGACCACTCAAAGTTAAGACAGGACTGATGGATGGTATACGACCTGTGACCTCTCCAGCTCACAACCAACACATGGACCACTCAAAGTTAAGACAAGGCTGATGGACGGTATACAACCTGTGAATCCCCAGCGCCCACAACCTACACATCGACTACTCAAAGTTAAGACAGGGCTGATAGACGGTATACAACCTGTGACCTCCCCAGCTCACAACCTACACATCGACCACTCAAAGTTCAGACAGGACTGATGGACGGTATACGACCTGTGACCTCTCCAGCTCACAACCTACACATCGACCACTCAAAGTTAAGACAGGGCTGATGGACGGTATACGACCTGTTACCTCCCAACCCCCACAATCTACACATCAGCCACTCAAAGTTAAGGCAGGGCTGATGGACGGTATACGACCTGTGACCTACCCAGTGCACAACCTACACAAGGACCATTAAAAGTTAAGACAGGGCTGATGGACGGTATACAACCTGTGACCTCCCCAGCTCACAACCTACACATCGACAACGCAAAGTTAAGACAGGGTTGATGGACGGTATACGACCTGTGACCTACCCAGTGCACAACCTACACATGGACCACTCAAAGTTAAGACAGGGCTGATGGATGGTATACAACCTGTGACCTCCCCAGCTCACAACCTACACATC
Source organism: Stictocephala bisonia (assembly GCA_035578905.1). Lineage (NCBI taxonomy): Eukaryota > Metazoa > Arthropoda > Insecta > Hemiptera > Membracidae > Stictocephala > Stictocephala bisonia. The sequence goes on from JAQJVL010000047.1 coordinate 2,643,649, forward strand.
GACAACGCAAAGTTAAGACAGGGTTGATGGACGGTATACGACCTGTGACCTACCCAGTGCACAACCTACACATGGACCACTCAAAGTTAAGACAGGGCTGATGGATGGTATACAACCTGTGACCTCCCCAGCTCACAACCTACACATCGACCACTCAAAGTTAAGACAGGGCTGATGGACGGTATACAACCTGTGACCTCCCCAGCTCACAACCTACACATCGACAACGCAAAGTTAAGACAAGGTTGATGGACGGTATACGACCTGTGACCTACCCAGTGCACAACCTACACATGGACCACTCAAAGTTAAGACAGGGCTGATGGATGGTATACAACCTTTGACCTCCCCAGCTCACAACCTACACATCGACAACGCAAAGTTAAGACAGGGCTGATGGACGGTATACGACCTGTGACCTACCCAGTGCACAACATACACATCGACCACTCAAAGTTAAGACAAGGCTGACGGATGGTATACGACCTGTGACCTCTCCAGCGCACACTATCACATCGACCACTCAAAGTTAAGACAGGGTTGATGGACGGTATACAACCTATTACCTCCCAACCCCCAAAACCTACACATCAGCCACTCAAAGTTAAGACAGGGCTGATGGACGGTATACGACCTGTGACCTACAGAGTGCACAACCTACACATGGACCACTCAAAGTTAAGACAGGGCTGATGGACGGTATACAACCTGTGACCTCCCCAGCTCACAACCTACACATCGACAACGCAAAGTTAAGACAGGGCTGATGGACGATATACGACCTGTGACCTCCCAAACCCCCACAACCTACATATCAGCCACTCAAAGTTAAGACAGGGCTGACGGATGGTATACGACCTGTGACCTCTCCAGCTCACAACCTACATATCGACAACGCAAAGTTAAGACAGGGCTGATGGACGGTATACAACCTGTGACCTCCCAACCCCCACAACCTACACATCAGCCACTCAAAGTTAAGACAGGGCTGATGGACGGTATACAACCGGTGACCTCCCCAGCTCACAACCTACACATCGACAACGCAAAGTTAAGACAGGGCTGATGGACGGTATACGACCTGTTACCTTCCAACCCCCACAACCTACACATCAGCCACTCAAAGTTAAGACAGGGCTGATGGATGGCATACGACCTGTGACCTACCCAGTGCACAACCTACACATGGACCACTCAAAGTTAAGACAGGGCTGATGGACTGTATACAACCTGTGACCTCCCCAGCTCACAACCTACACATTGACAATGCAAAGTTAAGACAGGGCTGATGGACGGTATACGACCTGTGACCTCCCAAACCCCACAACCTACACATCAGCCACTCAAAGTTAAGACAGGGCTGATGGACGGTATACGACCTGTGACCTACCCAGTGCACAACATACACATCGACCACTCAAAGTTAAGACAGGGCTGACGGATGGTATACGACCTGTGACCTCTCCAGCTCACAACCTACACATCGATCACTGCAAAGTTAAGACAGGGCTGATGGACGGTATACGACCTGTGACCTCCCAACCCCCACAACCTACACATCAGCCACTCAAAGTTAAGGCAGGGCTGATGGACGGTATACGACCTGTGACCTACACAGTGCACAACCTACAAATGGACCACTCAAAGTTAAGACAGGGCTGATGGACGGTATACAACCTGTGACCTACCCAGCTCACAACCTACACATCAGCCACTCAAAGTTAAGACAGGGCTGATGGACGGTATACGACCTGTGACCTACCCAGTGCACAACCTACACATGGACCACTCAAAGTTAAGACAGGGCTGATGGACGGTATACGACCTGTGACCTACCCAGCTCACAACCTACACATCGACAACGCAAAGTTAAGACAGGGCTGATGGACGGTATACGACCTGTGACCTCCCAAACTCCACAACCTACACATCAGCCACTCAAAGTTAAGACAGGGCTGATGGACTTTATACCACCTGTGACCTACCCAGTGCACAACCTACACATGGACCACTTAAAGTTAAGACAGGGCTGATGGACGGTATACAACCTGTGACCTCCCCAGCTCACAACCTACACATGGACCACTCAAAGTTAAGACAGGGCTGATGGACGGTATACAACCTGTGACCTCCCCAGCTCACAACCTACACATCGACAACGCAAAGTTAAGACAGGGCTGATGGACGGTATACGACCTGTTACCTCCCAACCCCCACAACCTACACATCGACAACTCAAAGTTCAGACAGGGCTGATGGACGGTATACGACCTGTGACCTACCCAGTGCACAACATACACATCGACCACTCAAAGTTAAGACAGGGCTGACGGATGGTATACGACCTGTGACCTCTCCAGCTCACAACCTACACATCGACAACGCAAAGTTAAGACAGGGCTGATGGACGGTATACGACCTGTGACCTCCCAACCCCCACAACCTACACATCAGCCACTCAAAGTTAAGACAGGGCTGATGGACGGTATACGACCTGTGACCTACCCAGTGTACAACCTACACATCGACCACTCAAAGTTAAGACAGGGCTGATGGACGGTATACGACCTGTGACCTCCCAACCCCCACAACCTACACATCAGCCACACAAAGTTAAGACAGGGCTGATGGACGGTATACGACCTGTGACCTCCCAAACCCCACAACCTACACATCAGCCACTCAAAGTTAAGACAGGGCTGATGGACGGTATACGACCTGTGACCTACCCAGTGCACAACATACACATTGACCACTCAAAGTTAAGACAGGACTGACGGATGGTATACGACCTGTGACCTCCCCAGCTCACAACCTACACATCGACAACGCAAAGTTAAGACAGGGCAGATGGACGGTATACGACCTGTGACCTCCCAAACCCCACAACCTACACATCAGCCACTCAAAGTTAAGACAGGGCTGATGGACGGTATACGACCTGTGACCTACCCAGTGCACAACATACACATTGACCACTCAAAGTTAAGACAGGACTGACGGATGGTATACGACCTGTGACCTCCCCAGCTCACAACCTACACATCGACAACGCAAAGTTAAGACAGGGCTGATAAACGGTATACGACCTGTTAACTCCCAACCCCCACAACCTACACAATGACAACTCAAAGTTAAGACAGGGCAATCCCTACAACCTACACATCAATCTGAATAACTGGGAACACCTCTTTCCAGTCCATAACCAGAGAAGTTTGTATGTGGGACAAAAATTCTTTGAAGAACAATAAGTGTATAGCATTTGTTGGTGGGATATTTCTCTCATTGGAGTGAATAAAAGTTAATTTTAATTTAGACATTTAAAACCTTGTTCTTTCATCATATGCCATTAGCTTTATTAAATTGACTCATTTATTAATATTATCACTAAATCAATTTTACTGTTTGAGAAACAAACAATAAAATGATAGTAACGTGAACATATAACCCATCTACAATATAAAGTGACCACTCCCCCATGTCCCATGGTATTTACTAAAGTGCAGTCTCCCCCATGTCCCATGGTATTTACTAAAGTGCAGTCTCCCCCATGTCCCATGGTATTTACTAAAGTGCAGTCTCCCCCATGTCCCATGGTATTTACTAAAGTGCAGTCTCCCCCATGTCCCATGGTATTTACTAAAGTGCAGTCTCCCCCATGTCCCATGGTATTTACTAAAGTGCAGTCTCCCCCATGTCCCATGGTATTTACTAAAGTGCAGTTTCCCCCATGTCCCATGGTATTTACTAAAGTGCAGTCTCCCCCATGTCCCATGGTATTTACTAAAGTGCAGTCTCCCCCATGTCCCATGGTATTTACTAAAGTGCAGTCTCCCCCATGTCCCATGGTATTTACTAAAGTGCAGTCTCCCCCATGTCCCATGGTATTTACTAAAGTGCAGTCTCCCCCATGTCCCATGGTATTTACTAAAGTGCAGTCTCCCCCATGTCCCATGGTATTTACTAAATTTCTTTAAGTAGGCCGCAATCAATTTCGTTTGTTCTAATTATACTGTTTAGATATGCAACTATATTATAGTTAAGATGACTTTACTTGGGTGTGAATTATATAATTCTAGGTACAGGTTTTGATGTGAAGTGTTCATCCGTTGCCAACCGCAGTAACGCTGGTAACAGTAGAATTGCTGATGTCCGGTTCTTCTCCAGCGTACGTTTGTAACTGGAACATGACGATCTCGTACGTGGCAACCAGGCCAAATACCTGGACAACAAACAACAACTTACATTATACCTAATATCTCGTACGTGGCAGCCAGGCCAAATACCTGGACAACAAACAACAACTTATATTGTACCTAATATCTCGTACATGGAAGCCAAGCCAAATACCTGGACAAAAAACAACAACTTATATTATACCTAATATCTCGTACGTGGCAGCCAGGCCAAATACCTGGACAACAAACAACAACTTATATTGTACCTAATATCTCGTACGTGGCAGCCAGGCCAAATACCTGGACAACAAACAACAACTTATATTATACCTAATATCTCGTACGTGGCAGCCAGACCAAATACCTGGACAACAAACAATCACTTATATTATATTTGATATCTCGTACGTGGCAGCCAGTTTAAATACCTAGACAACAAACAACAACTTATATTTGATATCTCGTACGTGGCAGCCAGGCCAAATACCTGGAAAAAACAACAACTTATATTTGATATCTCGTACGTGGCAGCCAGTTTAAATACCTGGACAAAAACAACAACTTATATTTGATATCTCGTACATGGCAGCCAGGCCAAATACCTGGACAAAAACAACAACTTATATTTGATATCTCGTACGTGGCAGCCAGGCCAAATACCTGGAAAAAACAACAACTTATATTTGATATCTCGTACGTGGCAGCCAGTTTAAATACCTGGACAAAAACAACAACTTATATTTGATATCTCGTACATGGCAACCAGGCAAAATACCTGGACAACAAACAACAACTTATATTTGATATCTCGTACATGGCAGCCAGGCCAAATACCTGGACAAAAACAACAACTTATATTTGATATCTCGTACGTGGCAGCCAGGCCAAATATCTTGATAAAAAACAACAACTTATGTTATATTTGATATCTTGTACGTGGCAGCCAGGCCAAATACCTGGACAAAAACAACAACTTATATTATATTTGATATCTCGTACGTGGCAGCCAGGCCAAATACCTGGACAAAAACAACAACTTATATTATATTTGATATCTCGTACGTGGCAGCCAGGCCAAATACCTGGACAAAAACAACAACTTATATTATATTTGATATCTCGTACGTGGCAGCCAGGCCAAATACCTGGACAAAAACAACAACTTATATTATATTTGATATCTAGTACGTGGCAGCCAGGCCAAATACCTGGACAACAAACAACAACTATATTTGATATCTCGTACGTGGCAGCCAGGCCAAATACCTGGGCAACAAACAACAACTTATATTTGATATCTCGTACGTGGCAGCCAGCTTAAATACCTGGACAAAACAACAACTTATATTTAATATCTCGTACGTGGCAGCCAGGCCAAATACCTGGACAAAAACAACTTATATTTGATATCTCGTACGTGGCAGCCAGGCCAAATATCTTGATAAAAAACAACAACTTATGTTATATTTGATATCTCGTACGTGGCAGCCAGGCCAAATACCCGGGGAAAAAACAACAACTTATATTTGATATCTCGAACGTGGCAGCCAGGCCAAATACCTGGGGGAAAAACAACAACTTATATTTGATATCTCGAACGTGGCAGCCAGGCCAAATACCTGGACAAAAACAACAACTTATATTTGATATCTCGTACGTGGCAGCCAGGCCAAATACCTGGACAAAAACAACAACTTATATTTGATATCTCGTACGTGGCAGCCAGGCCAAATACCTGGACGACAAACAACAACTGATATTATACGGCGCTTTTCACGCACTAAATTAGGGCGTAAGGTCCTATTGGCATTATGACGTTGATGTAAGGTTTAGAGCTGTTCTCACTGTCCTTCGCTTTTTCACGAATAAAATTAAATATGTTGTTATTCAATAAGTCAATAAGTGTATACTACAGTTATTATCATTTGCAAATGTCCGTACTATTCTTTTAAATATATTCTTCAAGAAAAAATGTGTTAGTTTTTTTATTTTTTATGTTAGTTGTCATTTATGTCATTATTTTTGTTGTTGTTATTCATTTTCTTGTTGTTGCTATATATTAATTGTAACTAGTAATATTCTATTGAGCACTGTGGGCTTGAAGCTTTTCTTTAGAAATTATGTTTCTTGAAGTAAATGATATAAAAATCAATGTTATTAAATGCCGGTTACTATACAAATTGTGTAAACACTGACATTTAAATAAATAAAAACAAAACCAACCCACTTATAAAGTTTATAACTCTTAACATTTTCAAGAATAAAACTCATTTATTCTATTATTTTCTGCATAATATACATTACCGTTAGAAGTGTTCTTCTTGTTAACATGAAAAAGTTAAACGCACTTAGCGCTATCTGGTCGTTGCAAACTTGAAACGAGAATCTCTCCACCTGCAAAAGTCGCCCACTGTTATTGGTCAGTTATGAAATAAACGTCAACATAGTTACAAATAATGGCTGCTGAGTAATACTCTCAGAAAACATTATTTGGCCACACAAAGTTACATCACAGTCTAAATAAATATACACCGTCGCGAAACCTACTCTAAAAAAATGCCAGCTGTCTGTCTTACCACCGCTAGGATCGCTAGCATCGCTTAGTTGTCAAGTAAAACGGCTGAGCCTTGCTACTGTTTGTTGTACTAACATTATCTTATTATCAATGTAGGTAGCCTACACTGGTTCAGAAAACTTTAGCTGGACTTGTGCAATTTGATGATATCTTTTTAAAAAATCTTACCCATCCGCCCCGACTGATTTCCGATTTGTTCTATTGATGCTTATTCATGACAACACTCTTCAGCTTCATGAGAGTCAGGCGTTAGAAGGATAACCACTGCTCTATTACTGTCATTGACTTACACAAATTTCACAGGTGATTTTCGACAAGCAGAAAACTGAAATTATTACATAGAACAAAAATATTACATCAAAATTGCTTACTTTTTCGTTTTAAGGATACTTTTTACGCCAAAAACAGGTTTTAATGGGAGAAGGTTCGTTTGGAATTGAATACGTTCTGGGCAAATTAAAAAAAGGATTCCAAACATTACTCACTTTTTGAATCAAAAGGAGCTCTTTTTAAAGTAGAATATCCAAAGCATTTAAGAAGCCTCAAACTGGAAATTAACATTGAGATGTAGCTTGTACTTTAGCCACTATAAAAAATATAATACTGCTTCTTTTTATTATTAATGACAGTTTCTTTAAAAAAAAATATTGGGGGACTACCAGACAAGATAGGACTTAAAAATGTAGTATGTAGCCATTGAGAGAAAACAACAGGGCGAAAACATTTTGTATGGTCACTTTTTGGTGGCAAACCTTTCTTGTCTTTCTCATGTGTACAGTGATTTTCTTGTACCCATGCCTATAGCTTTATAAAACTCAGTAACTGGTATGTATATTTTAAGAGTTTGTTATTGTGTTGCCAAGTATCAGTGAGGCTTACCTCTTCAGTATACTCTGCAGGAGGAACAGTGAAGAGCACGTGCTTTATTCTGGCCGCCTCTTCGTTTAGCAGAGCCGCAGACACACACACTGCCACAGTCCTCAAGACCAGGAAGCCGAAGGATAGGCTGAAGTACAGTTTGCCGGTTAATGTGTACTGGGACCTTGTTTATGGGCATGACAGTTGTATAAAGACAAGACACACTTAGATAAGTGATAAGGGACACTTAGATAAGTGTAATAATATAAATTAAAACACTCAGTAACAATTTGATAGGTTTTATACAACAGTTGAAATCATTACTCACTCAATTGCACAGTGAACAAGACATTTGCTTTTCAAAATACTTACGTCAAGCTTAGATACAGCTGCAGGCATATGTGGTAAACGTTAATGAAGAAAGATATGAGGGTAAGCTGGCTGATGTGGGAGTCAACAGTCGATACCAGGAACCGAAGGTCCCTGAAGACTCCGTGAAGGGATCCCCAGGCAGGCCGAGGGAAGGCCTGCACAAAGTACATCATAGGGCCACACAGCTAATAAAGCAGCAATACAATATTTAGATAATGAAAGTAAAACAGTTAAGATATATGCCTATGGTAATATTACTTCAGAAGACGATTGTCATACAAAATAAGGGCAGAAATCTGGACAATGTTCAAGTTTGAGGATATCTTAAGACAATAAATTATAAATATAAAAAGAAGTCTCCCTTATTGATGACAATTCTTATTGAAAATAGCTTTCGTAAAATCTAAATAATTTAAAGAGGAAATATGCATACTTTAGTAATAAATGTACAAATTTTACTAATTTTATAAATTGATACATTTTTCTTCATATAGATAGACATCGTTTCTTGGTTGTTTGGCCATACTTACTTGCTTTGATACTTGGAGGGCGTGTACATTAAATTGGTAGAACATGGAGTAGAGACAGAGAGCCAGATTGGTGATGAGGAGGTTGATGTAACTGAAAGTGAACGTGGCGATCGTGTTGAGAAGTAGCAAGGGAACAACTAGAAGATGTGAGTAAGGAACTACCAGGAATACCTGGGGGAACCACCGGCGCATCCATCTGCGAAGGATCGTTTCCACACCGGCTCTTGGCTCCATCTCCACGACGGCCATCAGGACGTTCGTCACGGCAAACCCGTGCTCGGCTTCAACAAAGTACAGTAGTTTCTCAATGGAACGTTTGCCAACATTGAAAACCAAGAAGTGGAAGAAAAGAAATCTTAGTGGGAATTCGGATATTTCTAAGACAAATACAGTTGAGTTGAACTAATATTATAAATTAGGGTGGACCAATTCGAAATTGTTGTCACACATGAGACCACGAATATCAAGTCAAGAAGAGAAAAGAACAAAAAGATAGCTAAAAATCAACAGTGAAACACTGAGTTGAATATATTGTTCAGTCCTTCAGTCACAGAGTCAAACAAAAAAATGTTGAAGTGATCAGTGTCAACTTTTGTTTGTTCAAAAAAAATTAACTGCTCTTGCCAGCGAACAATTTAGTACAAATTTAGCAAAAATTAGTTTATAACAAAAAGTACATAATTATTTTACAGAAATATGATATCGGCACCCTATACGAAGAGCTCTCCCAGATGGAATATTTTGTTGATTACAAAATAAGATTCTACCATTAACAATTCCAATTTCTTTTTTTTTTTTTTTTTTTTTTTTTACCAAAGTTTTCAATAATATGAATAAGATAAGTATTCTCCCTTCATATACAGGATATTGTTCCTCGGGTAAAACGAAACAAAAAACTGTAAGCAAACAGTGTTCTATCTCATTCTGTTTACTGTTTTTTACTATTTAAAATAGTTAGACCCAAATTACATGAAAATAAATGGTTTTACTGGAAAATGTCTGGATAGGTAATTGTTATTACTTTTAATAAGGATTAAAACGATGCCTTGTTTTTAAAATCAAATAAGAAACAAAGAATGTGCGACAGGCACGGATCCAGAGCAGTGAATTGGGGGGGGCGAGCCTGCCGGGGGGTCCGGGGGTCCTCCCCCGGAAAATTTTTGCTATTTTAACGTCCTAGAAGTATTGTTTTTAGCAGTTTGGGAGGTGTTTTTAGGGTTTAAATATAGAAGAATACCTAAGTTCTGTAATCGAAAATAAGTTTGGCATAAATGTATTCCAACAGCTGATTAATGACACTAGTATAAACAATTAATTGTCAAATTGGTATTGCCATAGGTATTGCCATTATACTTCTTAGAACCCCTGGGGTAGTTTCCTGATGTAATTTCAAAATAAATTGTACAACTTTGAAATAGCATTTAAGTATATACATTTAATATCACAACTATTAAATAATAAAATGGATTCCATTGGAATGTTGTATTGTTAAAATTTTATGGAAACAGTTCAATGAGCAACAACTTAAACATAGTTTGGACATAGTTAAACATAGTTAACTGTGTAGAGTTACATTTAACACATTCATTACACAACCATTAATATAATAACTCAACTATCAAATCAATGTCGTCTGTCAATCAGTGTCTCGGCGTCTCGCCACTACGTCGGCGCTAGACACGCAGTGTTGCCGGCGAAAATATATAGGCCTACCAATTACCAACCGACGACTCGGAAATTCTCCTTTCTACAAACTCAGACTACACATCCGAATATTATATATACTGTAATATTATTAAGACGGTAACAATTACTAATGTTATTTTCATGACGGTAAATCAAATATTTTATTAACATTTTATTCTAAGCGTGTAGGTACATTTTTTGCTTTTTTCCGTTTGGGGGGGGCGATCGCCCCCATCGCCCCCCCCCTTAAATCCGTGCCTGATGTGCGACGAGTTTTCTGTGACACTGTACAGCTTCACGTGTAAACGTAGGCCAATAAGCAAAAATTAAAAAGAAAATAGAATATGTTTAGGAAAAAATAATAAGATAGTTAATAGTTAGTGCTTTTGATAAGGATTAAAACTATACCTTGTTTTTGAAAATCAAATAAGAAAAAAAGAATTTACAAGTTTTTTGTGACACTGTACAGTTTATAATGCACCCAGAGTGCAACAATGGAAGACACAATTAACAAAGGGCTTTAATAATAGTGTATTAACATTGTAAATGTAATAATTTTAAAATAATTTTAAAGAAACCTACATTATTTAAGAAAATTAAAAAAATAGTAATTATTAATCAATTAATATTATAAAAGGATTGCATTTAATTTATTAGCAAATTGTAGTGGCTAAATGGTAAATCAGCTATTGTTTTAATACTTTAGTAAATTAGATCAGCTGTTGTTTTGGTCATGTGCCTTTTTATAAAACAATTAAACAAACTTTTGTTGGTTCTTTCTGCATCTCAATAACTACAAGTAAATCCTACTTGTTATACATTATTTTAAGTAGCTATTATCAGGAATAATTTCACTTCTGCAGAATACTATAACATTCATTATGTTTATGTCTTCGCTGGTGGAAATGCTACAGAGGCTAGGATTATATAGTAATTTTCCCCCAACAGGATACTTCCTTCTGTTAAAGCTTTCGTAGCAGTTCATAACATACTGCATGATGAGGGAGACAAAGGTAGTTGGACATTTGCCATCATTACGTGAAAATTAACAATCACGACGTTTCGATTTGGTAAAACCCAAACCTTTTTCAAGTGCTAAAAACTAATTTTTTGCGGGTCCTAAAACTTCATCATTTTTGTAATATTTGATATTGTATTGTTTTATTCTTAATAATTGTTGTCTTTTCAGGTAATTTCAAATTCAAGAAACAGACATATTTTGGTCGTATGACAACCCACATTCGACATTTGTCAGGTGACACCAAGAAATATTTTCGGTAAACTTGTGTGCCGGCATTTTAAATTGAAGAATTTTTGGGCCCTACATATAGCCCACCCGCCTATATTCATACACCTATTTAGTTTTTGTAAGATACATTTTGCCTGAATTACTTGAAGATATACCAATTGATGCCAGATTGGGAATGTGGTTCCAGAACGACGGTGCTCCTGCCCATTTCGCCGATATTGTGCGAACTTATTTGAACAACAGGTATGGACAGGAATGGATTGGACATGGTGGGCCTGTAGCTTGGCCTCCCAGGTCAACCTTACACCACTAGACTTTTTCTTTTGGGAAAAAATGAAAACCCTGGCTGTTGAGCTGTAGCCACCAGATCCATCACCGGGAAATGATGTGATGGATCTGGTGGCTAGAGTAGAAGTGGTAGCAACCATTCAAGACAGATTCCTAAATTTCAATCGATTGAAAACATCAATGATTTATCGTTATGAACTATGCATTGAAGCTGCTGGACATAACTTTGAGCACTTATTTCAAATTTTGATTTGTTAAGACAAAAATACAATCCTTTTATAATATTAATTGATTAATAAATACTCTTTTTTCCTTATCTTAAATAATGTAGTTTTCTTTAAAATAATTTTAAAATTATTACATTTACAATGTTAATACACCCTTACTAAAGCCCCCTCCCCCCCCCCCCCCAATTAATTGTGTCTTTCATTGTTGCACTCAGGGTCCACTGTAAACTGAACAGTGTCACACAAAACTCGTTGTAAAGTAAGTATTTGTTTCTTATTTGATTTTCAAAAACATCCTTATTAAAAATAGTAACAATTATCTAGCTTGACATTTTGTCGTAAAACCATTTATTTTTATGTAATTTGGCTTTAACCATTTTAAATAGAAAAAAGACACAGACAGTAAACGGAATGAGATAGAACATTGTTTGCTTACAGTTTTTGCTTCATTTCACCCAAGGAACGATATTCTAAAGTTTGTCTATAGAGTTTTGTTACATCCTGTGTATTATAAGAAACAAAAAGATTAAACTTTGAACAAATAAAGTCAAATTTTACAGTACAATAAATGTTTTAAAATCCAGAAATTCTGCAGTATAATAACATGTTTCAGCATTGTTTGGGTGCACAAGTTAAAAAAACAAAATTAAAATGATTAATCTAATTAATCGTTTTTGTATTATTGTGTTATTTTACTATATAGCACAATATATAAAACTTATTTAAGACCAACAAATAGAAGGGGGAAACTAAATGATATAAGATGTGCGTCATTCTACACAAATGTATTCTAATATGAGAACAAGATAGTACTTGTATTATGGCGATCGATCTCGGTGAACACCTTTACCATCCTCAGAACAAAGGGACTTGTACGGCTATTCTACTACCTTTTATCAGAGGATAATATATGAAATTTGCCGAATACGATTGACATAGTATGAGAACAAGATAGTACTTGTATTATGGCGATCGACCTCGGTGAACACGTTTACCATCCTCAGAACAAAGGGATAACGATGGACTCGTACGTGTATTCCACCGACCTTTTATCATGAATGAATTAATTAATTAAATAGATATTTAATCGATTCGGTGAAGGAAACTAGGAACCTGCTAAATGTTCATGCGTTGTCTACTGGTTTTCAGGACCTGTTGAAAAATTTGAAAGTTTCAAACGTTACATTCAAGTGGAGAGAGATTAGCCATTCAGACGTATTTAATGCGGTTAAGCTACTCTCAAATTTCAACAGTTCTGATATCTACGACATGTCAAACAGTCTATTAAAAAGTGTAATAGGTAGCATTGTTGAACCTATATCTATTATTTTTAATGCATTTGTAGGTGAAGGAATTTTCCCTGACTCATTAAAGATCTCAAGAATATGTCCTTTTTTCAAAAAAGGCCCTCGCTCTCAACCAAACAGTTATCGACCGGTCTCAATAATTCCTGTGATTGGGAAATTATTAGAGGCATTAGTTTATGACCAGTCAAATAGTTTTTTTTTTTTTGAAATAAACAATTTTCTTACCTCTGACCAATATGGTTTCAGAAAGAAGAGATCCAGATTCAGAAGTTGATGCAATGGATATTTTGGTCAGGGAAGCTTTGTCAGCCTTCGAAAAGAAGGCATTCGCTCAGGCCACATTATGTGATATGAGTCGAGCTTTTGAATGCGCAAGTCACGACAAATTACTATATAAGCTGAATTACTATGGTATATCTGGTATTCAGCTTCAGTTTTTTAAATCCTGTCTTGAAAACCGCCGACAAAAGGTATTTCTGAATGAACTGTGGTCTGAAGAGGTTAAGGTAGAATGTGAGGTACCTCAGGGTTCAGTATTGGGACCACTTCTTTTTTTAATATGCATAAACGACTTACCCAATTCAGTAAAATCTAAATCACTGCTTTATGCTGATGATACTACTTTTGTAAACATTGGAAGTAGTCTCGATCAACTCATTGATCAGACTAAAAACACATTAAAATCAGCCTCCGATTGGTTCTTGGCAAACGGGTTTCATTTAAATAAAGAGAAAACTAAATCTATTATATTTAGCTTAAGAGCGATGGATAATGAGATCTGTACATCCAATAGAATTGAAACTGTCACTAGTGCTAAGTTTCTAGGAATTTATTTCAATAACCACTAGAACAATTCTATTCTTTCTAGTTAGAAAGAATCACCACTGTAAGTGTATGGGTGGGTGGGTGGGTCATCACCACTGTAAGATCAACTCGAGCTTCTGAAGTTCAACCTGCGGCCTTTGGAGCATCGGAGAGCTGTTGCTGATGCTGTGTTCCTCTTCAAGTTGATTCGTGGAATTCTTGACTGCCCAGAACTTCTGCAGCTAGTCGAGTTTCGTGTTCCAGGAACTACTAGATCTTCTGAGCCGTTCATAAGAAGAGCCCACAGCAGAAACTATCTGATGAACAGTCCACTCCCTCGCCTAATGAGCATCGGAAATGCTATCTCTGGTCAGGTTGACTTCCACTTTGACAGCATCCATGTATTTAAGAAGAAGCTAAAAATGATGGACTTATCATGTCTGTAAACCTTTTTCACCTCGCTCCTTCCTAAACCTAAGGTTTAAGTTTATCTCTTATCGTTTAAACTAAGTACGTGTATGGGTACGTACTGTACGTGTATGGGTGGGCGGGTGGGTCAATACCACTCTACGTGTATGGGTGGGCGGGTGGGTCAATACCACTGTACGTGTATGGATGGGCGGGTGGGTTAATACCACTGTTCGTGTATGGGTGGGTGGGTGGGTCAATACCACTCTACGTGTATGGGTGGGCGGGTGGGTTAATACCACTGTTCGTGTATGGGTGGGCGGGTGGGTCAATACCACTGTACGTGTATTAATACCACTGTTCGTGTATGGGTGGGCGGGTCGGTCAATACCACTGTAAGTGTATGGGTGGGCGGGTGGGGGCCTCACATAGATTACATATCCAAGAAGTTATCAAGCACCTTGTTTTTAATAAGCGCCTCACCTTATGTGTTAGCAGTAGCTGCATCATATCGGCATACTACGCCTACTTCCAATCGATTATGAGGTACGGACTTATTATTTGGGGTAATTGTAACAGAGCTAATGAAATACTCATCCTTCAAAAAAAGGCAATCCGAATCATGACAAAATCAAATAGTTTAGAACACTGTAAGCCTCTTTTCATAAGCTCTGGAATTCAGACGGTTATTAATGTATACTTGTATGACATAATGCAGTACATTCTAAATCATCCGGAGTTTTTACATGTCAATGAAACTTGTAAATATGAAATTCGTAACAACATCCGGGCTGTGATTGGTTTCCACAGACTGAATAAGAGCTTATCCAGCCACACTCTAATAAGCATTAAAATATATAATAAACTTGTCACTTTAATTCAAAAATATCAACCCAAAGTTTTCTTGAAAATTTTTATTGTTGGCTACTTAGAAACCCATTTTATTCAATTGACGATTTTTTTTAGTTTTGATTTAGTTGATTTTTAAGTACTACATGATTACCTCATGCTTACCCCAGATAACAGAGGTGCTTAATGAAAATGTACTGAGTCCCCCTCCCCTGGGTAACCTGAAGGGTAATCGAAACAAAAGATAAGCATTGCAAAAAGTTAGTTTCCCGTATTTACAAATATTTTAAAGATATTTTGCTAACCCTATTTAATAGTTTAATATGTTATATATTTATTTTATGTTAGGTTAAATTATATTAAGAATGACTTGGCAATATATAGCTGCAATTATGACTTTGTCAATGCTGTAAAGTTTGATGGCAATAAAGGATTATTATTATTATTATTATTATCAGAGGATACTATATGCAATTTACCGAATACGATTGACATAGTATGAGAACAAGATAGTACTTGTATTATGGCGATCGATCTCAGTGAACACGTTTATCATCCTCAGAACAAAGAGACTTGTACGGGTATTCCACCGACCTCTTATCAGAGGATATATATGAAATTTACCGAATATGATTGACATAGTATGAGAACAATATAGTACTTGTATTATGGTGATCGATCTCGGTGAACACGTTTACCATCCTCAGAACAAAGGGACTTGTACGGGTATTCTACTACCTTTTATCAGAGGATAATATATGCAATTTACCGAATATGATTGACATAGTATGAGAACAATATAGCACTTGTATTATGGTGATCGATCTCGGTGAACACGTTTACCATCCTCAGAACAAAGGGACTTGTACGGGTATTATACTACCTTTTATCAGAGGATAATATATGCAATTTACCGAATATGATTGACATAGTATGAGAACAATATAGTACTTGTATTATGGTGATCGATCTCGGTGAACACGTTTACCATCCTCAGAACAAAGGGATAACGATGGACTTGTACAGGTATTCCACCGACCTTTTATAAGAGGATATATATGAAATTTACCGAATACGATTGACATAGTATGATTTTTCTTATCTTATTCTTGCATTGTATTGAACTTGGCTGATTTTTCACTATTTGCAATTTCAGCTGACCCTTAAGTAAGGAAATAATAAAAAAAAACGTATAAAACTACCACTAGAGAATATTCTTCAACCATAGAAACATATGTCCATAACTACTCACCTACAGCAATGATAATAAAAGCAGTGGTGAGTATGCTACAATAGCGGACGGTGTTCGGAGGATACCCTATGTGGGCACTGAGCTCTTCCGTCCTCTTCCACACCCTGGAGATGGTAGGCCAGGATCTGCCCAGTCGTCGTAGCAACAGACAGCTCAGCGCCGACAAGAAGAAGAACACGACTTTGGCTAGAACATAGACAGTTGGAGTAAACTGTTTTATTTATAAATCTGTCATTATGAAGGTTTTAGACTTCCTCCTTGATAAAGATGACAACTCATTGCAACCATAAAACTGTTGTGCTCACTACATTCCTTTGTGGGACATATCTTCCCTAGGATAAAACAAACCTCCTGATTTACTAATTATCTACTCTAAATCTTGTCGTAAAGTTTTTAATACTTTCTTAATAGATTGTGATTTAAACTTCTTAAGTTTAGATCAAAGATTGAATATCCTGGAATTGCATGTTACCCTGGCTAAATTCATAAAAGCATTTGTTTATTGTAATCTTATTTTATTATTCAGTATTTTACACAAGACTACAAACTTGTTAAAATAAAAATAAATACATCAAAGCTATGCAGTTTACATCTTTACAGTTGACAGTACAAGCTGGAAAATTGTATTTTAAGTTGATATGTGGTTTTGTTTTATTTATTTATTGTGTTTTGGTAAAACAACAAAGATTGGAAAAATATAGCAAGGGTTCGTCTGGCTATTGGTTCACGTCCATCCCGTCATGGCGGGTTCATTCTCCAGTCGGGAATCTTCCTGATTGGTCCACCTTCCTCCTCCTTCATTCCACTTTCGGCCAAGGTCAGAACGTTGGTAGCACTCACATCTACTCACACACACGTACAGCGTTGGTAGCACTCACACCTACTCACATTCGTACAGCGTTAGTAGCACTCACATCTACTCACACACGTACGGTGTTGGTAGCACTCACACCTACTCACATTCGTACAGCGTTGGTAGCACTCACACCTACTCACACACGTACGGTGTTGGTAGCACTCACACCTACTCACATTCGTACAGCATTGGTAGCACTCACATCTACTCACACACGTACGGTGTTGGTAGCACTCACACCTACTCACATTCGTACAGTGTTGGTAGCACTCACATCTACTCACACACGTACGGTGTTGGTAGCACTCACACCTACTCAAACACGTACGGCGTTGGTAGCACTCACACTTACTAACATTCGTACAATGTTGGTAGCACTCACACCTACTCACACACGTACGGTGTTGGTAGCACTCACACCTACTCACATTCATACAGCATTGGTAGCACTCACATCTACTCACACACGTACGGTGTTGGTAGCACTCACACCTACTCACATTCGTACAGTGTTGGTAGCACTCACATCTACTCTCACACACGTACGGTGTTGGTAGCACTCACACCTACTCACACACGTACGGTGTTGGTAGCACTCACACCTACTCACATTCGTACAGCATTGGTAGCACTCACATCTACTCACACACGTACGGTGTTGGTAGCACTCACACCTACTCACATTCGTACAGTGTTGGTAGCACTCACATCTACTCACACACGTACGGTGTTGGTAGCACTCACACCTACTCACACACGTACGGTGTTGGTAGCACTCACACCTACTCACATTCGTACAACATTGGTAGCACTCACATCTACTCACACACGTACGGTGTTGGTAGCACTCACACCTACTCACATTCGTACAGTGTTGGTAGCACTCACATCTACTCAAACACGTACGGCGTTGGTAGCACTCACACCTACTAACATTCGTACAGCGTTGGTAGCACTCACATCTACTCTCACACGTTCGGTGTTGGTAGCACTCACACCTACTCAGACACGTACGTCGTAGGTGACACTTCCACCTACTTACACACGTATGGCGTAGGTGCACTTCCACCTAATCACAAGGTAAGACGTATGTGACACTTCCACCTACTTATTACACACGTACGGTGTTCGTGGCACTTCCACCTACTCAGACACGTACGTCGTAGGTGACACTTCCACCTAGGCCTACTCAGACACGTACGGAGTAAGCAGTCCTTCCACTTACTCACACACATACGGCGTTGGTGGCACTTCCATCTACTCACACACTTACGGCGTAGGTGACACTTCCACCTACTCACAAACGTACGGCATTGGTAACATTCACACCTACTCACACATGTACAGCGTTGGTTGCACTCCCGCCAACTGACACACGTACAGCGTTTGTGGCTCTTCCAGACATACGTACATCGTTAGTGAGCCTCCCACCCATACATGATGTTATCGGCTCTTTCAACTACTCATATTCATTTGATGTTAGTTTTTCAAAGTAAAGTTTGGCTAAAATAATGGTTGTTGTTTATGGGTTGCATTTCTTATTTTCGTTTTGTCGCAACATATCTCTACACCAAACTAGCATCTTGAGGGCCTGCCCTACAACCCAAATTATGTCTAAATGCACAATCCCACCTAGACTTCGATGGTGTGTAGGGGAAAAAATTATGAATCATGTAAACAAATGGGAATTGTATAAGGTATAACCACAGTTAACGTGTACACTTGGGCTCATGTCTAGAACATGTGGGTAAAGAACCCACCAAGAGTCAGTCCTGACTGTAGTTGGAAGGTCCTTGGATCGTAATAAAATACATTGGAATTTTCTACAATGAGAACAATTTGATTTCCTTATAAAAATAAATACCATTGTAAGTGTATGGGTGGGTCAATACTACTGTAAGCGTATGGGTGGGCAGGTGGGTCAATACCACTGCACGTGTATGGGTGGTTGGGTGGGTCAATACCACTGTACGTTTATGAGCGGGCGGGTGATCAATACCACTGTAAGTGTATGGGTGGGCGTGTGGGTCAATACTACTGTAAGTGTATGGATGAGCAGCTGGGTCAATACCACTGTAAGATTATGGGCAGGCAGGTGGGTCAGTACTACTGTACGTGTATGGGTGGGCGGGTAGGTCAATACTACTGTGTGTATGGGTGGGGGGTGGGTCAATACCACTGTAAGTATACGGGTGGGCGGGTGGGTCAGTACCACTGTACGTGTATGGTTGGGCGGGTGGGTACGTACTACTGTAAGTATACAGGTGGGCGGGTGGGTCAGTACCACTGTACGTGTATGGTTGGGCGGGTGGGTCAGTACTACTGTACGTGTATGGGTGGGCGGGTAGGTCAATACTACTGTAAGTATACGGGTGGGCGGGTGGGTCAGTACCACTGTAAGTATACGGGTGGGTCAGTACCACTGTACGTGTATGGTTGAGCGAGTGGGTTAGTACCACTGTACGTGTATGGGTGGGCGGGTGGTAATGGCCTGAACGTTTTTACTCTATAGTTCTATAGAGTGGGAACTCGGTCTATTTTTAAAGGGAATATACTTAGCATATACAAACTTACTCTTCCTAACATATGATAGTTCTATGACCTCCTGAAATGGTAACGTCATTATTTAAATTTGAAAAACTAGTACTTTTCGATTAATTTAAATATCTCTCCAAGTTATTTTTATGGTGAAAACTACTTTACAGCCTTCCCATCCCCTTAAGGGCAGAACTATATAATTTTGAAGACCTTATCGCCCATTTACGAATCGGGACGAATTTCTTGACAGCTCAATCTTTAAAACTGATCCAAAAATGAGAGAGGAGTTACGTCATCAAAAACAGCTTCACTTATTACTTTATACATAAGGATTAAAATCAACTCAGTTTATTCTTGTCAAACATTACAAAATTTGCTATTGTCAAAGCCAGACATTGGTTTTATGAATACAGTAATGCAATTTATTGATATACTGTATTGGAAAATTATTATACCACAGTATGTACAACTTCGAAATGATGTTATTTTTCATAAAACCAATAAAATCATTGCTGTCGGATCCAGACTTGGTAGTTTTTAAGGTTGTTTTTATTTGACAATCTGAGTAATTTTTGTGTTAATTTTGAAATAATATGATGTTATATTTTTCCTTACAACCATACAACAATCTATATGAATGTTCTATTTTTTGCCGTTTCCTAAAATGTAAATGAATAGTTTTATTTTAATTGGTGAATATAAATTAATTTTGAATATATTTCTGATTAACATGAATGATGGATTATATTTTTCTGTCGTTAGACTCACTATTCGTTAGTTTAAAATTAGTATTGTGTATTTGATGCACTGATAATGCTACTGAATAATGTGATTAGTAAATTTAAAATAATGGTTTAGTTTGTAGAGTGGTTATCATGAACGAAACCAATCAATTTATTCATATACTTTTTAAAGTTCTTACTCTCTCATCATAAACCAAAGTCTCTCATCCACACATGTTGCTTTATGGCGGTGACGTCTGTAGTATCTATATCTATGTTAGCTATCTTCCATCTAACGTGCTGTGTACTAAGGGATGGGTTTCTTTAGCAACCTAAGAAGTAGGTTTATTGCCTTTTATCTACTCAGCTATCTTGAGTTATACACTCTATGCCTAGAGGAAGGCCAAATTGATATAGGCGTAGGCTACTTAGTATTTTATGCCACGTAATTATCTTTATTACAATCTTCAAGATAGTAAGACTAAATAAAAGATACACAGAAAAAATATACGGAGGTCGCTTTCTTATGGCCATATAGGAATACCCGGTGGCAGTCATAAGTAGGCCTACATTGCAACTTAAGCACAGTTTTATATATCTGCAGTAATAATTATTACTTAATCCTTGATAATTTGGGTTGGCAAAGTGGAGAAATAACTACTCGACACACTAATGGGTGCAACCTCCGTTTTTTTCTTCTCTGTGGTGTTATTGTACTACTCAATAATTGTGATTTTACTCATCAAATTACTCTTAGCCTTACTCGCCCTGAAGACTGTCTTGTTGCTCCAGAACCAGTAGATACTGAGTATAGCCATAGCCACAGTGCCGACCAAGGTAATGATAGACACCACGTTGTATACCTTCCCACAGGCCCCTTGGCCCGGCATCAGGCCGAACAGCTGGGCAAGCAGCAACGTGCCTCGCAGGGCGCGGGAGAAGGTGAACGAGACTTTCCCGCTAGGTAGAGGGTGAAACACCATTGTAGTTGGAGAGTAGGGGAGTTCGATCACTGGGAACTGTCTGCAAGTACAGTAGATGGAGTCGAAATCTGAAAGCTGATCAGGCCTGGAAAAATAAAAATGGTAAAATATACACAATGAACAGTTGAAATAAAATATAGTTCTAAAAAATACCTCAAGAATTTCATTCTTATCATACAGCTCGTTTCGAACTCACTTAAAATTCCTCAAATAATATTTATAATTTTTATTTAACACTAAGTACCCTGTTTGAAATAAAAAACTGTTTTTCTGACAATTATCAATGGGTAAATGTTATTTGTTAAACGTTCTATAGTAAACACTCATAGATAGTCGTTCACCAGTTCTGATGGACCAAGCATATATAAGTCCAAACAACCTTCTGTTGTTTGGATCACCGGCAGCTAACATACTTAGCAAACAAGCTTTGATCAGCAGTTGGACATAACTGTCGTATATAACGTATAACTGCAATATAATAACATACATAGCATATTATTATAATATGGCGCTGTGACAAGAAGTGCCCCGCGGAAGCCTCTCTCCGCATCAGTCACGCCCAATAAAGAGGCAATAACGACAGATGATACATTATTTAACTGCCGGTACAATAACTTCGTGACCTTGAATCACTCGTAAATGCATCTACTCACAATGAACTCACGATAAACATTATACCATTACGTGCTATTTAAAGTGTTCTAAAAAATAATCTAAATTTGTTTTTTACATTACCATTATTATATCACGTTAACTTATTATTTTACTTTTACAGATGGACAAAACCACTCACAGAAATACAGATAGACATACAGACACAAAAAAATACTGATGGACAGACAGACGCACAGAAATAGAGATATACAGACAGACACACAGAAATGCAGATAGACAGAAAGACCTACAGAAATATAGATAGACAGACAGACACACAGAAATACAGACAGACAGACAGATGCACGGAAATACGCATAAACAGACAGACACATAGAAATAGAACTGGACAAACAGACAAACAGAAATACAGGTATCCAAGACAGACACACAGACATAGAGCTGGAAAGACAGACACACAGGAATACAGTAAGACAGACAGACACACAGAAATAGATAGTTAGACAGACAAACATACATGCACATTGACAGTCAGGCATACAGAGATACACATAGACACACCAAAATACAGATAGACAGACAGACACTTAGAAATACTGATGGACAGACAAACAAACAGAAATACTGATGGACTGATATTGAGTTTGGCCTAAAGCTCGTTTCGGACTCCCTGGTGTAAGAAACGTAAAATATTCAACATTTACGCTATCCTAGACAATCTTTATACAAAACTGTTACCGGCGTTACGGTTAAGGCTTCGGACTGCGGAGGGCACTGTCCGAAGTTCGAATATCCTACTGAGCTGACGGTCGGTACTTCACTCTATGAATAAAATTTAAGCACAGGCCTGCAAGCCCTTGAGAACTAGCAAGTGAAGTTTTAATGATCTATAAATCATTATATTTAAAACAACAACAGTAAACAAACAATACAAAGAGGGACATCATTTAGACAAGTAATTAATGCTCTTTGTACCTATATTGTAATAAAGTTGTGTTGATGGACGCTAATTTGTTGTATTTCTTTCTTTAAAAGCGTATCATGCTGATTAATAAACTGTTTAGTATATTACAATAAGAAATAATAGTCAAGATAGTTCTATAGTCTCCAGAGTAGATCGCCCCGCGTCTCCAGGGTTTCGAGGTACATCTCGGTTGGCACTAGTAACATGAACCATACTGTAGCGACAACTTGGGACATCTGTCATTAACATGTCGGTGATAAGGAGCGATAAGAATATACTGCAAAGCACCATGTTACCGGCTATGTTATTGACTTGGATCTTGTGTGACATCAAAGGCTAACGATATCAACAAATATATGATAGTATATTACATGAGGTACTGTCGTGGCCATTCCAATATGGCGATATCGACATCGTTTGCTGGCGTGGTAATCCGGTATTATACGGACTAAACGATCCATTTTGCATATGCCAAATCGAGTTGACGAGTGATACTTCACTATTTGAATGCAATTAATGAGATAACCGTATATGAACTTTGTTTCTTTCTGTTGTGTCTACTATCACCCCATGAAGTTGCCCACCTTTCCCAAATCACCAAATTAATTGTGTTGAACAGAATGACAATGCCCAAGCCACTTATAATATAGCATAAGTGCTAGCTGAACCCCCCACCCACTTCTCCGGTCATAATATTGAGTTTGAAAACTTGCAATCAAAATATAAGTAAACATTCCAACAAATCAAGAACATTAAAAAATTACTTAAAGTAAATCAAACTAAATACTTTGTTTTGGAAAAACAATTATTTAATGTAACATCCAATTTAGAACAGCTGATGTTATGAATAATTTACTACTTTACTCAATTATTTTTAGTTTTATCTACCAATTCAATTTGTTTTTATTTAACAGCTTTTAATTTAAAAAAAAAAAAAAACAATCAATTAATATAGAATAGCATGAACATTTTGGAGGCCAGTGGGACGGAGAAGAAGAGGTTCTGAGGTCGGAGAAGAAAATCCCTTCTTAGTGAGCCTATAAAGGCTAAGATAAACCTGTGTACAAATTTTCAAGCTAATGGACGTATAGTTTCGGAGAAATAGTGATGAGTGGTAAATGAATTTTATATATACATAGATAAGCCTTTGGCAACGCCTAGGAAAACAGCTGATCTCATTCAAGCTGTTGACTTAAAAACAGCTGTAAATGATGTGGTGGCCAATAAATAATTAAGAAATGGCATTACTTCGATGTTGGCGTAGCCTTTCCTTAGGTGAATACTTAAACACCCATCAACAAAATATGGGTGTTACCCCTTTTTTATCATTAATGCAATTTTAATAAATGAAATATCAGATATGACATAACATTCACTTTAAAAAAGAATTCAGCAAATTTGGAGGGTGAGTTGGCGATTTTGGAAGTTATTAAGTTATTAGAGTTAATCTGCTATTCGAACGGATTATTTTACTATAATTTGTTTTTAAGTTGTCATGATCAGCTTACTAGCCAACTGCCAAGTTTCTATTTATTCACTTAACGGTTTTTTAATATAATTTTATTGATTGCTATGCTCTCGGTATTATCCTGATGGTTTGGATTTAACAATATGTGGTAAAATAAACTCTTGTTTGTTTCGCCACCAATCTTGAGATTTTAAGCTTGACCGGTTTCGAAGGTTGGCAACGCTACCCTCTCCATGAATCACCCACCCCCTCTAAATTTACCGTTGGTGGTTCAAACTGTCATATGAAGTGTGTTAAATGAAAGCCCAGAGTGAAGTGCACCTGAAGATAAAGGACGACGTCCTTCGAAATCGGTCGTGTTGAAAATCTCAAGTTCGGTGGCGGAACAAACAAGAGATGTTTATTTTACCATCTAAAATTGTTTTGTCAAAAATAGATTTATACAGAGAAACGCCAATCTAATTTAGATAGAATATGAACTGTTTGTTTGTTTTTTTTGTCTGCTTGTATTTATCATAAAGTGAATAACACAACAACCAAGAAAGAAAAACCATTTAGATATCTAGGAAGCAGAAAAATGGAAACTAGTCAAAGCCCAAATATCATAAAACAAAGAATAGCGCAAGCTAAAGTAGTCCTCCCCAAGAAAAAGACCATATTTCACCAATAATATCAACCAGCAACTTAGAAAACAACTCATCAAGACTTCATTCTGGAAATTATATGGTTCAGAAACTATTCTTATATGGTAATTATAATTCTTATATTTACCATATATTATATGGTAAATAGAGACGGAATTAATAATGTTGCGAAGCATTAAATTTGAGATGTGTTGTTGGGGACGGATGAAGAAAATAAATTGGACAGAGTGAATTACTAAAGAAGGAGTGTTGTTGGAGGAACACAAACAATTTGGATGATAGCAATGACTACAGTGTAGTCATTGATGATAGTCGGCACTGATGGCGCAGTGCTATAACCCTGCTACTTGGGGACAAAGTGATGTGGAGATTGTAGGCAGTAGTTATGCATGGTCCTCTTAAGAATCTGCAGAGCCTGTCGGCTATGTAGGTTTTAATCCCATAAGAACAATGTCATTTGCGAATTCATATTTTTCATTAATTACTGACCAAAAGTTGCGTAAGAGATATCATTTTAAACATTATCATACTGCGCATTGGGTTTGCTTTTGATATTTTGAATATATAGGCCTAGTTTTAAAAAATATGTGAAAATAAAAACTTCAAACTAAATAGTTACTAAGCTATATTTTTACTATAAAACCAATAGGGAATTTGCAAAGCAAAACAAACGCACAATATCACCCTTCATCAAATGCAATTTGTTTGGAAAAAAAACCGTTAAAAAATAACTGTTTAGTTTGGATACGTGTGATTGTATGTCTGATTCCAAAATAAAATTGTTCTTATGGCATTAAAACCAACATGGCCGACATCAACCAACAGCTTCTGCAGACTCTTAATACCGACATGGCGTCCGCTCAATAATTGCCATCGACGTGGATACTACTAGAGAAGACGTGGATACTACTAGAGGTGTCCATGTTGAGTGGCACTGGCAGTGTTCGGATATTGTGTATAGAGGAATGAATGAATACATTTCTTTATTTAAAGGCGGAGTTAGGCCTATGAAGTCCTCTCTTCCACTCGAAGAGGAGAAGTGAGTATAAAGCTTGAAAATCAGACAAATACTACGTGGTTCGGATCCCACGTAAAGCTGTAGGTTCCTATAGTTGCCCTGGATATTAGGCTATTAATAAATGGGTCCTTTCTTAGCTAAGTCGAACTCATTTAGTAACAATGACTACACTCGTTCATCTACGCTCATTCACCCCTCATATTCGCCCGTATCTATACTATCGGCGTCTTAGAAAATGAATAATGAATAATGCTGGAAGAAAGGAGGCATATAGGTCATTTGTGTAGACACAATGAATTCCTAGTGTCAATAATTGATGGAAAAAGAGAAGGGGAGCAAGGAAGAGGAAGACCGCGCTCGAGTTGTGGCATTACGGATCCAGGCTTCATATAGAGCTGCGTGAAGAGCTACCGACCAGTCTCAGATTACTGCTCATCTCTCCCAAATCAGTCTACAGGCTATATATATAGGGTGAAGATTATATATGGAAATACCCAAATATATTCTTTATTAATTGATATTTGGGGGGCGTCCTGTCTAGGGTATCGTCAATATTCACAATGGAAGCATATATCTTGTGATGAATCTCTTCAAAGGTTGTAGTGAACTGAATTGAATACCACAAACCACATCTCTAAGGAATCAATCTATCATAAAATAGAGCAATTTGAGCAGGGCTATAGAACATTTGCTGATATTCAAAAATTTCATTTTAATTTGGTTCTTGTCAATATAATGAGTTACACTATCCTTTTAAAATGTTTAATTTAAATAAAACAACATTTTAATTTGTTGCTTAAATAGCTGATTATAATTATTAGTAAAACTTTGCTAGTTATTATTACAGTAGAACTGTGTAAATATTGATTCATTTGATTAATTTCTTATTAAATTGAAAATAATTTATTTATGATGTTAGAAAAGTCTTAATACTAAAATTTTAAACCCATTTGGTGTCAAAGTAAATGTTTGAACTGTTTTCCTTCTTCAGTTTGACAATGAAGTTGAAATGAAATTGTTAAAATTTTAGCAAATTTTCAATACTCAAAGTGCTCTATTCTGGCAGAGTCGTTCTTTAGATATGCGGTTTGTGGTATTCAATTCAGTTCACCACAACCTATAATGTGATGTATCACAGAGTATAGGCTTTAATTATGAATATTGATATTAACCTCAACAGGATGTCCCTCGTTAGTGTGAAACGACAACATAGTTTTAAAAGTAGGTGCCCAATAACTATCAAGATTGTAAAAGTTTCGAATTTCTAGTTCGATTTAAAAAAATATATATATTTGGATGTTTCCAGACATAATAGACACCCTACATATTTAATTTCAGAGAACCAATGTTCACAAGAGTTCATCTTAGAAAGATGTGGAGATATTCGGCCAAATTTGCTCCTTCGACGGCGTTGGCCACACAGTTCATTGCTGCTTTAAATAATGTTGCAGAAGATTTCTCACTATTTAGGAACATTAAGTGTAGAACAGTCAACAAAGAGTGTGTACTGTGAGATACTGTTGAAAGAAACTGTCACCCCCTCCATTCTCTCCTGAGTTTGGTTTCACACAAAAGTCATAAGAAAAAAACTTTCAGAGCCTGCAAAAGCACACTACTCGAAGTTTTACTCAAAGTCCATCCAAATATTCGGAGCTTTATTAACGGTTATAGTGGGAAGTTTTATGAAGTTGGATGTTTCTGAAAATAAATATACAAGACAAAAGTTTACTTATAAATTGAAAAATTAAAATAAATTTAAAAGTTCCTCTTTCATAGTGGAGAGATTCATAAATCAGTTGTGAAAATAAGTTGATAAACATGTTTGTAATCATATAGTTGATTAAAATATTGGCACAAAAGTGCAACACATTAATTGATACTATTAAAATGTAGTATTCAGACCAAAGTAAGTTAAGAAAAAAGTCAAACATGTGTTTGTGATACTATTATTATTGTACTTTTCACCGAAGACCTACTTGTTTATGACAGAAGAGGATTTAGCTATATTACATCATTGTTACTTATCATCAACAAAGACCTCTACTAGTCTTAGTTAAATAGTGTGATATTTCTAATTTTGCTGCCTTGGCGCGGCCGCCGCTAGGTCGGGCTTGTTGCACGGCAGTCTAGAGTGGGACAGAGTCTGACAGGTAGGGCAGTGCGGTTGACTGGAGAGAGAGAGAGAGAGAGAGAGAGAGAGAGAGAGAGAGAGAGAGAGAGAGAGAGAGAGAGAGAGAGAGAGGGAGAGAGAGAGAGAGAGAGAGAGAGAGAGAGAGAGAGAGAGAGAGAGAGAGAGAGAGAGAGAGAGAGAGAGAGAGAGAGAGAGAGAGAGAGAGAGAGAGAGAGGGGGGGGAGGGAGAGAGAGAGAATTACAAATTGCCATGAGAATGAGAGAGAAAGGAAACGGTGGACAGAGGTATTGGGTTGGAATCCGCGACACAGGAGCGCCTCTTACCTGGCTAAGTGGTTGTCATAAATAATTTTCGCTAGGGGTGCGACTCAGGAGCGCCTCCGAAAAGGGGTGGAGAGGCGCTCCTGTGTCGCACCTAAAACTACCTGTCCTCGGCACTCTACCTGCTTCCTACCTGCTATCAAGCTCAGCTCGCGGGGCCTTCTAAATGGCCGTAGAACGTTTGGCATACATTTTTGGCCGATTTGGAATGGCACGTTTGGCACAGTCATTAGAGGGGATTAAGAAGGGTCAACCTGTAAGTTTCAGAAAGGCACGATTGGCACACACCGCCCGGCCAGGTAGTAGCAGCCAGGTGGCCAGAATGCGGGAAAATGGGAACGTTTTTGCCCCCGCAAATTCCCTGCTGTGGTGCTTATTGAGGTAAGCAACTAACCTAACCTAACCTAACCTAACCTATCCTAACCTAACCTAACCTAACCTAACGTGAGGTTTAAATTTAAAAATTTGTTATATCACGGGCAAATGACTGCCACGCAGAGTTGACGGGAATAATAAAATTCCCGTTTTCCCTCGTTCGTTGGCGTCTACCTGGTCGAGCGACTGTGCCAATCCTGCCTTTTCCAAGCAGGCGAGTTGACCCTACTTATTCCGCTCTAATGATTGTGCCAAAACTGCCATGGGCAGAAGGTCCAAAAATGTGTGCCAAACGTCCGATCCCCTTCTAAATACCTACCAATCTAATATCACAACGGCTACTATCATACTGACTTTGTTAAGTGCACTGCATATTTTGTAGGAGTAAGTGTAACATTGATTCTGTATGTAGGGTTTATCCTAAAAGACCAATCAAAACTATTAATCACGTTTCTTAATCATATTTCATTTTATTTGAATTAAACTTGCAATAGTGGTTAAACTATTGCAGACTTGTTTTAAAACAAGTTTATAATCGTACAGATAGAAAACATCTACCCTTGTTCATGCACACTATCTACCTTGGTCTTCGGAGATGGGCCACATCATGTTTACCACATCAACTCCCGAGGACTAAAATAATGATGTATTTATAGTCATCTTTTTAAAAAAAAACTATAAACTTTATACTTTTTAGTTTTGTGTAAAAGGAACACGTAGACACTTCATTTGATCATGAGTTGCCCCTTTAACCCATGAGTATTAATTATATGCTCTTTCTGAGGAACAGTTGAACTCAGATAGTAACCAGACTACACTCATCCACACTCATCCTACACTCATATAACCATTCATATTCGCCTTAAAATGCCAACAACGTTGTGTCGGTGTCTCATATGTAAGAATGTAAGAAAATATTAACCATAGTTTATACAAATTCGTAAAAGCCAAGCAGTGGGTTTTTAAAATTATAATTTTATTACTGGGCAAGTTGTTTCAAAGAAATTGAAGTTACAAAAAAAGGTCAATAACTACAAATAGGCTTGTAAATAACAAATATGTATTTCTTAGTTTTAACACTTAATAATTTGTATAACATTCTAAAATAATAAATATACATTTAAATTTAAACTAAATAATTTGGGTTACACTTACTAATATTTTAACTTACACTCAAACAAAAAATACTATTTACACTCAATCTGTAGACTACAATATTCTAAAACAACAAAATATGGAAATTCAAACAAAAAAGTTCTATTTTACTTTTACTTAATATTTACTACAATCTAAATCATAACAAACAATACTTAAACTGAAACAAAAAATACTATTTACATTCAATCTGTAAGCTACAATATTCTAAAACAAAAAAAAATTTAAAATTTAAAATTAAAATTAATTTGCAAACCTCCTTTTAGTTACCTACTTAAATCTAATAGTTTCTCCTACTTTTGATAAAAAGTCATTTATAATAACTTCCCTAGCTAAATATCGTTCACACAAATGTTTTAGTCGACGCTATAGCTGTTCAGTGTTTTTGGTTGAGTTTGTTGCAGAGCGTCTGTTCTCTCCAGTGCGTCATTTCGGTGTATGGCCTCGATAACCGTCCACGTAGATGGGTTTTGGAGGCCTACTAAGTTCTTAAATCGGGGTTTCCACGCCTCACACATATTGTTTGTTCTGTGTGAGTCGGAAAGAGTCGCTTCGTGCACTTTCCAGAGTGATGGTGGAAACATGGCTGGTTTAGGGTTTTCTCCTGCTGTACCGCTTACATAGTAGACGTCGAAGTAGTATAGTAGGTATAAAGCTTCGACAGGAGCCAATCCCTACAGCAGCTGCATCCCCTGTAGTACATCTTTTTCTGGAAGGAAAGCCAAACCATCAAGCATCCCACAAAACTGTCCAAACTCTTCAGACTCTTTGTAGTTTCGAGAAAGTCCGTACTGTTGGTTGTGCCTGCAAGTGCTTTGGCACAAATGAATAAAACAACAGACGTGATAGCAGCAGTTTCAAAGTAAAAGGTAGAGGAAGGATTTTTGTAGATTCAATACATTTGGCCAACACTGTTCGTAGAACAGAAAATTACAAAACCATATAAAAGTACTTAAAAAGTCGTGTAGACAACAATTTTTGTTATATTACCAATTAACATTTTACAATTAAGGTAAAGGAATGACTAAGAATGTCGGTACTGACATCAAAGTCATAGTATTTTGATTAAATATAGAATATTTTTTATTAATAAATACCAAAACACACTCCACAAAAATCTGTAAGATACCCTTGGTGGGGATGTATCCTGTTTAGAAGTAGGGGTATTTTTTCTCAGTAATACTACAGTTGTCCTTCGGGGATTTCCATATTTTACGCGGAATACCTAATGCCGCATTCCAAGCGGTAAGACAAGAGGGTGGAAATGGGTAGAAAGTTCAATGAATTCATCACATCAAATCCTGCCGGCCATGATACCATCCGGCTGTGGTTTAAATCTAGTTTCCAATACTTATCTTAAAACAAAAACATCCTTTTTCCTTGTGGAAATCTTTTGCTTAATGTTTAGTTACTTTATTTAAGAAGAAATGGTTACTTTTAATATAATGAGATCTACGTTAAAAACTTTACTATGTACGTAAGCCTAAACCTTAGATTTATTAGTAAGGATAATTTTATTACATAGTTGTTTGTATTTTGTTTACTGTTCTATAAGACATAATTGATAATAAAAACGTTAATGTACTATACTGTACATTATCAGAATTTTCAAATAAATGTGTTATTTGCTTGAGGTATTTCGCCTACAAGGTAGGCATTACTGAACAAAAATCAAATTAAATAAAGTTTCCAAAATATAATAATATAACTGATATAACATAAGGTGTAACTGTTTTAAAAATTAAAAAAAGAGTTTTACATTTGAAAGAAGATAAATAACTAAGTTATCAGTTTTATCTAATTAAATCAAGAATTATTGTGCAGGTGTAAAAATGTTCTGAGACTGGAAAGACAATATAAGATATTTTATAATTTAATTTGATTTTGACGCTATGCATATTGAATTATCACTTGCTAACAAACGTCTTTTGATAATTTACGCTATCTAAAGACTTCAAATATTTTAAATATTTGATTGTTATCTACTTGTTGGTTGGTATGAAAATAATGTAGGCCTATTGGATGTG
Organism: Stictocephala bisonia; assembly: GCA_035578905.1. Taxonomy (NCBI): domain Eukaryota; kingdom Metazoa; phylum Arthropoda; class Insecta; order Hemiptera; family Membracidae; genus Stictocephala; species Stictocephala bisonia. The sequence goes on from JAQJVL010000047.1 coordinate 2,676,049, forward strand.
TCTCAATGATAACTGATTCTATTTACATACATTTTATAGAACAGTATATGTTAAAGGTATTATTTAGTTTTATTACAAAACTGAAAATATATACCGCAAACAGATGTTCTATCAACTTATTACTTTGTTTAGATGATTTGAATTATTTAATGGCTATTGTTCAAATGATTACATTATTGACGGTTCAACCTGCTTAGCCTTGATTTAATAGAAAGGACCACGAAAAATAGTTACTTAGGAATACGTCAAACGCCAACCAATCCACGATTTTACGTCTTATACAATAACGTTTTCTATTACTTAGAAGCGTGTCAATGAATCGGACTATAACAGCTTATTTCAATGTAGCTTATATTTACAATTTCAATACCTGAAGGCTTTTTTATTTCTAAAGTAATTTGAAGTGTAAAATTTGTTAACAAACCCGGATCTTATGTAAATACTGTAACATGTATGCTTATTTTAATAAATATATGTCTATTGCTTTCAAGTTAAACACACTCTCACCATAGATATCAAGACCCTTAGTTTTTGAACCCTTGTCAAAACCCTTGTCACATTGGACCCGCGAGGGTACAACAGTGGAGCGCCTCAAGGTCAGGCGCTCCACTGTCGCAGTTGTGCTATTTCTTGGCTGACAGTTTTATTAGTTTTTGCCAGGCGCTCCACTGTCGCTCTCCCATTGGGTTGATACGAATACACTTGGAAAGTAGGAAAGTTTATCTCATTCATTACAACAGCACCAAGTAGTAAACAACATCGAGCTGTCAGTCGGGCAGAAACCTCCTGTTGACAACACCTGTGTTCTTGGCCAAGGTGAGTGATCATCTCATGTAAACTTAAACAAGTGATCATTAATCCGACTGAAGTGTTCTAACATCTTCAAGACATTTTGAGGATTCCAATGATAAGGTATTTAATTGATAAGATATTGAGCCAAATAAAATTTAATCAAATAACACTTAGATGAATAAAAGTAAGAAGAGGAAAATAAGCTATGAGCTTTTTTGTTGAATATTTGATTTGCTGGGAAAATTTATTTATTTGTATTTACATTTTACAATACAGATATTAAAGTACAATTACATTGTAATATATAAAATTCGCAATATTATTAAGCTAGTCTCCAAATGGATCCTTTTTAGTGATGTAATTTTTATTGTCAACACGTTCTTGCACCATGCTACTTTCAAACAATACATGCCCATGAATAATAGTGAATACCATATGCTTTAAATACTTAACCAATTCAGTTTAGGTGTAATTGATTGTTAGGCGTATACAGTGACAGTCCTTTGTGGTCAGAACTGTTAGGCGTATACAGTGACAGTCCTTTGTGGTCAGAACTGTTAGGCGTATACAGTGACAGTCCTTTGTGGTCAGAACTGTTAGGCGTATACAGTGACAGTCCTTTGTGGTCAGAACTGTTAGGCGTATACAGTGACAGTCCCTTGTGGTCAGAACTGTTAGGCGTATACAGTGACAGTCCCTTGTGGTCAGAACTGTTAGGCGTATACAGTGACAGTCCTTTGTGGTCAGAACTGTTAGGCGTATACAGTGACAGTCCCTTGTGGTCAGAACTGTTAGGCGTATACAGTGACAGTCCCTTGTGGTCAGAACTGTTAGGCGTATACAGTGACAGTCCCTTGTGGTCAGAACTGTTAGGCGTATACAGTGACAGTCCCTTGTGGTCAGAACTGTTAGACGTATACAGTGACAGTCCTTTGTGGTCAGAACTGTTAGGCGTATACAGTGACAGTCCCTTGTGGTCAGAACTGTTAGGCGTATACAGTGACAGTCCCTTGTGGTCAGAACTGTTAGGCGTATACAGTGACAGTCCTTTGTGGTCAGAACTGTTTCGTGGTTATTTGCTTACCATAACTTACCTGGCTGCGATATTGTTATATGGGAGTTTAATGTGCAACAACTTAACCTATGCACTTGTAAGCGTCGATAAAATAAAATTACTTAAATAATAGATTTCTGAATTTTTATAGGAAATAGTTGAGATGTGATGCCTAGAGAGTAAAGGTGTTTGATGTGAGTTATCAGTATGATAATCAATCATCCATATTGGTTCGCAAACTGTACAGTCTAGTTTAGTAATCACTATCCCTGAAGATGATGTTTGTTGTTGCGTACGTTTGAACGCACTTTCCCCCAGTGTTGACAGACTTCAAACTTAAAATTATGAGGGCTAGAGGTTAAATTTATGGGGAAAACCGTGAAACTATCGCACACTTTTCAGAAAGGTAAATTACCAATTTTTAGTCAATTAATCAGTATAACTAATCGGCATTGCGCCTTTCTTTTGAAGACTATTAACACATACAAGTATTTTTATTTCATACAGGGACAAAATATTTGTTAAAACATGAATTATTAAAATTAAAAAAATAAAATAAAATAAAAAATACCTCAGTATAACAGTGCTTTGGCCTGCGTCACTGCAACAGTATGATTACCACTGACGGATAACAATAACCGATTAGAAGGAACGAAAATGATTGACAAACCAGTAGACAGAGGGATCTAACTAAGCAAGCCTAGTAAGTTCTGGTTTAAGTATTGTAAAGGGTAAAAAGCTCTTATAACCTCTCAGGCTGCGTATTAAAATCAAAATCGGTGGTGTTTTATCGTCCTACCAGAATTATCGTATTTTATTGTAGCCTACATGATATTAATTTATCGTATTATCATTCACAATTATTTTGCATGGTCTTCAGAATTTCCGTACAAAAACAACAATTATCGTACGTCTGGCATCACTGCAGTCCCCACGCATGTTCAATGATTTGAGTGTTTTTCCGGTATCAGGGTCGACGCCTAACATAACCTATAAAATAATTAAAGGTACCATTAATGAATGAGTTGAAGTATCGAGGATCATTTTAACCACAATAATAATAGCAGAATTGTTATAGTGCCTGCATCCGTCATCATACGTGAATCTACCAAGGAGAACGTGAACTGATTAGAACATATTTTGACAGTTGGTTTCCTGTTTACTTAAATCCCAAACCATCGTTCGATATACGTCACTAACCCTATTAGTTCTTATATAAACACCAAAATGACGTCATTTACACTTTTATGTAAGCGAATAACACTTCTAGTTTCATTACATCAAAATCTCAGGAATTGTACATTATATACTTATTTTTAATAAATAAATCACGAGATGCCTTAGAAACAATAAACATGATGATCAGGTGTTTAATGATCAGGCTATTAATTAAACGAAGACAAAATGTATAAATCTACACATTTTTCACTGATCGGAACCATTCCAGTGTTCTAAAATAATCTAATTAATTTAATACGTTCTTTTATAACCTATAACTGTTCGTCAAAAATACATCACCTTTAATTTTTTTTTTTTTATTTTTTTTTGCAGTTATCAGTTTAATTTTTCCATGAAGCTTCACTGTTAACGCTGGGTTCACCATACTTTTAGTGCAAAGCCACTGAGGCTGTATCAAATACAGCTTTGGGATAGCTTCAATATTGCATAGTTTCTAAAGTTTTCAAAATGGTCATTAAAGGTATAAACGTGGCGTGCATAATAGTTCGGTTTGAATTAATTCAAAATAACTTTATATTGGTAAAATACTGATTTAGTTCAATATAAAATCACTGCATTTCCTTACACATATGAAAGTGGTGTATCATAATGGTTTTTACGTCATAGGGATTACAACAAGACCAAGTAATTAAATTTACGACCTCTAGAATCCAATGAAACAAATGTCATGGAATTGATAAGAACTTTTTTTCTCAAAGAGTTAAAATTCTAAAATTTATAAAACTTATAGAAAACATTCTTACCAATGAGGTATAAAATATAAATGCGATACATTAACGATTTGTCGAGTAATAGCGGTGTAAATTTGATGTACAGTGAAAACTAGTTAAAATTCCGGTTCTTTTTTTGTTCCAACTAGGATAAAAATTATTAAAACTTATAATAAAATTAAAAAGAGTATTTGTCACAACGTACAGTTAAACGAGGAAAACAATGGTGTGATTTGATTTGTCGTATGCCTATTAGTTCCTTTGAAAACAACCTTCAAAATAGGATGAACATAATTTCTGCTCCGATTAAATTGTTTCTTAACGAAGCGGAAAACGTGATTCATTAAAAATGCTATCCAATAAATCTTCTTAACAGCTTACAGTTAATAAGAATTTAAACCAAATTCCGTTAACAGTCGCCTGAACATAGTGTAAGAGTTTTAATTTTTGTACAATAATAGGCTATTTTTTTTTAGAATTATAATAAAATGCAGTGGTGAAAGCATACAGGTTAAAAGATATTTTTAATTACTGACATTATTCACTATATCATGTTTAAAACTATGTCCACAAAATATTGTTAAATAATTATAGTATGCATACCATTTTGTATCGCTTGAAAAAATAAGTTTTTAGTATATGCAATAATTTATATAATTAGGGAACAGCGAACTGAATTTGTGCAAAGTTAGAACTTGGACCGCTTTGACTGCGAATTCATTGGCGCTATATATTTTTAGAATAGATTTTTAATAAATGACTGTAAAAATCTATTCTGCATGAAATTATGTTGGGGGTTATATTCGTGCAGCAATGGAGCTTCGCTAAAGGGGCATTCTACAGCATGATTGGTCAATAGTCTGGTTTTCGTAAGCGCATTTCCTCAGACAAATAAGTAAGACCTTTCTCTGTGACAATACGTTCTAGTCTTGATTATATACACCTACAATAGATAACCATCCAATAGGGAGATTTGTGCCTGTAATTTGGTTAGTTAGTGAGGTCTGCAACCACAGCTGGTTTAAACTTCATTACATTAGATGGGACTACAAAAACAGCTGATATTTTAAAACAAAAAATTTAAAATTGGATGGGAAATTTATGAGTGTATAAAATCAATAATACTACATAACCTAAGCTAGTATTAAAAATATGAGTAAGAAATTAGTCACTAGAAAGACATGTTTCAATTGTAACTACTGTAAAATTTTAGCTTAATAACATCACCTGTACTCAGTGTGAAAGGACACTGTATGTATGACACAATTAGATCAATATTGGTTGCATGTAATTGACGATAGAGAGTGATACCGTGTATAAACATAAACAAGCCTTCATCATTAAATTCTGCTTCACATCACTTATATAATTTTCACTGACTAGTTATTATTAATTCTCATTTAATCCACAGAAATAAAGTAACTTTTATAGTTATTAAAATGTTGTTTATTTTTATATAATATTTATTCGAAAATAAATTATATAAACATATGTTGATTTATTTTAAGAATAGAAATAACAAAAGTAAGCTGACTATTGATTACTGACAAATTAATAACATTTAATGTAACAAATTTGTAAATAATTTATCTTTGTAAGTGATTTAAAATCCGTAAAGAATTACCTAACATATACATAAGTAGCCTACATTACGAGTGTTTATTTTACGTAGTGTAGAAATCGTAATGCACGAATAGTAACTAGACTGAACCTCTTGCATAACCTCCCACAACACATAAACATGTATCTAGTGCTTGTAATTCACGAATAGTAGCTAGACTGAACCTCTTGCATAACTTCCCACAACACATAAACATGTATCAAGTGCTTGTAATTCACGAATAGTAGCTAGACTGAACCTCTTGCATAACTTCCCACAACACATAAACATGTATCAAGTGCTTGTAATTCACGAATGGTAACTAGACTAAACCTCTTGCATAACCTCCCACAACACATAAACATGTATCTAGTGCTTGTAATTCACGAATGGTAACTAGACTAAACCTCTTGCATAACCTCCCACAACACATAAACATGTATCTAGTGCTTGTAATTCACGAATGGTAACTAGACTAAACCTCTTGCATAACCTCCCACAACACATAAACATGTATCTAGTGCTTGTAATTCACGAATGGTAACTAGACTAAACCTCTTGCATAACCTCCCACAACACATAAACATGTATCTAGTGCTTGTAATTCACGAATGGTAACTAGACTAAACCTCTTGCATAACCTCCCACAACACATAAACATGTATCTAGTGCTTGTAATTCACGAATGGTAACTAGACTAAACCTCTTGCATAACCTCCCACAACACATAAACATGTATCTAGTGCTTGTAATTCACGAATAGTAGCTAGACTGAACCCCTTGCATAACCTCCCACAACACATAAACATGTATCTAGTGCTTGTAATTCACGAATAATAGTTAGACTGAACCTCTTGCATAACCTCCCACAACACATAAACATGTATCTAGTGCTTGTAATTTACGAATAGTAGCTAGACTGAACCCCTTGCATAACCTCCCACAACACATAAACATGTATCTAGTGCTTGTAATTCACGAATAGTAGCTAGACTGAACCCCTTACATAACCTCCCACAACACATAAACATGTATCTAGTGCTTGTAATCCACGAATAGTAGCTAGACTGAACCCCTTACATAACCTCCCACAACACATAAACATGTATCTAGGGCTTGTAATTCACGAATAGTAGCTAGACTGAACCTCTTGCATAACCTCCCACAACATATAAACATGTATCTAGGGCTTGTAATTCACGAATAATAGTTATACTGAACACCTTGCATAACCACCCACAATACATAAACATGTATCTAGGGCTTGTAATTCACGAATAATAGTTATACTGAACCCCTTGCATAACCTCCCACAATACATAAATATGTACCTAGCGTTTGTAATTCACGAATAGTAGCTAGACTGAACCTCTTGCATAACCTCCCACAACACATAAACATGTATCTAGGGCTTGTAATTCACGAATAGTAGCTAGACTGAACCTCTTGCATAACCTCCCACAACATATAAACATGTATCTAGGGCTTGTAATTCACGAATAATAGTTAGACTGAACCCCTTGCATAACCTCCCATAATACATAAACATGTATCTAGGGCTTATAATTCACGAATAATAGTTAGACTGAACCTCTTGCATAACCTCCCACAACACATAAACATGTATCTAGGGCTTGTAATTCACGAATAGTAGCTAGACTGAACACCTTGCATAACCTCCCACAATACATAAACATGTATCTAGAGCTTGTAATTCACGAATAATAGTTAGACTGAACCCCTTGCATAACCTCCCACAATACATAAACATGTATCTAGCGTTTGTAATTCACGAATAGTAGCTAGACTGAACCCCTTGCATAACCTCCTACAGCACATAAACATGTATCTAGGGCTTGTAATCCACGAATAGTAGCTAGACTGAACCCCTTACATAACCTCCCACAACACATAAACATGTATCTAGGGCTTGTAATCCACGAATAGTAGCTAGACTGAACCCCTTACATAACCTCCCACAACACATAAACATGTATCTAGGGCTTGTAATCCACGAATAGTAGCTAGACTGAACCTCTTGCATAACCTCCCACAACACATAAACATGTATCTAGGGCTTGTAATTCACGAATAGTAGCTAGACTGAACACCTTGCATAACCTCCCACAACACATAAACATGTATCTAGGGCTTGTAATTCACGAATAGTAGCTAGACTGAACCTCTTGCATAACCTCCCACAACACATAAACATGTATCTAGGGCTTGTAATTCACGAATAGTAGCTAGACTGAACACCTTGCATAACCTCCCACAATACATAAACATGTATCTAGGGCTTGTAATTCACGAATAGTAGCTAGACTGAACCCCTTGCATAACCTCCTACAGCACATAAACATGTATCTAGGGCTTGTAATCCACGAATAGTAGCTAGACTGAACCCCTTACATAACCTCCCACAACACATAAACATGTATCTAGGGCTTGTAATTCACGAATAATAGTTAGATTGAACCCCTTGCATAACCTCCCACAATACATAAACATGTATCTAGGGCTTGTAATCCACGAATAGTAGCTAGACTGAACCCCTTACATAACCTCCCACAACACATAAACATGTATCTAGTGCTTGTAATTCACGAATAGTAGCTAGACTGAACCCCTTGCATAACCTCCCACAATACATAAACATGTATCTAGGGCTTGTAATCCACGAATAGTAGCTAGACTGAACCCCTTACATAACCTCCCACAACACATAAACATGTATCTAGGGCTTGTAATTCACGAATAATAGTTAGATTGAACCCCTTGCATAACCTCCCACAATACATAAACATGTATCTAGGGCTTGTAATCCACGAATAGTAGCTAGACTGAACCCCTTACATAACCTCCCACAACACATAAACATGTATCTAGTGCTTGTAATTCACGAATAATAGTTAGATTGAACCCCTTGCATAACCTCCCACAATACATAAACATGTATCTAGCGTTTGTAATTCACGAATAGTAGCTAGGCTGAACCTCTTGCATAACCTCCCACAACACATAAACATGTATCTAGGGCTTGTAATTCACGAATAGTAGCTAGACTGAACCTCTTGCATAACCTCCCACAACATATAAACATGTATCTAGAGCTTGTAATTCACGAATAGTAGTTAGACTGAACCCCTTGCATAACTTCCCACAACATATAAACATGTATCTAGGGCTTGTAATTCACGAATAGTAGTTAGACTGAACCCCTTGCATAACCTCCCACAATACATAAACATGTATCTAGCGTTTGTAATTCACGAATAGTAGCTAGGCTGAACCTCTTGCATAACCTCCCACAACACATAAACATGTATCTAGGGCTTGTAATTCACGAATAGTAGCTAGACTGAACCTCTTGCATAACCTCCCACAACATATAAACATGTATCTAGAGCTTGTAATTCACGAATAGTAGTTAGACTGAACCCCTTGCATAACCTCCCACAACATATAAACATGTATCTAGGGCTTGTAATTCACGAATAGTAGTTAGACTGAACCCCTTGCATAACCTCCCACAATACATAAACATGTATCTAGCGTTTGTAATTAATTCACGAATAATAGTTAGATTGAACCCCTTGCATATCCTCCCATAATACATAAACATGTATCTAGGGCTTATAATTCACGAATAATAGTTAGTCTGAACCTCTTGCATAACCTCCCACAACACATAAACATGTATCTAGGGCTTGTAATTCACGAATAGTAGCTAGACTGAACCCCTTGCATAACCTCCTACAGCACATAAATGTTTACGTAGGTCTTTTACATTGTTTTTAAATTTTTACATTCTTACATCCAATCCAAAATTATGTCGATAAATGATTATGTACTTACTGTAAATGTTTTTATAATTTACAAATAATACTCTAAAGGTTTAAACAATATAAGGTTTAAATATGATTATACTTTTTTGATGAAGTTGAGTGCAATAAATTTAGATTCAGTCAAAGTATTGATAGTTTTGAATTTCATATGATTGAATTTTAGATATATTTTCGGTTTAAATATTGATACAGAGTTGGCTTATCAATTTTGAATATGGTTTAATGTTTTAACAAAGTTCTGTACGCATAAAAGGTTGTTTATATGGTACATATTTTATCGACATGAGGCTATGATGTAAACAATAGATATAAGTGTCAATGAAATGTGCCACTACACAATTCAAGGTAATGATAAGCTCCCAACATGTTTGTAATGAAATACAGATCAATCATTATCTAATCGAAAAAAGCTTAAATAATATCAGTTAATGTGTTGTTTCTTTGCTGTCTATTACGTATTGACTGTTTGGTTTACACGTATGATTGGTCGGTCGAACATTGAACGAACACGTGAATATAAAATAACAATAGTTTGACTTTTCAAGGCGTTCTTCTGCAAATAATTTGATAGTATCTGTGTTCTGTATACGTACAGATCTTTAGACCATTTGTCAGGACAGTGCCAATAATTACAAACTTCATCAGTTGTATTCAGCAGCAGAAAGACACTTCATAGGATCTTAATAATACTCAGACCAGAAGATACTCGCAAAACCTCCCTCGGTAACTCTCAATACAGAAGGGACCTTACAGAACTTCCACAATAATCAGACTGGAAGGTACCTCACAGAATCTTGGAAATTTTAAGAACACAAGGACTCATAGAACATCGATCATCTGCAGATCGTATCGGACCTAACCCCTCAGCGAATCCTCAAAGAAGAAGAGACTACACAACATCGGTCATCTTCATATTGGAAGGAATTTAACAAGACCTCCGTAAACCTCAGACCAGAAGGGACATCACAGAACCTCGGTGACTCTCAACCCAGAAAACTTCACAGAACCTTTGTAATTTTCATATGAGAAGATACCTTTCACAAACTCGGTAATCCTCAAAATGGAAGGGACCAATCAGGACCTTGACAATACTTTGAAATTTCTTTATTAACATGCAAACCGAAGTATATTTTGTATGATCACCTTTTTATTTTATTTTTTTTTTATATTTGCATACTTGATGCTTTCAACACTTTAAACCTGACATACTTTATAGTGGTTGAAAGACGATTAGTTCTTTTTCTTCCATTACGTTACAACCCATTACCCTTGTCAATTTATTCACAATCAGTAAATGTTATTTTATGACGTAGTGTAAGTTTGTTTCGTTCACGCCCTCACGCCCGATCATGTCTTGTCCACGACTCTGCCTACCTGATGAATGAAAGTCGATGATATCTGTACTCAGGTTCTTGAAATTACAATAAGACTCAAGAGGGATAGTGAGCGACCTTGGCCCATATCTATACGTGTCCAAGATTGATTGATATTGCTAGACGTCCTCCAATCCAACTATTTGACAGTGTCATCTCTACCGACTGTAAACAGTCAAAGTACACACACGCTCAGAATCCTGTCCCCATTGAGGTTAATAATTATATCTTAACTAATTGAGAAACGCTATATTTGTTCAAAAGTTTATCATACTCGCAAACACAACACTAAACTAGAATAAACAATAAATAACACAGCCATAACAATCGAAAGATATAGACCAGATGATGTGGGAATATACTATAAATAGAACTAATCGATAAAGAACTATCATTACTATCATTACATAAATACTGTCTAAATTACTGTACCCCTTACAATAGTTACAATGGTAATACATGGTGTTCACTGTCTACAGACACTATACATTGCTGTACCCCTTACAATAGTTACAATGGTAACACATGGTGTTCACTGTCTACAGACACTATTTTCAAGGCTACTCTCCTGAAAATATTTGGTCAGTTGAGTTGGTCAAGTCTGCTTGAACAACAGATCTAGACGACACATTTCATGCTCCAATGGAACTGTTTTAAAATAAACATTTATTGTGACCGACAGTTAAAAATAAGCCTTTTAGCAAATGCCATGTACTTTTTAAAAAGTAATAAAATTATCTTGACAATCTGAAATGTGTAGATATTTTCAGTTGGTTTTTAAATTAGGTCAAGTCATATATTGCATTGTGCTTGGTACATTTTTTCTGGAATGGCCTACTCTCATAGGTATATCTGGTACTCCATAACAGCCAGATATATAGGGTGGTAGGCCTAAAACAATCATTCCAAATGTTACTTAATGCAAATAAATGTCAGAGACACATATATTCAAACAGGAAGTTTTGTCAAAATACCTATGAACTGGCACAAAACATTCAAGTGTCCGACAAATTAGTTTTGTAGTGCCATCTTTGGAATCTTTGTTCAGGTTTACACTGTGCGTATTTAACATGTGCTTCCTTAGGAATTCCAAAAATATTTCATATGCATTTTGACATATGAATTGAGTGAATTTTGGCCGTTCTATAAAATACTAAGTGAAGCTTCTAATTTATATAAGTTAGACTTAGCATTCAGTTGTGATCGGTGTTGCTTTTAAAAGTCTATTAATTCATCTTTCTTCGATTAATGAATTAACTATCAAATAATTTATTCCATTCATGGGCTTCACTCAGGGGACTATTTTTTCATTGTCAGAACATGTGACAAAACAATTCTTATGTTTAAAGTTACTGAATCAAAGTAGTTTCTAATTAAATATTTGCTGAGTAAGCAAGAAATGTTATTTTGACAAGCAAGTAAGCTCATTAGACCAAAGCTGTTATTCAGTTGTTAAAGTGACTTGCTTCCAAATGAGAATAAACAATACACGAGGAACAAGGTTAGCTTTACATAACACATGTTTCAGCGATACACTGTCACGAGTGAGACAAAGGAACTCACGTGATTTTTACGTATGCAGGCATGTCGAACACAAAACATATAGTACTATTTTATCAGCAATGTGACTAACTGACAACGAGTCGTCGCAATTGTGTAAACATTTTACTTATACGTCATGTGTAAAACTCGCCTATGTAAATTTACTGCATTACTAACAACAGAGTTCATTACGTAATTAAAACCTTCTTCTCGTCGAGAAGCTCTCCCACTTTTCGTGAAAAGTGGTAATCAAAAGAAAGTGGCCTCGTTATTTATTTTAATATTTTCAGTTTGTCTTGTTGCTCGATAACTGACAATTATACTTTCAAATTCATTTTTGCTGGTTTATTAATTTCTTTGTAGTGTATTTTAGTTGTACATGAACTTGTCAATACTTCACTATACGGTGAGTCGAGTTTTAGCTCTATAAATCAATTGTATTAAACTAATATTTAAAAACAATTCCACACAACGATTTCATAGAAGCTGAAATTTACTAAATAGTCAAAAATTTGGTTAACGTATGCAAGATATATGAAAACTGCAGATTTCTACAAACATCTTTCAAAAAATGTTATCATCAGATCAAACTTACCATCTTATCTGTCCTGGAGATATTCTTTCTTGTCCCAAATTAGTTTTCGTTATACACGAAGAGGAGCTCCACTTCTATTGATTCCAAAACATAGAACTACAATTTTCAATCAATTCTTTTTAGTCACTTCATGTCGCTTGTGGAATTCTTTCTGATAATTTGAAAGTTATAGTAAACCGTGCCCGCTTTGGGGCGGTGGTCAGGGAGATGTTGCGTGAACTGCAGTAGTGGGGGTGGGGGGTCGTTTATGTGAGGGACGATGTATGAATGATAGGTGTGTATTTACTGTACTTAGTTTTGATTCTTTTTTTATATTTGTATCATATATCTTAATGTACAAAATTGTTTTGTGTTATGTGTTAGAGAGGACTAAGTACATACCTCACCACATAAAGACATTTTCATTTCATTTCAAAATGTACTTAATTATTGAGTAAGTGGGTAACATGACCTGGTAGAAATAATATGAATACAGGGTATGTGGCATGGCCTGGCAGAAGCTATATGAATGTAGGGTGGATGACATGGCCTGTCAGACATTAAATAAATGTAGAGTGTATCACATGGCCTTGCAAACATTATATGAATGTATGGTGGGTAAAATGATACTTAAATTTACGGAGATTGTGGGGTGGATGGCATGGCTTGGCAGAAATTATATGAATGTAGAGTGGATGGCATGGCCTGATATATGAATGTAGAGTGGGTAAATGACCCTTAAATTTAGGGGTAATGTATGGCACTCTCTGTGAAAACATAAAAATCAACCAGTCGTCAATTATATTTTCAAGAATGAAATAAAATAAACAAGATACATTTTTGTGTTTCTTGTAAAGATATTAACAATGTCTGCTTCAGTCTATGCTATTATTGAGAATATCATTACATATGTACCGAAGAAACCTCGCTAATTGTGTCATTTGACCAGAACGGCCTTGGGGGATTACCCATAACGAGCGAACCATTACGGAAATACTCAAAGGTGCTTCCAGGCAGCCAGTTCTTTACTTCTTAGAATTAAAGAAGTAATTCTTTAAAATAAAACTCACGCGTCTTTCTTTATCTTACGATAGCACCTTAACGCCGATTTCCCGAACTGTTTTTTATTTTATTTTATTTTCTTGCTATAAAACAGGATATCCCAATTACATTATAGCAGAACAAATATATTAAAGTTCAATATAGTGGTTTGAGTCAAGTTCAATTTCTCTGAAGATCAACCGGAGCACAATATTTACATAAAAAACTAAAAATAATGTTTATATATATAAAAATAACAACACTTAGCAATCTTTTCTTGATTTTTTTAATGTTTAAAATCGATTTCGGTCTCGAAAGACCATCATCAGTTTAACATAGAATACAAATAGGGTTATAAATATATCTTTAGAATAATTAATTTAACAGCTGATATTATAAAAATTTAAATAAAAATGTAGATGGATAAGTTGTAGATCTTGTTAAATTTTATAATTTTGTATCTTCATGATAGAATCAAACATATTATTTGAGTGAAATTTTATTTGATCGTTGAGTAATAATGATGGGTTTTCTTTTGTGTTTTTGTATATGTAAAATTTTTCAATGGCATCTAGTTTTTTACTTTTAGGTGCAAAATGGATAATGTCTAAATTTTCTTCAATTGATGAGATATTATGGTTTTCTTGTATTAAATGTTCAGCAAATGTTGATAAATTTTGATGTTTGTTTTTTGGTATATGTTCTTTGAATCTTCTATTAAAACTTCTTCCTGTTTGGCCAATGTAATATTTAGGACAAGTTGAACATTTAATTTTATAAATTCCAGAATTATTGTATTTGTTTTCATTATTTTTAGTAGAGTAGTTATGCTGTAGTATATGTTTGATACTGTTCTTCGTTCTATATGTAATTTTATATCCTTGTTTGGAGAATATGTTATGTAAAGATTTGTTAATATCTCCATGATAGGTCATTTGAATGTAGTTATTTTTTTCTTTAGTTTTAGAATCAAGAGTTTTCTTGCTGTGTTTATTAATTAATTTACTTATTAAATTTGCTTTATATCCATTATCGACAGCAATTTGTTTGATAATGTAGATTTCTTCTTGGTAATCTTCTTCTGTAAGAGGTGTATTCAGTAGTCTATGAATCATACTGTGGAAGGCTGCTAATTTGTGTGAAGTTGGATGATTGGATCTATTGTGAATTATTTGATTTGTTGATGTTGGTTTACGATAAATTTTGAATTGGTGTTTGTTATCTTTTTTAGTTATGGTAAGGTCAAGAAAGTTTATGCTGTTAGATTTTTCTATTTCTGTTGTAAATTTTAAGTTAGGATGAATTTTGTTCAGAAAGATTTCTAATAGATCTATTTGTCTTTGGTTTCCGTTGAATAGACAAAGAATGTCATCAGCATATCTATGATAATATATAATTTTCTTGGCGTAAGGGTTTATTTCAGGGTTGAGAATGTATTTATTTTCAATATAATTTAGGAAAATGTCTGCTATGATGCTTGAAAGTGGTGATCCCATGGCCAATCCTTTATCTTGGGAATAAATTTTATCGTTTTATTGAAAGTAATTTTGTTTAAGAGTAATTTTTGTTAATTTGATGATTTCTTGAATTTTCTTGCTGTTTAATTTATTTTGTTTTGTTAAATTTTCTTCAAGAATGGTTAAACTCTCTTCTACAGGGATGTTTGTGTATAAATCTTAAATGTCAAATGAAAGTAGGATATGATTATCAGGGCAATTCGTACTTTTAATTTTGTCGATTAAGTCTGTTGTGTTTTTAAGGAAGCAGTTATTTTCAAGTGCTATTTCATTTTTTTATTATATTGTTGAGGGTTTTTGCAAGTTTGTGAGCAGGAGAGTTCATTGCATTGACAATTGGTCTGATTGGTTCTTGGTCTTTGTGGATTTTGGGTTGACCGTAAAGTTTGGGAGCGTTTGGTTTTATTGTTCTACAAAATAATTTTTGGTCGGGAGTTAAAATGTAAGATTTGTTGATAGCAGATTTTATTTTGTTGTGGTATGTATCTGTAGGATCTTTATGTAATTCTTTTATATTGTTGTTGGTGATGAAATCTATAATTTATTATCATTATTTTTATTATCAAATAAAAATAATGATCACAATATCATAATAAACATTCTATAATACTTAGCAAATAAGTTTCAACAAGTTATTACATAACGTCTATAATAAACATACCAAAATAAATATAAATAAACAACAATAAATAAAACAAATAAGTAATATTAATAAAGATAACATTATGATAAATACGTTTTTAACCCATCAAAATCAATTAACAAACAAAGATTTTCAACCGTAACAGTTTTAGGAGATTTATTTCATTGCAATTAATTATAATACAGGAATAAAATGCATTTCTTTTTAAAAATATATAAGTTATCAAAATGAATATCAATATCAGATCCCTGTAAAAGTATTGTGTTAGAGGATCTCATCATCCGCAACAGAGGAAAGGACGCTCTTGTAATATGACGTTAATGTAATATGTTTAACGAAGAGTAATTACTTAAGATTCGATTGGAAATATGTTACATAAAATATGTTACATAAAATATGTTACATAAAATATGTTACATAAAATCGATTGAATTTTAAGCCGTAAATGAATAATTATATGAATGTGTATATTTCTGGGGCCTGGTTGAGGATGGTTTACCTGCTGTACATTGCAACTCTATGTAATCCAGTACAAGATTGTGAGATTACAATTGGTTGAAAGTGACTTGTACAAGTCTTCAAATTGGAAGAGTTTCACCTTTGTACTAGGCCTGCAAATTGAAACGGTTTCACCTCTGTACTGAACTTATAAAGTGGATTTGGCTTCTAAACTAACAATCTAAGCTGAAATAGTCTATACTTCTAAACTGCCATTATAAGGTAAATGAGTCTGACTTGGAAAATAATATATTTTATAGTTTGAATTTTAAAATAAAATAAAAAAATACTGATTTTAAAGATTGAAACAAACGATTTTTTGCCAGATCAAAAACGAGATAACTCCTCGATACAGCACAACCAACAACTATGGCTCTACGGCTTAAACTAAATATGGCTGAAAAATGCACACATCAATATTCTTGTACCTTTTTTCGACGTTTTTAATAATAGCATATGATATAAATATAGATATAAAGTGTTTTAATAATTTTCGTAAAAAACACAACGTTTCTTAAGAATTTGATATATTTAAAGTTTATAAAACAACGCGGCTTTCAAATTTATTAATTTTTGTACCCAACTACCCTAATTTTAAAGTTATCCTTAGTCATCCCCAAAACAAACAAAAACACGGCCATGCTACTAATTGTTGTTATTTTCCGGATGTCTGGAGAGTGGGTGATATCTGATATCTGTAGTTTCCGGATGTCTGGAGAGTGAGTGATATCTGTAGTTTCCGGATGTCTGGAGAGTGGGTGATATCTGTAGTTTCCGGATGTCTGGAGAGTGGGTGATATCTGTAGTTTCCGGATGTCTGGAGAATGGGTGATATCTGTAGTTTCCGGATGTCTGGAGAGTGGATGATATCTGTAGTTTCCGGATGTCTGGAGAGTGGGTGATATCTGTACCTCCTTGCCAACAAATGGAGAAGTCAGTTGTGACCAGTTTGCCTCATTGCCGAGACAATTAACAAATGGAGAAGTCAGTTGTGACCAGTTTTCAATCCCACATCAACATTTTTGACATACTAATGTTGTACGAAACGTGTTACAACTTAACACAGGAAAGAGTGATTATCTATGGATGCTAACAGTTGTGTATGAAGTTAAAATATATTCTCTTTTGTATTTAATACAAATAAATAAAATTACAATTTGCTATGAAGTTTTAAATCATAACATGAAAAAGTTCCTGACTGCCAACATTTGCATTCAAAGATGAAGAGTTTTCAGCGAAACCGTTTTAAATAGTTGAATTACCTTACTGTAATGTAAAAATTATATCTAAAACGAATGGTTTTCCCAAAAATCCTGATTCACGTTCATGGTCACTGAAAAATATGTTATTACAAATTATTGACGTTAAATTAAATTAATATTGAAGGCATCATTATACTAAGTCAGTTAATCGGAGGCAATGTTTGAAACATGTCAATGGTTTAAAACAAAACAAATCCACATATAGTCAATTATTTGTTTATTAATACAACAGATAGATTCTAGTTTCACATATGACATAAAGTAGTATTATGACACTATAAAATGTTTAAATATGTGAAATATTTATGACATTATGTAAGGATTATGAAATAGTAATATTGTAATCATTCAAGGATTAAAATATTACTATTTATTATATTGTATTACATTTAATAATGTATTAGAACAGACTGTAGCGTGAACTGTTTTTATCGTTTCTTTTATATATGTAGGCTGTTCTGAAATCTAAAATTAGATCGGCTGCCTCTTGGTACGACCGCTGAAGATCACCGTGTCCCCTCATCAGTTATCCTTTCAAGATTTTGTTTTTGTAATGTATAATTCTACTGTTTTCTTGACATTGAACAATTGTTAAGCACAGTATGTTACTATTGCGAACACAACACAGGATCTGATAGAAGTGATAAATAGAATTACAAGTAATGGCTTTTCACGAACACCGGTAATTAATGTGCCATTAATAGCCTATTGTTGGTCACAATCCCAACTGATAAATAGAGTAAGTCAGTACAATCGAACATGATAAAACCACCAGTCGGCTTGAGTAGGGAAACTTACTATTGTAATAGTCAATGTTAATGTAATTTATTTTAAAATTAGTTATAATTTCATAACTTTTTTATCTAAATCCTATCTGACCATGTCAACTTTTTTCTCACTTTGTTTACAATAAGAAGTTTTACTCAAATAGCACTCTCATAAGGTAATTATTTGTGTATGACTTCATTAAAAATCTCATTTCCAGTTGTGCTGTAAACTCATTCCCTATCCGAAAAAAGATTGTTTTTTAAATCCAGTTTGTTTTGTCGGGGTTTTATTCTCATATCTAATACAAAGAATGACAACTAAGCTTTATTCAACAAGTTCAAGTTTGTAATGTTGAACATCGCCATTTCGGCTAGGATGGTCCTTTTAAGGTCATATTTGTGGCATTGTGTTCTTCTAATAAAGGCCATTAATTAGGCCTTATTTATCTATGCTTTAATTTACGATATTTTCTGATTCCTTGAGAACCATCCCCAATATGATGGAATGAAGTTGAAACATGCTTTAAAAAGTAGATTATTAGGTATCGTATATATGTGTAAAGCGTTATTGTTTTATATACTAGGATTCAGAACATATAATTCCATCCCTAGACTTTTGGTACACCCTGTATAATTGAACAACAAGAAATTAAAAAATAAGTACGTGAAATTCGAAGATGTATCGGCCAATCAAGCGAAACAGAATATGGATGAAGAGATTAAGGGATGAAATCTACGTAAAAACAAACACCATTACAAATGAGATCAGAAAAAGAAGAGCAACATTTTACATTCACTTCAACATATAGATGATGAATAACAATACAATGGCAAAGAAAGTGCTTAACATAAAACTGACACAACATCGTTAAATGAAGTACAACATGAAATTCCGACAGATTGGAATTAAGGATCTTGAAAACAGATCTGAATTTATACACAAAACTATAATCATGGAATATGAAGTAACGCGAATACTGGGAAATATATGGATGTAAAATAATAAAACATGCACATGAAAAAAAAAATGAAGAGAAGAAGAAAAGGTAAAATTGAATCATCCTCAATAAAAAGCACAATCGCTTTCCTGGAAGAAATAATCAATGGTAATAATAACATAATTATATGGGCCTGTATATACTTATTTATTTATATGATAATAGATAAACTCGGCCACTAATTTTTTACTTTGTTTGTTAAAAAAATAAAGGTTGACGGTTTACTTTATTTTAATTAGCCGACAGCCCTTACTTTCCGACGAGGTGGTTCTCTACGCTTTATTAGGCTTCCGTGGTTTTCTCCAAACCATCACTTTAAAACTCTGTCGGCTGCCGTTCTCCTAGATAACAAAGTTTAATAGTCTAAAAACCCTGTAAGACTACTTTAGAGGGCTGCAAAGTAGTTCAATCATGTCAGAGTTAGTAGAAATTACTTCAAATATTTCACAATACAGTAATAACCAAACTAGCCAAGCGTTTGTGTCATGTCTTTTTATCATCTGTTTGAAATATATAATTAAATTAATATCGACCGACGTTACTCCTAAGGAGAAAAAGGAAATGTTGAGGGGCTGTTTCTACACCTTAGGATTGGGGTTTCGAGAAATCCTAGGTCCTTACTAGTAGTCCTTAGTGGGTCTGCATGATATGAAAGCTAACTTCCTCCAAATTTCATCAAAACCTGTTCAGTAATCTTGGAGATTTCGTGATGTCTCTCAACTATATACTCACTGTACATAGTTTTTGGATTTTATATTTTAACATAATATACCTTACAGTTGTTTTGATAAATAAACAGTCATTTGGTCACAGTAAGTAACTTACAGGAAATGTTAGATATAATATGCACATAAATCAGCTACTCACAGTAGCATTGTTTCAGCACTGATATTATCAATATCTACAGTACAAGTAAACGTCACACAACATAAATTTATTACAATATAAGCACAAAATGCACAAATATATTACAATACAAGTACAAAATGCACAAATATTATGGTGATCGATTTCGGTGAACCACGCTCACCTTCCTCAGACCAGAGGGATTCACAAAAGAATCATGTTTAGATTCTTAGATTCGTTAGATTAGATATGTTTAGATTCTTTTATTATATATTGTATATTATATAGTCTTTAATTATTATATATTCTTTAATTTTATATATATATAATTAAAGTGCATATATATATATATATATATTTAACTTTTGAAGATGTGAGTTTTATTTAATTGTTGTTTCATTCTGTTCTGATACGGGACAAAATAAATTTACTAACTTTATCTACTTCCATATCTACTTCGAAATCTTAGAGTTCAATCTATGAGACTGACGTGTTCAATTCAAGCATTAAAGGTAATTTATTGTCGAAACATAATAATGCTAGTGAACAGTGTGGGAGGCGTGAGCAGACCTTGACTTGGCTCTGCGGTTCGCCGTGGTGTAGTCAGTGTGAAGTGTGCTGGGTACGTTGGCAGCAACTCTGGATACCATGGAACTGAAGGTGAGTGTCATGGCGTGGTTTAGTGTATTATTATTGTTGCATATTGTTAATAAAGGACGAATAAACATTTAAATTTATATCTACCTTTTAAAACTTGCTCGTCAAAACATTTCCAAGGACAATTAGCCCTCCCATTAATGTGGTAGCCTGCTTCATATTGGTAACCTCAAATAAACTTGTATTTTCATGATTCTTTGATCACAAAAACAAATAAAACGACATATGCTATTAATAATTGTATTTAAAAAAAACTATGTTATGCGTGTAATAGGAAATTTGTTTTGTAAAATTAAACTCAAGTTTAACTCAATAACCAGATTCATAAAAACCTAACCTAACCTTTAATATTCCGACTGTACAGTAGAATTTACCACAAATAGGGGGGGGGGGGTTGACCTCACGTCAATGTTCAATGGGGAGGCACACAGCCTAAAAGGTTGAGAACATTTTGGTCTACAAGTTTTGGTTCAAGAATAGAAGTTCTTTTTTTAGAGATCATCTAATCGTGTTAGATCAAACACAAGAAAAAAATTGATTCTAAATATTTAAATTTCAACTTGTAAAATCCATCATTTATATTTTAACTATTCAGATACAGTACTTAAAAAAGAGATAATGACAGAGATTAAATTGTTAGCTGACAAATATTATATAAAATAAATTACTTCTGTCAACAGTTCCAAATTTGTTGTGAAGTTTATTACGATCGTTTCGGCATTTTTATGTCATCTTCAGATATAATGCAAAAAAAAGGCTTCAATAATCTGAAAAAAAAAAAAACACAAACAGTAGGAATTGATATTTAAACATTGAAAATATGTAGAAAGATAGGTCTGTTAAGAAATTTGAACTGTTGATAGAGGTAATTTATTTAACATAATCTTAAAACAGTTCAGGGGAAAATACTACCAGATTCTAGTACTTTCCGAAAATTCCCAAGTACTTACCGAGGGTAGCGAATGCTAGGCCCCAGCAAATGCTTCATATCGTCTCAACATACGCATACATATAATTTGTAATATTTATGTAAAATTTGATACCTAATTCTATGTACCAAAAACATGTATTGTTATTTATAAGATGTTATTTTAACTAAGTAATATAAAGTTAACACATCTCCCTCAAAAATTATAATAGTTTTTTAAAACGAATAAATACTATATTAACAAATAAATAATTAGGAGTAAGATTCATCATAAATTATATTTTATATTATCTTGCATAAAAGTATGTTTCTCATAATATTACATTTTTTATTATTTTTACATCTAAAATGGAAATAAAATAATTTGCCTAATTTATATTTTTCTTAATTTTACAAATTTTGTAAGTAACAAAAATATTGATAAAAATTTAATTTTCCAAAGGGCTATATATATTAAATAATTTAATCCTGTAACTATGCGTGTTTACCAATCTGCACATATCTACATCAAAAGATAGAACAAACCTTTCTATGGCAATATACAAAATCTAGTTTTTTTTATCTGTTCAATTGAAATAACTGAATGTAATTCCATATTTTTTTCAACTTTAAATGTGGTACGGAGTGAATGGGAGTGGTACGGAGAGGAGGATGGAATGACGTACATAACATTGTACGAGTATAACGTTACAAGGGTTGAGTCAGTAAGTGGACGTTTGCTTTCGTAACAATAGGTCATTAGTGTGACAGTCTTTGTTGTATATACGCCTTTCGTTAGTGTAAACGAGGGTCTCGTTGAACAGTATATAGTAATGGTAACAATAGGTCATTAATGTGACAGGCTTTGTTGTATATACGCCTTTCGTTAGTGTAAACGAGGGTCTCGTTGAACAGTATATAGTAATGGTAACAATAGGTCATTAGTGTGACAGTCTTTGTTGTATATACGCCTTTCGTTAGTGTAAACGAGGGTCTCGTTGAACAGTATATAGTAATGGTAACAATAGGTCATTAGTGTGACGGTCTTTGTTGTATATACGCCTTTCGTTAGTGTAAACGAGGGTCTCGTTGAACAGTATATAGTAATGGTAACAATAGGTCATTATTGTGACAGTCTTTGTTGTATATACGCCTTTCGTTAGTGTAAACGAGGGTCTCGTTGAACAGTATATAGTAATGGTAACAGTAGGTCATTAATGTGACAGGCTTTGTTGTATATACGCCTTTCATTAGTGTAAACGAGGGTCTCGTTTAACAGTATATAGTAATGGTAACAATAGGTCATTAGTGTGACAGTCTTTGTTGTATATACGCCTTTCATTAGTGTAAACGAGGGTCTCGTTTAACAGTATATAGTAATGGTAACAATAGGTCATTAATGTGACAGGCTTTGTTGTATATACGCCTTTCAAGGAAAGTTAATTTCAAGGAGGATCATAAAGATAATGTGATTTATGGCTTGAGAAATAGTGATATGTCAAAGCAAATGGTTTGACAGCTGACTAGCTTATCATGCATACATTTGATATTTAAAGAATCTACCTTCACTTTCAAAAAAAAAAAATCTACTATCCATCACGCTCTCCATAAGATTACTGTTTGATATTGTCTTCTTCTAACGGACGGATAATTCAATCTTCAAATTAGAGTCACTCAGTCGTATTGCACACCTTTAGTTATAATTTTATATTAATTCGATCTTTACACTCTATCTCACCCATTTAAACCAATAAATTTAATCTTGTGGGGAGGGGGGTATTTAATTCTTAAATCCTAGGTATGTCAGTGAAGTGCCATATACCCACCCACCCTACATCGATCAGGGAAATTCACGACGATAGAGGCCAAGGTCTGAAAGAAGCTCTTGGGCACGCTCTACAAGTTGAAGGAGCCCAGACAGAACCACAGGGGTTCTGTGTATTTGTTCTCTAGTGTTACTAAGATTCCAGTCTTAGTGTTCCTGTTCTCCAGTGTTCCTAAGATTCCAGTCTCCGAGTTTCTGTTCTCCAGTGTTCCTAAGATTCCAGTCTCAGTGTTTCTGTTCTCCAGTGTTCCTAAGATTCCAGTCTCAGTGTTCCTGACCCAAATGTTACTCATTTCACTAAAACTTTCAACTTTTAAAAACTTTCAAAAGACGTGGAATTAAAAACATTCAAGATCACCACAATCTTAATTAGATATTTTTAAAATGTTTTGTCTAAGACCTTGGTTACGGAATTATGAAAATCTAGACTAGGTATTATTAATTCAGGTTCGGATTCATACTATCATGCCTGTCATTATCATAATTTTAGAGTTTTCGTTTATTTTGTTTTTATTTATTAATGTAGCAAACTTTCATTTTAATATCTTCTATGCTGTAATTAGTTAGGGTAACCTATTGTAACCTATTTCATACATGAGGGTTGCATTGCCTAAATAATGATGTTATTTTCGCTTGTCCTTAAAAAAATTGTATATGTTCTCAGGTAGAGGAATGAACTTTAAATTGAGCTCTTATATAACTTATCATATTGGAACCCCCATCAGACATAATATGTGGGGGGGGGGGGGCTATTTTCCTCTGAATACTACATAAATCTAGTAATGCCAGGATATTATTTATTTATTTTTAATAATTTTCAGAAAAGTGTAGTTATATATTGTAATAATAGTAAATAAGACTAATTGATTTTTTTTAGGCAGGCTGGCAGATATAACTGAAGTACTGTATAATGTACATTTTTTAACAAAAATAAAATTATTTGCTTTTATTATATTTCAACTACCAAACCTATTTGTTTAAAAGAAAAATATAAGTTCATATTCGACTTTAAGGTACGCTTTCTGGATGTCATGGTACATTCTTTGAATGAATATGATCAATAATTTAGTTACAAAATAAGTACTCTCATTTCTAAACCATTTGGTAGGATTTCATGCTTTCGTTTTCGGATGTGTACGTATAAGATGTTCGTACAATTTGTAGATTCAACCGTAACCTTCTTGAAATAGCTCCATGGATCCTCGTATTGTTAGTAAAGTGGTGATAAGATTACTAACTCAACGGTTATTAATTGTAAATATCTGAAGAATTTAAAAATCCGGTTCTATCATACGACATCTAGTCCTGGCGTGACCAAACACAATTAAAATAAATGGTTCCAAAGAATTGGCACCGACGTTCCCCTTATTAAATACTACAATATCAAAACTTTCAAAATTACCAGTTTGTTTCCCAAATATGGTTTTTTGCCATAACTACACAAATATCCATGTTAAAGACATGCGATTTTTACTAAACTATTTAAAATTGTAATTCACATTTTCCTGAAAATTTAATCAAAATCATTAAAGCCGTTTTAGAGAAAATTTATTTTTGTATGTTTTTTGCCCATAAAACTAAAATTTCAAAAAATTTAAAAAATGGTCTGGAGATATTGGCTAAATACACATACATACCAAATGTCATAAAAATGTATCCATCCGTTTGGTCTCCAGTGAACTGCACATACACAGACAGACAATGGCTATAATTGGTAAACACTCGCGCAGGATCTTTAGGACCAAACAAACGTATAGTTTATTTATCCAGAACAATTTCTTACATCATTAAATTATAGTCTACGCTGATTACAAGGTCGTTAATGTTAGCATCTATTTCCTATCTTTTGGTCTACTTTGCTAATACCTCTGGGAAATTTCCACCATCTTTCTTGTTCTAGTATAATATATATAGAAATTCACAGAGCAAACAACATTGGTTTCAGTGGTAATTTAAAAATACATAAATTTCAAGTAAGTTTACTTTTTAATTCTAATTTTAGCTGAACTTGCTTTAAAACACAGTAGTCATCATATTATATGTGGTCTTACAATATACAATCATTCACTATTAATCTTCCTTATAAAACTAAAGTGTTGATCGTATACATTCAATGACTACCTTGACTTCCAGAACAAGTACCACAAAGAAATTCTAAACTTATTTTCGTTTTCTTTATTTTTATCTAGGCCTATATAGACAATAAAAATTACTCATGTGTGAAAACTGTACAATTAAGTAATGTTTTGCCAGACTACATTGCAACTGGACGCTAGTGATGCAACAATTCTTTATTGCATTATTTATAGTTTTTAACATAAGAAGTGATAAATAAACAAAACAATAAAAATGATTAATTTAAATAATTAAGTCTACGGATATAATTATTTTAGTCCCATTTTTCAAAATCAATTACTTCAAAATTGGTAATTCCAAAAGCAGAAGTTATTTCTCCAGTACTAGGCCGATCACTTGGTAGGTCTATGTCTGGAAAAAAGCATTATTTGGAAATACAATAATGTACTAATATCGACACCTAGAAATCATGAAATAAAAGGTTGTATCTTTAACTGATAAATTTATTGATAAAATTAATCTGACTTTGCTCGTCCGTTATTTTCTATCCCATTAACGGTGACGAAGATAAGTAAACGAGAGCCGCGTCCTCCCTCCACTCGTCACAGGCAACTCCTACCTCACAGATACGGTACACTACTGTTATCATATAACTATTGTTACATGTAGGCTACTTTATCTCTTAATGGCGTTTTTAAAAATATTATGCAGTTGTTGTTTCCTTAAAGTTATTTTGATATTAATATTTTTAGCAATTTTAAAATTGCCTGTTAATATTTATTGCATGTTTGATATTATCTTTCCTTTAGTGTATGATTTTGTATATTTCATCATTGATTTATGAGTTTTCTGCAATTTCTTTCCGATATTCGATAATAATATGAGTCTGATTACAGGGCTGTTATTGTATATACATTTGTGTGATGCACCAAGTTATCATAGATTCTTCGAACTGTTTATTGTTGATTTATTTCGTCCTATTGTCAATTATTGTATTTTTACAATCTCATTAATATTTTGTATGTAGTTTATATATTTTTGTATTTTCATTAAAACAACGCTGATAGTTATGGTTGTTATTTTATAAATAATGTTGGTTCTAGTGTATTTTTTTATTACAAGATGTTAAAATAATGGATCGTAAATTAATATGTTTGAGTCGATGGGTGGACATTGAGAGACGAGTTTTCGAATGGTAGGTATGGCATGTGATTCATATGTAAGGCCAGAGTGGATGGTGAGGAGTTATAGATGTGATAGAATGGTTCGGTAAGTCGTAAGAACCATACGTAAGGCTAGGGTGGATGGTGAGCTGTTATAGATATTTTAAGGTGGTTCGGTAAGTCGTAAAACCCATATGTAAGGCTAAGGTGAATGGTGAGCAGTTATTGATGTGTTAGGGTGGTACGGAAACCCGTAAGACCCAAATGTAAGGACAGAGTGGATAGTGAGTAGTTATATATGTGTTAGGGTGGTCAGGTATGTGATAAGAACCATACGTAAGGCCAGGGTAGATGGCGAGCAGTTATAGATGTGATAGGGTGGTTCGGTAAGTCGTAAGACCCATATGTAAGGCTAGGGTGGACGGTGAGCAGTTTTAGATGTGTTAGGGTCGTTATGTATGTCATAAGAACCATACGTAAGGCCAGAGTGGATGGTGAGCAGTTATAGATGTGTTAGGGTCGTTCGTTAAGTCGTAAGACCCATATGTACGGCTAGGGTTGATGGTGAGCAGTTATGAAATAATAATAATTTATGGGTGGTTGGTTGGTAATAAGGCTAGGGTGGCTGGTGAGCAGTTATAGATGTGATAGGATGGTTCGGTAAGTCGTAAGAACCATACGTAAGGCTAGGGTGGATGGTGAGCAGGTATAGATGTGTTAGGGTCGTTCGGTAAGTCGTAAGACCCATATGTACGGCTAGGGTACACTGTTGGTATTTTCACTGGGACTGTTAGTATATCCACTTACACAATTGGTATATCCACTGGGACTGTTGGTATATCCACTGGGACTGTTAATATATCCACTGAGACTGTTGGTATATCCACTGACACTGTTGGTATATCCACTGACACTGTTGGTATATTCACTGGGACTGTGTTCTACCAACCGCCCACCCATTCACATACATTGGCATTGACCCACCCGCCCACCCTTACACGTACATTGGCATTGACCCACCCACCCACACTTACACGCACATTGGCATTGACCCACCCGCCCACCCTTACACGTACATTGGCATTGACCCACCCGCCCACCCATTCACATACATTGGCATTGACCCACCCGCCCACCCTTACACGTACATTGGCATTGACCCACCCGCCCACCCATTCATATACATTGGCATTGAATGTATATGAATTCATTCACGTAATTAGCCAATACATGAACATATGTAAGGCCAAGGTGGTTGGTGAGAAGTTATAGATGTGTAGGGTGGTTAGGTATGTCATAAGAACCATTCGTACGGCCAGGGTAGATAGTGAGCAGTTATAGATGTATTAGGTTGGTTTGATAAGACATAAGACCCATATGTAAGGCCAGGGTTGTTGATGAGCAGTTATAGATGTGTAGGGTGGTTCGGTAAGTCATAAAAACCATGTGTAAGGCCGGGGTGGTTGGTGAGTAGTTATTGATGTGATAGGGTGGTTCGATAAGACATAAGACCTATATATTTAAGGCTAGGGTGGTTGATGAGCAGTTGCAGATGTGTTAGGGTGGTTCGGTATATCATAAGAACCATATGTAAGGCCAGGGTGGTTGGTGAGTAATTATAGATGTGATAGGGTGATTCGATAAGATATAAGGCCCATATATGTAAGGCCACGGTGGTTCGGTATGTCATAAAAACCATATGTAAGGTGATTGTAGAGCAGTTACAGATGTGTTAGGTGGTTCGGTATGTCATAAGATCCCTATGTAATGTCAGGGTGAAGTGTGAAAAGTGAGAGTCGTGCGTGAATGTGGATTTGATTTCAGATTTACCTGATCTGTAATTTATATTTGTTATTATTATCAAGCTGTTCATTTTACTTCATATATGATGTATACGAAAATTCTTGATTTTGATTGTTGTTTTCATAGGTATAACACTCAATTTGTTCAATTACTTAATATTGACAACTGATTACAAGTGATTCTATTTAATAACTTTACACACTACAGAGGTCAATTGAGGTGGCTTGTACGAGTAGGCCTACTGTAGACTATATTTGTTTATGTAATGGTCGGGGTCGGACTTTTGATTTGAATTCTTCGTGTTTGCTTTTCCCGAAACATATTTTTGTACACAAGTCCAATATTTATGTATGAACATATATTATTTATCGTTTTCAAAATTAGTATTTATAATAAACTCAGGTTATGGAGGTTATAAATGTGATATTTCACATAATCTTTCCAAAATTATCAATTAGGTACGTAATTTTGATCCTGGACACATTTTGATCCTTGTTTAGCGCCATATCTGGGAAATATTTCAGGAATAAATAATTGTAACAGAATACTTTTTTAATAAATCCATGCAATGTTTTAAAAATATTCACTACTCTTTAATTGAATAGTTACTAAATGTTTTAGTTATTGATAACGTAGAGTTTTGGAATAAATCTTAATTTTTTTCTAATGGTGAATGGTAGGCAAACATTTTTGTTTGAATATTATCCCAGTGAAGAAGTATGGTTTGAAAATAAAACGCAGTTCTTCCATTATATGAGCTTTTCAATAAAACATTTTAATGGTAATATATCAGTCAGTATAGTATTCAATTTGTTTTTAGAATTACATTTTTCTTCAACTTCCGAATTTGAATTATTTTCTTGTATTTCCGGTATTTTTCAAGGTCTGAAGTTGAAAAATGTAGTTTCGATCAACAAAACTGGTTTAATTTAAAGCGTTATATTTAAAATAACTTTTGGTAGCATTTAGATAAACTAAATATGTCTCTAAGTATGTAAAATCAATAATAAATATTTAAAATTAACCTTGATAAAATTATTTACCTAGACCAGGGGGCTGAATAATTGATCGAATGATCAATAAATTGCCATATTGATCGAATGACGAGTAAATTGCCTCTTTTAATAGTGAAATGAACATGCTGAGATAAGCAAACTATCGAAGAAAACTGGACCTGTAAAAATTTTAAGATAACCTAAAAACGTGAAGGTGATAGCTACAAACAGAGTTGTTTCCATATAAAGAGATTCCTCCCATATAAAGAGTTTAAAAAGGTCCTATCTGCTCCGAATCTCCCCATTTTGAAAGATATCCCACAACCTCTATGGCGACTTAAATCTAGAAAACCATATCTTCGACTAGCTTCCTAGTCATTAACAAACGAAATGTGACCAAAAACCAACTGTGGGTTTACTTGGGATATGCTTTACGGTCGAAACAAATTTCTCGTATCAGACCCTATAATCAGGTGGAATGAACGTTCCTCGTAAGGAATGGACTATGTTGAGAGGCTTTCACAGGGGGGTGGGAAGGTGCAAATGGCAAAATATTGTGGAGCCGGAATTCAAACTATGGATCACATAGGTAATAAGTGCCTTTTGCGCTCTTTTTAGGGGAAATCAGCAGGTCTTCATTCAATCGGAGAAGCAGGCGTTGAATAGGGTTCAGAAACCTGGATTTGGCTCTGTGAAGAGATGTCGATATTTAAACATTAAGACACAAGTACTTTGTACTGTAGATTTTATCTTATTTAGATATCTTTTATTTGTCTAATTTTTAGTAGCCTATATTCGATTAGTTTGATAGCTGGCCAACCATAAATGAAATAGGCTACTCATTTTGAGTTGTATAATATATTTGATATAACCTACATACACACCTATGGATATTTTCAATTGAACATGGATTTTAACGTATGATTTCTATTAAATTCTTCGTCATTTATCACAGCTTTTTACTTAAACCCTTTTCTAGATAGTTTCAAATGTTACAAGAACATGAGTTTAATTCCAAGGGCTACGACGTAAATAAAATCTTGTTTCATATTTTTACGTGAAATTGATCTCTAATTTACGAACATCAATATATTTGTTATTTTACATCACTGGTACTTTTTACATATGGTTGATGAGCAATACATAATAGACATATATATTATGTACGCCATCACACTCAAATATATTTTTTTCCTCAAAAGTGGCGTTAATACACTGTGTTGTACAATATTCTTATCGGAGTAGTAAATTTCGTTAGATAAACACACAATTAGGCTTGAAAATAAACATTTTTCTCATAAATTAAACCAACGACGTTTCAACAAAACAAATTCAGTGTATTTATAGGAAAGCTAGCAACAACAATAACTTATTTTCTCAACGCATTTTAAGGCTGAACTCATGCAAGACTTTAAATAATGATGAATTATGAATGTTAGTACAGTAATCATTTCCTAAAACCTAACTAGCCGCTGTGGTGGGTTATTGTATAATTCTAGGCAATGAACTAGTATTTACAATAAATTCCAGCCTAGTGTATAAAAGTACTCAAATTGTGCTGTAATATTAATTTATATTTGGTAAGATGTTTTAGAAACAAAGTTTCTATCACAGGAATGTTTAAGCCTAACCCCTTTCATACATTAAAATCATAACTTTCAGTAAAACAAATTTCAAGTACGATAGTTCTAAAACCTATAGAGACAGCTAAATTAGTTTTAGCCATGTTTTTTTGGCAATGGATGTTGGCAGCCTATTTGAACATTTGAATTAATAACAAACTAACACTAATTCATTTTCAAACGAGTACCTCAGGCGCCATCACATACCTATGAATAAAAATAAGTTTAATTTGTAAAATACTTGCGATTAATATCAAACGTTCACGGATTGTTCTGGTGGTTTCCGGCCTGCACCAATCTTTTCTCCATAAAACCAATGTTATTAAATTTCCCAAATAAAATTAAAAAATAACTCCTTGATGTTTATTAACGGTAATTTTAATGTCTTAAAACGCATGTTCAACCGAGTTTAATGAGTTTGAAACATTCATGAATAAATACTTAATTTTGACTGCTTTATGGGTTTTCCCAATTATTTGCTGTTTAATATACCACTATTTTTTAAAATCAGAACAACTTTAAGCACACGTATTATAAGAATTAAAAAAAATTAATTAAGTGCGCTAGGTAATCGACATTCTCCACTATCATCTTTACAAAATGACACAACAAAATAATTAAAATATCGTTTTATCCATCCTACAGAGAACAGGTCCTATATGACCGAATATCCTTCCTTTCCTTGTTGGAACAAGTGGAATTTCTTTCCCGGACAAAGCTGAGCAGAGAATCAAGGTCTTCAGGGAACACGTCCCGCCTATAGGGAAAACATCACCATTGACATAGCAGTCGACGTGAAATTGATTCCGCTTGTCTGTCTTTCATCTCCTCTGACACAATGTTACGCCATTTCCAAATATCCCCAGATAGTTTTTATACTTTCTTATCGTTTTATACTTTTCCTAATTTTACAGCATACATATTCTCATATATTTAAAAACCAGTAAGCTTCATAGATTCATGAAATGGTTAGTTATGGATTCAGCCATTTCTAAGTAAGGACTGGGTGGTGTTCGCATTACAACTTTAGGATTGGGGTCATACAAATAAACATTTGATTGACATTGACTTTAAACAAAAGATTATCCGCAGATCATGTATATATGGTAGGCCTACGATAGAACCTTTGAGTAATTTCTATGATAATTTAATGAAAACTCAAATAACCAACATGTGACAACAAGAAAAAGAGTAACAATATAAAAAACTGCATCCTCGTGTGAAACTAGCAGTAAGTATAAAGTAATAAAAAATGTAGACGTGTAACATGTATTTATATAAACAACGTGAAGAACTTAATGACTTTTAGTAAGGGGTGATTTGGATCATTGGAGATACCAAAAGTAGTACGTAGAGTTTATTTACAGCAACAACTTATAGAACTTCACGCCTTTTCAGGAAGGGTAATTTGGCTCCTTAGAGATACCAAAAGTAGCACGTAGAGTTTATTTACAGCAACAACTTATAGAACTTCACGCCTTTTCAGGAAGGGTAATTTGGCTCCTTAGAGATGCCAAAAGTAGCACGTAGAGTTTATTTACAGCAACAACTTATAGAACTTCACGCCTTTTCAGGAAGGGTAATTGGCTCCTTAGAGATGCCAAAAGTAGCACGTAGAGTTTATTTACAGCAACAACTTATAGAACTTCACGACTTTTCAAGAAGGGTAATTTGGCTCCTTAGAGGTACCAAAAGTAGCACGTAGAGTTTATTTACAGCAACAACTTATAGAACTTCACGCCTTTTCAGGAAGGGTAATTTGGCTCCTTAGAGATACCAAAAGTAGCACGTAGAGTTTATTTACAGCAACAACTTATAGAACTTCACGCCTTTTCAGGAAGGGTAATTGGCTCCTTAGAGATGCCAAAAGTAGCACGTAGAGTTTATTTACAGCAACAACTTATAGAACTTCACGCCTTTTCAGGAAGGGTAATTTGGCTCCTTAGAGATGCCAAAAGTAGCACGTAGAGTTTATTTACAGCAACAACTTATAGAACTTCACGCCTTTTCAGGAAGGGTAATTTGGCTCCTTAGAGATACCAAAAGTAGCACGTAGAGTTTATTTACAGCAACAACTTATAGAACTTCACGCCTTTTCAAGAAGGGTAATTTGGCTCCTTAGAGGTACCAAAAGTAGCACGTAGAGTTTATTTACAGCAACAACTTATAAAACTTCACGCCTTTTCAGGAAGGGTAATTTGGCTCCTTAGAGATGCCAAAAGTAGTACGTAGAGTTTATTTACAGCAACAACTTATAGAACTTCACGCCTTTTCAGGAAGGGTAATTTGGCTCCTTAGAGATGCCAAAAGTAGCACGTAGAGTTTATTTACAGCAACAACTTATAGAACTTCACGCCTTTTCAGGAAGGGTAATTTGGCTCCTTAGAGATGCCAAAAGTAGCACGTAGAGTTTATTTACAGCAACAACTTATAGAACTTCACGCCTTTTCAGGAAGGGTAATTTGGCTCCTTAGAGATACCAAAAGTAGTACGTAGAGTTTATTTACAGCAACAACTTATAGAACTTCACGCCTTTTCAGGAAGGGTAATTGGCTCCTTAGAGATGCCAAAAGTAGCACGTAGAGTTTATTTACAGCAACAACTTATAGAACTTCACGCCTTTTCAGGAAGGGTAATTTGGCTCCTTAGAGATACCAAAAGTAGCACGTAGAGTTTATTTACAGCAACAACTTGTACATTTACAGTACTTTTTAGGAACGGGCAATTTAGCTCCCGAGAGATACAGCAAAAGTAACACGTAGAGTTTATTATACAATAGTGATAGTTACATTTCAGTAAATAGGTTGTCTTTCCTGTAATGAGAAGACTAAACTGAACGCCTCGTTGACAACATACATCATGCCGTGGACAAGGATGTCCACAGAAGAACTGAAGGTCTTCTGATGTAAGACTATTGTAACAATAACTCCTTTATGGTCCTGGGAATGTCACACGTTGCCTGCTTCCTCTTTAACACACTTTTGAACCTATTTTTCTAAATATATTGTGCATTTATCGACTCTGTCTTATTGCAATATCTCGTCCTTCGTTGCAATATGTGTAAGTGAGGGTCATGTCTTTCTTCACTGTTGAGGTATTAAGTTAGTAGATTATTGTGTCTTTGTTCAGACTATATCTTGTCGCAATATCTTGTCCTCCGTTGTAAGAACCAAGAATGATTTATTGTCGTAGAACTATTTACATAGCATGGACAATCGATAAAATATCAGGAGTATAACAATGCTGTGAATGTGATAAAATAAACTACTTTCTATAACTAAAAACATTTCATTTTTCAGAAAAATACTCCTGGACACTGTAGTACTCTTTTCTTATTTAATATGACTTTAATCTGCCTTTAAACTTATCAACCTCAATTTCACATCTTAAATCAGAAGGCAAGACGTTAATAAGTTTTATTATGTTAAGGTATGGCTGTTTTTAAAAAAAGGCTGTGTTATGGTGAGATATTGTTAAAGTGGAGGAAGCATGTCTAAGATTGTGGTGATTGTAGTTACGGAAGTTAAATAAATGTTTTTTTTGTATAAAAAAAGTCAATGATAGGTAAATGTACTAACAAAAAGAGTTAATAAATTATTACCTGAAAAACACCTCTACACGTATCAGTCATCCTCAATTCAAAAAAACCATCTAATGGCTAGTTTCTGTAAACGGAATATTGATTTACTCGTAGTTCTTGTTGTTTCAGAACTGTACGTGAAGGTCATGTCTTCATTCTTGAGGTATTATGTTAGTAGATTATTGTGTCTTAATTCAGACTATATCGTATCGCAATATCTTGTCCTTCGTTGTAATATGTGTATATGTGTACCGGAGGATTATGTCTTCACTGTTGAGGTATTAAGTTAGTAGATTTTGTGTCTTCGTTCAGACTATATCTTATCGCAATATCTTGTCCTTCGTTGTAATATGTGTATATGTATACGTAAAGGTCCAGTCTTCACTGTTGAGGTATTAAGTTAGTAGATTATTGTGTCTTCGTTCAGACTATATCTTATCGCAATATCTTGTCCTTCGTTGTAATATGTGTATATGTGTACCGGAGGATTATGTCTTCACTGTTGAGGTATTAAGTTAGTAGATTATTGTGTCTTCGTTCAGACTATATCTTATCGCAATATCTTGTCCTTCGTTGTAATATGTGTATATGTGTACGTAAAGGTCCAGTCTTCACTGTTGAGGTATTAAGTTAGTAGATTATTGTGTCTTAATTCAGACTATATATTATCGCAATATATTGTCCTTCGTTGTAATATGTGTATATGTGTACCGGAGGATTAAGTCTTCACTGTTGAGGTATTTAGTTAGTAGATTATTGTGTCTTCGTTCAGACTATATCTAATCGCAATATCTTGTCCTTCGTTGTAATATGTGTATATGTGTACCGGAGGATTATGTCTTCACTGTTGAGGTATTAAGTTAGTAGATTATTGTGTCTTCGTTCAGATTATATAAATCGCAATGTCTTGTCTTTCGTTGAAATACGTGTATACGTGTACGTGAGGGTCATGTCTTCACTGTTGAGGTATTAAGTTAGTAGATTATTGTGTCTTAATTCAGACTATATATTATCGCAATATATTTTCCTTCGTTGTAATATGTGTATATGTGTACGGAGGATTATGTCTTCACTGTTGAGGTATTAAGTTAGTAGATTATTGTGTCTTCGTTCAGACTATATCTAATCGCAATATCTTGTCCTTCGTTGTAATATGTGTATATGTGTACCGGAGGATTATGTCTTCACTGTTGAGGTATTAAGTTAGTAGATTATTGTGTCTTCGTTCAGATTATATAAATCGCAATGTCTTGTCTTTCGTTGAAATACGTGTATACGTGTACGTGAGGGTCATGTCTTCACTGTTGAGGTATTAAGTTAGTAGATTATTGTGTCTTAATTCAGACTATATATTATCGCAATATATTTTCCTTCGTTGTAATATGTGTATATGTGTACGGAGGATTATGTCTTCACTGTTGAGGTATTAAGTTAGTAGATTATTGTGTCTTAATTCAGACTATATATTATCGCAATATATTTTCCTTCGTTGTAATATGTGTATATGTGTACGGAGGATTATGTCTTCACTGTTGAGGTATTAAGTTAGTAGATTATTGTGTCTTCGTTCAGACTATATCTAATCGCAATATCTTGTCCTTCGTTGTAATATGTGTATATGTGTACCGGAGGATTATGTCTTCACTGTTGAGGTATTAAGTTAATAGATTTTGTGTCTTCGTTCAGACTATATACTATCGCAATATATTGTACTTCGTTGAAATACATGTATACGTCTACGTGAGGGTCATGTCTTCACTGTTGAGGTATTAAGTTAGTAGATTATTGTGTCTTCGTTCAGACTATATACTATCGCAATATCTTGTCCTTCGTTGTAATATGTGTATATGTGTACCGGAGGATTATGTCTTCACTGTTGAGGTATTAAGTTAATAGATTTTGTGTCTTCGTTCAGACTATATACTATCGCAATATATTGTACTTCGTTGAAATACATGTATACGTCTACGTGAGGGTCATGTCTTCACTGTTGAGGTATTAAGTTAGTAGATTATTGTGTCTTCGTTCAGACTATATCTAATCGCAATATCTTGTCCTTCGTTGTAATATGTGTATATGTGTACCGGAGGATTATGTCTTCACTGTTGAGGTATTAAGTTAATAGATTTTGTGTCTTCGTTCAGACTATATATTATCGCAATATATTGTACTTCGTTGAAATACATGTATACGTCTACGTGAGGGTCATGTCTTCACTGTTGAGGTATTAAGTTAGTAGATTATTGTGTCTTCGTTCAGACTATATCTAATCGCAATATATTGTCCTTCGTTGTAATATGTGTATATGTGTACCGGAGGATTATGTCTTCACTGTTGAGGTATTAAGTTAATAGATTTTGTGTCTTCGTTCAGACTATATATTATCGCAATATATTGTACTTCGTTGAAATACATGTATACGTCTACGTGAGGGTCATGTCTTCACTGTTGAGGTATTAAGTTAGTAGATTATTGTGTCTTCGTTCAGACTATATCTAATCGCAATATCTTGTCCTTCGTTGTAATATGTGTATATGTGTACCGGAGGATTATGTCTTCACTGTTGAGGTATTAAGTTAATAGATTTTGTGTCTTCGTTCAGACTATATATTATCGCAATATATTGTACTTCGTTGAAATACATGTATACGTCTACGTGAGGGTCATGTCTTCACTGTTGAGGTATTAAGTTAGTAGATTATTGTGTCTTCGTTCAGACTATATCTAATCGCAATATCTTGTCCTTCGTTGTAATATGTGTATATGTGTACCGGAGGATTATGTCTTCACTGTTGAGGTATTAAGTTAGTAGATTATTGTGTCTTCGTTCAAACTATATCTTATCGCAATATCTTGTCCTTCGTTGCAATATGTGTGTGAGTAGGTTATGAATTCATCGTAATCATATAGTAAACAACGATTTAACCATAACTGTAACAAATTAGCGGGCTTGTCAGATCTTACTTCAGATTGCAACTATCATTAGCAATCTTATTATGTTACGAGCAATCTTAATGG
Source organism: Stictocephala bisonia (assembly GCA_035578905.1). Classification (NCBI taxonomy): domain Eukaryota; kingdom Metazoa; phylum Arthropoda; class Insecta; order Hemiptera; family Membracidae; genus Stictocephala; species Stictocephala bisonia. The sequence goes on from JAQJVL010000047.1 coordinate 2,713,999, forward strand.
AACTAATGAGAGTCACGAGGTAATTCAACTCGATGCGTTTGTTTATATAAGACCGGCGATTACAAACTGAGACTTGGTGAGGTTTGAACCCAAGCTGGTAAGTGTTCAGACTACATACACTGTAAACTTATTTGAAACAGTTATTTATATTACCTATTTAATAATTATATTTTTAATGTTAAATTCAACATATGAGCCGAAGTTTATACTTTTAAATGTTCAAATAAAAATTCACAATCCGATATTATTATTTCAAATAATAGTAGGTAAAATTGCTTAGTCATTAAAATATTTTATATTTATTTTACATTTTTTACCTATTTCTTTATGTTTATATTTGCAACTGATATTTAACATTAAAACATAATTTGTTCAACAAGCCACTGAACTAGAATTGTTGTAGGCCAATTGTATCAATTAAAAAATTAAAGTATAAAGCTAGCAGTACAATCTATTATAAGTTAGGTTTAAATTATGAATAATAATTTTGTAGAAATATATACTATTGTCTGTAAATCTATCTATAACTATACACCTAATATGCCAATGAGTCCTTTATTGTAGTAAGATTTAATTTATTATATTTGTAGAATGATCTTACCTATGGGTCAATTTTCAGTAATTTCTATAACATTCTGGAGATTCCAAATATTTCAAAGATTTCAAATCCCATAGACGTAAGGTGCCCTAACACGGGCTGACTTCCCACTCAGACTACATAATGTCACTAACACAGGCTGACTTCCCACTCAGACGACGTAAGGTGTCCTAACACGGGCTGACTTCCCACTCAGACTACATAATATCACTAACACAGGCGGACTTCCCACTCAGACGACGTAATGTGCCCTAACACGTGCTGACTTCCCACTCAGACGACGTAAGGTGCCCTAACACGGGCTGACTTCCCACTCAGACGACGTTAGGTCACTAACACGGGTTGACTTCCCACTCAGGTGACATAAGGTCACTAACATGGGCTGACTTCCCACTCAGACGACAAAAGGTCACTAACACAGGTTGACTTCCCACTCTAAGATCAATAACACGGGTTGACTTCCCACCCAGACGACAGAAGGTCACTAACACGGGTTGACTTCCCACCCAGACGACGTAAGGTACTCTAACACCGGCTGACTTCCCACCCAGACGACGTAAGGTGCCCTAACAAGGCTTGACTTCCCACTCAGGTGACATAAGGTCACTAACACGGGCTGACTTCCCACTCAGACGACAAAAGGTCACTAACACGGGTTGACTTCCCACTCTAAGGTCAATAACACGGGTTGACTTCCCACCCAGACGACGTAAGGTACCCTAACACCGGCTGACTTCCCACCCAGATGACGTAAGGTGCCCTAACACGGCTTGACTTCGCACAGACGACGTAAGGTGCCCTAACACGGGTTGACTTCCCACCCAGGTGACATAAGGTCACTAACACGGGTTGACTTCCCACTCAGACGACATAAGGTCACTAACACGGGCTGATTTCCTACTTAGACGACATAAGGTCACTAACACGGGTTGACTTCCCACTCAGACGACATAAGTTCACTAACACGGGCTGATTTCCTACTCAAGACGACAAAGGTCACTAACACGGGTTGACTTCCTACCCAGACGACGTAAGGTGCCCTAACATGGGCTGACCTCCCACTCAGACGACATAAGGAAGTCTAATACTTGACGTGCTGACTTCACACTCAGACACTTGTGCTGATCTAGAACCAAGACATATTTATATAAAAGTGAGAACTTTTAAATAAATGTTCGGTTTGGTGGCACTTAGACTGTTGTCTATAATTAAAGCTGTTAGTGATATTTCATGACGACAGTAGGCAGCCCACATTAACTTCTGTCACATTGAGCCATGATTGGTGACTTCCTCATTCAGAAGTGGTTAATTCTCGTTCAAAGTAAGCTACTCATCTTGGAAACCGTAGCTACTTTACTCTAAATGAACATGGCAAGAATAAAGACAAAGAACACACATTAAAACAAGTTGCTTACAGTAATGTTTGGAGATATTATCTTTCTCGGTTGGATATATATTTTAGTTAGTGTGTCTTATATGGAAGATGTCACTAGTCGCAACAGTAGTAAAAATAGACGCAAAAATATTTGCATACAAACCAGCATCGATGTACTGTAGTGGGCAACAGGCTGAGTTTGGCATTCTGCTTACAGGTAGAGTACTGGAACAGAGGGTTACTTCCGGTAGCCAATATTCCTGTCAAAGAGACAGAGCTGGTTGTAACTTGTAAGCGAACAACATTGCGCCCCACCACTCCCATAGAAACTCTAAGAAATAGGGGGCATTCTCTTTGGATCCAAAAACTTACAAATATAATTAAAATAAATCCAATTACTTAAAGGTTAAGGATTTTAAGCACTCACTATTCATGTTACTCACTATTCATGTTACTCACTATATTGGACTGATAATGTTACGTTGGTATGCGATAGGGTGTTTGCTGGCCACCCGCCCACCCATACAGGCACAGTGGTACTGGCCCACCCGTCCACCCATACAAGCACGATGGTACTGGTATCCATCCACGTACAGTGGTATTGACCCACCCGCTCACCCATACATGTGCAGTGGTATTGACCCATCCGCCCACTCATACACGTACAGTGGTATTCACCCACCCACCCACCCATACACGTACTATCAGCTTGCAAGAAATAAAAAATGTATTTACTCGTAAATTAAAGGCAAAACTTAAGTTTTCGATTGGAACACTTAAAAGACATTTTTCTTGCTTTCATTTTGGCAAATTCGTCGATAATGTAATCTGTGTCATTTGGTTTGGTAACCATTCTCAGTCGCCATAGTTGCGAATCCACTCAAACGATCTTGAAAAATGGTTGATCTAAGATGAATCCTTTTAAGTTTCAACATAGAAAATGTTAAATGCCTATTGCCGGCAAAAAACAATGTGTACCCGAGATGAGGGCTGTTAACTAAGAAAGTAAGAAGCCTATGAACAATCTAGTCACATCAGAAACATCCAGCATATAAAAGTGATGTATTGCAATTATACATTTCATAAGGATCACAACGTGCCCAAGTAATTAGTTTTACGACCTCTACAAGCCAAGAAAACGTTCTTTCAGGAAATAGATAACAACCTTTTTTTTAAGTTAAAATTCTGAAATGTATTAAACATGTAAAAAACATTCCTGTCAACCACGTTTTGAAATATGAATTCGATACATTAACGAACAGGGTTTTGGGTAATAAAAGTGTAAAATTGACGCACAGTGAAAACTAGTAAAAATTCCGGTAGGCCTACTTTTTCTTGTTCCAACTAGGATAAAATTGATTAAAACTTATAATAAAAATTACAAATGCATATTTCATAACGTATAATCTATCGCAATATTTTACATTCTTTAATAAAGAAAGCTAAATTTAGCTATTTTAGGAATAAAATTAATCTCGCATCAGGAAACTCGAGAAAATTTTGGCAGGTAGTTAACGAGGCGGCTGGTCGGCCTGTGAAAAGGGAGGGGTTCCCTGTGGAGGCTTATTGCGAGCACGGCGACACTGCCTCTCCAGTTAAGGTTTAAGAAATCTGTGATATGTTTAACAATTATTTCTCCTCTGTGGGAGCACGGCTGGCTGGTGCACTCACCCAAAATGGGCCCGTAGGTGATGAAGATGTCACTCATGCCGTGGACTCAGTTTTTGTAATGAGACCTGTTACTCGAGAAGAACTATTCGAGACAGGTCAATATCTCTACTATCTTCCTTTGCAAAGATTATTGAAAGGATTATGAAACAGAAATTGACTTTCTGGAAAAGAATAACATACTCATTCCGAATCAATTTGGATTTAGAGGGGGTATTAATACGGAAGCAGCACTAGTAGAATTTATGGATAGATTATCAAAAGGTCTAAATGACGGAAAAAAGGTTAGTGGACTATTTCTAGATATAACAAAGGCTTTCACAGTGAACCATAGTATTTTGCTAGAAAAATTTTATAATTGTGGGGTTAGGGGCATAGTACACAATTGGTTTAAAAGTTATTTAGAGAGGAGGATGCAATGTGTTAAAGTCAATGGAGTAGTAAGTGGAATGGGGGAAATTAAACATGGTGTGCCTCAGGGGTCGGTTTTAGGGGCTACTTTATTTTTAATATATATTAATGATTTGTGCAATGCTAAGTTAAATGCTAGTATAACTTCTTTCGCCGATGATACCGCGTTGTCCTATTCTGAAGATTCTTGGAACTTAATTGCTACTAAGATGAACCAGGATTTACTTTCAATTCAATTGTGGTTTTGTAAAAACGATATGGCCTTAAGCCCTGAAAAGACAACATTTATAAATTTTTCTTTTAAAAAGGCTTATAAACAGGAAAATAAAATTGTCTTAAAATGCATCAATTGTATAATTAATGGTGGAGAATGTAATGATGATTGCTGTGAATTATAGAATGTACCTAATGTGAAATATTTAGGAATTATATTAGATGAAAAGATACACTGGAAAGATCACATAACAAATATCAAAAATAAAATAAATAATACAATCAGACTCTTTTATTACATTCGAATTATGTGTAGTGACAGTTTATTGAGATAATTGTATATTTCATTAGTTCATAGCAGATTAGAATACGGGGTTGTATGTTGGAGAGGTACATATTTCTCTAATCTAAAACCTATATTCACAGTTCAGAAAAATTTTATGAGAATAATAACAAAAAGTAATCGCTTCGAACATTCGTTTCCAATTTTTTGTTCCTTGAAAATTCTTCCAGTACGATATATTTATGTACATAAGGTGCTAAAAATGTTTTTCTTAAGAAGTAGAAATTGTTGGGAAAATAATGAGTATACAACCAAGCTGCGTAGTAATAGAAATGTGTCCGTACCGAAACCGACCAATTCATATTTTACAAAATCATTTAATTTCTTAGCACCTACATTATTTAATAAATTGTGAAACAACATAAAATATATAATTAATATATATGTTTTTCTAAAAGAATTAAAGCTATGGCTATTCACAATTCAGAATATTGAAGAATTTTTGTTTTATATATGTATTTAATTGTATTCAGTATTGCCTTGTTACTCAATATTATTATAAATCTTATTTGTTTTATTTTGTATGATAAATGCTCTCAAAAAAGTGTTATTTTGTTTTTTGAAATGTTATTGTAATGTACAATTTATTGTAATTTTAGTAGTTTGGAAGATTAATATTCAATACTGATGTATGTATGTATGTGTATATATATTGATTATACTCAATAAATATAAGAATAGTTATATTATATTGTACTTGTAGATGCCGTTTGAAAAATATTTCAATTGTCGAATTTTAAAAAAGCCTCCAAACAGGCAAAGCCTTGGAGGAATTGAATATTTCTCACTTTACCAATGAAATATTGTAGTAAATGTATGTATATGTATGTATTTGGGGAAATAAATTTCTATACTAAATTTAAAAGGTCGCTCGGCACCTGGTTGGGATGATATTCCAACTAATGTTATTAAAGACGATATTGAAGTACTGATTGAACCTTTATTGCACATTGTCAATTTAAGTATAGAGCTGGTGAGTTCCTAAACTCATTAACAATTGTCAAAGTTGTTCCTATTTTCAAATCAGGATCAAAATGTGTAATGAGCAATTTCAGACCGATATCCCTACTAACAACTGTTTCTAAAGTAATTGAGAAATGTGTTGATCATCAACTAATAAATTATCTAAATTAGAATGAAATAATATCAAATGTGCAGTATGGGTTCAGTAGGTACAAAAATACCTCAGATGCACTGCTTGATATTTCTAAATTAATTATTTCAAATTTTGGAAAATAAAGTTTAAATAAAATATTAATAACATTCTTAGATCTTGCTAAGGCATTTGATTCTTTGGACAGAGAAAAATTACTTAAAAAAATAAAATACGTTGGGATACAAAATAACAGCTTAAATTGGTTCAGATATCTCAATAGGAGGGAACAAAGAGTTCACATTGAAAGCATATATAGTGACCCATCTTCAGTTGAATTTAGTTTAATCCAGGGTAGCACTCTTGGACCAACACTTTTCCTCATTTTCATTAATAATCTTTCAAAAGTAAATGTTAAAAGTTCGTTATTTTTGTTTGCTGATGACACCGCTGTTGTTACGGTAGGTGGCATGTGGGAGGAGGTGTACTGTACTGCCAGGCGTCGGAAGATTTGACAAAAATTAAAAGGTGGTTAGACAAAAATATTCTTACTGTCAATGTAAAAAAAACGAAATGCCTCTCAATTTATTTATGAAACGATCTAGGCCCAGGTTTGAGAATGCTACAAGTTCATTCCTGTGGTGATCCGAGGTCTGCTGCTTGCAGTTGTGGCATTATTGAGCGTGTGGACCACCATAAGTATTTGGGTGTTGTTATAGACCACAAGCTCAGCTGGGTTCCACACGTTCAGTATATCAAGCAACGAATTGGGAAATTAACGTACGCTTTTACCCAACTAAGTGAGGTTCTGACTACGGACCAGCGTCGAAATGTCTATTATGCCTGTGTGCAGTCTCTCTTGCAGTATGGTATACTGGTCTGGGGCGGAGCCTCATTAGCGGCCCTGGAGCCCCTGGCTGTGGCGCAGAGGAGAATAATTAAAATAATTCTTTAAAAAATCAACGCTATCCTACCAGATTATTAAATACTGAATTTCCTGTTTTAAACATTAGGAAGCTCTTTGTAAAAAATCTTCTTGTCTACGTTAGAAATAATAAGAATAATATTTTTTTGGGTTTGGAACATAACTATGCAACGCGAAATAGAATTGGCTTTGGTTATCGAATTCCACGACTAATTAATAGATTGGATCACTCTAATCCTTTTTATCTTGCGCATTATCTATATGAAAATTTACCACAGCAAATTGTTGACTTGGAAGGTGCCAGTGTCGCCGTGAATAAGCGTACGATCAGTGAGTGGCTACTTCAACTCAGCCTGGATGATGTAGAGAATTTGCTTCAATCCCAATATACATGACTTTCTAATTATTATTGTTAAGCACATACCGGATTGCCAACTGATTTTCAAAATTACAAATTTTTCACATATAAATTCATTAGCATAGTCATCTTAAAGTTTTCAGCCCTTTTAGGTTTTTTCAATCACTTAATTAATTAATTAATTTCATTTATTTATTTATTTATTTTTTAATGTTAATTATAATTTTTCAGCTCTTAATTAGCCAGGATATTTTGATGATGACAGTTGGCCTATAGTTCAACAATTTTTTCATAATTGTAAAAGTTACTTTTTAGAATTAAATAATTCAAAATAATTAAGAAATAATTTTTTTCCCTTGTAAATATCTCTAGAATTACATTGTTAGTAATTAATATTACACGAGCTTTGGAGGAGCTCTCTCTTGCATACAGACCAGTAGTCTATGCAAGAGACAATCTTTTGCAATTTTGTGTAATTGAACTTGAATAAAGCGATTTTTGATTTGATTCGATTTGATTTTAATCAAACGAGAAAAACAATTGTGTGATTGGATTTTTCATATGCCTTTTAGTTTTTTAGTAAATTAGTACCAGCTAATCCCTTCATGTGAATGTGATCCATTGTTTGGATATGCTCTCCGCAATCAAATGACAGATCCAGTGTCAATTACCACTTATATTTCTAGTACACATATTTCTAGTTTACCTGCCCACGAATTGGATACTGTTCGATTTTATGTGTAGATAATTTAGGTAAAATATTCATCCATTGTATACTAATGTAACATTTTGTGAAATTTGTATATTTAGGTAGTTTAGGAAGAAAGGCAACGAACGTTTATATTTATTACCCTTTTACATTATTATGTTAATGAAAAAGTAATTTGTATTGCTTATTTTGTGAATCCCCATTATTTGGAGTAAAATGAGAAATTATTTCAATACAATGTCAAATAAATGCAAGCACAGCAGTTAGGCCTACATCACAAGTTCATACAACACAAGCCACTAATCCAGGATTAAGTCTAAGTGCTTGAAGATTATGAGTTTAGAGATATCACTACTAATTTATTGCGAATAACTGATAAAAATATTTTAGGCCAAGTATATTCAACAAGGTTAACTTCATTATCTCCAAATAATGCACTCCTTGAATGATGTAAAGTGTTTGCCAAAAATGTGATACAGTAATTAATGTTACAAAATGCTTTTTGGAACCCTAGTCGTATTACATAATTAAGGAGCGAATTAGATAGTTTCCTATGTTTTTGATGTGACAAATTAAATAAAACAGTTCGCAGTACTGCAAATTAAATAGTTTTTGAGAAGACAAGTTACAAAGAAAAAAAATGATTGAAAGATAATTTTTTCACTTATGGGCAGAAAGAGCTTTTTATTTCACCAATAAACATATATAAATTTAAAATAACTTTCTAGAAAATTTTATTCTAAACAAAACTGTGTAAATAAACTATACAGAAAGTGAATAAATGTTCGATAAAATATATTTTTCTTCAGAACAGGGAAACGTAAAATGAACCAGACAAATAATCTCCTGAATGAAAATTATTCCAAATAGTAGATTGATCTTAATTGAGCAATTCATTTAGGTGATGTTGACATACTGTACAAATTGATTTAACTTATTAACAAAACAAAAAAATTATAATATTCGCATGATATTTGTTCATAAGTTAGCATTACAATAATTCAAGTTGTTCAACGATTGGGTGATTTGAATTGTTTAATCCAAATTATTTTAAAGCTAACACTGAATCACAGTATCATATCAACATACAGTTGCGAAGCTCAGCCGTTGTACTTGCCAACCAAGCGATGCTAGCGATCCTAGCGGTGGTGTAGCAGACAGCTGGTGCTGTAAGCAAGTAAAGGATTTGATTCGAATATTTACACTCAATTGTATTGCAACACTCGCTTTGCTCGTTGGGGGCTTCGCCCCCAAACCCCCTTGGTGGGTTAGAATTTGTATACGTGAGTGAGTTACTGAGAACAGCGTGCACTTCCACACCTGTTTGCCTATCACCAAGAACAGGGCCGTGGGTAGATCTATTTGTAATTTCAAACTGTAAATGAGCGTTGATAGATGGCTCATTGCTCAAACGGCTTAACTGATTAATGAAAGGATTTGATGAAGTGAGATAAGAATTGATAGATTCAATCAAATTGGCATTGAGATATCTACCCATGGCAATATTCTTGCGCTCCTCACCATCGTCAATGTAAAAATGGCACCGGTTGACAAACTGAACGTCCCCACCCCTAGGCGCGAACCTTTGATAAGCGGCGTCCAGATTGTAAACTTGGTGGTACATTCTTCCTTCGATTTTGAAGAAGGAGAGTCCACTAGGATGACGGTACCCACCAGACACCTCTAGTGCACAGAAGGCAAACAGGTCGTTGTAAGCTTTGGCTCGTTCTAGGAAATGATGATTAGTATAAAACGGCGCGTCCAAAGGAGGTAGATTAAGAATATTATATGCTCCCTCACCACAGCGCCACTTTTTTGTCTTTCTCTTCCTCAAACAGTCGAGCATGACAGTACGAACATTTGTAAATTTCATCTTCCCAAAGACATAAAATACGGAGTTTAAATGAACTAATGCCATTTAAATCGTTGTCTCTCCAGTACCCTATTGGGCCTTGTACACCAATCTTCCGAGCAAGGAGAGCAGGAACGTGTCTCATGTTGGAAAATGAGGGATTCTTCAATCGTAAAGCCTCTACTCTCTGGTAGGAAGCTCCAGGATTCTGATCGTTATAACTATAGAGTCGGTGATCTCGGGATGCTGGTCAGTGTAACGTCTTACAGCACCTCTATTTATCTGAGATTTATTTTTACTGTATCGTTTTTTTGCATCTGTAAGCTGTTCCTGTCGAGTACTTGTCAAGCTCTTTGGACGTCCTCGCTTAACCATTATTTTGTTAAATAATGGCCTGGTCGAAGGAGACATTTCTTTTAAGGGTGATAACACTACCACTGGCATCAATTTTAACTTAACATCGACATAAGACTCCTGCGAGTCTACATTAGATGTACAGATTGGTTCATACAATTGGCTTGGAGGGTAATCAATTCGCGGTTCTTCAGGGACAATAGAAAGGTCTTGTGTGGCAGTTTTTCTCAAAGTCAGCTGAGTTATGGTGAACTGTCTTGCAACTCCATCTAGAGCTGCATTCGACAACATCAAACTGGCCAGTGAAAAGTAGCTGTCACACAGAAATAGGCAGGCCAGATTATTACCATCATTGGACAAATCAAAATGGCGCTTTTCATTCACTGGATGTGGATCAAACAGATACAGCAGTTCATTTACCCTCCAAAAGGAGACAGTAACTGTTTGACCCTTCTATCCGTAGTAATTATTAACTTATTTAAGTAGTACTGCCATTTTTATTTTCAACTTAATAATACGCCAATATTATTATGTAAGGTGAATATTATTATGTTATGTATGGTGAATATGAAGCCAGTGTTGAAGAATACATACAACATTATCCTTATCGCAGAATTGTAACTGCCATAACAATCATTAGTACATTTTGTATGTTATGGGAAACACGATTACTTCCTAGCTCAGAGTTCCAGTATGACCACATTCACCAACATGATGTTAATGAAGATGAAAACATTGTTCCTGCTGTTGAACATACTCGTAGTATGAACGACAGCAAGAACAACATAGTTCCAGGTATTAGTACAAGACGTATTGTAAACTTTTAAGGGTTTCGCAACGAAAGTATGGAGAACCCATCAAGTGATATAACTTCTGTCCCTACCACAAACAAAGGTGCGGCATTTACATCCAGTATTCCAGTAGGCCATCGCTTGAAACACTGCACTTGGTTGATCACTTATCGTCAACTCCTGAATTACATTTCATCTTCCGATGATGAGTCACATGCATTCGTGATGTTACTAACAATTACTTCACGAAACCAACATTTACGGGCAGAAGTCAACCCTTATGCAACAATTGAACGATCGTAGTCATACAACCTTCATTCATAAATACAACATGTTGTACGGGAATGGCGTCACAAAAGTAGTAAAATAATAACTAAGACAAAACAATTTCATGTATAACTAAACATAAGCTATTATTATATTAACAGCTGTAGGGCCTACCCATTAATTGTGTTTATATTTAGAAATGATTCACTTAAAGAGTAAATTGGCTTAGTTAACATGTAATTCTTTAATTTCTTTTTCACTACACTACTATGAGTTCAGCTGTTTTCGTTATGTGTCTACAACCTGCGAAACATCATATTTTAAACAGCTGTCTATTGTTTACTACCGAAAGTAACATTGTTTACAACCGAAAATTTTCCACAGTCAACAACACCTGTTTTTATTCCGTAGTGTAGTGAAAAGTATCGTTCAAAACTCGAGTGAAAGTGTTTTGTATGTTCTCGACCATTCGAAGTGCTCGACAAGTCTCGCACTTCAAACATATGGTCTCGAACATGCAAAACCCCACTTTCCACTCTTGTTATGAAATATACTATTTCACTTTATTTTCATATGTTATACATTTAATTTTGTCATGCAAGAGGTTATAACATTTTATTCCTGAATAAGACGGGTTCTTTTCAAGGAACTTTAGTTTGTGGTGTACAAAAGAAATTTTATTTCTGCTCCTTGTTCCGTAATTGTGACATTAGCCTGAGGTCTTAAATGTCGATAGATTTTGTTTAGTAAATAGAATCAAAGTAGAACACATTTTTTAAATTATTCCACAATTTTTTATTTAAAATAGCGCTTTCGCCGGTTAAGGCATCATCAGTTTTTGTAAACAGAAAAAACATATGTTTAAAACAATACAAATTAAAATATGATAAAATATAGATATTTTTAAATGAATTTAAAACTTAAATGGATTAGTAGAAAGTAATTTAAATAAAATATTAAACTGGAAAATATGATTTACAATTAATTATTTTATGTTTGATTTCTTCTTTAACTAAAGGTAAGTATATATTACTAAAATTTATAGATGGTTGTGATTTACATTGTTCTTTTATAACAGACATGCAGGCACTTTCAATTTGATTCCTTTTGGTCCATGACGATTCTTTAAATATAATACTGGATGAATCAAATTTGATGTCATGATTTTCGTTTATAGCGTGTTCTACTAATTTTGATTTTTCTTTATTTTGTGTTTTGTAATTATATATATGTTCTTTGACTCTTGTACTTATAGGTCTAGAGGTTTGGCCAATGTAAGTTTTATTACATTCACAATCAATTTTGTAAATTATATTTTTAGATTCTTGAATTTTGTTCTTGGGTTTTAATTTTGTTAAATGACTACGAAGGTTATTATTTGAACTAAAAGAAGTACGAATATTGAATTTTGAGTTGATTTTTCTAATTTTTTCTGAAACTCCTTTTATATATGGAATTGTAACTGTAGTAAGAGAGTTGGTATTTTCATTGTGTCTTCTAGTTTGAATTTTATTTTTTAATTTCGCCTTTTCAATTATGTTTGTAGGGTAATCAAAAAATTAGAAAAATCAACTCAAAATTCAATATTCGTACTTCTTTTAGTTCAAATAATAACCTTCGTAGTCATTTAACAAAATTAAAACCCAAGAACAAAATTCAAGAATCTAAAAATATAATTTACAAAATTGATTGTGAATGTAATAAAACTTACATTGGCCAAACCTCTAGACCTATAAGTACAAGAGTCAAAGAACATATATATAATTACAAAACACAAAATAAAGAAAAATCAAAATTAGTAGAACACGCTATAAACGAAAATCATGACATCAAATTTGATTCATCCAGTATTATATTTAAAGAATCGTCATGGACCAAAAGGAATCAAATTGAAAGTGCCTGCATGTCTGTTATAAAAGAACAATGTATATCACAACCATCTATAAATTTTAGTAATATATACTTACCTTTAGTTAAAGAAGAAATCAAACATAAAATAATTAATTGTAAATCATATTTTCCAGTTTAATATTGTATTTAAATTACTTTCTACTAATCCATTTAAGTTTTAAATTCATTTAAAAATATCTATATTTTATCATATTTTAATTTGTATTGTTTTAAACATATGTTTTTTCTGTTTACAAAAACTGATGATGCCTTAACCGGCGAAAGCGCTATTTTAAATAAAAAATTGTGGAATAATTTAAAAAATGTGTTCTACTTTAAAACCAACGTTATTCCATCAAGTGTATACAACAGAACATGAAAAACTTCTTCAAGAAAGCAACACGGAAAAACTGTGTATTCTCTACAGAAAACTTAAAACAAAACAGAGGCTATGTACTCAACACATTTGGTTTAACAGTCAATGCCGTAAGTTAAGTATTTTTCCTAACTATATACAAATCAAAATTAACAGTAAATCACATTCCTCAAAATATGCATTAAAAAAAGTGAAACAAACTTGGTTAAATGAAGAAATTAAATATTGGTATAAGTTAAGAGACAATGTAAGCGTATATCTCAAAATTATTTATGGACTTTTAACTATTAAATTACATTCAATACAATTTGACATATTGTTAAGTGATACTTTTGAAATGATCAATGACATGATTTACAACGTATATACCAAACAAGTAAAGAAAATTAAAAAGCTTTGCTCAAAACAAAATGTACCTTGTCCTTTTTATGAAAATAATCTAAATTCTGAATCAAATGAAAATACTTGTGATAATCCTTTTGTAGTTAACCTCTCCAAAAAGGCATTAAATAACGAAGAATTGAGTTTATTAAATAAAGGTTTAAATTTTTCAATTTCAAAAACACATTTTTCAAATATTGATATCGTCATGCCAACAGAGTCTGCTGCTAATCTTTTACCAACTGATCAAAGAGATTACTATCGAGCAATGATTAGACAAACTCTTGAATATACAAAGAAACCTAAAAGTAACATTTCGAAACCTGAATTAAATGCTCTAAAATCTCTTCGATCTGATGAATCTATAGTAATTCTTCCAGCAGATAAAGGTAAAATTACAGTCATTTTAGATAAAGAAGACTATGATAAAAAAGTTAAACAACTAATAAATTCTGGTGAATATTCCCAATTAAAAAAAGATCCTACAACGAAAATTGAAAGAACTATTAAAATTAAACTTAAAGATTTTGAAAATGAACTTGGAAAACCTCTTCTCATAAAACTAAGTCCACAATATTCTAAACCCCCTCATCTTTATGGACTTCCTAAACTTCACAAAGATTTTATTATCTTGAGACCCATAGTAAGTTCGATTGATTCACCTACATATAAACTATCAAAATGTTTGCTACCCATCCTTAATCCCTTATTTGGCAATTCCACATCTTATTTAAAAAATTCAGAAGACTTTATTGAGAAATTAAACAAAATACAAATTAACTGTCATGATATCCTAGTCAGCTATGATGTAACTAGTTTATTTACAAATGTACCTATTCCAGAAGTGTTAAGAATAACAAAGAATTTATTAGAACAAGATGATAATCTCAAAGAGAGAACAAAATTATCAGTTTGTTGTATATTAGAACTTTTGACTGTATGTGTTACAAACAACTACTTTCAATATTAAGAACAATTTTATAGCCAAATTTCAGGTTTACCTATGGGTGGAGTATTAAGTCCAATACTAAGTAACATTTTCATGGATAATTTTGAAAAAATTGCATTTGCTAACTGGAATCCCAAACCAAAAATTTGGCTCAGATATGTTGATGACATTTTTTGCATATGGGAAGATCAAACTGATATTCAAAACAAATTTTTAAATCATATAAATAACTTGAGACCAACTATAAAATTTATATTAGAAAATGAAAATAATGGACAAATTCCTTTTCTAGATGTGTTAGTTTCAAAATCAACAGAAAATAAACTTATTACATCACTATACCATAAAAAATCGTTCAGTGGACATTACATGAATTATTTTTCAAATCACCCTCAACATGTGAAGATTGGAATGATTCAAAGTTTATTTAAGAAAATAGATAATTTAGTAACAAATGATGAAGATAAATTAAAGGCAGAACAAGATACTACACAACTATTAATAAATAATAACTACCCTACAAACATAATTGAAAAGGCGAAATTAAAAAATAAAATTCAAACTAGAAGACACAATGAAAATACCAACTCTCTTACTACAGTTACAATTCCATATATAAAAGGAGTTTCAGAAAAAATTAGAAAAATCAACTCAAAATTCAATATTCGTACTTCTTTTAGTTCAAATAATAACCTTCGTAGTCATTTAACAAAATTAAAACCCAAGAACAAAATTCAAGAATCTAAAAATATAATTTACAAAATTGATTGTGAATGTAATAAAACTTACATTGGCCAAACCTCTAGACCTATAAGTACAAGAGTCAAAGAACATATATATAATTACAAAACACAAAATAAAGAAAAATCAAAATTAGTAGAACACGCTATAAACGAAAATCATGACATCAAATTTGATTCATCCAGTATTATATTTAAAGAATCGTCATGGACCAAAAGGAATCAAATTGAAAGTGCCTGCATGTCTGTTATAAAAGAACAATGTATATCACAACCATCTATAAATTTTAGTAATATATACTTACCTTTAGTTAAAGAAGAAATCAAACATAAAATAATTAATTGTAAATCATATTGTCCAGTTTAATATTTTATTTAAATTACTTTATACTAATCCATTTAAGTTTTAAATTCATTTAAAAATATCTATATTTTATCATATTTTAATTTGTATTGTTTTAAACATATGTTTTTTCTGTTTACAAAAACTGATGATGCCTTAACCGGCGAAAGCGCTATTTTAAATAAAAAATTGTGGAATAATTTAAAAAATGTGTTCTACTTTAAAACCAACGTTATTCCATCAAGTGTATACAACAGAAAATAGAATCAATTCAAATATATGTTGAGGAAAGATTGTAAGAATTCTTAGTATTGATAAATTTTCTTTTAAATTAACATAAATGATAAATTAACTGAATCTGTTCAACTGGTGCCTAATATAATACGTAAAGCTTGTTTTTGGAGTATGAATAATTTGTTCAAATTTTCATAGGATATTGCTCCTAACAAAATTATTCCAAATGAGATATATGAATGTACTAGGGGATAACCCTGCACGCTTTGCGTGCCAACCCCGACTCTCTCTGCACTCGATACACCTCGGCCTTCGGCCTTGGCATACGACTTTGACTGCAAATAATAGTAGATTATCTGTATAACGTAAAATTAAAATATTAAATTATTTAATATGTGAATATTTCACTCACACTACTTGCGTTGCTACCTATTTATTAGTATAGGGTATTAACTAACCTAGTAGGTCTATTTAATTAGTATAGGGTATTTATTAGCCTATTTCAAACGTGTTTATTTCATTTTGTGTTTTTTTAAACTGAAGATTAAACAGCAATGTGTTATAATAGTACCGTTGTAATCTATGTTTTTGCCTCTAAACAACTATATGCCACACTTGTACCTTAAAAATAGTTTTAACGGTTAAACGGCCGTTGAAAAGAATCCATCTTCTGTTCGGACGGGCCGCCTATCTTATTCTTATCGGAAAATTTCGATTTTCAACCTCCTAAAACAACCCCAATGTTTTGGAAATGGGAAAATATTTGAATTTTTCTGGTGGCTACACCATTAGAGATCTATATACAGTCCAAATTTCAACTTTCTAGGTCTTCTAGAAATACCTTACAATTTGTATACTTGAATAGTCAGTCGGTCGGTCAGGCAGTCAGTTACACATCGGGCTGTATAGGTAATAAGATGAAAGCAAAGTAAATGGTTTTTAATGTTTATAAAGGACATAATTTTGACTTTTTTCTTAGAGCAAACATCCCTGATGAGATTTTTCGGCGTAGTTGATCAATATGTAGGCTCCAGTCAAAATGTTTACCAACACAAGTCCTAGGAATACAGAATTTTGCACCTCTTCCAAACAATCGTCGCCCATAAAAATATTAGGTTGAGTTTTTTTTTCTAATTTTGATGTGTTGTAAAAGAAATACACTTAGTTATATTTAAATTTACTAAAATGTTCATCTTGCATAAACATGTAGCAATGTCTGATAGTAGAATACAAACTCTTGACTCTACTGTATGATGGATGTTACAGCTCTAAGCAAGTTTCATGCTTATTTCCTCAATTACACAAAGGAGGGAAGTAATACACCAGTGATTTAGTAATGACATATGGCGTGATATTATGCAAGGCCACCTGATTAGACCGTTTTATTTTTAAAGAGCTATTATAACAGGCCAAGTATACCAACAGTTTCCTCAAGGAAAGTTGCCGAATATTTGGTGTTCCTCTTGCAACGCGCCGCCAGCCAGATACTTCCAACATGACGATGTAACGACACAATTTTCAAATATCCTTTCCGCATACTTGAATCAACAGTTTCTTAATACATTTATTGGTCATGGAGGTCCTATACACTGACCACCTAGGCCACCAGACCATACACAGATACATTTATTGGTCGTGGAGGTCCTATACACTGACCACCCAGGCCACCAGACCATACACAGATACATTTATTGGTCGTGGAGGTCCTATACACTGACCACCCAGGCCACCAGACCATACACAGATACATTTATTGGTCATGGAGGTCCTATACACTGACCACCCAGGCCACCAGACCATACACGGATACATTTATTGGTCATGGAGGTCCTATACACTGACCACCCAGGCCACCAGACCATACACAGATACATTTATTGGTCGTGGAGGTCCTATACACTGACCACCCAGGCCACCAGACCATACACAGATACATTTATTGGTCGTGGAGGTCCTATACACTGACCACCCAGGCCACCAGACCATCCACAGATACATTTATTGGTCGTGGAGGTCCTATACACTGACCACCCAGGCCACCAGACCATACACAGATACATTTATTGGTCGTGGAGGTCCTATACACTGACCACCCAGGCCACCAGACCATACACAGATAAATTTGTGCTTACTGCGATGGACAAAGAAGATTTTTACAAAGTTACATTAAATTCTCGTGAGACTTTGCTTGGATATGTTAATAAAGCTTTGTTCCTGTTAAACTACGAGAAGCAACTAGAGTAATCCTTAAACGAGCAAAAAAATACACTGAAGTCGATGTAGACTCTTTGGAAAATTGACTGTTATTTTATTCAATGGATTTTTCGAATTAAGTTTACCCCGCACTGTTCTGAATAAAAAGACATTGACTTGAACGTTTATTCACTTTCTGTACACTTTATCTACATAGTTTTGTTCAAAATTAAATTTTCTACAAGTTATATTGTAAATTTATAACTGTTTATTGGTGAAATAACTAAATTCTTCGCCGGTTTATAGAAAAATACTTCCACCAATTTTTTAGAAATTTGTCAAACGTAAACAGGTTTTAAGTTACAAATCTGTGATCTGTTTCATTCAAATATTCCTTAGTTAACCTTTCCAAATATCCCTTATTTAACACAGGCTATCAAATTCTGGGCAAAATCTTTCACAAGCCGTAACTCACTACTGAAGCTTTTATTTTCTCTAAATCATATGCATATTCATTTTACCATATTAACTTCCAATTTTAAATAATTATGCATATCATAACTAAGTTTATGATAAGCATAATTACCAACCTTTCTGCTTATCCTCGTTATATTAATATTATGGAAATACAAGCCAAATTATTTTGTGTGCTGATAAATAAATTTATGCATTCTCTAAACCATATGAATATTCATTTTACCATATTAACTTTCAATTTAAAATAATTAGGCTGATGATAATTTTGGCATGAGATAGTATAAGTTATTAAGATAGCATTAAAACAAACTGAAGCATTGTAGTTGCGTCACCTTTAGAATCTGGACGATTTCTAAAGGTGGCTAGATTCTGCATGCCATTAACACCTTGATGACTGACATCTTAAACGCTTTTGAAAGAGGAGACCATGCTTGTGGAACGTTTTGTGACCTAAGTAGGGCCTTCGATTGTGTTGACCATGGAATTTTACTTGATAAATTGGAATATTATGGCATTTATATCTGTAATATTTTTCCATGACAAACAGTAAAGGAGAAAGTTTAAAGCTTTGAGGAAGCTTAGCTTATTCTTTAGGGTCCATCCTGCAGGTTGCTAGTGAAAATATTGCACTATGAGTGTCTGCTTTCCGATTGCTTATCGATTTCCTCTATACAACTAGAAGAGAGGTATAGAAAATATAATGAAAATATAGTATTACCCATGGTAATCAGTATATTCAATCCCAACTGAAGAAGTTCTTCAAATAGAGGTATGCCTTTGCACAACAGCATAGACTCATGCTCACATCCATGTTCTAGTGAAATAGCAAAGCACATTGGTGCTTGATAAAATCAACCTAGTAATTATCTGACAAGTCAATAGCCCACAGGTTTCTAAACTACTCATCACGGAGAAGTAAGCACCAACACTCTTTAGCCCAGAAAGGCAGCTAGACTAGATAATGTCTAACTTACTAGAAATAATTTACAAACTGACCTTTTATTTATAATAAGATTGTGGTTATTGGGGAATATTTTCAGCAACAAAAAGAGCTAATGATCAACGTTTTATGTGATGATGTATATTGTTCCTAATGGATATAATACAGTGTATATAAACGTTGAAACAAGGCAAGAAACGGTCTTACAGTGAAATTTAAAAATCTGCTTTTTTTAATTAGTTTCTTTTGCAGAACTTAAATTCATTGAAAATATAATAATGCTGATAGAAATATGCCTTAGCCCAGCAAAACACTGTGATACATTAGCATTGGTACTAAATTAGACCACCCATAATTCATTTAACATTTTCATTAGCAGATGGAAAATGTTTGTTAACAGGACCAGAAAATGGTGGCCCACGGATCAGACAATTTGGCAATGGTGTGGGAGAGCTCTGATAAGATCGCTCAAAGTTGTAGCAAGCCTGCACCAGTCGGAGTACAAGCGGAAGGAGGAGAGGCTGGCAACAAGTATGGACATGTGGAAGGGGTTGGACACATTCAACGCCCTAAGCACCCTACCTCGTAAGCATGTCTGACTAATTTCTTTTACATGTTCAATTACACATGTATAAGAATATTGTTCACTTTCTCACCATTTTAATTTGAATGTCACATTTATACAAAGATACTGATCATAAAGCATTTGATATGAAAAGGTGATTTTTTAAAAATTGGAGTAAGACTTTATGAGCTAGTAAAAACACTTGCAAATGTTATTCTTTTCTAACTCCAATCCAAAGATCAGTAAACAATAATTGTAAAGATCTATTTAGTAGACAACAAATTCTGAATTCATTATTTTTTTATGGTAATTCACAACTGATTCTTTTATGGTTGATATAATCGAAGAAAAACTTCGATTATATCAACAACTTCGATATAATCAAAGTTTTTCTTTATTTACTTCTTTGGATTCTTGGAGAACATTAATTTTAAATAGTAAGGTCAGATCAATAATTTAACTAACATTCTTTTTCTTGACAAATAACATACTGCCAATTGCACAAATAGAACTTTCTTCTGTTACTTTATAAAGCATTTTTCTTTTTGAACTTATTTGCTATTAGTGATTTTATTTTTTATGCTTGAACCTACCTAGTATAGTTCTTATCGATGCAACACCACAGCCATCTTTAAAGTATTTTTTTATTCAATGTCACAGTCAGTTCAAGTAGTTTTAAATTGTTTTTTTCGTACAGGATAGTCCTGGAAAAGAGTGACTTCTCGATCCTTATACGGTAAATTGCACTAATTTGTAAACTCCTTTTTTTAGAGTGCAAAAGATTTTAAATAGATTAAATACATATTTAAAGTATTAAAATATTATATTTATTTTTAAATATTAAAAAAATATAAAATAGAATTTCTTAAAATCTATTCAAGCATTCAAGGAATCTTTTAATGATTGGTAGATAATATTTGGAGATTTCCAATGCTTCAAGTATTTCGGAACAAACACAACCTTTGAACAGGTATAAGAAACTCCTGTCTTCACTATTTTCCCCTCTTAATCCATACTAGAACAAAAAAAACTAGTATGGGTTAAGGGGGAAAAATAATTTTAAATGTAGGCTAAGTTAGTAAGTACACCTGAAGATGACAGGAGTTAGTTATACCTGTCAAAACATTGCGTTTGTTCCCTAAACACTTGAAGCACTGAAAATCTTCAAACATTATCTACCAATCACGAACAATCCAATGCTAAAATATAACTGTCAAACAACAGAAGTTTAAGTATTGATTAATTATGTTTAAAAGTAAGAGTTTGTTTTTATGGCTACGTTAAACTAGAATTTCAAATGGTCTTTACAACAAAAATATAAATAGAAGAATAGATGTTGGTTTGTTCTTTACTGTTGTCAATCAAATTAATGAAATTTCAGTAATATTAGGTCCAAAGTATTAATTGATAAATATCTTTATTGCTATACATGATTAGGAATTATATCTTTTTTAAATGCATCTTCCTATTCAAATTAAATTAGAAATTGTGTTGTTAATGACCTCTTGAAAAGTAAATCGATCAAACAGTTTGGTCATCAAGTTTTCTCCATATAAGATCATTATGTCCAAGGTACACATTATATCCAAGGTACACACATATTACTAAGTTCTAACTTTTATTTGCTATAATCAAAGTTGTAGACTTAGGATTTGTTACAGGTATTTAGAAACTCTGGCCCATCACTTGAAAGGAAATGTTGCTTCAGGAATGTACGCGATGGGAGATGCTTTCAAAAATGGAGGTATTTTGTTGGCCCCGATTCTAACAGTGATTCTGGGAGTTCTTTGTGTTTTCAACCAGCATAACCTGGTAATGTAGCTTTTTACATTCAGCATGCATAAAGAGATTCCATAATCATTCGTATTTTGTATGACTTGGTTTTCTTATCTAAATGTAATATAAATTATAAAGACATTGAGTTGTGTTTAGAAGGGATCCAAAGAGAATTTGGACTATACTTTTAATATCATATTTTTTTGTTTTTGGCCTGAGAGAAAAAGGAACAAAGGTCACTTTCTTATGGCTTAAGTGCATGCCTCAGTTGCAGTTACCAATAATGTAAATCGTTATAAATTTGAAGTAATAATTACTATTTTTACCTTTCTTGATTTGGAGGGGAATAAGGAGAAAGACTGACAATGGGACTGGCTCTGCCATCAGCACAGAGAATTGAAGAACTAACTACACGACACCCATTCAATTTTTGTTAGGTGCAACCTCTGTTCCTTTCTTTCTCTGTGTATTTGCTTGGTCGCCTAACTTAAAACATATGCAATGCATCAGCATATCTATTAGTCAGTCAATGTAATCATATTGTACGTATTAAACATCTCATATTAATAACGCCAGAAATAAAATTTGAACTGTTATACTGTGTATGTGAATTTGTAAATATTGTAATGTTTGAGACAGATTATTAAATGAATACATGTCAAAATGAAAAGTTAACTGCAACATAAACAGGTTTGGGCTCTACAAGCCACACTTCATTTAATGACCTCCAGTTTGGGAGATCTATAAATGAATTTCTTTAGTATCTCCATCAGATACTTTCACCTTACATTATTGCATTTCTCTAGTTCATGCTGAAATCATTAGTTGGTACTTTGCTCATACTTTTACCAGTAGAGTCTTGAAACTTCAAGATGATTTCAGTTTTAGAATTCAGTCCAACATATCATATTATGTGTAAACAATTTTGAATATATGGAATGTAAGTCAATAGTTTTTCTGTTATCTGTTGTTTTCACATAATGTTGTATTGTTCTATTGTACTAAATGTGACATTATCATACATGATCATGCTTGCCAATCTGAATGACATATCACATTTGGAATCATAAACTAAGTTCATTTAAGAATTTTCACTATTTATTGTGTTATTTACTTTTCATTATTTTAAACAAGGACAATCAATTGAAATGTACAGAAGTTGTCATTTTAAAATAGTTTTGATTTTAATTACTTGAAGAAAGTTGAATGGTTTTAACTCTAAATAAGGAATTTTCCTGAATAGTGCAACTTAATATCCATACAGAGTGATGTTACTCTGTGTCAGAGTAGCAAGACTACTTTACATTAAGCCTCTAAGGCTACTATAAGTATTTTACATCTAATATTAATTTTAGAAAATTGTCTGGCTGGGAGTTTGGACTTCTAAAGTTCAATGATTTCCAGGTGAATTGTGCTAACATAATGAGAGAGAGGAATAAACTTAATTACTACCCTGGCTTTGATGTCACAGTGCAATTATGTTTCGAGACGGGACCTTCAAGGTTTCGAAAATATGCTAATCTTGGAAGGTAACTAATTTCATTCTTAAAAAGAACTAAAAGTTCTAGTGTAAAATTATTTCCTACATTCGTCAATCAATTTAAGAAACAATATCTCAATTAATTATAATAAGGTCCTGAGACCTTGGAATATTTCAGGTTTTCCTCCTGGTGGACAATTTTTATGATGATAAGTTTTTGCTAGAAATCAGAACAGTAATTACAATTGTTGATGAAAACTGTAATTTGTAAAAATGGTTATATATTTAACGTGTGGCTTATATTTTATCACCAATATCACAGTTACAAGAGTGTTTATTAACCCTGCTCAATTTGCATGCCAACTGACCACTTGTTGTGTAGGTGTGCATCACTTACTTCATTTGCCTAATTTGACAATTTGTCAAATTCCTCCTAGTATAATTGCTTCAGTCATTTGCTAAAATTGGCCCTTGGTCTTGAATCATGATAAAATAATAAGGTATCTTTCTTATTCTACATGAAGATATATTATACATAAAGAGTAGTAAATATATTCTATCAAAAAGTATATTTGGAAAGTGAATTTTGAGGTGTAAAAATATAAATAAGAGAAATTACAAGGAGACTGCAGAAAAGAGGAAATTTCTATTGAGGGTGTTCATTCGGACGCCCAGTTTAGCGCTCTAAGAAATGTTGTTCTAAATTTTATTGCAACTACCACTTAGAGGGGTAAAGATCCTGACTTACTAAAAAACTAGCAATGTATTCTCCTCTCCTCTCTCCCCCTCATAGCCCCCATCTGCCCTGCCACGCAAATTCGACAGATGGGCAAAACTCCCACATTTATAGTAAACTCTAGAAATGAATTTTATATATATTATTAATCTACCTTTTTAGCCAAAGATGACTAAAAATTTCAATTGTAAAACTGAACAAATATCATTTATACAAAAATAATTGGTAACACATACAACAAATTATTTTTCTTTTTAGATTTACCATATACATTAGTACCTTTTTTCTACTATATTCTCAAAATGGTAATAAATTATATCACACGGTTTGTTCATGAGTCATGCACCAAAAAGGCCAAATTAGTCACTTTGCGCAGCCATTTCTCCATAAAGACCTTTTTTAGAATTGTTTCCCATAACACATTTATTTATACTTACATGGATACTAACAATTTTTTTCCAAAAATTTTCAAAAATAATTTTCTATAGAACACCCTTAAGAGTGTAGGCCATGTTGGTTTTAATCCTATAAGAACAATGTTATTTTCGAACCGGACATATGATCACACGTATCAAAACTAAACAGTAAATTTTCAACAGTTTTTCCCAAACAAATTGTTTACATGATCAAGAATGAAATTGCGTGTTGGAATTGCTTTGTGAATTCCTAATTACTTTAATAAAAAAATAAAAATATTTAGTTTGAAGTTTTTATTTTTACCTTTTTTTAAAAACTAGGTGTATGTATTCAAAATATCAAAAGCAAACCCAATGTTGTAATATGGTGATGTTTAAAATTATACTTTGTACATAACTTTTGGTCAGTAAATAATGAAAACATATGGATTTGCAAATAACATTGTTCTTATTGGATTAAAACCAAACTGGCCGACAGCCTCTGCTTACTCTTAAGATACCTCCACACTGCCCGAACCAAACCTCCAACCAAACAGTTTGGTTTGTGTTGGAGCAGTGTGGAGGGCTGTCGATAGACAAAAATATACTTGGCTCCGACTGTCCAGCGGTCGTGAGGGTACTACCCCTGAAAGCTGACCAAACCGGTCAGGGTAATGTGGAGGGGCTGTCAGGTCGATCACTGACAGTCTGAGCAGTTCACCAAGGTTCTTACCGTAGTAGTACATATTGCTGTATTTAAAAAAACAATTGTTCTCCAGAATTTAATTGTTTACACTATTTGTCGAGTTTTGTGAGAAAATAATTTCTAGTCAACGTGTGGTGAATGAAAAAGGCGTGTTAGTAGAGTTAATTGAGACTCTGTATAAATTAATGTACAGTAGACGTTCATCTCACTTTATAGATTCACAAGAGTATATTCGTTTCTCTCCTGAAACCCCTTTTTACCCATAAACTTCTTTTCTTAACTGTTTTCATCATTATTTTATAAAATACCAAGAACTAGCCCAATTTTTTTAATTTTTAGACAAAGTAGGAGGCATAATTTAAAATATGTCCAATCACAGTGACATCATACTCATTTCAACTGTCTGTGGTCTGGTCCGAGGGGTGTGTAGACCCTCCTCGGACACAACTGTCGAATCGATAGTTTGGTCAGAGGTTCAGTCCGGGCAGTGTGGAGGGACCTTTAAGTTATAAAACATTTAGTATGGAATAAAGATGTGCCAATAGAATTAAAGATTTATATGTAAGGGTGGTGGCTGTTGCCAAACCCACCCACCTGCCTGTACATCTGATGATGACATACCAACTCACCCATTTCTCATGCATTCACTCATTCGACCTCAATCTCAGAGTCTCAGACCCCTATTCACAACCACCCACTGAATCCATGTGCTTTAGAACTAATTATATCAGTGACGCCGCAAAACCGAGCTCGACTTCAAGGATTTTAAGCCTGAAGAGAGTTTATTCCATTCTCTACAGGCTGTTACTGGGAAAGAATTAGAATAGACAGATGTTCTGTGAATCTGTATGTTGACGAGGCCGAGCGAAATCTTCTTAGCACCAAATTCAGAGTTGAATTGAAACTACTTAGGATTTTTCTCATTGAGTACCAAATATATAATATTTTAATTTCTATATAAGTTTTTTATTTTTCTATTTAAATTGAGTATATAATTAATTATTTAAGCATATATAATAAAGTTGAATAGTAGTCTATTTATAACTATAAAATGTATTTAGTTTTAATTTTGTTTTAAATTATAAGGTAAATTCCAATTTTTACTTTATTAACATTTTATGTTAAGAATTATAAATAGGCAGGATATATCCAAACCTATACAAGCATGAATGATTTTTTAGAATTTGGATTCAGCAGATCAGCTGAACAAAAATGTAAAGTGCAAAGTTTAGGACATACCAAATAGAAAACTTTATTATTTCTATGACTCACCAATGACTGTGTTAATGTCATTAGCATTCTTTTAGCAACCAATATTAGGGTTGGAGAGGACTTTTTAGTCCTATATATGTCCTTTGTACAAAATTCCGTGCAATAAAGCCATTATTATTAAAAAAAAACACGCACACTTTGGGGATTAAATGTGTCTTTTTTTTAGTAGTACTATACCTAACATATTATAAGATAATATTTCATAATGTTTATAGAAAAGTAGCTAATGAAAGACTAAGAATCCATTCACAAAAATATAAACTTTATGTGAGTGACATATTTAGTGTCCAGTTGCTTCACTTAAAGACAATATTACCATTCTTTAAAGAATAATAAAAATGAATGCCATTGGTGTAGTCTTTCATTCAAAATTCTGGAGACGGCTTAATATTGTTATTATTAATTGGGCTAGAGGATTAAAATTGTAAAAATTAAAATGGGAGCTAAAACCCATTTTTTACCTTTATTACTCACTCTCTACCTATGATGGAGGACAGCCCACAAGGAGTTGGTAGATAATTTTGAAAGTTAGCATAAGTTGATATCCACATAATTTGAAAGTGCTGGTCAAGCAGAGAAGAATGCCGAAAAATTCACTTCAAAAGGATCATTAATTAAAAACTGAAGATTATGCAAAGATTTTTTAAATAACCCATGAAATTCAGCTGAAGAATATAAAAGTTACTGTAATTAAGTTTAATTTCACTACATTAAAATTGTTCTGAGTGGTTTGTAACCATATGGACATAAAATCACTTATTAAGAATGTTATAACGTTATACTTGAAACTGTAACGTTACAATAAAAAATAACCAACGCCTTATTCATACAGGGATCTTTTTGGATCAAGGTACCCAAATTCATATTTTATTACTGCTAGCTAATTTGGGAATTCCAACCTAAACAAACCCAGAACAATTAGAGTGAAATCAAAGTAATTACAGCAAAAATGTTTTTAAAAAGCCATAAAATTCAGCTGAAAAATATGGAAATTGCTGTCATTAGTTTGATTTCACTTTAATTGTTCTGGGTTTGTTTAGGTTGGAGTTCCCAAATTAGCTAGCAGTAATAAAATAAGCATTTGGGTACCTTGATCCAAAAAGATCCCTGTATGAATAAGGGTTGGTTATTTTTAATTGTAACGTTACAGTTTCAAGTATAACGTTATAACATTCTTAATCAGTGATTTTATGTATATATGGTTACAAACCACTCAGAAAAATTTTAATGTAGTGAAATTAAACTTAATTACAGTAACTTTTATATTCTTCAGCTGAATTTCATGGGATATTTAAAAAAATCTTTGCAGAAACATCATTTTTTTAATGAATGATCCTTTTGAGGTACAGTTTTTTGCATTCTTTTTTGCTTGATCAGCACTTTCAAATTATGTGGATATCAACCTATGCTTACATTTAAAATTATCTACCAACTCCTTGTGGGCCGTCCCCCATCGGAGTTTGAGAGTGAGTAAAAATGGTAAAAAATTGGTTTTTAGCTCCCATTTTAATTTGCAAAGTTTTAATCCTCCAGCCCAATTAGTAATAACAAAATTAAGCCTTCTCCAGACTTTTAAATAATCCTGTATAGTATTTTCAAACCTATTTACGGAAAACTATGTATTTCACTTATAAAAAGTGAATTAATATCACTGGAAAAGTTTTTCTTGTTTTATTTCCAAAATTGAAATGAAATGAAAAAAGTGTTATTTTGTGAGGCAAAGTTAGGACCATTAGGTCCTCTCTCTTACACTTAACCTCATAAAGAAAAATTAATACATAACTAAAATGAGTATATCTAAAAGAGTTCTTACGAGTTCACTGTTGCTGAGCACATTATTTACAAGTTAAACAACAATTTAAAAAATTAGAGTTTTAAGATAATTAAAACTAAACAAATTAAGCATAAAGCGTGAAAGAACATAAAACAAAGAAGAAAACAAAAACTATTACTTACATGAAAAAAAATAAATAAATAAACAAATAAAAAATAAATAAACAAATAAAAAAAATATAATGAATAAAATAATAATAAATAAAAAGTATTCCATGATCACAACAATCACACATACACTCAGTCCAGCATTGACAGCATGGCCAAGGCCTACAACCCCCACGAATCCGCCGACAACCATTCCCTTAGTGCCGCAACAAACCGAGCTCGACGATCAATATTTCGAGTTGAAGGATCAAGTTTATTCCACAATCTGACATGTATCAAATACAAAAATGGAGATTACACACTGCAATTAAAATATGATGTTGTAACAGTGTTTGAGTCATAGCATTGAAAGAAGAAGTGTAACATAGATGGCTCCAACTGTCATCAATCACATTTACCAACCCATGTTTTGATAAAACCCAGGGTCATAGGCAGGTGAACAATGTACATCTTAACCAGGTTTGAAGCCTGGCCCTCCAAATTGTAAAAAAATAAAATAAAATAAAAAACCTCATTGTCTCTTGATATCTGGGCTATTATGACTTAGTATCATAATACAAATCTTAATTTTTTTTTCTTTCACAAAGGAGTTATATCAAACATCTATTGTGGTTTTCTTAAATTAAAAATAAGTATTACTGTCACATATTCTAATAAAAACTGAAAGAAAAGGAAAGCAGCATACCTGGTAACTGATAATATAGACATACACAAACAGATGAAGATAGTAAAATATTTCAGGGTACTGGCAATATCTTCAGTTTCTTGAGATGTAAGTTCTGCAGTGTTTATCAGTTATGCTGCATTTTTCCTTTTCCATTTTATTGAAATCCTAGGTATATTGCCATAAAAGTAACCTGTGCTATATTGAAAAAGTGTTATTTCTTGTTGGTTCTCAGATCATCTGTGAACTTCTTCATAATAACCGCTCAACTAGGGTTCTGCTGTGTCTATATGGTGTTTGCTACAAGCACAGCTGACCAAGTAAGTATTTCTTGTTGGTTCTCAGATCATCTGTGAACTTCTTCATAATAACCGCTCAACTAGGGTTCTGCTGTGTCTATATAGTGTTTGCTACAAGCACAGCTGACCAAGAAAGTATTCAACTAGGGTTCTGCTGTGTCTATATGGTGTTTGCTACAAGCACAGCTGACCAAGTAAGTATTTCTTGTTGGTTCTCAGATCATCTGTGAACTTCTTCATAATAACCGCTCAACTAGGGTTCTGCTGTGTCTATATAGTGTTTGCTACAAGCACAGCTGACCAAGAAAGTATTCAACTAGGGTTCTGCTGTGTCTATATGGTGTTTGCTACAAGCACAGCTGACCAAGTAAGTATTTCTTGTTGGTTCTCAGATCATCTGTGAACTTCTTCATAATAACCGCTCAACTAGGGTTCTGCTGTGTCTATATAGTGTTTGCTACAAGCACAGCTGACCAAGTAAGTATTCAACTAGGGTTCTGCTGTGTCTATATGGTGTTTGCTACAAGCACAGCTGACCAAGTAAGTATTCAACTAGGGTTCTGCTGTGTCTATATGGTGTTTGCTACAAGCACAGCTGACCAAGTAAGTATTTCTTGTTGGTTCTCAGATCATCTGTGAACTTCTTCATAATAACCGCTCAACTAGGGTTCTGCTGTGTCTATATAGTGTTTGATACAAGCACAGCTGACCAAGAAAATATTCAACTAGGGTTCTGCTGTGTCTATATGGTGTTTGCTACAAGCACAGCTGACCAAGTAAGTATTCAACTAGGGTTCTGCTGTGTCTATATGGTGTTTGCTACAAGCACAGCTGACCAAGTAAGTATTCAACTTATTAGGCACAAGTATACATTGGATTATTTTAAGACTATCAGTGAAATATCTTGAAGAATCGCATCTGTGTCAGGTAAATTTTTAATTTTGTGTTTATATGGATTGTTCACCTTATTGTGGTGCAGGTAAACAGATCCCCACATTCTAGCAGTTGGTTTATTGAATAAGGAATGCCATATTCTTCTTAATTTGTATCTTTACTTGAAGTACCATGTGCTGGTTTGGTTCATTGCTTGCTCCTTTTAGATAATCATCCACGAATCATAAATTTCGAACAGCGAAATGATTTAAATATCCTAAGGAATTATAGTATATTTTGTGCTCTTAGTCTTTATAAGCCATATTATGTTTACAGGGTGACAGTTAAGTCTGGACCCCCTTTTTTTAAATTTTAAACCACAACAGAGAAAAACATGAAAGTTCACACACCATTACTGGTGATAATATCCTACATTTCTGTTCTATTACCGATCACATGACGCCTTTGGGGGATCGCCCACAAGGAGTTAGAACAAAATCTTTAATGGGAGCCTATGTCAAATTATAGTACAAATAAATGTCACACAACACAAATTTATTACAATATAAACACAAAATGCACAAATATATTATACAATACAAGTACAAAATGCACAAATATTATGGTGATCGATTTCGGTGAACCACGCTCACCTTCCTCAGACCAAAGGGATTCACACACAAAATTATCTAAAATTAAAACATATAGTCAGTTACACATTTAGAAAATATGCTTTCAGCGATGATTTTATTATAAATTTCAAATACAAATTAAATAAACTTTTAAAGTGCAATGTATTAAACCATAAAATATATCATAATTTTAGTTTCCTATAGTGGCAACTCCAGAAAGGTTCTGTAAAGTACACAACTAGATATAGCAAAAAAAGACATTAAACACTTAACAATAATCTGTTGTACTCTTTGTATTCTATTATACACAAACTAAAAATAAATTTGTTAATGTTATCGCCTTAAAACTAAGATATTATTTTTGCACATAAATGTCAGTTAAGTTATTGAGAAGATAAAAAGAGTTAGTTATTGGGTTGCATTTTTTTATGAATTTACATCACATGAAAGATTTATACAGTACATGAATACAATTAATTATCAGAATGGTATATATATATATATATATATACATACAGGCTGTCAAAAACAATAATATCTAGGTTGGATGGAATTAACTTATCCTTATATAAGTATATATTTATCTGTTTCAATTGTTAAAACTAATTTTATCACTACTGAGTCAATACTTTTTTTAAGTGATCTTGATATTTTAATAGATTCTTCAACACTTTGGCCACAACATAGATTTCCATCTGTTAATGGTGATAACTCTAGTTTTGGTGTTGGGATTTATCCTGATCAGAAACCTCAAGTACTTGGCCCCAGTGTCGATGTTTGCCACTCTTGTCATGATGATGGGTGTTGCACTTACAGTGTACATTTCCTCCGACAACCTGGCTCCAGTATCGAGCAGGCGAGCTATTGGCTCCCTCAGCCAACTGCCTCTCTTCTTCGGGACTGTTATTTATGCCTACGAAGGTATTAGTTTGGTAAGTAACAACAAACTCTTATGGAGTATTTTTATGTCGTAAAATTTAGGATACTTTGTATGGTAGCTGTAGCAGAGCTCAAGTAAGTTCATTATGTTTGGTTTATGGATATAGTAATACTTGGATGTAGCTGCTGAGACACAAACACTGTTACAATCCTTTAACCATACATAATTTATTTTAATGGAGAATTGATTAAGCAAAAACAGGTTAAGATTTAAATTAGACGTTGCAAAGAAATTTATCAAATATTGATTTTATTTTCTTAATAATAATGCCAATTCACTTTTAACCCTTAAATCAGTACAAAATAATCTTTTAGATAACTACCATAAATTTGTATTTAACATGAAAAGGTTATTGACAAAACCTTTAATGCAAATATCTGTCTGTCTTATCATGCACTTTTAGCTCTAGTACCTTCTTTATATATCCTGTTTCTAAATAACATGAAAAACATATTTTCATTCATAATAATTTTTAATATTTTTTATTATAAAGCAATTGGTCTTATTTTGCTGATTGTAATCATGAAACAACAATTAGTTAGTGTCTTACAATCGGAAACTTATTGTTTGAAGATAAAGTATGTCACAGTAGAAGACCACAGAATATCAGCTTTACCAATTTTCCAAGACTATTTGTTCAACAAAATTTAAACAACGGCAAACTACGTGTTCTTATAAATTAATAAAACACTATGGACACATTTGTTTATTTAAATCTGTAAATGGAATCATATGGGAAATGCCGCATTGTGACAGAGCAAAGCATTTAGGGGATTTGAGGGAGATCGTTAGCAGTTCCTCAAAACTGTCTGTAGGCGCAGTAGGGATAACAGCAAAAAATAAAATCAGCCAGCGCATACATGTCTGCGAAAGTTGTTTTGTGGCAACTTATTGTTGCACCATTATCGACATTAGGAAAAATTTCAATTTCCTACTAAGTATTGCCTATTACATAAGTCCACTCAGCAGATATTCACTTTGGCATTTTCAACTCAAATTTTGTTTTTTAATTTCAGGTTTTACCCCTTCAAATTGAAATGAAGCAACCTGAAAAGTTCAATGCTCCTCTGGGAGTTTTAAACGTAGGCAATGTGATAGTCACATTTCTTCTCCTAATCGTGGGCTTTGTGGGCTACCTCAAGTATGGGGAAGATGTTGAAGGAAGTCTTACGTTGAACTTACCTGACAGTGAATTGTGAGTATTTCTCAATAATCTAACATCAAAAATGATATATAAGTGTTTTATATATATATACAGTAAGACCTCGATAATCCGGCACGCTCGGGGATCCGGTAATGCCGGACTAACGAAAATGCCGGATTTTCGAGGGCGTACTTTAATACATGGTTTAAACAAGGAATAACATAAAAATAAACACACATGTACTATATACCTGTATTATTACTGTAATCGGGCTCTGCAGTACACACGGAAAAGGTTAAAGTTACACTTAAGAAATATTAATACACATGAAACAAAAACTGAACTGTAAAATAACGTACTATGTTTTTTATTATGGCTTAAAAAAACAATATGTACAGTACAAAACTGAAGATTCAATCGGAATCACTGTCGGCTGCTGACACTGGTGCTGGATCGTAGCCAGTATCCCCAGATGATGTTGAGGGAGTAGGAAATGCTAATGTTTCATCTATCATCGTCTTCTTCTGAGCTCTTCGGAACATAGAAGGAATATCAACTTGTTTTTTAGATTCGTTACTTTTTTTATAAAAATTGCTCTGAATTATATGAAGATTCATTACTTCAGCAGCATTATAGTGTTTGCATGTCTCAGCGAACTTTACAAACTGGTTCAACGCCTCCGAAGCATCAGTCCATGTGATGTGAGTTGTTGACGTTGCTTCATCTTCATCACTTTCGGTGTCTTGTGGTTCCTGTGGGCTTAACACAGATTGTATAATTGCCTCATCACTAAGCTCCTCTTCTATTGGTTCGTCGTTATCGATACCAATCCATTCGTAGATTTCTTCTTCTGGAAGACCGCTCAGTGGATTGTTTGGAACGGAAGAAATGGCATTCACAATCTGTGATTCTCCAGTTGAAGGATCATCAACATCTTCGATATCTTCCGTAGACGTTTTTTCAAAGTGTTTTGGCCATAACTTGTGCCATGCCAAGTGCAACGTTTCACTTTTGACCTCAGACTAAGCAACAGCAGTTGAAAAAATTGCATCTTTTTTATTAAAGTCACGCTGAAAATCTTTTACGCTGCAATCAGAGTTTAATAGCTTTTGCACAAACATGCCTCTGTATTTGGACTTGAAGTTTTGTATCACACCTTGGTCCATTGGTTGTATCAATGGCGTCACATTTGCGGGAAGATACGAACAAAAAATGTTGCCTGCCTTAAGTTCAGATGCTGCAGGATGTGCTCGGCAATTATCGAGGATAAGAACTGCCTTAGATTCTTTGGGGAGCTTTAGTTTTTTAAATTGTCTTTTACTGCAGGTACAAAATGTTGGAAAAACCATTTTTTGAATAGCTCTCCCTCCATCCACGCATTTGATTGGGCGTCGTAAATTACAGGCAAGTTGGTTATATTTTTCAGAGCCCTAGGCTTCTTAAATTTGCCAATAACAAACGGTGTAAGTTTATGGTCACTGGATGCATTTGCGCACACTAATACAGTAAGCCTATCTTTATTTTTTTTGAAACCCTGTGCACTAGTCTCGTCACCACCAGCCAAAGTAGAGTTTGGCAAACAGCGCCATAGAAGACCAGTCTCATCAGCATTGTAAATTTGGGTAGGGGTTAGACCATGTTCACTGACTAGGTTTTCAAATGTTACCTTGTATTCATTTGCTGCAGCCAGGTCGGCGGATTTTATTTCTCCCGAAACGTCTAATTTTCGTATTCCATGACGAACTTTGAAGTTTTGAAGCCACCCTTTTGAGAAGATCGGCATTTCATTTTCCGGCAAATTTAGTTCCTTATAAAAAGATTTCGACTTCTCCATTATCATTGGCCCTGTTATTGGCTTGCCCTCTGCTCGTTTGGCGGTAAACCATGTCCACAATACATTGTCCAGGTTTTCTAACTTAGGTTTTTTCAAGGTTTTTCTACTTTCAAAACTTTTAACAGAAGCAGATTGTGAAACAAACTTTTCTAATTGGGGTTTTTGTTTTTTTATATCGTATATAGTAGATGATGAAATATTGAATTCACTCATGATACTGTTTCGATTCTCACCTTTCTCCAATCGTTCAATAATGTTCAGTTTTTGCTTGATCGACAATGTCACATGTTTACGTTTTGCTGTTTTAGCAGCAGCACTTTTATTAGGCTTTGAAAATATTGTTTAATCTACACCACAAACGCTCACTGTACATGAAAGTATAGGTTACTGTACTGGTAAGGTAAGGCAATAGTGTTTAAATAACTAACAATAGTAGAGCGGACACATAAGTTAAACGTTGAAACTAACAATAAACTATAGAAACTGCCAAATAAGACGGAAGTGCAGTCACGAACACCGGGCGGTTACTAACATGGCCGACTCGACTCCAAAGAAATGAGACACCCACTGAAACGGAACATTCCCGAACGCTTCTGAAACTGAACGAATCGAATCCATTCCGAGGGCTATTCCACTACAACCGGGACAAAAACACACACGCTCTCGGGTGCGTACATACTGTTTGTCGTCAAATTGTTTATTACAGTAATTCCGGTTGAGGGTAACGGCCTGGCGTAGTGGTAGAGTCATCGGTTTCACTGCACAAGGTCTCGAGTTCGAATCCCACCAAAAAGCCTTAGAAATTTTTCGATGCCGTTGCTGGTGGTTCGGATTCCACCTTAAACTGTAGGTCCTTTTTAGGCACTTTTAAGTGCTTTCGGTATCACAATGGGCCTACATTGGCCTAAGTGTGTCGTAAGACAGCCGCTAAACCTAACCTAACCCAATTCCGGTTGAAATTTTTGGAGAAATTTCGATTAAAATGTTTTTGTAGACAAGTTTAATGATGAGTTGTTTATAGACCGGGCCTAAATCACTCAAAAATTGCCGAAACTCACAATTTTCATCAGTGTAAATTTTCAAGACAATTAATGCTGAACTATCGGGTCTGCTGAATTACCGAGTGCCGGATTATCGAGGTCTTACTGTATATATATATATATATATATATATATTCAAATATGTTGCATGTTACTGATGGATTAACAGTAACTTGTTCCTTATGTGATAGGAGTAAGAAATATGGTGTATAGAGGTCAATAAATTAATATAGGTACAAAGAAAGATATAAAAATTCCTTCAAAATTTACCATTGAGAAATAAACTGCAAGTTTGCTTCATAGTATTCCAATTTTGGTAAAGATCTGTTTACCAATAATTTACCAAATAATTGGCAATATATTTTCAATGTATTGACATGAATAAAAAGCGAAAAGAGATCGGAAAATAGTCAGACTTCCTGTAGCAGACGAAATTAGCTTAGCACGGCTGCCGATTCGCAGCGCTGGTTGAGAATCTCAGTCATGCACCCATTTCACAATCCAATACCCCTGTACACAATTTATTTTCTGTCTCATTCTCATGGCAATTTGTAATCTTCTCTATTCTCCAAGAAGCCGCAGTGCTACTGTCTGTCATTTTCTGTCTCACTATCTGCTGCCACGCAACAAGCTCGACTAAGCGGCAAACACACCATGATAACAAAATTAGAAAATGAAGTCTGACTTTTTAACATTGGCTTTTCACTTCTTATAGATGTCTATTCATTGGTATTTTATTGGGAAGACTAAAATATATCCATTCTGTAGAAAGAATAGTTTATTTCAAAACCAATTAATGAAAATTATGGAATAATGAAAAACAACATTATAAACTTATAATGAAATAAAAAAATCACAAGTAAAAAGTATATTATTAATATTAGCCTTTTATTATTACTCACACTGTTTATAGCACCAGATTAGTAAAGGAAATTCGATTATAGCCAATGAAGTACAAGAGCATGTGCAATCTAATAAAAGAATATATTTAAATTCAACAAGTAGTAATGATTCAGGATGAATAGAAAACTCATTCGAAATTTTTAAAGTTTGAGATGCGACTATTCTATCTTTAAGATATGTTCTGAACTGCAGGATGTGTGTGCACCACTGTTTCTGTAGTTGTTTGCATAAGAAGTTAGTCTATAAAGTCAAGTAGTTCAACTGAAATAAAAATTATCCTCATTTTTTTGGTGCTACATGAAAAACGTACCACTAATCAGTAATTTAATAATTTCTTTAGAAAAATAACCTTTAAAATTATAAATAGTTTTAAATTTAAAAAAAATGAAAAACATCTTAATCCCTTCAGTTATGTTTAAAAAACGTAGTTATAAAAAATGAAATTTGTACTTTGAATGGTGTTGTCTTAATGTTGATTTTAAATCAGCTAAATTCACCACTTCAAAAGGCCACAAGTTCTAGTATAGAGGTTACAAAAATTTTTCTTGTCTCAAGGGAAGGTACATTAACTAATTTTGATTGTAAAAAATTTGGAAATAATTAACACACCAAAAACTGATTGCACCACCTTAAGACTGGTACTAAGTAAAACTACATGACTTCCAAATTAAAACAATTTAATCTATAAAAATCACAGATATGTGCTGTATACAGAATGCCAAATGGTATTGACACTTTCACATGGTCATCTAAACTGTTAATAGTTTTCTTTATCATCCAAGCTGATTCTTCAAAGGTTTGGGATCATATCTCTAACTTTGCTGTAGATGGTTTTTTTAGTATAATGGGTTGTTCTGTGTGCTTGCAGGATGTATCTTATGCCCGTATTGTAGCTAAGTGAATTACAATGGCAAGTTTCTTTTTTCTGTATAGGAAATTGCTTGTATGATGTATATGGATCTCTGAAGAGGTAGTGGCTCCTCTGTATAGTTGCTTTTGATAATGTAACATACTTATTCAAATGAGTTCATTAAGTAATAGAAAATATTAGGAAACACTCCTGCACCCTTTGTGTGCCAACCCTGTCACTCGCTGCGCTTGTAGCGCCTCCGCCTTTTGGCCTTGACATGTTTCTTTTGACAACAAATATTACTGGTTAAAATGTATAAAGTAAAATCATAATATGTAAATGAATTTCTAGTAGCTCACTTATTTCACTTGAGCTGCACGCTATTTACAGTTTAGTTTATCTATGTAATTTCTAGTAGCTCACTTATTTCACTTGAGCTGCACGCTATTTACAGTTTAGTTTATCTATGTA
The DNA here is from genome assembly GCA_035578905.1 of Stictocephala bisonia. Classification (NCBI taxonomy): domain Eukaryota; kingdom Metazoa; phylum Arthropoda; class Insecta; order Hemiptera; family Membracidae; genus Stictocephala; species Stictocephala bisonia. Next base: position 2,752,000 of record JAQJVL010000047.1, read on the forward strand.
ATTTCTAGTAGCTCACTTATTGCACTTGAGCTGCACGCTATTTACAGTTTAGTTTATCTATGTAATTTCTAGTAGCTCACTTATTGCACTTGAGCTGCACCCTATTTACAGTTTAGTTTATCTATGTAATTTCTAGTAGCTTACTTATTTCACTTGAGCTGCACGCTATTTACAGTTTAGTTTATCCATGTAATTTCTAGTAGCTCACTTATTGCACTTGAGCTGCACGCTATTTACAGTTTAGTTTATCTATGTAATTTCTAGTAGCTCACTTATTGCACTTGAGCTGCACGCTATTTACAGTTTAGTTTATCTATGTAATTTTTTAAATCTTTATTAGTTTGGTAGCTGGCCTATGAAAGCCATACAATATATATACATAGTAGGAGTAACTCATGCACGCTTCACATGCCAACCCTGTCAATTGCTATGATCCTGAAGGAAGATCGGCCTTCGGCCTTGCCTGGAGACTGCTATTTGCCCTTATGTAGAACTCTGCCTACAGCCTCGCCAGGGTGCTCTGTTAAAGGCCCCTTTGTGGAACTCAGCCTATGGCCTTGTCGTAGAAAGTTTGGCCAAGGTACCCACTCGTTTGATATCCCACTTGTGTACATCAATTTTACATTTTTTTAAATTTCAGTTTTTGGGCTCCTGATACCCCAAATTTTTAAGTGTTTAAGCTGAAATTCAAAAATAAGATGTGCGTTTGTTACGCATTTAGAGCTGTGAAGGTTAGAAATTTTTCCTGGAGATTTTCCTCAAGTTAGGTCAGAAATACTACTTTTTATGATTTTCCAATAAGAAATACATGAATAAGTTTTGAGATTAAAAAGGGGCTATTTTGGAACCATGAAGAATTTCTCAAAATCCCTTCTTATAGCATGCTTACAATATAGGACCAATCATCCTACAAAATTTCAGCCTCGGAGGTCTAGCAGTTTTTGAGAAACAGTGATCAGGTAGCGAGTCAGTGGTATTTGGCTTATATATAGTTTAAATATTAACACCAATGTCATTACTAACATTAAGAGAGATCTATAGCCTTCTCAATATTGTAAACATCATAATTTACATTCTAACAGCTGTTAAAATATATTAAACATCATAATTTACACTTGAACATTTTTTTTGCCAAATTTAACCCTTTATAGTTTATCATAATATCTAAGTTTTTGTGTTAACGAATACTGGCAAAAAATATTAACCACCTCTAATGACTCCTGGGTGGTCACGTCTAATTTGCATTAGTGCATACTGGTTAAAATTTTAGCCACCATCAATAAAGTTTGATATTGTGTGAACTGTGATGTTAAAGTCAGTCATCTTGTTCCTCAACATTCTGGTGATGACATTGTCAGTTTCAAAATGGCAACCATAAGAAATGTTAAAAGTTAAATAACTTAAAAACCATTATTTGTATTGAAAATGTATTACACTACTTTAATTTTGTAAATCTAATAACAAATTCAAAGATACCTCAATTTTAAAAATCAGTATTAAATTAAAAGAGTAAAGCACTTTTTCATGTATGCTGTTTGTTATTAAATCTTTGAATTAGTTATTAGATTTACAAAATTAAAGTAGTGTAATACATTTTCAATACAAATAATGGTTTTTAAGTTATTTAACTTTTAATATTTCTTATGGATGCCATTTTGAAACTATAAAGATAATGTTGTTCCTTTTTTATTTTAAACTACCCTTAACTAGGTTAGCAAATATACCAAGTTTCAAATTATTAGCTCAAACCATGTTTGAGATATAATTTTAAAATAAAAAACAGAGACAGACACTTAACAAGGCAAGATAGGCCACATAAATAACCAAAAAAGACACTGGAACATTTTTGCTTATTTTTATGTCTACTATCATATCCTGAAGTTGTTGCAATCTTTCGAAAACACCCTGTATATTATTTAAGTTGTTTATAAAATACATTTCTTTAGTTTTAAAATACTTTCTCCCTTTGTCATAGTGAATAGTTTTATTCTGTGCAAATAGTTTAGTTAATTGTGAAACATATGCAATTAATTTTATATTACTGTAGGTACTGTACAGATTCTTAGAGTGTGTGCTATGATGGCACAATCTGAACATTAACCACTCAATATACAATATTATAGATACTTGTTTTTATTTTATATTACTGTAGGTACTGTACAGATTCTTAAAGTGTGTGCTATGATGGCACAAACTGAACATTAACCACTCAGTATACAATATTATAGATACAGTACTTGTTTTTATTTTATATTACTGTAGGTACTGTACAGATTCTTAGAGTGTGTGCTATGATGGCACAATCTGAACATTAACCACTCAATATACAATATTATAGATACTTGTTTTTATTTTATATTACTGTATGTACTGTACAGATTCTTAGAGTGTGTGCTATGATGGCACAATCTGAACATTAACCACTCAATATACAATATTATAGATACTTGTTTTTATTTTATATTACTGTAGGTACTGTACAGATTCTTAGAGTGTGTGCTATGATGGCACAATCTGAACATTAACCACTCAAAATACAATATTATAGATACTTGTTTTTATTTTATATTACTGTAGGTACTGTACAGATTCTTAGAGTGTGTGCTATGATGGCACAATCTGAACATTAACCACTCAATATACAATATTATAGATACTTGTTTTTATTTTACATTACTGTAGGTACTGTACAGATTCTTAGAGTGTGTGCTATGATGGCACAATCTGAACATTAACCACTCAAAATACAATATTATAGATACTTGTTTTTATTTTATATTACTGTAGGTACTGTACAGATTCTTAGAGTGTGTGCTATGATGGCACAATCTGAACATTAACCACTCAATATACAATATTATAGATACTTGTTTTTATTTTATATTACTGTAGGTACTGTACAGATTCTTAGAGTGTGTGCTATGATGGCACAATCTGAACATTAACCACTCAATATACAATATTATAAATACTTGTTTTTATTTTATATTAATGTAGGTACTGTACAGATTCTTAGAGTGTGTGCTATGATGGCACAATCTGAACATTAACCACTCAATATACAATATTATAGATACTTGTTTTTATTTTATATTACTGTAGGTACTGTACAGATTCTTAGAGTGTGTGCTATGATGGCACAATCTGAACATTAACCACTCAAAATACAATATTATAGATACTTGTTTTTATTTTATATTACTGTAGGTACTGTACAGATTCTTAGAGTGTGTGCTATGATGGCACAATCTGAACATTAACCACTCAATATACAATATTATAGATACTTGTTTTTATTTTATATTAATGTAGGTACTGTACAGATTCTTAGAGTGTGTGCTATGATGGCACAATCTGAACATTAACCACTCAATATACAATATTATAGATACTTGTTTTTATTTTATATTACTGTAGGTACTGTACAGATTCTTAGAGTGTGTGCTATGATGGCACAATCTGAACATTAACCACTCAAAATACAATGTTATAGATACTTGTTTTTATTTTATATTACTGTAGGTACTGTACAGATTCTTAGAGTGTGTGCTATGATGGCACAATCTGAACATTAACCACTCAATATACAATATTATAGATACTTGTTTTTATTTTATACTACTGTAGGTACTGTACAGATTCTTAGAGTGTGTGCTATGATGGCACAATCTGAACATTAACCACTCAATATACAATATTATAGATACTTGTTTTTATTTTATATTACTGTAGGTACTGTACAGATTCTTAGAGTGTGTGCTATGATGGCACAATCTGAACATTAACCACTCAATATACAATATTATAGATACTTGTTTTTATTTTATATTAATGTAGGTACTGTACAGATTCTTAGAGTGTGTGCTATGATGGCACAATCTGAACATTAACCACTCAAAATACAATATTATAGATACTTGTTTTTATTTTATATTACTGTAGGTACTGTACAGATTCTTAGAGTGTGTGCTATGATGGCACAATCTGAACATTAACCACTCAAAATACAATATTATAGATACTTGTTTTTATTTTATATTACTGTAGGTACTGTACAGATTCTTAGAGTGTGTGCTATGATGGCACAATCTGAACATTAACCACTCAATATACAATATTATAGATACTTGTTTTTATTTTATAATAATGTAGGTACTGTACAGATTCTTAGAGTGTGTGCTATGATGGCACAATCTGAACATTAACCACTCAAAATACAATATTATAGATACTTGTTTTTATTTTATATTACTGTAGGTACTGTACAGATTCTTAGAGTGTGTGCTATGATGGCACAATCTGAACATTAACCACTCAAAATACAATATTATAGATACTTGTTTTTATTTTATATTACTGTAGGTACTGTACAGATTCTTAGAGTGTGTGCTATGATGGCACAATCTGAACATTAACCACTCAATATACAATATTATAGATACTTGTTTTTATTTTATATTACTGTAGGTACTGTACAGATTCTTAGAGTGTGCTATGATGGCACAATCTGAACATTAACCACTCAATATACAATATTATAGATACTTGTTTTTATTTTATATTACTGTAGGTACTGTACAGATTCTTAGAGTGTGTGCTATGATGGCACAATCTGAACATTAACCACTCAAAATACAATATTATAGATACTTGTTTTTATTTTATATTACTGTAGGTACTGTACAGATTCTTAGAGTGTGTGCTATGATGGCACAATCTGAACATTAACCACTCAATATACAATATTATAGATACTTGTTTTTATTTTATACTACTGTAGGTACTGTACAGATTCTTAGAGTGTGTGCTATGATGGCACAATCTGAACATTAACCACTCAATATATAATATTATAGATACTTGTTTTTATTTTATATTAATGTAGGTACTGTACAGATTCTTAGAGTGTGTGCTATGATGGCACAATCTGAACATTAACCACTCAATATACAATATTATAGATACTTGTTTTTATTTTATATTAATGTAGGTACTGTACAGATTCTTAGAGTGTGTGCTATGATGGCACAATCTGAACATTAACCACTCAATATACAATATTATAAATACTTGTTTTTATTTTATATTAATGTAGGTACTGTACAGATTCTTAGAGTGTGTGCTATGATGGCACAATCTGAACATTAACCACTCAAAATACAATATTATAGATACTTGTTTTTATTTTATATTACTGTAGGTACTGTACAGATTCTTAGAGTGTGTGCTATGATGGCACAATCTGAACATTAATCACTCAAAATACAATATTATAGATACTGGTTTTTATTTTATATTACTGTAGGTACTGTACAGATTCTTAGAGTGTGTGCTATGATGGCACAATCTGAACATTAACCACTCAAAATACAATATTATAGATACTTGTTTTTATGTTATATTACTGTAGGTACTGTACAGATTCTTAGAGTGTGTGCTATGATGGCACAATCTGAACATTAACCACTCAATATACAATATTATAGATACTTGTTTTTATTTTATATTACTGTAGGTACTATAAAGATTCTTAGAGTGTGTGCTATGATGGCACAATCTGAACATTAACCACTCAATATACAATATTATAGATACTTGTTTTTATTTCTCATTTATTTATTTAAAGATTTATCTTTAGTTGTATATTAAAATGTTTCTTTGTAAAATGTTATTTGCTCTTTGTCATAGTGGCCAATATTTGACTTTATAGTGAAATTTGATTATTACTACACAATATTTATATATTGTCATTTTAAGAGAAAATTTCGTATTATTAAATGATTCCATGATTATTTTATCAGTATTTTATCCTGATTGGTTAATATTGACAATTGATGGTAAACTTTACCTCTTTTGTTCTGCCACCAATCTTCAGTTTTTTCTTACTATATGTACATACTGTATGTAGTGAATAGTGAACACCTGAAGATGGAGATTAGTCTCCGAAACCGGTAGTGTAAGAAAAAACTGAAGATTGGTGGCGGAACAAAAGAGGTAAAGTTTACGAACAATTATTAAATGATTAGTAAATAGCAATTCACATGTAACAAGCTTAAATGTGAGTTATTTCCTCCAAACAAAGATGTAAAAACTATATTTTCCAATAAAAAAATGAGTGTTCAATAAACTAACCAGTATTCTTAACTAAAGGTAAGAGAGACATAGACGCTTTTTAGTTAAATATTTAGCCACCACCTACATAATACCATTGATTTTACTATACATAGAAGATAGTTCCATCCAATGTTAAATTTTGAGGCACGGAAAATGGGAGCGACCGTGCTGCAACCTGTCGGAAATTGCCTCCAGTTTCGACTGTTCGGTTGCACAACCTGTGAGCAGTAAAGGAACTAATCACTCCCTCTTATTCCCCCATTCTCTCTCTCTTTCTCTTAAGACTCGCCCGGAAGTACTGGTCTACTGCTGTCTCCCCTCCATCTTGCCTTCCGTCATTGCTGATAAACGATCACCTTATCGCAATCAAGTCTAGCCATCCAGATGTTGTACATTCCAATACCCTTCCACCTCTACGTACTTACTACAGTATCAACATTCTTTCTTTATAACTCAACCAGATGTAGATGAAATTAAGAGTATTGTTAAATTAATAAACATTTCTATTATTATTTCAACTCAACACTAGTATTATGTTTTGAACAATTGATTTTGTACATAACATGTACATATGGGACAAAATTGATATATACTGTACATCTCAAATATAACCTTTCATTACCAACATATTTTCACTTTGACTAGAGAAGTGAGTGAAAGGTGTAGGTCAAACCTATAAAGCAAATGCATGATTTTGTTGTAGGTTATTATGGAGTCTATTACGGAGTCTATTATGGAGTTTAAATCAGTGCTCGAGTTGCGCGCAATACCGATTTCAGATAGTCCGTCCAGTCTTGGCCGCTCAAAAATGCAACTTAGACCACAAGCTATGCTATAGAAATATTTCCGTAAATATCACAATTCGTCAAAAATAACTTGAATTGTCTGTCACTGGTCTGATTGATTCCGAATAGCACCAAACTTATACTACAAAATAAGCACATATCTGATTATTCTGTGCTTATAACTTCTTGGTTATTGGTAAAATATAATAATTATCTATATCAGCTGAACTTAACGTTCAGTTTTTCCTGTAACGTTTTCCTGTAACGTTTTAGGTGCAGCTCGGATGTTTTGTCATAGGACCCTCTTCCTATCTCTCATTAGTGATTTAAATTATCACCGTAATTAATGTATGTCCTAATTAATCTAATTTGTAGCTAAATAACTGTAAATAATATAATTTGTTTGACTTTTATTTATCTTTTTAACCGCAGATGTTTAATATAAGTATGTTTGCCATTCATTTAAATGTTAATATTAAATTACAATAATTTTTAAACATGTATAGCCTAAATAACTCCCCACAGATTTAGAGTTGAAGTGTTTGGCTATTAATAAAGAGCCCTGTTCTTCTAATTAGGATTAATTTAATTTACCTTATTTGAAAGTGTATGCTTATCATTAATATATATATATTTGGTGGTGGCTTCAGTTTGAAACCATATTATTAAAGTTATGCACAAAACCCAAAGTTACGTATTATTTTTTAACTATATTATTGTTAATTTGTAATAGTTATTTGTTTATATAGTTTTGTTAGTTCTGTTTTGTTAGTTATTTATATAGTTGTTAGTTCAATGGAAACATATCACAACAGTGGAAAGTAATAAATAGTTTGACAGGAGAGGCCTCAAACAAGAAAATAGAGCGCATTGAGTTACAAGACAGAACAATCACGACAGACCCAAGCGTTATCGCAGATGAGATAAACAAATACCTCATCGCTGTCCAAGCCGATAAATAAGTCATATTCGAAGTGCTATAATGAAAAACGCCACAGAGTGCGGCTATAGTTTATTTTATTATTATATAGACTCTGTAGTTACTTAAAATTAGTTATTTCTTATGTTATTGCTGGTCACGCTACTTGTGAAGTGTTACCAGTGTAATTCCAGAGTGTCTTTTCCAGAGAAATTGAAAATATAAATAAATTGCAATTTATCCATACTTTCACATCTAGTAAAATAATAGAAACGTGCATGAAAACCAGATGTGTTAACTTTAATTGTATTCGCCTTAGACATACTTTTTACAAAGGTCTGATTCAATCAATGCTATAGAACGGTATTTTTGGAAGGGGGACATAAACAAAATTTACAATAATTTCAACCTGATTAAAATAATGAAAATTGACTAAATCAGTAGTCTAGTTAGTTATATTCTATAACGATAATATTTCCTAACCAATTTCAATTGACATTGAGATTGTTTTTCTCAAGAAGTAATAATAGTCATAACTTTATAATTCTTAAAAAAACTGACCATTCACCAAACAATGAAATATTTTACAAACAATCATGTAATTACTTGGAACCAAAAAATATGTTAATGTTAAAGACAGTAATAATAAAACAGACATTTATAATAAAAAGATAAATAATGCTATTTTAAAATAAATGCCTATACACAGATTGTCAGGCCATAAGATGAAAGCTATTTTTATCTTGTATACAAGTAGATTAGTGGTTTTGTTATGATTTTTTCTAACCCTATCACGACATTTTAATCTAACCTGGGTTTTATATTTTGCCCAGTATTATTCTATATAAATATCATAGGCCTATTTCAATATTTATTTTGCCAAAGAAATAAATAATGTCACATTTTTTAATATTTCACTATATTAAATATTCCTGGAATATTTGCAGATTAATTTCATAATTGAAATGGGAGTCATTGATTGGATTTGAAAACAATTTATTTTTTAATCAATTACCGAATACGAAAAAATTAATGATTTAGTCCAACAGTCGATTTAATCACCTAATCGATGGTTAAAATGCAATGAATAAAGATTTTTCAGATGGGCTATATAATATGAAAATGTTTACTTAAATCAGCAGTAATTATCGCCAGCATTGCCGATAAGTTAGCGGTCTATTCAAGTGTGTCTATTTACAAATACATGGTGTGTTAATCATATAAATCAATATGTTGTTTTAATTTATTCAGTTATAAATATTTCTTTATTCAAAATGAATGTCAACTGAGTTTTACTGTAATAGTATCAACACAGTATTCTATATTATTCGAAAGAGATGCAAGCAAATGAAATAACAGACAACCCGGATAAAAGTTGGCAATATTTATCAAAGCAGGACGTTGTTTGTGTGTGTGACTAGAGGAAGGAGAGGGCGGGGCGGCTGTCTGGAGAATGGGAGAGTGGGTTGAGGAGGGGAGGGCGGGGCGGCTGTCTGGAGAATGGGAGAGTGGGTTAAGAGGAGGGAAGTGAGAGAGAGACGGAAGAGCGTGCGAGAGAGAGAGGAAATAGGGCTATGCGCAGCGCAGCGTGGGGCCTCAAAACAGTTTTGGGGCCTCGCCACAACTCTCCCATATGGATGGAGTATCTCTTTATATAGTAAAATCAATGATAATACATACAATAAATGACAAAATATTTTTTAATGTATTTTTAATTATTATTTATTAATTATTATTTTTAATTATTTAATAGTTATTAAGTGTTACTTAAGAGGTTTCTATTAATAAATACAAGATTTGTTAAAAAAATAGGTGTGTTCATTTCAACTACTTTTGTGGTGGTAAAATACTAACCTCTAAGTGTAAATTTGTAGTGAGCACTCAGTACCAAACACTGCGGATAAAATTGTAACCAGTAACTATAAAGGTTTAAATTTCCCTCTATGTTATTCTTATGGACAAAAAACATATTTTGAGAGCTTCCTATGCCCTTCAGGTTAAATATATTGTGAAATGGAGACCTTATTGCACAACTACAAATAAGAGCAACTTATTTGACATCTCAATCGTTAGAAGTGATATAGAAATAAGGGAGCAGTTACGTTAAGAAAAAAACTGCTTCACATATTATACATAAGAATTCAAACAATATTTTTTTTTCAAATATTAAACTTTACCTGCTAGTTAATATGGGCTGCAGGCCTCTGTGTGATGCTTATCTGATGAATAAAGTACCAACTGTCAATTCTGTTGGAGACTCAATCTCAAACCTTGGACTTTCAACTCTTCAGCCTTAACTACCTTGTCAGCAATTTCGTGTGATTTTTCAATATTGTATTATATCAATTATATATATTTTCAGAATGTCCCAATGGGTAAAAACTGCAGTTGCAGTTGGCATGCTGCTCACCTACCCAATCATGTTCTATGTACCAGTAGCTCTTATATGGCCTGCTGTAATCAGTCGTTGGGGACCTTTTGAGAAGCCAGCAAAGTATGAATATATTCTCAGGATGTTGCTCTGTCTTCTTACTTGTAAGTAGATTTATAAACAAATAGACTTTAGCTTTTAGTTTAATTGTAATGGTCAGAAGCGTAATCGGTTGAAGATAATCTGTACGTTTTTGAGTAACCAAGAGTGAACTCAATCAAAATCAAATAGATATAAGTATTTTTTTTAATTTTACTCACCAGTTTACATCAGATTGCAGGCCTTTATTTGAACTTAATTAAACAAGTGAAGTACCGGGCATGAGCTCAGATAGGAATCCGAACTTTGGACCTCTCACTACAAAGTCCGAAGCCTTGATACTAAGCCACCTTACTTGCAAAAATATACAGCCTTTGAAAGAGATCAGAAGGTTGTTTATTATTTATTTATTTAATCAATCAGTTAAAGTTACAATATCAGAAACACAGTGTAAAAAGTTATCCTTTTAGCTAAGCTAACCGAGTGAAATAAATGCACTAGTATTATATACCATGAATTGAATATGCTCCAAGAAGCTACATTGTTGAAAATGAATTTCTAGACACTCAACCTAAAAACATAACACTCAGTAAGTCATACAACTGATATATTTCTGAAAGCTCAGTGTTGAAAATTATTTTGGGGTTTTGTGGCACTAACACAGACTAGACTGAATATAAAACTCATTTCCAGTCTAAAAGAAAATAACATAACCAACCTATAGGAGCGTGTGACGAGTACCTTCTTGGTTTAAAGCTCCTTTGATAACAAGTGCTATACAGTATTATTTTTTTGTTGTGTTTTAGTTGTATTGGCAGAAATTGTACCCAATTTGGGTCTGTTCATCTCTCTTGTTGGAGCTGTCTCCAGCACTGCATTGGCTCTTGTATTTCCCCCACTGTGTGATCTACTTGTGCGCTGGGAAGAACAAGACTATGGTCTCTTTTCATGGAGGAAGATGGTTGACTATTTGACCCTTGTGGTGGCAGTATTTGGCTTTTGTACAGGAACATATTTTAGTCTGCAGGAAATTGTACGAAACGTTTTAAACTCTTCAGTTAAGTAACTATTGCAAATGCTAACATTTTTTATCTTGGGAACAATAGTACATTTACAATTATCAGCATTAAGAAAGCTCTGAATATTTAGGTCTAATTGAGAGTAAAAGTAATTTAAAAATTATTTACAGTATTTAACTCTACATACTTAAAAATATATATATAAAGTTAAAACGCTAAGATTAGTATGTGCTGTAGTAATAACAAGTATTATTTCTTGCTTTTGTAATTTCCAATTCAGCGATATATAAAGGTGGTAATATAAAAATGTACATATCAGCAATAATGTTGGAAACAGCTGATTCTAAAACCATTCAGCACCACTTAATGTAAATATGTATACAAAGTAAATTATTATGCTAACATAGAGCTTTGTCTGTGATATAGTTAATTTATTTCAGATTTAGATGTACAGTGGATATTAGTTCTAATAGTTTTAGTCTAATGCAGTTGTATTTAACATTGCATATGTTTTTGTTAGAATTAGTTTGTTTTGTACTGTAAATTTGTTTAACTTATTTATTTATTTATATTTTTATCATCATATACAGCACATAATGATTATGTTAACCTAAATAGTTCTACTTTATTTTGAAACAGATCTTAAAATGATTAGAATGGTTTGTGTTTTGATTAACATTGTTTTTACCATTTTATATTAATTATATTTTTCACTAATAACAATGATTGAAAACGCATTTAATCGAATTCAATTAGTTTGACCACGATAAAACACTTCTTTGTCTTTATAGTTCAGTTGACACAGAGTAAATCAAATTCAGTACCTACAAAATGTAAGAAAACATATCATATTAAAATTCTTGACTTTGATTGAATATGTACTAACAAAATATAAAATATGACTGCTCTTTCTTTGTATGATCTGTTATCTTTATAGTATTTGTAAAATTTAAATATTATTTGCATTAAATTTGAATCGTTTTGAGTAGTACGCTTAGGTACTTCAGTTCTTTATTTGTAATGTTGTAGAATTGTTGGAATTACATTTAAGATTTAGAATTATATGAAATTTATTTTGGAAATATACATTTTATATAATTCATAATAAACTTGTTTACTTACACAATTTAGAAGTAGACTTGATCTTTTACAACTGATCTGTAGTCTTGTCTTTTACAACTAGACTACATTGGATCCTAGAAAATTGTATTTAAAATTGGGAGACAGGAAAAAGGTTCAAGTTGTTTTTTAGTACGTTTAAAGAATGAAATATGTATATGAATGGAAATGTTAAAATGTGATTCTCTCCGAAGACACCTCTACATGATGGTTGTCTATTGAGACTGAATATAATCTGAATTGCTTTTTTTGGGCAATGAAAATTTGCTTAGTTTTAGTGCTGACATCACCCCTAATCGGAACTCCATAAGATAGTATAGGAAAGACAACCATAATAAGCTGTAAGAAGAATTCTACTGTCTGAAAAATATGACAACTTAGGAAGCAAGAACTGTGTTGGACCTAATTTTTTACAAACCGTGTTAATTTGATCATGAAAGTTAAGGTTTAACTATATAATAATATCCAAAAAATAGCACTGGAGTCTGAACTCATCTCCATGTCCCCCATCATCACCTGACACACATCAATTTAAAGAACTGACACACATCACCTGACACACCTTTATTTTTCAAGAAAATCCGTACAACTTTGGGATTTTCCACATTAATATTTAAGTGGTTTTCAGATAATTACTGTAAGATAGAACTTATTTCCATAAAAATGTCTATCTCCAACTGCTTGTAATATTTTTTGGCAATTCTGAGGGAAATATTGTATGCAAACAGGCAAAGATTTTCCCTGGATATACAACTGGACATGTCATTAAAAATAATAAAAATAACACAGGGCCCAGAACAGATCCCTGTGGCAATCCTGGTTTTTAACCTTAAGACTTCGGATTCTTTATTTTTAAAATACACGAATTCATAAATATAAGGAACTAAAACAACTTGTGATCTGTTTTCTAAATATGAAGATATCCAATCATGTGATTTTCCTCTAAAACCAAGCTGCTTCAATTTTCTAAGCAACACTGAATGATTGATGTGATCAAAAACTTTACTTAGATCCATGAATATTTTGAAGGCGTGCATTTGTTTGTCTAGTCAAGAATACAAGCTGAATATGCAATGTAAAAGAGCATTTATAATGGACTTATTATTCTGAAAACCAAACTGTTCCTCGTATATTACATTATTAGCATCATATATTAATAAATATATTAGCATCAGGAAAAGATGTTAGTCAATTCAGAAGTATCTTTTCTACAATATAAAAAATTTAGACAAAATTGATACTGGTATGGGTCTAAAACTATCTGGATGGTGGGAATTTTGTTTATAGGTTTTTTGTTTTTTGTGTTATTATTTTTTTTCTTACAGACAACATTTGCAGTCTTAAGCAATGATGGAAATGTACACTCATCCACACTCTCAGGTCCTAAGCTTTTCAAAAGATTCTTAAACTCGTATTCCAATCGTTGGATACTGCTGCAAGCACAGTTATCAGGACCGTACGTTGCATTGGTATTTGCAGACTTATAAACACACACTATAAAACACTCTATAAAATGTTGACCAAACCTTGTAGTTCTCATCATTGTACACTTAAACCTTAACTTTGTATCTTCAACAGATTGTGCTATTTCACCCATACGTTGGAGTTTTTCTGGAGATTCTAAAGTCCAGGTTGGTTTAGCAAACCTCAGCTCAAACATAATTGTTAATAAGTTTTCATTCAAGTCACCTGTTTGGTTGTTACCCTAATGCATGTTGAGAGTGGACTGCGCTAAAATGGACTACTCACCTCTGTTAAGTATAGGATAAATGGTGGTGGGGTAATAACCGGTTTCTAATAAATGAGTTCAATCCAACTGAAATAAAAACTTTGTATTTCCAAAATTAGAGCTCAGGTAGTTGCTGTTATTTTATACTTTAGCTCAAAATTATTTTCTTCAACGTATTTACCCATTTTTAAGTTTTTCTACAGACTTTAAAGCTTAAGAAGACTTGACAAGCATATAACAGAAATCTAATACATAAAGCTCAATTTGATTGTGAATAAACCCGCACAGTTCCAAAAAGTTAAAATCCCACCAAAGATCTAATCATAGCTTCAGCATCTGTCTTGACGGTACTGCTACCTCCCATTACTTGTATTGGTAGGTTCTGTGGCAGTTGACCTTGACTAACATCATTTTCCTGTGTCGTACTACGTGTTATAGAGGAAACAGTTGGATCTTGAATATTTTCATAAGTGTTACCCTCCATAGAGAAAAGTTGAGATGATTCTGACGCGTTTGTAAATGCGCAGCGCTTTATCTATAGGATGTTTTCCCCCACCAACAGACTGATGTATGAGACTATGCGTACAAGTAGCGTGAAATAAATAGAGTATTATAAGATGAATAAAACGCAACCTCTCCCGTCCAAATCGGAGTACAAATAACCGTGTAAACAAAGAAAAACTAAATTAGAGGGATTTTCCCACGAAATACTCTGGAACCGGGGAATTTCTCCCTCCTGAGAGGGAATTTCTCTTACAAAAAACGAAAACAAAGAAAACTGGTGTGAGAAAACTTGAGGGAATTTTAAGGGAAATTCGAGGGGGATACCCCATAATTTGGGAATTGTGAGGGAGAAATATCATGTAAAAAGGTCAGCGTTGTATGGTTTCTCCATACTGCTGCGGGGGCCACTGCGATGAAGACTGGCCTGACTAACAGGAAGCCCGCTTTCAAGTGTGGTGAAGAGACCGGGAGCCTGCCTGACTGGGATTCCACTGGCAAGAGCGGTGAAGACGCAGAGCCCGGCTTGCCTCGACTCGCTGAAGCCCACTGGCCAGTGCGGTAAAGATGCGGGAGCCTGGGCCTTGCTGGAGAGGCATCGGTGGCTGGCTGAACTGGGTGGAGAGCTGCCTGCGGAGAGCTTAATGGAAGCCCGCTGAGCAGGTGCGGCAGAAGATAGGTAGGTATAGGTGATTCTGCGAGGGTCCTTGGGCGCTCCGGCTCGCTTCGGCTTGAGCGGATGAGCGGTCAAGGAGGCCCCTGCCCACTTCGGATGGGCAGCAGATAGCCAGGTGAGAACCGCCGCCCCGCACGGTTCTTCTCCAATAAGCGTTGGTGCAATAGGAGTCGGGCTAAAATCATTTCCCTTAAAAATGTTCGTATAGCGTCATCTGCAGTCGTTGTAGCCATTCTTTCCTTGCTACGTTTAACCCAAGCTAACTCTCTTCCTTCGTTTTAACTTCTATTCTTATAACTCATTTGTTTACGGACACCAAACCGGTGCAAATGAGTTTATATTTCGTTTACACATACGACTAGCGTTGCCTTCTGTTATATATTAATGCTGATCTAATCTTTACAATCAGCTGATTATTTTATAATAAGAATGTTATGACCAGAATGTATTTGTTTGGAAAAATCAGTTTATAAAATGGGCTATTACAAATGAGTTGAACGTTTTTAGTTGTTTCATTTTAATCAAGTTATTTTATTGGCGACGAAGAAAACTAAACAAAATAACTTCAAGAAGAAAGAAGTATCAGAGTGACAATTTGGTTGAAACAGAAAGAGAAGTTATCAAAAACAAGATGCAAGAGGAGAGAGGTGCTTGGTGTAATGTTGCGTTTGAAAAGTTTCAAGAAGACACCGAAACATGGGACTCGTTCATTGGACGACTTGAAAATTATTTTGCTATGGTGAGTGTTGATGAAAATAATGACATGAGAAAAACTCAGATATTGATTCATACTATGGGTGTAAGTACTTACCAGCAGCTTTGCGATCATCTTAGTCCAGACAGACCTAGCTCAAGGAAGTACCAGGAACTGGTAGATGTAGTTGATAAGTTACTCAACCCTAGACCAAGCCTGAACTGAACAATACAATTTCACTGGAAGAAAACAAAAAGAAGGAGAGTCTGTAAAACAATGCCTTTGTGATTTAAAGAAGTTGGCTAAATATTGCAACTTCAAATGTGAAAAATGCAGGGCATCAACTCAAAAAGCACATGTAAGACAGCAGTTCATATCAGGGTTGCACAACAAGAATATATTGAAAGAACTGCTGAAAAGTCATGATAATATGTCCCTTTCAGAGTGTGTAGAGACTGCCCAGGCTATGGAAAAGGCCACAGAAGAGGCTGACCTAATACATGGTAATGAAAGTGTTAGTATTATCAAACAAAAATCATTATCCAATGAAGAGCCGAAGACAAATGACAAATGTTACCGCTGTAGATCTACAAGCCATGGAAAAGAAGACTGTTTGTTCAAGTCAGCAACATGTTTCATTTGCAAGAAAGTGGGTCATATAAAACGAGTATGTCAAAACCAGTGGAAAGGAGGACAAACAAAACAGTTAGCAGAGGATGAAAATTTAGAAACCGGATCAGATATGACACCAGATCAACTTAATGCATCCATGAAACAATTCAACAGTGATAATTTACCAGAAATGCAACCTAAGCCAAAAAGAATATTGGTGAACTGTTTGGTAGACCAAAGACCAGTTACGTTTGAGTACGATACTGGGTCAACAGTGTCTACAATTTCAGTTCAAGCTTTTAAAAGGCTTTTTCCTCAAAAAGAATTGTTGAAAACTGAACTTACACTAACAACTTACACAGGCGAAGCTATTAAGCCGTTAGGATTTGCTACAGTTTCTATTAGGCTAAACAATCAAGAGGGACGACGAAACATTTATGTTCTGCCTGGGAACTGCAAGCAATTTTTGGACGAGAATGGATGGTACTAATGGGAACCAATACTAATATATATACTGTAGAGGACATGAATGAAACACAAAAGGAGAAACTTCTTAACAGCCTCAAAGATGATTTTAAATTGCTTTTCAACAACGACATAGGAAATATTCCTGAGTATAAAGGGCATATCAAATTGCAGGCAGGAGCATCTCCAGTGTTTAAGCCTCCCAGACCTTTACCATACTCCTTGAAACCCAAGGTAGAACAGGAAATAGACAGACTTTAAAATGATGGAATCATTGCCAAGGTATCCTACTCAGCCTGGGGAACACCAGTAGTGCCGATCGTTAAACCAGATGGCACAGTTCGACTTTGTGCAGACTACAAAGTTTCAGTAAATAAAGCCATAGAGAACTGTTAATTTCCAATACCACGAACGGAAGACATTTTTGCTTCGATAGGCAAAGGCAAGTTTTTCACAACACTAGACATCAAACAAGCGTATCTAAATGTGGAAATGGATGACGAGAGTGCCATGATACAAGCTATTTCCACAACCAAGGGTGTTTATCGCGTGAACAGGCTGATGTTTGGAATAAACATAGCTCCTGCTATTTGGCAAGAAAGAATTACGATGATTTTAATGGGAGTCGAAGGAGTCCATGTTTTCTACGATGACATTATTGTTGAAGGAAGAACATTGGAAGAACATCACGTAAGACTGAGAGAAGTTATGAAAAAACTAATGGACAACAATCTTAGAGTAAAATGGAAAAAGTGTAAATTCTTTGAGAGACAAGTTGAGTGTCTAGGACACATAATTTCATCAAATGGAATCTCTAAGAGCCATGAAAAAGTGGCCGCAGTACAAGATGCACCACGTCCTAAGAATTGTAATTGTATACAACTGGATGTAAGAAACGAAACTACATTCAATTATATACAACCAAAAATGTTTACAATACATGTATTGAAAAAGGTTTTAAAGGGGTTTACGATGGTGTTGGTGTACAAAATCAAAAACATAGTTATTCACACTGTGCATTAAAAAAAGCTCTCCGTCTAGCTGCTTTTTTAGAAAACCCTCTGGAATATAACAATGGTGGAGATAAGCATAATAGTAGGGGTAATAGAGGATATAAATACGAGAGTGCGCCGCTAACCATGCACCAGTATTACTCCGAGCTCAAAGGAGAAGACACCTGTAGCAGCAGCAGCAATATAGAAGAAGGCATAACAACAGTTTCTGCAATCATTGGTTGAACAGTTCAATGCTAAATCAAAATCAACCGTTCTAGTCACAAAGAAGTGTTCCGAGCTGAAAGAGCAAAAAAGATACATAATTCACAGCATAATTCAAGGACTACAAGGTTTGGTACACATTTTATACAGTGTGTGTGTGGGCAAATCTTGATGCAAAAGTTGGGCTGAATTGTTGCATTTGTTGTAATATCAAACGTCATGAATATTAATTTACGAAGCTATTAGAAAGCATAGGAGAATATGAGTGCGGAAAAGAATTGTACACAAGACTAATGGATAAATTAAAGGGAAATTAATAGTACAGTTTGAAAACTTTAGTTTAAGTTAGTAATATTGTATACATACAGTAGTAAACAACCATGCATCCCACCACCTTTACATCTCTACCACTCTTTGAGTATCTATAAAGGAGGAGATGGGTAGCTCACTCCGCTCTGAACCCGCACACAGGTAACAACCCAAAGGACAATGAATACCAATTTGGGAAAAATCAAGCTTCATCTAACACTTTTAAAGTCCACCTGAAGTACAGACTCTGAACGAAAACTTCAACGTATGGCTGATATTACACATATTGTTTAAAATACAGAGTGGTATTGTACCACATATTGTTGACAACTTCTGATGGTAAACTTCATGCTAATTTCTGCATCTGTAACGATATAAAAAAGTATGGATATGAATTTATAAATTTATTGGAAAGCTTCGGACCTGAAGAGTGCGGAAAAGGATTGTACAATAGACTGATGGGTGAATTAAAAGGCTGTGAAGACACACTGTTTTGACGTAGAGCCAGGTCAGTGTAGTTTTAAGTTGTACATTTGTAAATAAGAAACTTTTGTCTAAAAAATAAATAAAACTGAAAAATAAAAAACAATCCCAATGACCTTGACCCACTCCAACCCCAGTGACGTCACTAAGCTGACATCATGCACCACACTGACGTCACTACCCACGTCACCCCACCCAATGACGTCACCACTCACGTCACCCAAAACCTCATAAATATTCATTTGTCCCAGAACAGGAAAATCCCACTACTAATAAATCTCCTCAGCAAACATAAAGTATATTGTAAATACATTCAAAAAGCTCGTTATTATTCCTTCATGTCCAACATTTTCTATTATAATTACATAATACAATAGTACTCAGGATCTTGCCCTGTCATTAGTGTTCTATCTCTGAGTACGCGGCTCGGATCTAGCAAATTTGTTACGCCCCTAACGAGGTAACTGACTCGCTTGGTTATGAGGAGATGTCAGAGTAAAACACTTTCTATGGATTCGCAACACTTTATTAAACAAACCAACTAAAAACCCGACACAGACCCGCAAAAACAAACCAGAGATCCGTTGACAAAGAGAAGCACTACCCTGGCTGGAGGAGCCTCCCGGCACTTATTGCCGGACCATCCGTGACACGTATCTCCTCAGCTCTCAAGCACCTCCAGCCCGAAGAGGTAGAGAGACTTGAAATATTTCAGGAGGAGCTTTGTTCTTGTTGCACAGCACTGGAAGTCATGGAGGAGGTGTTGCGATAAGGAAACCGGTGATCATTGCAACTCGTAATATTTTATTTACCTAATAATAACATGGATGAAACTTGGTTTTCTTTGTTAAGCTGAGAATTTTGTTCACAAAGTTTGATTTTAGTTTATTTATTTGTCATGAACATATTCTTTAATTATTATTGAGTAAAGAAAGAATCTAGGGGATTTTCTGTTTTTCTTCTGTTTATATAATGGTTGGAAAGGCAATGGTTAGTATTATTGTAACCTTAGGTATGTTTGTGACAGTTTTAGGTGGTTCTTGAAATTGTATTTAAAAAGTTGGTGAATTTGGGTTGAAATATCCTGGTATTGGCAGGTCCTTAATTGTATTTTAATTATTAATTGTATTTTAGACTATTTTAGGACTAGACAAGTCCTTTATAGGTTATTATTAACGTTCAAGTCATTACAAAATATTTCAATTCTTGAAGAAAGGAGCAAAATCTCAACAGTCTTGCCAGAAGCACTCTAAAGCATCATCAAGTTCAAATTCGTCTAACGATCAGTATTAAATTAGGTGAATAGGAGTTGAGTGTTGATTCACTACGCCAAATTCGAATTGTAGGAGTGAGGTTATATCGTAAAGTGGAAGCTCATGATCATGAGTATACCACCACTACTTGAGTTACTGTTATTCTCAAATGGACACGAAACTTACCATAGATTAAATCAGTGTACCTTAAAGACAGATTTGCTCCCTCCACTAATAGCTAAAAAAGGCGGCTGCCATTAGTTCCCTCATGCACCGTGGGGTAACACGGCGATAGTGATGTTCCTATTGTAATGTAATGTTTAACAATACGTCGTTTGTTACTGTTTATAAATTTCCAATTAATTTTTTACGCCAATTTGTAGCAAATCCAATTCAATCACAAGTGATGTCTATTTAAATCTATACAATCCCACATAAGAAGAGACTCAGTAAATCACCATGCAGTACGTACTGGGCAACACTAGTTTGTCAAAAGGAATTATTGTAAATTTGACAATCATAATCATTTTCTATTGCTCTTATTGAAAATATTATAATTTGTAAAAATAAACTGTACTAATCCAATAGGTAATATAATTTGTTGCAAAATACAACGTCATCAGACAACATCAATCTGATGATGTTGTCTTTGGCAACAAAAGGCCTCATTAATTAAAAATTAAATTATTGGAATAGTGAAGAATATTTTTTTTAAATCATAATTATGTTTGGCTTACTTAGTGCTAACAAAGTAAAAGTTTGCCTTTATGTTACTTATATATTGTGTCAAATTGTCAATTTAAACCATTTCTTGTAATCACCTTCTGAAGCATTATAAATGGAGTACTATTGATTTTAACAAACACTCTTACTGAGTGAATTATTAAGAGTAATGTTTATAATCATAAACAGCCTGGTAGATTATATTCACAGTTCAGTGTTTGTACATATAATCAGCCTATTTGTAAGCCTATATATTTATTCTTGAACGGACATTGGACGTTGAATTTTACTAGGTCTTTCAGACCATCCATGCATTATCTATTGCAGTCAAACGAACTAAACTGCATGATGTTTTTCAACTGAAACCCCCATTTTTTGATCCCTAAGAATTAAGTAAATTTATTTTTAACCCGACAATCCCTAAAAAATAGGAGGGAGATAGTTTTAGGAAAATTTCAAATAGATACATAGGTCGTGTTACACCTCATTTTAAAGGTCTTTACAGCCTTATTATTTTAATATAAAAAATTTCTAATTATTTTTACCCCTAGGGTTAGGGTGGGCCAAATGTAAACAAATTTTCATTTTAAAATTGATATTAATGTAACTCTTCTATTCATCACAGCGATATACATTTTTATACTGTGTACTATCAATGATGTGCCCTTTAAATTATCATTAAGATTGGACACTCATTTCACCATCTTGAAATTTTCCAAAATCGTTCGAATTCTGGCAAATAAAAATAGCTGAAAGTTAAGAATGTAAAATATGACCCTATACCATCGCAGCCAATGAAATTAAATGGCTTTAAACATTTTTGTATATTTAAAGTTTTTGCCACATCTCTATTGGTTTTTAAATTGCGGATGGAACCACATTTTTTACTTTGGAGTTTTTCTTTTACCTAAATGGGGAGGGGGGTTAGGTAAACATTTGTTAACATAAAACTATGTCATGCTTCATTTAAAATTAAAGGTCTCTAAATTATTACGGTTATTATTATTTTTACGGGTTTCATCTGTATTTGAGTAGTTCCTTGTTTTCAGTGTTTCTAAGTTTTACCTTTAATTTACGAGTAAATAATTTGTTATTTTTGTAAGCTGACATGCGGTGTATTTTCGATTTTTATATATAATTGAGCTTTAAGGTCTAAAAAATTCATTAAATATATAAGTTAAGTTAACTATGATATTGAATCTTAAACCTTATTCTTTACTCCCTAATTATTTTTATTTATTTTACTGGTATTCACAAGTATTAGTATCCAGAGAGAATACATACTGTATCAAGTTTTTATTTTATGGAGGGGGTGCCAACATTTTGTTCGCTTACACTAGAAAAATGTCTACAACCGGCCCTCCCTGTGACTTCTGTTGGTTCTGTTCCTGCGACTATGGATCGTTATCAATGGCATCAACTAACATATATAATCCTAGTTTTAAAATATCTTGTGAATATAAAATCAGCAAACACATTTCCAGCTACTCAGCAGAACTACTGTGGCAATTTTAAAAGCTATATGTTATGTGAATACATATAAAAATAAGAACATTTTAATATGTACGGTACAGGCTCACAATCAGCTGTCCAAGCTATTAAGGCAATACAAGATGGTGAGCAGGCAGGTCTTATAATCTACATTATAGGAAATATGATCCAAAGTAAAAAACATTTTGCAATACAATGGATCTCATTTCATTGAGGAATCAGCCACAATTAATATATGGACAAACTTGCCAAACAAGGTATATTAGAAATAATCTTCAAATACCAATGAACGACTTGAAATCCTATCAAAAATTAATGACCAACAATATTTTAAAACAAACTCTTATAAACTCTTCTAAGGCGTCTTGGTATAAAGACATAATGGATTTTCACAGCAATGAACTATGGTTTAGAACACTAAAATAGAAAAGAAGAGATATTGTCAACTTATGTAGACTCATATTTAACAATGCAAATGTAAATAGCAGATTTTTCCAATTTCAATCATACTTTACACCGCTCTGCCTTAAATGTACATCCGGATCGAATGAAACATTAGACCATATTGTAATGGAATATCCACATTATCATTACACAAGAGATAGATGTTTAAAATTAACATATAAAATCACCCAAAACGACATATCCCTCAAAAGTGAGGAATTGTTTTTTAATATCTTTTGTATTTATAGATTGCACAGTTATTCTGAAAATGATTTTGTTGTGGAATTAGGTAATAAGTTAGAATCCATTCCTAACAGTACTATCCTTATTGGAGATGTTAACTTTAATATAATTGATAATACGCCAAGTTCACACAGCTATTTAAGTATGTTAAACAGTAATGGTTTTGTTCAGTTTATAGACTCCCCAAATAGAATAACTACTAATTCCCAAACTTGTATAGATCACATTTTTATTAGACACCGTAATACTACCATATTAAGAGTGCAGTTTTCGACGTAGGTTTGACAGATCATTGTATGTTAGGCTTAAGAATAGGATTTAACCAATTACAAAATCAGTCTAGTAATAATTGCAATATCCAGAACAAAACTAGTGTTGCTGTTGTTGTTGATTTTGAAAATGTTAAAAATAAGTTCTGTAAATTGGAGTGTATCAAATCAAATCAAATCAAAATTTCTTTATTGCCTTTAAACTTTACAAGCGTTGGCACGGGTCACATCAAACAATACTTAAATTTACAAAGAAATACAACTAATTAAATCAAAATTGCTTAAAACTGTTAAAACTGCTTAAAACAAAATTATGCACATAAGCTATCATTTAAATAAGCTTGAACACTGTAGTAGGTTTTGCCTATCAAGAATTCTTTCAGACCCCTCTTGAATTCACTGACTGAATTTACTTTCTTGAGATGGTTTGGTAGGGCATTGAATAGCTTTATGCAGGTGTAATGGGCGCTTCTTTGAAAAAATGTTGTTTTATGTTTAGGTATTAGAAGATTATTTTGGTGACGGAAATTATAGGCTGCCGATCTTGAAGCTGGAAAATAATCTCTGTTCTTCATGTAAAATATTAAGGATTCAAAAATAAATAAAGAAGGGAATGTTAGAATATTATTACTACGGAATGTAGTCACACAAGGTTCCAGTTGTCGAAGGCCAAAAATAGTACGTATAACCTTTTTTTGAAGGCAGAACAAATATTTTGTGCTTAAGCACTCCGAACCCCAAATTGGAAGAGCATAGACGAGGTATGGGAAAAAACAACCGTAGTAGGCAGTCAGCAGAATCTCCTTATTGCAAAAAAATGACAGCTTCCTTATAGCGTAAAGGCATGAACTTAGTTTACAGCTGATACTGTGTATGTGATCTACATAGTTTAATCGGGAATTGATATGTAAACCTAGGAACTTGACTACATCCGTAGGCGAAACAGACGATTCGCCAAGTTGGAGAGAGGTGTGTGTGACAGAGTTATTTCTAATGTGAAAATTTATTAAGCTAGTCTTATCTGAATTTATTAGAAGACCATTCTGAGTTAGCCACTGTAGTAGTGAGTTTGCCTCAATGAATGAAGTAACTTCTAATTCATCTCTATTGTTACCTGTAACAATGAGTGACGTATCGTCGGCGAAAAGACAAAGATCCCCCTTATTGACACTGTTGTTAACGTCATTCATAAAAAGAAGGAATAAGATGGGTCCTAAAACTGAGCCCTGAGGGACCCCTGCTGCTACTGACAGCTCTTCAGAATATTGTTTACTTAAGCATCTTGAACTATCTAAGTGAGATATTTCTACCACCTGTCTACGGCCCATAAGATACGATTCGAACCAATCCAAAGCTCTTCCCCTGACGCCCATGCAATACATTTTAAAAATTATTCTCATTACCTATGTTCTGCATCAGATAATGTTAGTGCAAATTTCAGTTATTTTTTTAGTATATTAAGTAATATAATTGATAATTGCAAAAAATGTCAAAACTTGAGGTTTTGTAAACTTCAGAAAGCTAGGTTAATCAGTCCTTGGATTAACACCAAGTTACTAGATAAAATAAAAAGAAAACACAAATTGTATAAATTTTATTGAAATAGACCATATGATAGAAGCTTTTCTGTTTTGAAGTTATACTTCTTTGCGCCCGTTAGACACTTTGGGATGGGATGTTGGTCGAGAAACCGCATCACGCTGAAAAGTAAGAACAAATTTTTAAGAACTATCGATTAATCGATTGTTAATCGAAGAAATTTAATCGAAGAAATTACTGATAATGATAATATAGGTGTATAATATAATAATGAAGTCACGTATAATATATTGAAGATAAATATATTGAATAATATTGAAAAATGTCTTATATTTCATTTATATATCCTGTCTGTTTGTGTGCGTGAGTGGGTGTATGAGAATGGCCAAAGAAGTATAACTTCCACCGTGTGGTCCGACGCACACCCAATTTTTTTTACAATAGATACTGTAGTAGATTAAGAATATAAATTAAGGAGACGAAAAATAGTTATTCTAAAAAAAATTAATGAAGCAAAAGGAGATTCATCTCTTCAATGGAAAATTGTAAATACTCAGAGTGGGTCAAATTCTTAGAAATCTGTTGATAAAATAGAACTAGATAACGGAGTGATCTTATGTGATTCGTGTGCAGTAGCCGACACAATTAACAATTACCTTATCGAAGTACAGTCTAGCCAATCGTCAAATGCAGTCAATGAACTCAATTTAACACCAAGGCTGTCTTCTTTTTTTACTCTTCCAACGAGCGAAAATGAAGTATCAACAATCATTAAAAATTTTTAAAATAAAAAGTCATCAGGTTTTGATAATGTTAGTGTAGCATTGATCAAACACATTGCTCACGTAATGTTATTGCTCCTGTTATTGCTAAGCTTATAAATTTAAGCTTCTCTACAGGTGAATTTCCAAAACAATTAAAATCAAGCGTAGTTTTGTGCCAATTTACAAAAAGAATACATCTTTACAATTGGACAATCTCCGCCCAATTAGTTTACTCTCAGTATTTTCCAAAATATTCGAGAAATTAATGAAAATAAGATTACTCGGTTATTTAAATAATATACAGTTTTTTATATGAATCAGTATGGCTTCAGGGAGGGTAGATCAACTAAGGATGCCTTTATTAATGTTACAGATACGATATATCCTAGCTTAAATAACGGCAAAAAAATCTACGGGTCTATTAATAGACTTTAAAAAGGCGTATGATTTGGTAGATCACAGAATTTATTACTAAAACTGGAGGCGGTAGGAGTGCGGGGTGTAGCCTTGAGCTGGTTCCGTAGCTTCCTCACAGGGCGGGAACAGCGAGTGCGGGTTGGACAATCTGTCAGCGCACCGCTGCCCGTCGCAACAGGTGTGCCGCAGGGCAGTGTCATCTCTGCTACTCTGTTTCTGATTTTTATTAATTATTTATTAGAGCAGAATTTTAATAGGAAGGCAAGTGCTTTCGCTGATGACATAGCTTTTTTCTATTCCCAAATACATGCACAAACCATTTGGAACAATAAATTGATCAAGACCTTTTTATTTGAGACGATGGTGTGAATTGAACAAAATGTCAGTTAACGTTGATAAAACGAAGTATGTGAATTTTTATTTTAAAGATTTTAGCTTTAACCGCGATTTTAAATTTCATGAGATTAACTGTGCGGAAAATATGGAAGATCTATGTAATTGTAAATATATAACAAAAGAAGAAAACTTCAAATATTTAGGAGTAATTTTTGATTCAAAATTGTCATGGGAGAAGCACATAACTGTCCTGCAAAACAAACTTAAAGCAATTACGAGAAAATTTTATTTTTTGCAAAATTTTTGCGATAAAAGTTTGTTAAGAACTCTGTACTTTGCTCTAGTAAGTTCAAGACTTCAATATGGAGTTGTGTGTTGGGTTGGGACTTTTAAATATTTAATAGAGAGATTAAGAGTGGTGCAGAATCATTTTATGAGAATAATTACACGCAAGAAAATACGAGACAGCTCATTTCCGATTTTCGTTCAGTTGAAAATATTACCATTACAACATTTGTTTGTTTTTAAAGTCCTCAGACTTTTTTACACTAAAAGTGGTAATTTGGGTACAACGGACCTAAATTACGATATCAGAAGAATAGTCCGGAGAATGTTTAGAACTCCTAAGATTAACAAGTCCGTACCGGTATTGAAGCATTCATTTCTGTATAATGGTCCAAAATGTTTCAACAAATTGCCTTATGAAATTAAAATTTCCGTTAACGTTAGAAAGTTTTGTAATAATTTAAAAGCTTTTCTATTTCTAAATGAAAATTGTAACTTATTTTAAAGTTAAAAAAAGAAGTTGTGTTCTCTGTTTATTTGTGTTTTATAGTTTTATTGTTATGGTATTATGTATTTTGGTTTTATTTTTGGTAAAGTATTGTAATAATTGAAATAAGAAATTGTAAATATTTTTATACTAGGCTGAAGGGAATTGTTTGTGTTTATTAGTATTGTAATGAAGTGCAGCAGTTGTGAATTGCAGTAAGGTACGTTCTTGCTTAGCAGGTCCTATTATGTGCCTTATCAGTGTTAGGTGTAGACGCCACGGAGAGCAGCCCGGCTGATAACAACAAATTACTATAATCTGGACTCTGACAAGAAACCTGTTGTATTTTGTTGCCTATACTGACCACATTACTCGTAATGTCGTAAAAGTGGTCAGTCAATTCCGGGTTGTTTCCTTATTATAACTATGTACTGGTTATGATGGAATAAATTCATTTATTCAAGTATTAAAAAAAAAAAAACAATGTCATTAAAATACATACAGAACTAGCCAGTTTTTCAGAATAGCCAAAAAGCACATTTAAATATTACATAGTTATCATTATCATACATTAATATTGATGATCTCCTGGTTGTGGTCTTCATCCTTGGTTCTCCATTTTTGGGTTAGGAAAGCCAGAAAGACCGCTGGCGAGAAGACATTCCTCAACCTTCCCACATCCACAAATCAGATCTATCTTAGAATCCCTGTATTTCCGCTTTATAACAAACTAACTTAAAATAAACAAAGTAATATCATAGACCTTCTAGAATGGTAATATTACCTTCTTCTATGGTAACATGTTTCACTATATTGAATATATACATTTATGTTCATATCACTAATACAATTAATAAGTTTTTAATTCCAATTCCAGAATAATTTTACCAATTCGCCACAAGACAGTTACTATTGAAAATATTATATCTGCAAGAGAATAGAGTACATCGTGGTAAGTGAAAGTTTTAGCCAGCCTGGTCCAAAAGGAAAGAAAAAAAAGATATGTCAAAAAATCTTATTGACATAGGTTTTTAGGTATTAGTATTGTATTTCCCGCCATAACAAACAGTCATTTTTATTTATTTATTTTAAAATAATAGTCAATATTGTGACGTTTATTTGTTTAAATGAGTGATACGATTTATTTCTGTATATTTGTACTATAAAACAATCTAAACTTATTTCATTTAGTCTCCTTTTTTGGTAGATTGTTCATTTGTAATTGTTCTCTTATAGAATTTTGAGGTTATTTACATTATCGTTACTTAATTCGGGTTAGACCGTGGCCGTAAGAATTCAACCCGCATTACGATAATGTAAATATAGTTTGTTGAATACTGTATTCTCCTTATGAAGATTTTGAGGTTACGTTTATTTTATTTTCAATAACTTCTTGGTTTTGATTTATTGTGCATCCATTTAATGGTTTTTTTTTATTTTAGGAAAATAAATACGTTTATTTATTCTTTTAACATTCACTACCGTCTCAATGGAAGAAATTTATTATTGGCGATGTGCAACTAGCCGTTAATATTCTAGTTTGAAGGAGCTAAGAATGTGTGATGAAATCAAGTGAAATCGTAGAACATTCTTCAAAACAATAGTTCTTTGAATCCATCTTTCATCATGAGTTTCCTGGCTGAAATTCTTGCTTCTAAAGGTAATTAAGCTCATGGCACCAAAACATAACTCTTAACAACTCATTTTTGTTCAAAATATTCATGTAGGCCCCTACTTGAATTTTGTGTACTTAAAATGTACCCATTATTATTTATAAGATAGCCTATGCACCTATTTTAATATCTATCATGGGGTTAACATGTACTATATAGTGTATTACACATATAGTTTACACTTATACTAGGCTATGAGAGTTAGGCCTAGTCTATTTTACCCTTCTACTAGAACAAGGCAGAATTGAGCAATGCTTTGCTTCCGCGTTACCGCCACATGGGTGACCAGCCGTTTTGCTTCTCCGGTATTAATCTTTATTACAGTCTATATATTAATGACATGATTTAATTAGGCCTACCACTGGAAACATGATGAATTGCTTGTTGTCATGGTAGGCTTGTTTTGTTTATGAAACCAAAGGAAATCAGCTTAATTCAACTATTTTTACTACTGCTTAACCACCACATGCAAAATTTAACCCCTTACCGGCTTTTGTCGAGTTAACTCGACGGCAGCTCCGCGCTAAATAATGGCCGCTTCTGTCCTGATTAATTTCATTGCCTGTCTAGTTAACTCGACGTGGTTTGCTGTTTTGCCGCTAGATGTGTTTGCATTCACTTTAGTTCCACTCTGAGTATTTCTGGTAATTGACAACAGCTATTTTTATTGCATTTATATTCCCACGTCTGTCTTTCGTAGTGAACTGCCCCCACTCATGCGACCCGGCAAACAGTTTGTGTTTATTTACATCGTGTTATTTATATTAGTAAACTGTAATTATTGTGCTTGTATATATTGAGTTTCATTACTTATTACATATAATTATTATTCTTTTATTTTGTGTTATTGTGGTTTCGGTTTTTTTATTTTAGTTTGAATAAAACTAACTAAACTACAAAGAAACTGTATGTAAGTTTTCCTCATTTGCATAGTTTTAAAATAAGTTTTTTAGTTTTATTGGCAGTTTTAGTTGTTTTAAAACTATTTTAACAAATCATATTAGAAAATAATACCATATCTAATCCTCAAATGCAGACAACTGAACTAAACATAAAAAATATTTCTTCTAACACATAATATTACAATATATTCTAGTCTACTCTAATAATATAACAATGCAGGCTTTTATTTATAAATATCATATATTCTAATAATACACACAACACTTTCATTCCTACTACATAATAAGTTAACATATCTAATCCTCAAATGCTTAAGTATAAAGTATAGACAACAGGATTAACATGAAAAATGTTACTTCTAACACAAAACAATTACACTACAATGATAACATACAATATAACTTTAATGCTTCAAAATATTCACCTATGTTCTAAATACTTAACTTTAATAATAGATTTTTGACTACATTTTTAATTTAGTTAACTTCATACATTTTTCATGTTGTGTTAATGCATTGTACATTTTTTTGAAATTTCTAAAAAACTATTTTGAGTTATTGAATAAGTACAGTGTTCATATCTTAAATTAAATCTACCTCTAGTAATGTGGGATTGTAAGTTAATATTTCTATCAAAACTATTAATGTTTGATTTTACATATATTAAGCACTCCATGACAAATAATGAAGCATATATGTCAGAAAAGGAGGAGTAGTACCATAATAGACGGTAAGACATCACTAAAAAAAATTTAAAAAGAGTTTTTAAAAGAAAAAATCGAGACCTTTTTGTAAACCAAATCAATGAGATGGTAACATTAAGTTACTATCAAATTGCACATTTTACTATCAACATCCGTGAACTTTACCACTGTGCTGTATATTACAGCATCGTTGAAAATATAATAAGAAATCATGTCTGATCTTTTACTTTGGTTAATTTTGAATTTAAGAATTGTCTTAGAACTGTTAATTTTCAATTTGTTTTGATTAGACCACTGTACACCACGGAACAAAACTTAATTCCGTAAATGCTTTGACTAACTCCAGGCTAATACATGCTTTCAGAGCAAGAGTAGTTTCATCTGCAAATAAGCATGGTCTCGCTCTATCAACTCCATTGGGAAGGTCATTAATAAAGAAAAGAAAAATATCAGGCCTGAGTACTGACCTCACAGGATCGCTCAGTTCACTGCAGAGAAGGGGATTTGTAGGTTCTGAAATATCCATGTGGGAATCAACATACGGGATTTCAACCACCGTTAGGTTATCCTTTATATGCTAACATAATTTTTTCCTGACTGCTTTTTTGAGAATTTATTCGGGCTTGTGTGCCAGGATCAGTATTATATTACAAAAATATAATGACATGATAAGTGCTGACATATTATTGATGACCTGTATGTCTTAAGACAGTTGTTGGAACTATTGATTTGTTAGGTTAGAACATTATTCTTAATGAAGTTAAATTAAGAAGGGTGATTTCTTTGTGTAAATCACTTTTTATAAAACAATATCTTATACAGTACAGCCTCATTATCCAACATGCTGTTATTCGACATTCCGTTTCAACCAACATACCCATCCTGAGATCGCCACCGTAAAAAAGTCTGATTTTCCAAGATAGTTGGGACCGGAACTGACTTTTATACAACAAAAATCAGTTAATTTATTACAGAATTTGATTATGTAGTATATGAACTGTATTATGTGAATTACGTAACAATGCAGTACAGCAATAAGTAACTGATGATCAGCAACTGTATTTTTGAATAAGCAGATACAGTAATTTTGTTGCTTACTGTTCAACCTTACGTTCAGTTTTAGCGAGGGCTGTACTGTATGTTTTAAAAAGTGCATTTTTAGACTTGATTATAAAGTTTTTGTTTAATTTTATATTTAGTACATTTACCTTTCATTTTAGGTATTGTTAATAACTCTGTATTTTGCAACTTATACAATATACTGTCCTGAAATGTTATTACGCTGTATGTCTTATTGTTATCATTTTTAGTTTGTGTTCTATATCCCAAATTAATGATTGTTTAAACAATACTAAAGTGTTAATTCTTAGTAAAATGCATTAAAGCACTTAGTTATACAAAAATTAGTGTTTTTATTACAATTCCCTATTATCCGACATTTTCACTTAGGCCTATCCGACGTCATCACGGCCCTTATACGTGGGTTAAGCAAGGTTCTACTGTATGTATACAGTGTGCTTAATTATATAACTTTCATAGAATAGTCTAAGAAATTTACTTAATATTATGTTTACCAACATTTTTAGGGCTTGCTGAAGTTGAAGAACTAAATGAGAAGATTCAAGGGATTAATAAATGTGTTGCGGCACTAAAGGAAGGAGTTATTACAACAATGGAGGACAAATATATAAACTACACATGTACTCATGATGATTCAATCATGTTGGAGACGAAGTTGAATAAGTTGTCAGGAAATATTGATAATGTCAAAGAACGCATAGATACTCTGGTAAGATTGGGCAATTTATTATATAAAACCCTCTAATAAAATAAGTTCAGATCATCCAAAAAGTTTCAGATTATCATATGTCAATAGTAGTTTTTGGTATTTGAAAACCAATATATCTATAAAAGGCAAAGCCCTAGCTGACTCATCTAATTCTCCAACTTCCCATGTAAGGCGGTGGCAGTACTCCATAAGAGGTGAACCCCTTGTGATTTTTGTAAGAAGAAAATGAACCGGTTTTAAAGTTTAAGTTATTTTATTTACACATTGAAATTACGAAATATGTGATTCAATGTCATTTAAACTCTTAAACGTAAGAAGACCCATAGAAGTGCCCCGTCAACCAGCTTCTGCTAATCCTTCAGTACTGTCATACAGTCCCGGTTGTTCTCCATAGCTTATATGTAGGCCTATCAGCTGGTCTGTTTGGAAGATAGTAGTGGGGAACGTCTTGTAACTTGCCATGTGCTCCACTCTACTTTGTCTTTAATGTCTTTAGGTATTATTATAATTATTTACAGTTACAGTTAACTCTTGGCATTACAGGTGATGTTTTTGCTATAAAATACTTTTGTTACAAGGTAATTAATAGAATAAAATTGAAAAGAACACTTGAACAAACTTCCATGATATGTATTAATGGTTCAAAAAATAAACTATATACTTCACATCAAGAAATTAACTGCAACAGTACCTTTTTTAAGAATAATAAACATGACAACAGAAAACATATGTAAAACAAAACAAAGACATATGAATATTCATAAGGAAGTCTTTGAGTACTAAAAATATAATAAATATAAATTAATAGTTATTATTTGTAACACTCCCCCTACTCAAGGCTTCCTTAGATTTCAAAGAAAATTTAGGTCAGTCCAATTTGTTGTCTTAAAATCTTTAACCTTGATCCAAGAAGAGGTTTTGTAAACATATCAACTAGTTGTTCACTAGTGTCAATTCTCTTTACTTCGAGGTTTCCTGTTGTCACTTGTTCTCGTATGAAGAAGTGTTTGATTTCAATGTGTTTGGTTCATAATGTGCATTCTCGACAACAGCACTCATCAAAAAATCTTTAAACCGAACAGGCTGCCGTACCGTTGATCTATCTCGGAGATGGCGAGTTTGCACGATGTTTTCTTCCTGTTGTTCTGCGTCCATCTATTGTTTCATCATCTTCCGGTTCATTTTCAGGAAAGTTCCTCTGTTCTAACGGGAACTTTTTCATCTGAAGACATGGGTCTATTTACTTTGAATTTACTAATAGGCTCTTTCAGAAATGTTACATCCCGAGACCGAATGACACTACATTTCCTTGAATTCCAGAGACGATACCCATCATTACCATCATATCCGATAAGTTGGCACTTCATTGCTTTCTTGTCAAACTTGTGTCTTCTTTGCTTCGGAACATGGACAAAACAAGTAGTCCCGATAACTCGTAAATGTTTTATCGAAGGACTTTTTCTGAACCATAATTCATATGGAGTCTTGCCGGCAACTGATAACTTAGCAGTTCTGTTCAAAATATAGGCTGCAGTATTTATTAATTCAGCCCACAAGCCTTGAGGCAGATCACCGTGAGCATGCATCATTGACCTTGCACATTCAACAATAGTTCGATTTTCTCTCTCTGCAGATCCATTTTGTTGTGGGGTGTACGGCATTGTGATCAACTGTTGTATTCCATTTGCTTGAAGAACTTGTCTAATACTTCTGTTGTCCAATTCACCTCTTCCATCACATCTTAACTTGCATATTATATGGCCTGTGACTTTGACTTCTGCAAGAAACTGCTTGAGCTTCTCTACAACTTGAGATTTTGTTTTCATAAAGTAAACACTGCGGTAGCAAGTAAAGTCATCCTTAAACAATACAAAATATTTTGAACCTCCTATTGACTCAAAGAAATGGTTCGCAAACATCAGAGTGGATTATTTCATCCGGCACTGAAGCTCTGTGTTCATATCTGCTTCTGAAATGAGTTCTGTGCATTTTTCCATAAGCACAACCTTCACATACCTCACTGTCAAGCTTGAGATTAAGGTTCAGTTCCTTCCTTGCAATTTCTTGTACATGGGTTTTGTTTTCCCTCCCCTTTAGGGGAACCGAGCCTCAGGTAAAGGGCGGGTCACAGGTGGTGGATAGTGAATGTTCCACCAGATATGGTGGACTGCTGCGAATAAGGGGTAACCCGAATAAGCAGTCCCGGACCGAGGCGGCAGCACCGGAGGGCGTGGGAGGGTGATCTGTGGTGGGGTCACACTCAGCAAGTCCACATGAGCCCGATGATAGTGCTGTGTCATGGCGAGGAAGTGCCGCCATCAAATAAGTACTGCCCGTACTGCCTTGTACGATAGGGTTTGGGTACCCGAAGGCTAGGAGAAGGTCACTCTGATGTAACACCGAGGCCAGGCCAACGTCTTGAAGCTGCAGTGAAAGCAATTGGCCTAGGAGAAGAAGACTCGGATCACAAACTCCTGGTCCTCCAGGTTGGGGGTTGAGCGTTGGGCTGACAACCCGCCTCGTAAAAACTATCTCGTTACATATCACCAACAAAATGCTTTGAAACAGGACTGGAACTTAAGGAATAAGACCCGGCTTTGCATAAAGGAATTGAGATTTGGAACATGGAACGTTCGAAGCTTAGCCATACCAGGTGCAATAGACATTCTGTCAAAGGAGCTAGAAGAAAGAAACATGGATATTGTAGCACTTCAAGAGACAAGATGGCCTTTGGCAGGAAGAGTTAATACCAAAGATCATGTGATATATTATAGTGGCTGTGATTATAATAGATACTACGGAGGTACCGGTTTTGCGGTTAAAAGAAAGTGGAGCGAAGCAGTTTTATCTTTTAATCCTTGTAATGAAAGACTATGTACAATAAGAATTAGAGAAAGGTTTTCAAACATATCGCTGGTGAGCATTTATGCTCCCACAGAGGATGCTGAAGAAGATGATAAAGACAGATTTTATGAAAATCTGGAAGAAGTTACCAATGATCTTCCTCAGTATGACCTAAGGATGATAATAGGAGATGCAAACGCCAAAATAGGGAAAGAGGAAATATGGACTGCCGTTGCCGGCAAGGAAAGTCTCCACCAAACATCCAACGATAATGGAATCAGACTGTTAAGTTTCAGTGAAGCAAGCAACTTCAAAATAATGAGTACAATGTTCCCCCACAAAAGAATACATAAAGAAACTTGGGTATCACCGAATGGACTCGTAAAGAACCAGATTGACCACGTATTAATAGATCAAAGGCATAAAACAAACATCCTTGATGTACACAGTCTAAGGAGCGCAGAGTGTGGCTCGGACCATAATCTTGTCCTCATAAAAGTTTTTCAAAGAATAGCAGTAGAGAAGAAAAAGGGACAAAGACAAACTGATATTTATGATATAGATAAATTTAAACTAACTCCTAAGAATAGGTTCCAAGTGCTTACTGACCTAGAAGCTGAAACTGAAACAAGTATAGAAGATAGATGGATTAGTCTGAAAAGTGCTATACAAGAAACAACTATGGAGATATGTGGAAAAAGGAAAAAGAAAAAGAGAAATGTCTGGTTCGACGAAGAATGTGAGAAGAAACTGGAAGAGAGAAAAGATCTAAGGAAAAAATGGCTACAAGAACAATCAGAAGAATCAAATCAGAGGTACAGAAGGTTTCAAAACAAAACAAATAAACTGTTGAGAAAGAAGAAAAGACAGTATATAAATAGTATAATAGGCAAAGCAGAATCTATGCATAGTGAAAACACTAAAATATTTTATAAGACAGTAAAAATGTTTAAGAAAGGATTCCAACCGAACTCCTTTGGGATTAAGCTTGAAGGAAAAGTCATTGTAGAAAAACCTAAAGTCCTAGAAATATGGAGAAAATATTTTGACAATCTATTAAATGTAGAAAACGATTTTACAAACAATAATAGTGACTGTGTATTCCTAAATGTACAACCAAAAGTAGAAGAACCAAGTATGGAGGAAGTAAAAAGGGTAATAAAAAGAGATGAAAAGTAACAAAGCACCTGGCGCAGATGGTATCAGTGCCGAAATGATAAAGGCAGGAGGTAAATATTTAATTACGCAAATCCATAAGCTGTTATTACAAATCTGGAAAGAAGAATACGTACCGAAGGAATGGGAAGAAGCAATAATAATACCTCTTCATAAGAAAGGCGACAAACAGAACCCAGAAAACTACAGAGGAATATCTCTTTTAAACACTACCTACAAAATCTTCTCCAAAATTGTACTTAGAAGACTAGAAACCTACACCAATGAAATTATAGAAGAACACCAAGCTGGATTCATAAAAAGCAGATCGACCGCAGACCAAATTTTCATTCTTAAACAAGCCATTTCAAAATACTGGAAGTTTAACAAACATTTTTTTTGGAATTTTTATCGATTTCAGCAAAGCCTATGACAGTTTGTGTAGAGAAAAGATATGGGAAAAAATGGAACGTTTCGGAATACCAAGGAAAATCATAAATTTGGCAAGGCTTAGTGTAAATAACAGCAGATGTAGAGTAAAAGTGGAAAACGACTACACCACAACCTTTGAAGTTAAGACAGGAGTGAGACAAGGTGATGGCTTGTCCCCTATTCTTTTTAATATCGCATTGGAAGGAGCATTAAAAGAAGTAAAGAAAACTAATATAGGGATAGAAATAGGGGATAAAATATCAGCTCTGGCCTTTGCAGATGACGTAGTTTTGTTGGCAGAAAGCAAAGAAGATCTGAAAATTATAACTGAAATTTTAATTAAAGAAACCCAAGAAGTTGGACTTAAAGTTAGCAATGAAAAAACTAAATTTATGTATTTTGGCCGAAATCCTGACAACACACAAAATTTTACAGTAGAAGGAAACAATTTTGAAAGAGTAGATGAATTCAAATACCTTGGTACAATAATTAGCTCTAACAACAGTGAACACACAGAAATTCAAAGTAGAATAAACTCAGCTAACAGAAGCATGTTTGCTCTAAATAAACTTATGTCATCAAAACTTTTGTCTTACCATACAAAAATTAAAATTTACAAAACAATAATCAGACCAGTAATTCTCTACGGAGCTGAGTCATGGACTATCGACAAAAACACAGAAAAAAAGCTGATCACTTTTGAGAACAAAGTACTCAGAAAAATCTTTGGACCCACAATAGAAAACGGAGTATGGAGGCTGAAGCACAACAGAGAAATTACAGATCTATTCAAAGAACCAGACATTATAGCAGAAGCCAAGTGCCGACGTTTGCGGTGGGCGGGGCACGTAATGAGAAGAAATAATAATACTATGATAAAACAAATGTGGAAAGAAAACCCTGATGGTAGAAGGCCCCCTGGACGTCCTAAGAAAAGATGGAAGGATCAAGTGGTCATCGACATGAATAAATTAAGGGTCAATGAAGAAGATGCAGAGGATCGTGAGAAGTGGAGGCAAATTGTTGGTGAGGCCAAATACCACCTTGGGTATCAGTGGCCATGGGAGTAAGAGTAAGTAAGTAAGGGTTTTGCTTTGGTGTCCTAGTCGTTCATGAAGTAACTGAAAGTGATCATCAGCTGGAACTCCTTCCATAACAGCCATTAGGCCTACTGATTTTCTTACTGCTAGCTTAAACAAGCCGCAGCCTCGACTTCTATGTCCTTTGATGAGCGGTTTACCATTGTTGTCAAACAAAGTACAGCCCTCAGATGTTGAAACAAATTTACTATTTACATTTAAATCTTGAGCAGCAGTTACAGAAAATAAGTTAACGAAAATACCAGGTACATACTATACATTGGTTAGCTTTACTGGATTCCAAACACCATTCAAATACGATTCCATAAAAATTGTTCCTCTACCAATAGCACTTGTCTGTTGTCCATTTGCCATTGTAACTGCATAAGGTAACTCAAATTTTTCAAAGTCTGTAAGAATTTCCATACAATGTGTAACGTGATTGGTAGCACCACTGTCCACGTACCAATCATGCGATATGGAAGTGTTTTGAGTTTGAAAAACACAATTGCTTACAATAGTTAGATTGGTTTGGTTGGATCCTTTTTCCAAGTTTTTCTTATTTTCACATTTTCTTTCAGGTTTTCCATCTGCTATCCATTTTTGACACTCTTGCAACCAATGTCCTTTCTTGTGACAATAGTGGCATGGAAACTTTTTCCTTTTATCATTGTTCTTGCTGTTTTTCTGTAGGCCTCCTAAGTTACCTTTAGCTTCTTTAGTCCTATTGACTGCTATTAAAGCTGTATCTTCCTTTTCTTTATCCCTTAAGGTCAGCTTTCTTGCTTCTGTGCATAGCCAATTTGTGAGATTGTCAAGGTTTCTTGCTTTATCCTTGTGAATCATTAACCAAGTTGTCTGAAAGTTTGAATATTCTACTGGTAGGATTTCAAAAATCTTGCAAATCAACAATATCTGAGGTAAGTTATCTTCTTTCTTGTCTTGAATTTTCTTAATTTCTTGTTGAAGCTTTCCCCATAATGACTTTATTGCAGAAAGGTTCCCAGCCATATCCAAGCGTTGATCCCATTTGTAGGTAAAGAACTGAGAGCATATATCGTAGGCCTTATTTTCCTCTATTTCTGCAAATAGGCTGTGTAGCTCCTTCCAAACCTCATCTGGTTTTTCTAGGTTTCTTACTTGAGCTCTTACTTCCTTACTTAATCCAGATACTAATATAAACATTACCTCTGACTGTGTTTTATTATACTTCTCCATCTTCATTTTGTATTCTTTCATTTCTGCAGCTTTTGTTTCATCTTCAGGCTTCTCTGGCAATTTCATTTTACCAGAAATGGCTTCGTAGGCATCTGGGATTCCTTTAAACCTAATTTGCATTAGATATTTCCAATCATCCCAGTTGTCCTTTCCATGCAGCAATTCCATTTTCTGCATAACGAATTCCATAGTAAAAAATTTATCTCAAGCAAACATTGATTCTATTTTAAACCTGTAACACGCAATATAAGGGTACCTGGGCCCATAACCTGTTATAAAATACTTTTTTCACAAGGTAGTAAGTAGAATAAAATTGAAAAGAACACTTGAACAAACTTCCATGATATGTATTAATGGTTCAAAAAATAAACTATATACTTCACATCAAGAAATTAACTGCAACAGTACCTTTTTTAAGAATAATAAACATGACAACAGAAAACATATGTAAAACAAAACAAAGACATATGAATATTCATAAGGAAGTCTTTGAGTACTAAAAATATAATAAATATAAATTAATAGTTATTATATGTAACAGTTTTTGATTCGTATAACAGACGAAAATTATTATTAATGCGCCTAACAGAAAAATTAAGAACTTCTTCTTTCTTTTAAACTACAATAATTAGCTAATAAAACAACAGATTTTAGAAATAAGTAATATATTTTGGCTTGATTAATTATTAAAATTTATAAAACGTCTTGTTCTTTGTTTGCACAGTTAGGCCAACCAGTTACTATTTTATATAATAAAAACTTAAGTTTAGAAACAATATATAACAGCTTAAGTATAGTTTTTAACTATGTTAAATATGTTTGAAAATAGTTTTAAATGCATTTTTAAGCGTTAAGTCCTGCACGGAGTGTTTGAAACACCCCATACTAAATTTAGTCTATAATTAATTATAATTACTAAACATTTTTAGAAATTGAGTTTTTATAATCAACATTTAACTAATTGTGTATCATTTAAACAGTTATATTTTGTTAATTAAAAATATTTAAACTAATAAAAAAAATGAATTGCAAAAGTATGTAAATTTTTATTAAATAGAATCAGTATTATATTTTATACAATAATAACTCTTGAACATTTTGTTTTATGTTTTATATCATGTAAAATAAGTTAAATTTTGTTCTACAATCCGATTTTTAGATAAATTTTCATTTGGTACATAAATGGTTCTCAAACAATGACATTAGTACCTGCGCAATGTGACACGGACACCCCAGACAACTTTGACAGTACGTGATGGATCAATAACTCACCACAAGCTAACAAAAACTGATTTGGCATGACCTAGACTGTAGTTTGAAGGTACTGAAAGGATGGGAAGGTTAGTCAATTCCCACTTTGAATAACATCAAAATTTCCCTCACTGGGATGTTTTGAACACCCCGTGTGAGTACTTAAGGGTTAATGTTCTTCTATGCAAATTTGTCATTAACATGTA
Organism: Stictocephala bisonia; assembly: GCA_035578905.1. Lineage (NCBI taxonomy): Eukaryota > Metazoa > Arthropoda > Insecta > Hemiptera > Membracidae > Stictocephala > Stictocephala bisonia. The sequence continues at coordinate 2,792,616 of JAQJVL010000047.1, forward strand.
TGAAATATACTCATTAAAGAATAAAGAACTATCATTACTCATAAAACTTCGTATTTAATTTTTGTAAAAGTCTATGTTAACCTTGCAAGATTTATATGCTTATTTATATAAATATTCGTACATAGTAATTATTTTCCAGATTAGTTGTGAACTTTCTACTGCAAAGAATGAATTGGAGTCATTAGCCCAAGCTTTACAAGAAGTATCATTGTCATATGACTTGGTTAGTCAACTGTTACAAATAAATAAAGCCTTAGATGCTGCTGATGAAGTCAACACGGACATGAATTTACTTGAGGTGGCTCTGCGGTTGAAAAGTGCAGAGGAAGATTTAAAAACTAAATCTTTGGGTGTAGAATGTTTAGAGATTTTTGAAGCTGTCAAGTTAGAGCTTATGTTTCAACAAACCAAGCATTCTTCCAACACCATGCAATTGTGGAAAAAGTCTTTAGTCTGGAACGAAACTTCATTGGATAATCAGTTGAAGATTGTGACACTGACATTAGCACCTGATATTGACAATGAGGAACTGTTTAAAACATTGTATTTTTATGATTTATTATCCAGTGAGATGAACATATTTGCAAAAAAATTACTTAAAGATGTTCTTTGCCCTGTTATATCTAATGTTGCATTAGTGGACTGGGATGGTTGTACATTATCATTGAAAATCAATGTAAAAGAGAAAAAACCTGTTTGCAGTGATGTCTTGAATAATTTAACTATTGTATTTAACTTTTTAAGTTTGCAATTAAATGTGAAAGCAGATAGCACAAGTCTGTTTTCTGAATTGGAAAAACAAATCAGTGAGGAGTTTTGCAGTTACTTAATTAAAAATTGTCTTTCTTCAACAGTGCCTAAAAAACGTGATGAACTTGAAGCATATAAAACATTGGTTGAGGAGATTACAGCATTTGAACAACTTCTCAAAAAAATTGGTAAGTTTTTAGAAAGTTACTATCAAGAAGAAAGAAAAATTGATATTAAATTTGGACTTTATTAACCAAGAAGCCGAAAGTAAATTTGTATTAAGAGTCTGTTTTAAAATTTTAAAGGGAATAACAGCAATTTAAGTATGCAACTTAACTCTTTGCACGCTACATAAGAAATTTGCTATTTCTTTTAAACGTGTCATAAATTTAAAAAAAATATTTTAAAAATGTTTAAAGTTCTATTTAGAATTTTGTTATAAGGCCAACAACTGTTAAGAAAACACAATCCAAACTGGTATTTTTAAATCAATATTTAATATACAGCAATTTGTAAAATTCCCATTGTTGAACAATTATTCTGTTTACTTACTCATAAATCTATAAAAAAATTAAATTAGATTAAGCTAAAATATATATGTAATCATAATAATTATTTACAAGTTTACTAATATAGATGACATACAAGCACTACAAGTATCCCTAGAATGTTTTTTTTTTTTTTGTGTGAAATAACTCAAAACACTCATCTGGGTGGTCCGAGAAATCCCGTAATACGCGCGGCGCAGCAGCACACAATGGCCGCTCGGTTGCCATGGCGACGGTGCGTGAAGGTCACGATGACAAAAAACGTTGTCATCCTTTCTGTTGTCTTCAAAATTACCTCAATAACCATTTACGTACACGTTAGTATAGTTTTATCACTTAAATTTAAAAAAAGAGAAATGCTGTTTTCCACCGGAACTTACTACAATTACAAGTAGTAACCACTCACTGTCAACTCCTCCAATTATACCAGAGGAGCAGTCCTGTCTGGAAGCACCTAAATCTACCCTGCTGCCTACCATCTTAGTAGCTCCAACATCTTCTATTTCTGTGGCACTTCCTTCGGCCACTCAGTGTGTTTAGAGTATCGGCGGATGGTCCCTGTGCTTCCGGAGTAAAATGTTCCTCCTTGAATCCATTTAATTTTACCATTTTTCATAGTAATATCCAGGGCCTGAATCAACCATTAAAACTTGATGAAGTAAATCTTTTTCTTTCTGACATGAGTAAAAAACCTAACATTATCTGTTTTACTGAACATTGGCTAACTAAAGAAAATAATTTCCTTTTAAATAAAATAAATAGTTATAAGCCAATCTCAATGTTTTGTAGATCTAAACACATTCGAGGAGGGGCATGCATTCTGGTTGACCAGGGGGTGTCTGCCGAAATGTCCAGTGAAATAGGTGATTTTTCAAAAGAACATATCTTTGAGTGCTGTGGTATATATGTGAAACATCCTGTTAATTGTATATTAGTGTGTATTTATCTCCCACCTCGCAATGAAAAGGATTTATTTGTCCAGTCCCTTAAACAATTATCATTGCTTTTGAAATTTATTCATTTGAGATACAGAGGATCTCGGATTGTTTTGGCGGGTGACTACAACATTAATCTTTTCAAAAATGACTGGAAAAAATCTGAATTTTGTAATGTACTAGAGTCTTTCAACCTAATTATTAATATTAATCAAGCCACAAGAACAACCGCCACATCTAAATCTTGCATAGATAATTTTTTTACCAATTTTGAAACCATTTCTAGCAATGTAATCCAAACAGGATTATCAGATCATGATGCTCAAACAATAGTTATGACAACAAAAAAACAAATCAAAGAACCTATAAATAACCTACGTACTACAAGTAAAACCCGCTCTTTTTCAAAAATTAAAATAGACAAATTTATTAACTTATTAGAAAATGAAGATTGGGCAAGCCTAAAAAGCCTTTCTGATCATTCAGAAACTAATGTAAATGAAATTTATAAAAGTTTTCTTAATACTGTACTATTTCACTTTGAAATAGCATTTCCTTTAACTTCAGTAAAACAAAGGAAACGATCAGAAAATAAAGGATGGGTAACTGAGGGAATCCGGATCTCAAGTGCAAAAAAAAGGCAGCTTCATGAGCTCGCCAAGCATTCTGATGATCCTCTGTTTCTCAACTATGTATCATGTTATAGGAAGGTTTTAAAAAAATGTATTATTGCCGCAAAAATTAGATATAACAGTGATTTCATTAAAAATTCTAGTAATATAGTAAAAGCATCATGGGATGTTGTTAAAAAAGAGTCTGGACAAATTAAGTCATCAAGTGGCATTGAACTGATAGTGCATGAGTCGGTGAGCTACGAGAGCCCACAAGACTTGGCCTCTTTCTTTAATGATTTCTTTACCCAAACATGTGATCGATTACAAGTAAATCCAAATATGTGTCTTGCCGAGAACCACCTATCTAAACTGTCAGTTATCTCTGCATCTTTCTCAGATTTTCAGCCTGTTACTGTTAGACAAATAAAAGAAATAATTCATTCATTAAAATCAAAAAAGTCATGCGGCTGGGATGAATTTCCTGTGTTTTTGCTTAAAAAATGTTCAGTATACCTAGCACATCCCTTAACATTTATTATTAACTTAGCTTTAAATCAAGGAATTTTCCCAGATCTCTTAAAGTACGCTGAAATCAAACCATTATATAAAGCAGGCAATAAAACATCACCGGAGAATTATAGACCGATTGCTCTTTTGCCAACCTTTTCAAAATTATTCGAAAAAGTTATTTACAGCCAAATTTCAAGCTTCCTAGAGAGCAATAATTTATTGTACTCTTCTCAATATGGGTTTAGAAAGGGGAAAAGCACTGGAGCTGCAATATTTGATTTTATAGAAAGTGTATCATTAGCCGTAGACAAATCACATTATGCAATCGGAGCCTTCTGCGACCTGTCAAAAGCGTTTGACATTGTTAATCATTCAATACTATTAAAAAAACTGTCTTATTACGGCTTTAAGGGTAAGGCTTTTAATTTATTAACATGTTATTTAAATAATAGAAAACAAAGAGTGAAGCTTCATAAATATGGTGTAAGCAACTTTTGCAATGTTCAATCTGGAGTTCCCCAGGGATCGGTCCTGGGACCTCTGCTTTTTCTCATTTATGTTAACGATCTTCACTTAGCTGTTAAAGATTCAAAACTTGTCTTGTTTGCTGATGACACCTCTCTGGTTGTTACAAGTAAGGAAAAAGACATCTTACTATCCCATCTGGATGAAAATATGCTTAATATGATTAAATGGTTCGATGATAATGGTTTAAAATTAAATCCAGAAAAGACTAAAATTATTAACTTTCATTGTAATTATAAAAAGTCTCCTTTCTCTGATAGCTCTTACTTACAAACCTCAACAAAATGTGTTAAGTCTTGTGGGTTCTTAGGAGTAAAGCTTGATAGCAGTTTCACCTGGGTGGATCACATTAATTATTTGATATGCACATTAAATAAGGCATATTATGTGCTACTGACATTGTCAAATGCTGTGGACTTAAAAACTATGCTGCAGGTATACTTTGCCTATGTCCAATCCCATTTGAATTATGGCATTCTTTTCTGGGGTAATTCTCAAATAAGTTCAAAAGTATTCAAAAAACAAAAACAAATCATTAGACTGATTATGAAAGCATCAACTAGAGATTCATGTAGACCTATTTTTAAATTTTTAAATATTCTTCCTGTTCCATGTCTATTTATTTTGCAGTCTCTAATTTTTGTAAAAAATAACTTATCATATTTCTTTTCTCATAATCACATCCATCAATATAGTACACGTAATTCAAACCTTTTTCAATTTCCTGTTCATAAAAAAGTTTTCTTTGAAAAAATGCCATTCTACTCTTCCATTCGTTTATACAACAAACTTCCAATAGAAATCCGTTCTGAACTGTCACCAGTAAAATTTAAAATTATAATTATTAATTATCTGTCCGAGCATTGTTTTTATAGTGTACAAGAGTACCTAGATTCTGATAAATAGTGACTATTCGATAATATTTTTTGAAAGTTTGAACTACTGAAACTTAGTTTTAATTTAGTTTTAAGCTTTGACCTGTTGACAATTTACCTACCATATTGATATTTATTTCATGTAAATGGTGTATGTAATGTAAATAAATAAATAAAATAAATAAATAAATAAATAAAAAAATTTAAATATTTATCTCAAAATATTCAAATGCGAGAAATACCGTAATACGCGTTTTACGTAAATATAACGTTGCGAGAAATCCCGTAATACGCGTGGAAAGGGTTAAACAATGTTCAAAATATTTAGATTAGGTAGCCTAAGAATCCAAAAAATATAAATTAAACAAATTCTTATTTTCCCAAATCTTTGGCATTGAGACTGAAGTAAGGAATATTTAGGGTGTAGACCACCTGGTCATAAGTAGTGTTGCCATTACAGTACACAAGTTTGTGTGCATGCGTTTAAAAAAGTTTCATCCTACATTGTGTCCAATTTGATAAAATAGTGATTATTATTTACTAAGAAATTATGAGACGACATTCAAATTTGGTAGACATATCTAATTTAGTTTTTGTACTATGTAAATTTTGAAAAAAACATTTTGTTACATTAAAGCAGGTAAAAACCATGTCTGCCGTCATGTAATGGTGCCTCGTTCTTGTATCAGTAAAAAGGTGATTAGAAACTGTGACAATTTTACAGATAATGTAATCTCATAAAAATTGTATGTAATCACTAAAGTATTCTGAAATTGAAATATTTGAAACATTCTTAAAAAATCATAACATTTTCTTATTCATTATTTTAAATGTTTTGGAAATTGAATCATTGAACACAATTATTTTTTAAGAAAAACCACTTGCTTTAAACATTTTGTTATCTTCGAACATAAATTGAAAAAAAAAATGTTGGAAGTCTGTAGAAAGAGCATGGTTTTTTTATTGGATCATTCTTAACAGGATAATACATATTTTATTTATTTTTATTTTATTTTATTTTACATTTCAACGGAGATCTCCATTTTTACAGTTTTGAACAATAATGAGTGAACTCAAGACACTGACGTACATGCGTAATTGTATAAACGCAAAATACAATATGCGAGAGGTATAGAATGCGGGGTCCCCTTCTATCCTTTTCTTTAGCTATTTTATTTTTTATTTTTATAGCAATATTTATTAAAGGGCAGATAAGGGGATTACATTGGTCTCTAATGGGTTACATACAGAATGACGTTGACATAGAAATACATTAACAAATGTTGTATGATAATATTAAACAATTGTAACAACTTTACAATAACAATGATAAATAGAGTATACGATTAATAACTATTTAGTGACGAAACGGATAAAACTATGAATGACAATAACGTAATAAATTAATAAGTGCAACATGATTAGAACTATGAGTAACAACAATAACAACAATAAATTAGCACGAAACAATAGAATAATAAACATGAATTAACAAGATACAATGTATAAATAACAGCAATGAGAAATACAGAGCGAATTGTCTTCCCTCCGCTGTAGCAACTCCTAGACAGATAACTCACCCAGACTGGCGATCCTCCTCTTGAGCGCTGGTATAATGTCCACAAAAAAGTCGACGACGTCAGCGACGCTATTACCAGATCTCTGAAGTCGGTACATCGTGTCGTTTGCAGCGTAGTTGGTGCGATGTTGCTGCCTAGCGAACAGGTTTCTGGAGCGAGTGGCTGAAGGGGTCCTGAACAGGATCTGGCTCAGCATATCGGGACAGTCGATCTTGCCGTTAAGGATCTTTGACAGCAGTACAACGTCAGCGGAGAATCTGCGATCTGCAAGAGTTCGGAGTCCCAGATCACGAGACACTTCCCCGATGGGAACCTGACGATAGAGAAGACCATTCCTGACACCCACCATTCGAATAAATCTTCTTTGAATAATCTTTAGTTCCTCTATGAGAAACTTCTGGTGGGGTTTCCACACTGGAGAGCCATATTCAAGGATTTGGCGTACCAAAGCACAGTACAAAGTCTTAAAGGCCGTGTCACTTAAGCCTTTTGAGAAACGGGAGACAAATCCAAGCATTTTATTTGCTCTGCTGCAAATGTTTCGAACATGCAACTCTGGGTTCAGTGAAGGTAACCTGCAGTACACGAGTTAAGGGCTCACTGCGTATATTGTACTCGTAGACAATGGGGGAGAGATTCCGGTGGAAGGTCATCACTTGGCATTTCTTCGTGTTGAGTTTCATTTTGTTCTCTTCGCACCAGCGGTCGATCGCACACAGATCTTCCTGGATTCGTAGGCAGTTCTCCTCAGTGGATACGATGGAAAACAGTTTCACATCATCAGCAAACAGAAGTGAGTCGCATTGGAGAGCTTCAGGTAGGTCATTTATGAAGAGTGAAAAGAGATAGGGTCCCAACAGCGATCCTTGGGGAACTCCAGAGTATGAAATAAAATCTGATGAAGTGGCCGAAGCAAACTTGATAAATGACCGCTGGTTTGAGAGGTAGCTTGTCAGCCACTTAATTTCCGTGTTTCCAAATCCTTGATAAAGCAATTTTCTCAAAAGTAGTGTGTGGTCTACCGTGTCGAAAGCCTTGGAGAAGTCCAGATATATGGCATCCAACTGATTTTTGACGGTGAAGGCTTCCTGTATTTTGGATTGAAATAACGTTAAGTTCGACACAGTAGACCTCCCGCTTGTGAAACCATGCTGCTGTGAGCAGATTAAGCCAGCCAGTTTGAGCTTTAAACGGTCAAGGAAGAGGTCCTCAAAAACTTTAGCAATAGCAGGCAGAATCGAAATCGGTCTATAATTAGCAACATCTTCAACGGACCCTTTTTTGTGGAGGGGAACAACTTAAGCTGTTTTTAAAGATTCTGGGAAGACAACAGATGACAGCGACACATTGAAAAGGTCACAAATTGGCCCCGCCAACAGACCACCGCAATGTTTTAAAACAATAGGGGGAATTTCGTCAGGGCCCCACCCTTTGGTCTCGTCAAGCTCCCTCAACTTGCTCAATACTTCTTGGTGTGTGTCTTGAAAATGCAGAGTTTCCAAAGTGATCACCACTAGCAGGTGCAAATATCTCCGTTGGCTTCGTATACACTGAGGAGAAAAAATCCCTGAACAGTTCGCACATCCCTTGAGGTTCCTTAGATTCAGTGCCATTGTAAGACATGCGTGAGGGCAGTGAGGAAGAGTTTCTAATAGCATTCACGTGGCTCCAAAAGAAGCGAAGGTTCACGGATACTCCCTAATCTATCCTCCTTAAGTGCTGACGGTAGTCTCGCTTCGCAGATATCTTACAAGATGCTCTCGCATTGGAGAAACGAAGGTAATTGCAGGCTGTCGGTCGCTCCTTATACTGTCTGTGTAGAGTTTTTTTTTGTAATTACCAGATCTTTAGTTTCGGCAGAGAACCATCTGGGAAATGGTGAAACACCAACTCTTCTCAATGGTGAGTTCAGCTTCACTGCATCAGCAATCGTAGAAAGGAACTTTTCGGTTGCTTCATTGAGATCAGTAGAACTCAGGACGGCTGTGAAGTCCACAACTGAGAGGGAATTGTAAATTTCCCAAAGATTGCATCTTTTAAAATCAGGTTTGAAGTGTTTGGTGGAGCAACCTTTGGTGTTTCTGTTGCTGCAGGGTAAGATAATAGACAGTGGAGGGTAGTGCCTCTCCTCCGCTGGCAGAAGCGCATCAATTTCTAGAGAGACAGCAGTGTTTTTAATTGAGCATAGAACCAGATCCAACAGGACTCCTCTTCCGTTGTAAATAGAATTAACTTGTTGAAGGTCGTATAGCTCCATGAGAGACAGCATCACTCTGGAGGCAGGAGTGTGAACACAATTTAGAGGATCTGCCCAATCTACACCAGGTAAGTTGAAATCCCCGATTACAATAATTTCATGGAATTCATGTTCAGTAGACACCTCCTCAATAGACGATAGAAGACTGTTGTAACTGGACACATGCTGTTGAGGAGGGATATAGCAAGCTACTAGGAGCCAGGAAATGCCTTTAAAGGGCTCAATCTTTACCAGCAAATGCTCAATATTGCTCACACCAGATACCAAGCGGGTTGATGCAATGTTGTTTTTAACAGCGACCATGACTCCACCCTTACTGGATTTGGAGCTTGTTAAATGCGATCTGTCGCAACGATAAGAAGTATAGTTACTAGGAGATATTTCGGCATCATGTATGTCATCAGAGAGATTTGTTTCAGTGATAATGATCAAATCGAAATTGGATGTGGCTATGGATAATTTTATATCTTCCAGTTTGCTTCTTAAGCCATTAGCGTTTTGGTAGTAAGCTAAGAGATGTCCATTGATCGAAGCTAGTTTTTTGAGGATTGAACAATTTTGGGGGTTCCATTCTGATATTTGATGGTGAGGTTTCTCTCGCCAGCCTTTGACCTAGCATCGAGAGTGCTTCTGAGTTCAGTCAGATAAGACCTTTCCATTGGCGTGCGATCACGGGAAACATCAATCTTGCAACCTGGGAAGATTTCTTTACAGGAATCTGGATGGAAAGATTTGAAAAAGGAGATGGCATCTTTTGCGTCCTTGAAGATTACTTTAACTGGGCGTGATTTATCTGGCGACTGCTTCCCAATCCTGATTACTTTGGTCACTTGAAGGTTGGCCAAATTAAGGGACTGAAAGATAGAATTAACTGATCCATTATCTCGTTCAACCCTTGCCCTTACATCGCTGCCATTAGGCTCTGGAATTCCGTGTATAATAGCATTCTTGGCCCGCTGGGATCTATCATTGACTTCACTGATGATAGACTCAGGATTATTTGATTTATTTACTTTAATAGATTCCACTGCAGATATTAAATTGTCTATTTTTGTTTCGTTCGCTGAGACTCGCGGTTCAAACTTAGAAATCTGTTCTTTGATAAGTCCAATATCGGTTCTTATTTCCCCGATGCCCTCTGTGACTTCTGTTATTTTTGCTATTTGATCAGACCAACTTTCAATCTTATTCATGAGCATATTTATACTAGATGTCAAGACTACAATAGGATCCTCAAGAGGGGGCAAGCAGTCCACTCGGTTACAAAGCCATTTCTTGTTCGTATCTTTGGAGAGTTGGGTGTAGTCAGCCTTAGATATATTTGCGCAAGCTCGATGAAACCAGCGGCCGCATTTGGATTTGCATGCGATCCCCTCTTCCGAATCTAAAACCTGTTTCATACAAACTTTACAGGCGGTTGCGGTACTAGCCATTGTTCTGGGAGAATAAATAGATGATTCCAATAATAATGGACGGATGTGTATCTGAACGATGCAGATCTCGAACTTCCTCGACAGCTGCAGTCTACCGCCGAGAAAAACAGAATAGAATATATCAATGTTTATAGTGATGAATCTGAAGAAGCTGTGTAATTCAGAAGGCTGTGGATGAGAAGTCGTGCAGCGTAGGTTCCTCTATGGATGACGTCATATGCATGTATACACAGAACAGATGTTCGTTGACAGGTTCGTTAGGCGTTTTGTTAATCAGACACAAAAGTTGGATTATTAGAATGCGTTTAGCGACGGATGTGAAAGGTGCTGGGGTGTACACATAAATACACGAAACTCACAGTTATGACATAGTGTGATGTTCGATGAGTAAAGTGAATTATGGCAGCCAAAAACACAGGTAAAACAATAAAAATCACAGACACCTTTCTGAGCAACCAATCACGTCAGCCATCTTGAGTCCAAAAAAACTATTGATATGGTCATAATTTTTAAATTATGTTATGGGTTGTGTCAGTTGTTGAACATTTGACGTGTATGCCTTCTTTTTCCTGTAACTCCAAAGTAGCAATGAGAAACCCTTGATATTTTTCATATAGACAGTAGCATTTTAAAAATGTTTACACATATTGATTTAAAAAAAGTAATTTCTCTTTTTGAAGTCACTTGCTTTTGAAATTTATGTTTTGAAGAACCTAAATTTCTCAGTTCGTCAACCTGTAAAACTGTGTAAATTTGTATTATAATTTTTATTTCATATCAGTAATCATAATCAGTTGCTAAATAAAATATATATGTAACATGACATGAGTTTGGGGCTGTCCTTAAATTATGCAACGCTAAAATTAACCTTTTCAGACCTCCCCTACCCCTCCTTGTAACAGTAATAATAAACCACCTTTAAAAATTATGTAATTCTGTCATCAGACCCCCCCCCCCCCGTCTCCAATTAATCTTATTCTATAAAATGAAATTTAATGCATGATATTAAAATTTTTATTATTAAACTCAAAATAACATTAAAATAGATAGTTTTTTATCTATTTTTTAGATATTCTAATAAAATGTATATGTTGTAACAAGAAGACAATCACTATTCATTAATGCGCTGACCTCATGAACTAATGCACAACTAACTGACTCATGAATTCAACATCTATGTGCTTGTACACACCAGTCACCACATACCTGACTGTACCATGGAGCACCACACTTCCTGTCTCGTACTAAGGCTGAGTAATTTTTTTTACCCACTTGCATGCATATGTGGTTTTATGATGAAGTCATTGTTTAGACTTTGTTCTGTTTTTTTTTTTTTTTTTTTTTTTTTTTCTTATAGTGAGAGATTATATTACTAACTTTGAAATATTAGATAAAAAAATCTTGTATTTTGGGAAAAGAGTAGATTTTGTAAATAAATACAAACATATTGTTCAGAGATGTAATAGTTACGTAATGCTGCTTAAAACCCCCCACCCTCCCCTGTTATGGTGCATATATATGTAAAAAACTCCCCTCCCTCTCCTAGGGCGTTTCGTAATTTAAAGATGTTGGCACGCTCATCTACACTCATCACACTCATTCGAAATCCATATTCGCCCATATCTTGACGATCGGCGTCTTATGAATAAATAAAAATAAAAAATAAGTAGTGTTAAACCTCACCTACTCAATATTCTTAACATAGCATACATTTCAGATGCCATGTGTCCGTTATTAAAATAATCTTATTTGCTGAAAAATAACATATTTTTTACTTTAAAATGCTGTAAGATGAACTATTACTACAATTACGCCAAACAGATCATGGTCTGCATATAATATTTAGAACATGTAAGGGTTTCAGTGGGGGAGGGGAAACATTGAACTAAATCCACCATCATACACCCCACCACGACCTAAGTCTAATCTGACAATGAGCTAGTAAAGTTAGAGGTGGAGTATGGTGCACACATTACTTTGTCTCCTTTGCTACTTGTGTTTTAGGTTATGTTAGTTAAGAAGAAGTAAAAGAGAGGACTTATTCGTAGTTATTACAATACAGCCATAGCTATCGAATCATATTCAAGTCTGTGTGTTCTTTATTTACAAAATTTGGAGAATTGTACTTGTGCCAATACATTTAAATCAATACATATAACAAAACCTCTTCTTCCCTTTGGCATTACAACCCATTGTGAGCCTTGGCTTCCTTGACGATTTGCCCTATCCATCTTGTTACCTTTTTTGAAAATTGAAAAAATATCCCCACTTTCTAATTGCTAGTCATTTTCTCTTCTTCCCACCCTTAACAGATCAGTTAGGCCTAATATAACATATAAACACTTAGATACAAATAATGCACAGTATCAATAATATCATTAACTCTTTTCACTCAAAAGGACACTGGCAGCGGCCAGTTCGCACTCCTAGACAATTCGTATAAGTTGCCGTTCAAACTGTCCTCCTATGTTGCACGGCCACTGCGGGTGGCTGCGCTATCATCTTACACTATGCGTCAGCCATGTCGTTTGCCAGTTGTCACTGGGTCAGAATTGTATTGTTGACACTCTGCTGATATGGCAAAATGGACATTTAAAACCCCATGTAATTTACATAACTTTGTTTTAATGATAACTTTAAAACTACGTTTACCACAATAACAGTTTAAGAGAAATTAAGTATCGGATATTATCTGATCGTAAGTCATCATTTCCCTCCATATTCACTAAATACTAAAATGGTAACGTAACTGGAACTAAAACACTAATATATAAATAATAATAAATTTGGAAAAAAATGGCTAATTTATTACTTTGACGACTGATCATTAAGCAAAACAAATACCACATAGCGGCTTACAAGCACTGAGGTAGAGAGGTTAGATATATGGAATATAACAGCTGGCTAAAATAGTGGGAAACTGACAGACGCTTAGTTTCAAAGTTTCTCAACAGGTTACACCACCTTACAGAGGAATAATATTGAAAAAGATATACTAAACGCAGAATTGAATCGTGGCCACTGACAGTGGCCGTGCGGTTGTTCGTCGACTTTCTCGCTGGCCACTCACAGTGGCCTTGCGATCTGGGAGGACATCAACAAAAATTACCAGCTGTCACATAAATGGCTGTGGCTACTCACAGTGGCCATACAAACCCAGAGGAAATTTCTTAAAGAGCCCTCTTGAGTGCAAAGGGTTAATATCAACTAGTGGCTTGTAGGGACAAAAGCCCCAAAATAAATAAAATACAAATTTTTCTGATAAATATTTTTTGATGTATAGAATTGAATTAATAGTTTTATAAATTTCATTATCATAAATACAATTAATAAGGTATTATCACAGTGTTGTGTTAAAACGTCTCTGTACACTATATTTTTTGTGTTAGAATTAATTGTCTGTTTCATTGTTTTAATTGACTGTATTTTAATAAACAATTTAATTCCGTCTGGGGATTTTTCTCTACTAAATACATGAAATTGACCATGTGTAAACACTGGTTTGCTCAGGTAAACACCAGCTTCTTAAAGGTTTGACCTTGTGCCTTGTCAATTAGTGTATAACAAATAAACAGCTGGAATATTTTGTTTGTTTTATAACAGCTGAAATATTTTATTCATATTACTCAATAAATCAAAACAATAGTTAGAAACCTTTTTTCTTAAGATTAATGTGGGAACTTTGAAGGCCAATGGGGCGGAGCTCTTGTGGCGGATTGCAAAACTTTTATTATTCCCGCCATTTATAATATCAGAGCTTTAAAATGAGCCATTTCCGAAGGCCGTATGTGGTGTGCGGCGCTTGGAATTTTGAAGCAACCAATTTGCCTCACGAAATTAAATATATAGAAATATAAATAAGTTAGAAAATTACATACTATCTCTTGTAGAATTTGAAGTTTGTAGCAAAATAGCTATATCTGTTAATAAATAAAATATTTATTCCCTAATGAAATCTATAAAGAAAACATTACATTAAGCGAGGTATATTTAATAACTGTCTCAGCATTAACATAACAATGAATTGAATAACATTGCAGGTATGGAAGTATGCATTATATACCACAGTTAAAATGCAAATTTAAAATGAAGCCAACACTAATTCAATACAATAACAATTAGAAGGGTTGGTTAATTCATTTACTTCTTTTGAATGTTTTAGAGAAGGAATTAGGCCCCTTAATACGTGTGCAACGCGACAAGAGCAGCACCCATACATTTACAGTCGTGATGACACCCACCCATACTCTCACAGTCGTGATCACCCACCCATACACTTACAGTGGTGATGGGAAAAAGACAAAATACATTGTCTCCCAAATTAACGAAGTCTTGCAATCGAGAAAGAGGGAAGAATAAAAATATTTTGATTCTGTCCGATAGCCATGGTAGGCACTTACAATCCAACCTTTCACATCTGTGGCCAGATAGTGATTTTAATATTAGTTGTATTTTTAAGTCTAATGCAGCAATGTCAGAAGTAGTAAGGGTCTTACAAAGTCATTCACAAAGAACGATAAGCTTTGTTCCGTACTTAGTATTAAATATTGTAATTCATAATTAAAAATTACTTGTAATTCATAATTATGTAATTTAATAGTTTGTTCCTCTTATCTGTTTTTATAATCTCTTAAGCATAAATTGTTATTCACTTACTCAAAACATATTCACCTGTTACTATATTGAAATTAAAATAATATTACTGGCCTCTATGCACATGCACTTGCCAAAAGTCAAATATCAGGTGACATTGTCTAACCCTTGTAACCGGTGGTGTGAACCCCGTCAACACGCTTCACCTGTCTACCTAAAATTAAAACACCAGTTGAACTTATGATGCTATACGGAACGGTTCGCTCAGATCTCGCATCGCGATTGTCGTGACCCTCTCTTACAGTGTATAATGTTTGTTTCATTAACCAGTGATCTTGTTTTTTCCTCAATCTCTCTTCTCTCAATCTACTCAGCGTTTTATTCAAAGTGAACTCGAAACAGTGTTGTGTTGTGCTCCGAATTGATCGCTAGACAACATCGACATCCCAGGCCTGGTGGATCCATCTCTACGGTCATCTCTCATCTTCTCAGTTCTCCTCTAAAGGTACAGTTGGTTCTTTTTCATTAAGTTCTACTTATAAAACGCATCTCCCTGTTATCGTTTGTGGTAACGTCTTTTGTAGTGTTTCCTTTACTAACGTGGATGTTAGTTGGTCCTCCAAAAAGGCACTAAGCTTTACAATCTCTCAAAACGCCCTCAATATTGAATAAGCTTATTATAATTGGGGGGTCAAATGATGAAATTGGGCAAGCAGAGAATAACAGTTGTAAAATCATTGACAAAGTTCTTAACGATGCAACTCATACTAATGTCATTATTTAGAGTCTTCCATTCAGACATCACACTCCTGGACTCAACAACAGGATTAGCTTCCTAACATTGATGTTGAACGGGTTGTGAAAAACCACGAACATGCAACCTTCTTGGACCTAAGCGGCCTCCCCCGTCATCTTTACACAACAAGACATGGGCTACATTTTAACAGACAGGGTAAAAGCTTCCATCATCAAAGAGATGTGCTACCCTGAGACTTACAAAAAGACTGATGTCAAGAATATTGTTGGTCAAAACTTAATCAACATCGTTGAGAAGGACATGTGGGAGATAATTAAAGAAAAAAAATTATTCTAGTGTAGCTTTTGCCCACACCATCTCTAATGACCTCAACCACGAAAGAAACATGACTGCTGGTGTTGCTGTTGTGTTTAGGAAAAGTTTTGGTAGACCACAATCTACAGATTTCATCAATATCAAGTTGATCCGACAGATTGTACAAAATGGGCCAACAGTTTACAGTCTTATTAGGAAGGAAAATTACAATGGGAAACCAACTAAAGAAACATATGATGAGGCATTCAAGCAATGCATCAAGGAATGTGAGAAGAACACCTTAATTTGTAGTCTCATGGGATGTGTGTGTGACAACATTCAACTTGATCACTTCTCTAGAAACATCATAAAGCTACATCAGAAGACCAATGTAACAGTTTGTATAGTCTTGAGCAATCAACCAACCTCCAGGAGAATTTTACGTAATGGACTGCCTCATTTTGTGTTTGTTGAGCAGCTTAAAGGCCATATCAATGATTATAAGAACAATTCAGCTATCACCACAACATCTATGACATGTCAAGATCATTTACTCACAGAGATAGCAACCAACGGGAGTCTACAAAGTCCCCTCCCTCAGAGTTGACTCGGCTCACCAGTGGTTCCTCCTAGGCTCGAGTACAGTGCTACTGTGAAAACATAAAAGTGCAAAAGCAGAGCAATGTTTGTCTGTTTGCACCTAAACATAACTCTACTAAAAATCTGATAATGTAACACTGGAAGATTGTATACATAATGATAGTAATTAAATAGATTTAAACTAAGTCAGCTAGACAATGACTATGTATCTGCTAATACCAACCACAAAACTAAAATAACAGACACACATAAACATCAGGCAAGTGGGAGCATAGATCACAATCCGACGGTGCAGGCTGAGAGGTGTGGAAGTTCAAATTTATTAAAAATATACCATCAAAACATACAGTGTTTATCAACAAGAATTGAATCATTAGAAATAACTCTTCAAGAGATTGACCCCGATATAGTTGTCCTTTGCAAACATAAAATGACGAGTATTGAATTAGAACGACTCAATGTCTCTGGGTACTCCTTAAGGGCTTCTTTTTCACGTAATGTATATGATGGTGGTGGGGTTCTTATATGGTCAAAACATAATATAAATATTTTAATTTACCATTTATTATAAATCTCATATATGTGCACTAAATGTTAAGTTTCTATCTTAAATAGTTTTAAAAAAAATATTTTGTAATATTTTTACAAAAATATTACAAAATACAGAGTTACGAAATATTTTGTAAAAAACATAAAAATCCGGTCAGACTGAAAACTACTGTCCATAGACCCATGTGTATATTGTGAAACATGCTTGTCTCGACCTAAGGAACAATCTTTAATGAAACCTTTCAGAGAGTTCCTGGGCACGCTTTATATATATGTTTTTAAATATACACTGAAAAAATAAAAGCGAAGCGTTATCCCTCCATTGAATCCAGTATAACCAGTAGCAGATGGCCGCGCTTCTTGCGTGACGTCACGAATCCAGCCTTGCGGCTTGGCCTGTTCATTTAGTGTGTCCTTAATTATAACCCATGATACATTTTTACTATTTATTTTTTTTTTTTTTTAGCTGCTAACACGAAGAAAAAAATAGAAAAATTTAAGGGATGCGTTCAACCGAGAATATAATAAAAAAATACCAACTCCCAAATCTGGGGATCCAGCTTTTTCCGCTCCAGTCTATATAGGAAAATGGCTACATTTTCATGCTATGCTTTTTGTTAAAGACATGGCTGAGCCTAGGTTAACTAGCTCAAATTTGGTGACTAGAAGTTCCGGATACTGACGTTTACAATCTTCCATAAAGATGATGGAACTCACCAGACAACGGTCTTTCTTTAAAAACAATGTTCTTTTCACATCTATCAGTGGCCTTTCTTTTCAAATACGGGTACCTCAACACAGAACTATCTAGAAACATCAGCTTCTGTCTTTTCTCTTTGTAGATCATAGTGAAACTGACTGTTTCGATAACATTAGCAATCAGTGTTGTCCGCAACACCATTCCACATTGGACGCAAAAATCTACTAAATATGGACGATCCCAGTGTGCCGCTTTATCGTTCTTGTCGCATCGCTCCTGTTGCCCACGTAATGACTTATTTATTATTGAATTTTAGCTCTATTTATATAGCTTGTATCAGTTAGCATACAGTATCAATTGAGGACAGTATATTAAGCGTACTATTTTGCATTATTAACTGCTATATTCGCCTTAAAATACCAACAACGTTGTGTCGGCGTCTCATAAGTAAGAATGCTATGTCTTGTTGCATGGCAAATAAAAATATTTTCTAATGTCATAGAATAACACATTCTTTTTTTTTTACATAAAGTAACTTTATTTATATTACGAAGAGTATTTAAGGAGGGAGAGAGGGTTCAAGCTAGATGCTATACCAGAGGAAACCCTAAGTGGAAATTTGGTGTAATCATTGGAAAAGAAGGAACATCCTTATATTTAGTAAAATTGGATAGTGGTGAGATTTGGCGGAGACATGTCAACCAACTGTTGAGCTCAAAATTTAAAGGGGGAGAAATGATAGATATTAATTAACATATGTTTTCTATAAGTTGTTTTTCTTAGTATCAGAAAACATATTTATCTCGTGTATATTAGTATGGTCATCAGTAATTAGGTTTACGTCTGTAAAGTGCACATTTGTACTTGGTTTAATTCTATTCTTGTTTGTGAATTTGTTTTTACTCATGCAAACTTGGGTAACATGGCCCTTCTTATTACATGAGCCACATATCTTGTTTACACATGGGCATATGTTCGCTCTGTGTTCTGGGTCTCCACAGCGATAGCATTTTCCTTTTAGAAAGGAAAAATCTGTTGGACGATCACTTGATCTGTATGTTTGTTTTTGTTTAGGGTTTCTTGAAAATTTGTTGCTATGTTTCATTTGATATGTTTCATGTTTAGTAGTACTTGTAGATATCATTACATTATCTGTTTTAGCCAGTTCAATACATGAAGCAGTTTCAACAATTTCTTTGAAAGGTTTAAGCTCTCTATCTTGTAATAACCTAGTCCTAATTTCAGTATCTTTTAGCCCTTTAATAAACTGTAGTCTTAATAGTTCATCACATATTGATTTCCCACATGAACAATTAAATTTACAATCTGTTGACAATTTTTGTAATTCTGTGGAGAATTCCATAACTGTTTCACCTAAATTTTGGTCTCTTGTAATGAATCTGTGTTGCAAAGCAAGTACACTAGCCTGTGGCTCCATGTGGTTTTTTAATAACGTTACTATCTCTTCATAAGTTTTAGACAAAGGGTCATCTGGTGCGCACAGGTCGTGTAACTTTTGGTGTACAAGGGGTGACAAAGCATGTAGAAGTGTAAGTCTTTTTAAAGTGTTGTCAGATATTCCCTTAAGTTTCATGAATATTTCTAATCTTTTTAAAAGTTGGAAAATTTTTCTTGTTCATCTAGTGGTACAAAGTTTAGGTTAGATAGAGGCAGTTAGGTTAGATCCTGAATTGGATAATTGAATGGTTTTCTCAACTGAGCTAACTTCACTTGTATCTTCTTGTAGGATATGTTCCAACCTAACTTTTAAGTGAATAAAAGTATCATCGAATTCACTTCTGTAAGTATTTTCATCATTTATGAAATCATCCTCAGTATTTAAATCAATTAAGTCTTGGATTGATGTCATCTTACAGTAAATTGAATGTAGTAGTTCTAGTCTTGATTTTGTTTCACTCACCTTTGCAGTAGTGTAGGTACCAATCCATTTGTTGCAGTTTGTCATTTGAATTTTCAAAGTTCTTCGTAGTAGTTTTAATTTCTTTAGTTTCTCTTCAACATTTTGAATACTTATAATGTCCTGAATGATTTGACTCGTCGCCATTGTCATATCTTGTAGTAATTAAATAATTTATAAAGAATTAACTTAGTAACTTTATTTCAGTAACATACGTCATGATAACACAGTAATGCAATGTTTGTGTTACCTAGCAACAACACATAATCAAAACAACTTATAGAAAACATATGTTAATTAATATCTATCACAAATTTAAACTGCAATTTTAAAGTGCAAATTCAAACTATAACTATTTTAATTCAATAAACAATAAATTAAAGAATTATTCAATTTAACAAATTATAGTTGTTAGCCTATGGTCTAGTACCATAATTATGATTGTCACATTTAGGTTGAGGGCCATCACAAAATTTATTTGATAAAACCAATTCCAATGAGGAAACAAGATTTGGTTTCATAGAGAAACAATAGAGTTCAATTCAAACATATACTTTTTCATGATTTGTACATAAGATTTTTGGACAAATACAGAATGCTGTCAATATATGAAAACTAACTTAATTTTATTAATTGGTAAATTACAGTAAAAAATCAGTACCTGCCACTAGGGATGGCCAATTGTAACAGCATCAGTTTGTTTGCATCAGTTGATACAATTTAACTGATGCGAAAAGTAACTGACGGTCGAGACCACCCGATGCAACAGGAAATGGATTGCAACAGAAACATATATACCGCTCGCCTGTTCTGTTTCATTTTGTATCAAGCAACACAACTGATGCTGTTAGTTTCAACAGCAACTGAATGCCGGAAGACCACTTTCTGTTACTTCGCATTAGTTAAATAAAACTGATGTGCGCTGGCAAATTGAACTGTTACATCATTTAAGCAAAAATAGCAGGTTGGCACATCCCTACCTGCCACTTTGTGAAAATTCTTCAAAATCATGCAAGGCTTTTGCAGTTAAAAAGTTTTTTAGGTGTTTTTAAAACAATTTGAAATCTTTAATTAAAAATATTTAATTGGAACTTTGTCCATAAATTTTATACCTGCAGAGCTCAGTTTTTTATTATAAAACTCTAAAGAATGTTTTTGTATTTCAAATTTATTTCTATTTCTAGTATTGTAACTGTGATTGGTCCCTAACATTTGTAACCTGTCACCGTTAGTTTTAACAGTCATTATTGTATGCAGGATTTAAAGTCCATGCATTGTTATGATTCCCAATTCAGCAAACAAACTTTTAACAGACTCCTGTTCACCAATATTCATAACTGTGCATATCGCCTTTTTTTGCAAGAGTAAAATATTTTGTAAATTTTCGTTGCTTATAGCCCCGTACAACTCTATTCCAAAGGATATGTGTGAATGTATATGAGCAAAGTAAATGCTTTTTAGTATTTCTTTTGACAAGAAAATGGACATTGACCTCAGAGCATACAAAGCCTGATGAAACTTTTTTATGCAAGCCCTGAATATGTTTATCCCACGATAAATTTTCATCTAATATTAATCCTAAAAATTTGGTGGCTTCTAATTTTTTAATGTTGTTATTATCTATCCTTATCTTTACTTGAAATTTATTTTGGTTTTGTCGAGTAGGCCTATTAAAAGCTATGACATTTGTTTTATCAAAGTTAAGTAATACATTTTTGCTATTAAATATTTCTTGAAGTTTGATAATGTTGTTTCTCGCTTCATTTTTAATATTTAATATTATTAAAATATATAAAAGTGCTGGCTTGATGCTAACCCTTTTAAATAACAAAGAAACAATACAGATCCAAGAATGGATCCTTGAGGAATTCCATGTTCAACTTTCTGTAACGAAGACTTCACAACTGATAATTGATTAAATTTTGTTATATTTGCTACTTCTACATATTGTTATCTGTCAATATATGAAGTAAACCATTTTAGAGCAACTCCAGATATTCCCAGATATTGTAAAATTTGTTACAATATACTATGGGGAATGCTTTCAGATGCTTTACAAAGGCCCATAAAGATGCCCACAACGCCATCACCTCTGCCTATAGCCTTTTTCTGCCGTATATTCTTGATGGAATTGGTTAGGTTGTAAATAGAAAGTCATTTTCTAGTAAAATTCCACAAATTTAATTTTCATTAAGAGCGCTTTCGCCGGTTAAGGCATCTTCAGTTGTAAATACAGTACAGTATAAACAGAAAACATATATGAATAAAAATAACAAAAAAAAATCACATGTAAAACATTAAATACTAGTTAAATTTAAATTAAGTGGCTAAGTTTCATAAGAATTATTATGAATTAAAATATGGTTATAGTTTTCAATTTTCGATGAGATTTCACCTTTAACTAAAGGTAAAAATATGTTACTAAAATTTAGAGACGGTTGGGAAATACATTAATCTTTCAAAACTGCCATTCATGCACTTTCAATTTGGTTTCTTTTGGTTAAAGAAAGAGTTCTATTAAAACAACACTTGTAGAATTAAAATTTATATAATGTTTTTCATTAATAGCATGTTCAACTAATTTTGATTTTTCTATAATTTCTTTTTTATAGTTGTAAATATGTTCATTTATTATTGTTGAAATTAGTCTTGAAGTTTGACCTTTAAAAGTTTTATTGCGATGACAATCAATTTTATATATTACATTTTTTGTTTTTTGTTGTTTATTTTTCGGTTTTAATTTAGTTAAATGAATTCTTAGATTGTTGGACGAATTAAATACAGTTCGGATGTTAAATTTTGAATTAACTTAAAGAATTTTTTCAGATATTCCTTTACATATGGAATCGTAACTGTTAGAGGTTTCTGCTGTTCACAATTTTCATTTATAGTGGAGCTGTTTTTTTCTTTTTTTTTTTTTTTCTTTTTCAGTAATTCCTCTAGGATGATAATTTTTAATAAACAGATCTGTTGTATCTTTTTTTCCAAGTATTTTGTCTTTCTTATCTGTGACTAATGTATCGATCCTTTTAAATAAACTTTGTACAAGACCAATTTTAACATGTTGAGGATGGTTTGAATTATAATTTTGTTTTCATTTATCTTAGTAATTCAAAAGTCCAGAAAAGGAGTTTCTCCATTAACTTCATGTTCAATAGTGAATTTTATTGTCTTATTTTATTTATATAAGTTAAAAATTCATTCTGTATGTTCAATTTTTCTTCCCAAACACAAAAGATATCATCAATTTATTGGTTAAGTTAACCCAAGATAACTTAACCAAATTTTGGGTTTCGTATTTTTCCAATCTTCAAAAACAATATTTTCAAAATGATCCATAAAAATATTACTAATTATAGGACTGAGTACACCATGTTAGGAAGACCTGAAACTTGATTGTAAAATGTTGTTTCTTTTTGAAAATAATTATGGCTTACATATACAGTGAGTAGTTCCATTATGCAATCAACAGAGAGGTTTGTTCTTGTTTTAAGACTATTGTCATTTTTTAGGAGTGTTTTAATCAAATTTAAAGCTTCAGGTACAGGTACATTTGTAAATTGACTATTGATGTCATAACTAACCATAATGTCACTGGATATAATAGAAACTTCTTTGATTTTGGTAATAAAATTTTCAGAGCTTTTAATGTAAGATTGAGCTTGTCCAAACAACAGATTTATGATTGGAAAATACAGAAAAATCACAATTAGTTGAACATGCTATTTATGAAAAACATGATTTAAATTTTGATTCTACAAGTGTAGTTTTAAAAGAACCTTTATGGACCAAAAAAACCAAATTGAAAGTGCATGAATGGCAGTTTTGAAAGATGAATGTATTTCCCAACAGTCCCTAAATTTTAGTAATATATTTTTACCTTTAATGAAAGATGAAATCTCATTGAAAATTGAAAATTCTAAACCATATTTTAATTCATAATAATCCTTATGAAACTTAGACACTTAATTTAAATTTAACTAGTATTTAATGTTTTACATGTGATTTTTTTTGTTACTTTTATTCATATATGTTTTCTGTTTATACTGTACTAGCTGTACCCCGCTTCGCCGGTCATAATATTGAGTTTGATTTAGAACCTAATAGCTGAAAGAATTCGAGCATTTTTGCTTCTTCTACCAATATTAGATTTTTTAGGAGGCATGTCATAAAAAGTAAACTGCAAAACAAATAATTATTTATTTTTTATTTTCACGTTTCACCACATGTTTTAATTACCGAGGAAAAAAGGTTAACACCAAATATTGATCACCTGATCAAGTAAAAGTAGTGTGTGCTACACTCTCAAGGTGAAATGTATAACTACAATAAATCAAAACATATACAGTACTGTTGTTGTGAGAACTTCAATCTGCTTATGGCATGTGAAACTACATTAAACCACACAGTCATATGTTTTTTGTAAACAATTCAGATTCTCCATTTGAATAACATGGGATCTTTAGGAGCCCGTGGGGCGGAACCCTGTGGACGGATCTGCATCAAACTTCACAGAAACCATCTCGGGAGTATACAGGACAACATCCTAAAGTTTCATGGCGATCGGTTGGATGGTTTGGCAGCGCATAAACTTCAAACATATATATATATATATATATATATATCCTCTTTTATAAATATAGATTTACAACTGAAGATGCCTTAACCGGCAAAAGCGCTCTTAATGAAAAAAAATGTGTGGAATTTTACTAAAAAATTACTTTCTATTTACAATTGTCTATAGCGTCAACAATTGTGTCAACAAAAGTCAATGCCAGCTGTCATATCAGATTTTCCAGTTCTAAAATCATGATGATCATCATCAGATAATTAGTAAGAGGACAAACCATAACTTGTTTGAATATTTTAGATTACGTTGGGGCTACCGATAATGGTCTATATTAGTAAGAGGACAAACCATAACTTGTTTGAATATTTTAGATTACGTTGGGGCTACCGATAATGGTCTATATTAGTAAGAGGACAAACCATAACTTGTTTGAATATTTTAGATTACGTTGGGACTACCGATAATGGCCTATATTAGTAAGAGGACAAACCATAACTTGTTTGAATATTTTAGATTACGTTGGGACTACCGATAATGGTCTATATTAGTAAGAGGACAAACCATAACTTGTTTGAATATTTTAGATTACGTTGGGGCTACCGATAATGGTCTATATTAGTAAGAGGACAAACCATAACTTGTTTGAATATTTTAGATTACGTTGGGACTACCGATAATGGCCTATATTAGTAAGAGGACAAACCATAACTTGTTTGAATATTTTAGATTACGTTGGGACTACCGATAATGGTCTATATTAGCTGGATCCAATTAATTTCCTTTCTTAAAAACTTTTTATTTTACAAATTTTTAATTTTTCAGGAAAATACCAGACACAAAAGAAGAATTTATTACGTATTAATGGCTTGATTAGGTGACTTACAGATTGTTTAATTACAGATATAGGAATTTCGTTGTATCCCGCTGAATACTTGTTTGGAAAAGATAATATAATTTTCTTTAACTCATCTTCACTGAAAAGTTCTGCAAACAAATCACTTTTCTATGAAGTGTTCTGATCTGAAGTATAATAACAATAAATAAAAATAGCAATATATCTACGAACAGAAAATAGATCGTTCTGTTGTATGTTGGGTATTAATATTTACAATCATAAAATAATTAGTCATATTATTTAATTATATATAATTAATGCTTCATACAAACTTTATTTGCGTATGATGAAAGAAATAGTGTAGTTAGGAATGCTGTAAATAGGTATATATAAAGTAGTTGGGTGAGGGAAGGATTTCTACAGTGGATCAAAGGGCAGTCAGTTAGTCATGTTTATAGGTAAGAGGAGAGGTGCACTCTTTCACATTACATACTTGTGTTGACAGCTGTAAAATAAGACAATAATTAGTTATTGCGTATCTAATAATGAAAAATCTATTGGTTTTTCAGAGTTCAATAAATAAATAAATCTATCATAGACATTCACTAGAGAGCAGACAAACTTATTTATTAACATGCAATAGTGAACAAAAACAGTGTGACATATTTCAGAACAATGCTGAGGCATAAATCCTTTGTATTAGATACACGTTGTCGAAAATAAACAGCTGGTAAGCTAAGCATAATTATTTTAACAATATCTAATCCCTAAAATCTCTTAATTAATATTCTTCTCTTAGGTTTTCTATCTGAAGATAATAAATCGATAGCTGAATATGCCAACAATGTTGAAGAGTTGTTTGCCACAAAAACATGTGAAGCATATCTAGCGGCTGCCCGTAACATTATGAAGAAAGACCTCCATGATGTCAAGCAGGTTGGCCCAGTAAGTTGCGTTATTAATTATATTCTGTTCTTTGTAATATGAGGTTGGCTTAGCTTAAACTCTATTAGATCTAAGAAATAAAAATTCAGTTTTTACTAAATCATTATTACGGTTAGCCATTGGCCCTGACCGGAGGTGACCCTCTGAGTGATCCAGTACTTGCATGAAGCTCGCCTGCCCGGTCACTGGTGGTGGTTCGGAAGTCACCCTTAAGCCGATGGTCCCCAGGTTAAGTGTTAGCGGGGGCTTCTTAAC
This sequence comes from Stictocephala bisonia, assembly GCA_035578905.1. Taxonomy (NCBI): domain Eukaryota; kingdom Metazoa; phylum Arthropoda; class Insecta; order Hemiptera; family Membracidae; genus Stictocephala; species Stictocephala bisonia. The sequence continues at coordinate 2,818,659 of JAQJVL010000047.1, forward strand.
CCTAACTTCACCTGGTAAAATAAGACGATCTTTAACTTTTAATATATCAGAAAACATTTTTATTGTTTCTACTAGTAGCTCTGCCTGGAAAATTGTATTAAGTATTTTGAAGCCATAGAACAGGTTTATAAGTTTATATTATTTGATAAAACATACATATTTTATTTATACATATATGTATATATATTATTTTTTTACTTCACTTCGCCAGTTGATGTGGACCAGCTGCAGTCCTGTGTGAACTTTATTCAACATGTGATGTACTGACCATTATTTCAAATGGGGATTTGAACTTTGGACCTTACCCTCCGCAGTCCAAATCTTTAGTCACTAAGCCACCACACCAGCAAAAGAATAAATACATTTAACATATGAATTTACTCTACATTCATTTATTTCATTATTACCAAAGAACAATTTATCTAGCTTTCATGAAATTATCTCATCATATTATAGTAATTTTCTCATTGTTACAATTTGATGTTGATAAATCTTTTTAGTATGGGTAGGAAATACTCCTATTGTTAGTGGCAGGAGCATTAGCTGATAAAACATTGCAGCGAGTGTTAGTGACCACCACTTCATGTGTGAGGCTTTGTTATTAATGTACTATTTGACACATTCTTGTATTGAATACATGTTTTACTGATTACTTCAGTGTACAAGTTGTATAGGGTTTTCTCAGGTAAAAATAAAACTATAAAGGTTAAACTGTTTATAATAAAAATATCCAATCCAGATAACCCATTTAGTGATTAGTAGTGTTTGTTGTTATTTCTTGCTTGTAAAATTACTCTATGCAAAGTAGTGATATTAGACAATTATTAACTGGTAGTTAAAGTTATACTGGAAGTAATATAATGGTATAGACGATATATAAAGAAGAGGAATGCACCCACCAGCAACTTGGACCCTGAGTAGAGATACGTTGTTCAAATGTTCATAGTGAAGTTTTTCAAAACAAAATTAAATATTTTGTAGTCTCTATATATTTTTATAAAGTATGACAGATTTGTCAAAATATAGCTTATTTGATATTACTTGGACAATCCTGCACGCTACGTATGCCAATCCCGTCGCTCGCTGTGCTTGTTACACATTGGCCTGTAACTTTAGACTACAAATAATAGTAGGTTAAGTCTAAGAGTACTATTTAAGAATCACAAGACTAATTATTTACAGTATCTCACTCACTTAACTTGCGTTGCTACCTATTTATTAGTATAAACACCCAATGGCAAACAGTAATACTAACTAATCCTTGTAACAACAAATCTTTCAAAATAAGTCCAACACATTTGACACATTCTTGCCTATTAGTCCTAACAATTTCATTGCCAATTATTGTAGTACCAACAATGTTCTGCTTAATACATTTGTCTTACCAGTGAACCTCCGTACATGCATGAATAGTGGTTAGTGGTTGCAAATGAGTGTAGTCATTGTTATTAACTAAGGTTGACTGTTTCTTAGAAAGAATCATTTATTAATAGCTCAATAACCAGGGCAACTAAGGAATCTGAATCGTCTTGATGAGAATTTTGGCAAATTGACCAGCCTGATACTCAGTTATCTCCCTTGTATTCCCTGAATGCTTAGTACAGGGACATCCCACATGAACACCCCTGCTGACTTCATAAGTAGTGTTCATATTGATGGCAACCATTGTGAAGACACCGTGTGTTTGTGTGTGTTAAGGGGACTGAAAATAGAGCCTAAACTCCCCACAACACGTAGCCCCCAAGTTGATGGGTTACAGCAATATGTCAAGGGGCTGGTCAATTTTACATCAACAATCAGGGTGATAAGTTTGTTAAACATATATTTTGACTGCAATATTCATCAGCTTTAGTCTGACTTTCTACTACAGTAAAACCCCGATTATCGGAACTTCGGTTATCAGAAACTCGGATTATCGGAAAAGGACCAAGGAAAAAACATTTAATACCATCAATCAATTGTTTGTTTTTTTTTTGAAGATGTGTGCACTATGAGGATTGAAAGCGGTTGAAATAACATGAGTCAACCTCCCTATAGTCCTAGGTCAAAGTCCAGTTCCTGGCCGAAAATAAAAACAATAGGTCAACAATCAGTTCGTTTTTGCCAACAGACAAGTGAAGTGCGGTAATATTTCTGTTCAGTTCAGTAGTTCGTATACGATTTTAATAGTTTTTTAATCAGTTTATTCTTAGTATTTTTTGTGTTTTTGTCAGTAAGTTAAAAGTGTCAGTGGTGAGGAATCCACACCAACTGATGTACTATTAATTAAAGGATGGCGAGACATCACGGCTAGAAAAAGACATGGCCATTCGAATTATCGGAAACAGCCTTAGCCCCCTTTATTTCCGATAATCTCAATATAAGCTATATTATATGAAAAACTCAATATAAGCTAATCACCAGCGAGTGTGTTTTCCTCTAGAAAAAATAGTCAAAGCTATGCTTAGCCTAGGTCTTGCTGAGGAGGGACTATTCTCATACAGTAACAATCCTCATCATTAAGGTTATTTTTCTTACTATACATGTTCTACTTATGACAATCAGAAAAAGAAAAAACACAACTTTATTAATGCCATGACCAGAATTTGATGGATTGTGGTACTGAATTTATGAATGAATTCAGTTCCTCTTTTAATGACCTACAGTTCCTTCTCATTTTATTATCGTTATATACTTAAAATTAGCAGAACATATCTACATTAAAGGAAAATAAACCAATGCTATGACCTAATTAAAGCATTTTTTAAAGTCTAAAAAAACCTCATAATTACATATATTATAATGTCTATTTGCATATATTTCCTTTTTATCTTTTCCTTAAAGCTTCTAATGTAAGTTTTTCTCCTATGAGCACTTGTTAGTTAAACTTCTCGATAAAGTGACCAACCGAGCAGAGTTTAGTTTGCCATCATATTGAAATGATACAGCCTCTCATCACTTTGATGTCTTTGGCGGAATGCTGTAGCAAATACAGCTTTCAATAATAAAAGTTCAATATCAAAAATAGGATGTTAATTTAATGTTCATTATGGTTTGAATTAAAGAAATTTATTTACAATTGCATTGTATTGAGAGGAAATGTGGCTACCAATTTTTTGGAGGTGATAGTCTAATGATCAACTTTTAAAAATATCCTATCATTAATCAGCCATTTAACATATTTAGCCACCATTTTTCGCAGACTGCTACTAGCTTGTACTCACAGAAGTTAATAATAAATATAATTGCCATAATAAATATAAAAGCATTGAGAGTAAAGCATCCGAAGTTATTTTCTGTGATTTTTCGAAAACATTCGATATAATGGATACAACAATTTTATGAAATAAAATGGAACTCATGGCATTCCATTATATCTTACTTTAAAGACAGATATTAAAGAGCCAAAATTACTAAAAAGGGACAAAAATGTTTTTTTCTTGCTGGAATATTGACAAAATTGGCTGTCTCCAGGACTCAATTGTGGGTCCTATTTTATTTTTTATATTTGTTTCTGACTTTGCTTCTAGTGTTTAATTAGGCGCAAGCTTATGTAACCTAATTAAATATGCAGATGATACTTCCGCTGCAAATTTAATTCAGAGCCAAGGATATAGATACACTCCAGTCCGAAACAAAAACCTGTTAAAAACAACCACACTATTGGTTCTCTGTAAATGGACTGAAATTAAATGATTCAAAAACACAGTCATTCACATTTTAAAACTCTAAAAACAAAACTATATAAATTCAAAATAATTTCAACAAAACAAATGTTGTAAAATTTCTTAGAGTACCTATTCATTCATACCAAACTTTCCTTTAATTTTCACTTTGACTAAATTGCTAAAAGTCTTAATTCTTCCTGTTTCTTCCTCAAAATTATATCTGATTATGTTATCTTAGATTACCTTATCCATCCGAATTAGATTATCTTAGAAACAATCAATGCCATATTTCATAGCATTATGACATGTGGGTTAGTTGTATGGGGTGGCACTTCAGCGACAAATCTCAACAGAATTTTTATGGTACAAAAGAGAGCCATCATAATCATAGACCAAAAATCATAATGAGCAATGCAAATATTTTTTTATGGCAATAAAAATATCAACCCTTCCCAGTACGTACTGTATATTTTTGAAATTTGCAAGTTTTACTTAAAACATAAAATGTAGTTTACTTATAAATATGAAAATAAATACAATACCAGAAGAAAAATAGTCATTTACCCAACCTACCATTCCTCGATTTTGGAACATTCAATTGCTTACATGTTATGTAGACTCATGAATAAAATCTTTAAAGCAAATGTAATCACGGTTAACAAATTATTTCCTTAAAAAGTGTTTAAAAACTCTTGTAAATCCTATTACACTATTAAGAAATTTTTTTAAAATGACATAGTTAATGACTTATTAATGATTTATTGTACTTTGTTTAGTACGAGGCGTGTTTTTAAAGTAAGTACCGTTTTTAAATTACGCAGCGCTGCGGTCGCCGTTTAGCACATGCACGACGTGTAGCCACATCTGTTGGGAAGCCACAGACGCCATTACTGAACCATCTGATCGAGTCTACATTTGTTTGGGTGATTTTAAGACGACTCCACCTATTGAGAATCCCGCCGACTGCAAAGTGCGTGCTGTAATACGGTTTCTCTGTGCTCAAGGCTTCAAAGCAGTTGACATTCATCGCCAAATCAGTGAAGTGTATGGTGAAAACATTATGAGTTATGGAATGGTTCGGAAATGGGTTAGGGCCTTTAAAGATGGCCGTACAAACTTTCACGATGAGTAACGAAGTGGGCGACCTTCAGTCATTACCGATGATCTGATTCAAAAAGTGGACTCTAAAGTGAAAGAGAACAGACGATTCACAATTTCGTCCTTAGCTGAAACGTTTTCTGCTGTCTCAAGAAGAGTCTTTACGAAATTATGCCCGAACATTTAAATTATCGGAAACTTTGTTCACGCTAGGTGCCAAAAATGTTGACTGATGAGCACAAAACCAAAAGATTGGGCAGTGCATTGAGTTTTCTTAAGCGGTACAGTAACGAGTGGGATGATTTTTTAGGCTATATTGTCACAGGCGATGAAATGTGGGTAGCCTACGTTACACCGGAATGGAAGCAACAATCAATGGAATGGCGGCATTCATCATCCCCTAGGAAAGTGAAATTCAAACAAACAATTTCTGCTCAGAAAATCATGTGCACTGTGTTTTGGGACAGAAAGGGTGTGTTGCTGGTAGATTTTTTGCCTCGCGGTGACACGATCAATGCAGCTGCATACTGTGAGGCTTTACAAAAACTGCGTTGCCCAATTCAAAACCAAAGGCGTGGCATGCTGAGTGCAGGTGTTGTTTTGCTCCTCCACGATAATGCCCGGCCACACACAGCAAATCAAACACTTGTCACTTCTTTTGGCTGGACCACCCTCCATACAGTCCCGATCTAGCGCCGAGCGACTACCATTTGTTTCTGCACTTGAAGACGCATCTGGCGTGGCAGCGCCATTCCGATGATGACAAAGTAAAAATGACTGTGAAGCAGTAGTTGTCTAATCAGGCAGCAACCTTCTTTGACGATGGCATACAAAAGCTGGTCCCAAGATATGATAAGTGCCTTAATATTAATGGGAATTATGTGAGAAGTAGAGTAAAGTATGGCTTTTCAAGTGAATAAATTATTGTTGTAAAAGATTTACTTTTTGTTTTTTTACATCAAAACGGTACTTACTTTAAAAAAAAGCCTCGTAGCTAAGAAAATTACTTTTCTCATGTACAGCCTTGTATTTAAAGAGAAATTAAGAAAAAAACTTTTACACAGAAATGGCTTTTGAATCCATACTTGAGTTGTTATTGAGATTACTAGGATAGATGGCAGGAAGGGAATTAAACACCTTTGTGAGTGAAACTTGTCAGTTTATATTTATACAACTAAGTAGTAGCAGGTCATTATTTCTAAATATCTATATTGGTATATTTATGAGAGTTATTAACCTTTTCAAAATATTTTAGGTAGAGAGCAGTGCACCTTCTGACCTGGACATAACAGCACACCTTACAGAATTGAGCCCGTATACATTCCAGTTCCCAACTTGTCAGATCAGGTAAGTGCAAGGCAAACAACCAGTTATTTCACTGACTCCTTGTAGTGTTAGCTATGCTGTGATATTATTTATCTTACCTGTTTTATATTGAAATTAATATGTACAGTAATTATTAATTACACACAAAAATGTAATTTATCATATACGTTCAGAGAGATAATGCATTAATATTTAAAATGTATAACTTAACACTTCACTGCTGATCAAATATTATGTCCTTTATCATATGCTGAAACTTGAAACTATATATGTCATTTCTGAATGCCATCTAATAAATAACAACAACAAAAATAATTACTAGTAACTAAAAATAAATACACCTCACAAATCATACAACCTCCAAACACAAATGTACAGTATTCAAAACAATCATACTTTAAACAATTGGCAGTAATCATCTGTAAATTCCATGAAGCACTAGTGCGTTGTCCGCATACCTACAAGGTCAACTCGACATATAAGCGTGTTTCCCAGAGTGAACGTTTTAAACCCCATCTTAAGCTTCAAAATAAAATGCCAGGATAGAATATATTTATCACTTTAATTAGTAGGTATCGACATCTTAAAATCTTCTCTGTTTACAAATGTCTTACAGATAAGCTTCGCTTTATCACTTTCTGATAAAACAAAATCCAGAACCCGCTACCTGACCCTCAGAAAATTCATTCCAAGTTATCTGACCCATCTATCTTATGTGCCCTAACAAAAGCAGTTGCCTCGTTCATATCCTTACAAAACATTCATCTGAAACTTGTTGTTTTCATCTCCGTATCCTATTTTAGGTTAAACCACTTTAAATAATTATGGGGTTATTTTTATTTAACAAATAATATCCAGTAATTGATTAGATAATAATATTTCTAAGTAAAATGTAAATCAATATTATCATTGTTGTTTGTATTGAGCAACAATAGTTTTACCATTATTATAATTTGTTTTAGTTAACTTATATTTGTTCAGCAGAAACTTTATATTTTTTCTCAGAGTTTGCCAGTAATTTTAAACTTAGGTATTCTCTGTGTCTGTGTATACGTGAATTAATGGCTCGCTTGCCCAGGTTGCCTCTGGCCACTTAACCTTTGACCCCTCTCACACCCCAGGCACGAACGTCTTCCCTCTCTCCTCGCCAAAAATCTGCCACACACTTTACCCATATCATAAATATCCAAGAGCAACTCCTATTAATACCCAGATTTTTGGTTTTAACATTTTGATAAATTTTTAATAGTTTTTAATACAGGTGTACGATGTAGAAAGATTATTTCAATTCGATGCATCGATGCAATTTGAAAGAACTTCAATTTGATGCAATGCAACTCAATCATACAGGAATCATAGTTTTAGAAGCAGTAGAGTAACTATAGATTCTTAGATATGAGACGCCAACACAACTTTGTGCGTATTTTAAGGCGAATATGAATGATTACATGAGTTTAGGATGAGTGTGGATGACCTGTGTAGTCTGGTTAATAACTGAGTTTGACTGTTCCTCAGAAAGGACCATTTATTAATAGCCCAATAACCAGGGCAACTAAGGGACCTCCAGCTTTACGTGGTTGTCTGTAAAAAATGTAGTGTTGGTCTGATTTTCAGCTAATTGATTAGCCTTATGCTCAGTTCTCTCCCCTAACAGACACTGATTACCTCCAGAATAACACCAACATGGACACCCCAGACTTCCCTAGTAGTGTACATCAATGGCAACTATTGATTTAAAGTTACATACTTGCATAGATAAATAAAACTTACTTTATCACAGCATTAAAAAAAGTTAGCGTGATACTTTGTATTGTTTGACATTTGTAGCTATTAGATTGCTTATTATACTTATATATATATAAAAAGAATAACACTTAGCAATCTTTGAATAATTGAATAATTGAAAATTAAAAATACCAAAAAAGATTGCTAAGTGTTATTCTTTTTATATATATATAAATTAAAAAAAGCATCATTTTAGTATTGATTTAAATATACAAACCCATGATTGTTTCGCCAATACATTAAAATTAATAAAAAAAGTATCAAAATATTCAGTAAAATGTAATTTATTGAATACATTTAGTTTTCATAGTAATTTTAATTTTAACATTTTGCAATACAACGCTTGAAAATACATGTTAATAAAGTTGTTTTTAATATCCAGTGAATTAACAAACTTTTTTGAATACAAATTATTTTGATTAATGTATTTTAGAACATAGTGCCGACAGTCAACAGGGAACGAGAATCATCAAAAATGTAACACATGAAATTTATAAACGAAAATAAGATATGATTGTTTTTTGTATGGGTTGCTTTTGGTAAAAAGGATGGACTGTAGAGGCCACTTCCACTATACATGAATGGGTGGGTGGAAGGACCACTACAGAGGTCAGCTGAGGGCATAGCATGGGAGATTTTCTGTAGAGCATCAATGCCAGTAGATGAATCCCTTTGCTTCTGCAAGTGACGAATATGATCAGTAAGCCAGGGAGCTGGTCCTTTAGTAGCTCCCTTTTTAATTATTGGAGGAGGATTATCAAATATATTATTTAAAAGAAAGTTAAAATTGTCTACCATGAAATTAATATTTCATATTCCATATAATAATATGGATGTCCTAGATGTTCATGTTTGGATTACTTGCATCATATTCGTCAATACTCGCAGAAGCAAAAGGATTCAGGTTTTCATCATGCTAAAAGGACATCATATACTCAGGACTGGGCTCTTTATAAACAGCTAAGAAATAGAACCAATCAGAAAATAAGAAATTGTTGGATTAGATTTGATTATAATTCTTTTTCTCTAAAATGTCTTACAAAAATATCATTATCCAAACTCAAGCAGTTAGAAATTGGACAATCCAAACAAGAATCACTATTCTTTTGATATAACTCGCCCACAATAATTTCTTTATAAATATTCTTATTTAAGTTGCTGGTGCAGGAATTTATGTTACAGAACTTGAGAATACCTCCTCAGTGGTTTTGGACCATCGGTTCTCTTTTGCACATGTAACAGAGGCTGACATTTCAATTATAACTTACTGTGAGATGATCATGCTAGTCCTTACTTCAAACAGCTTGGTGTTTTGAAATTAAGAAATCTCCATAAATATTTTGTCCTTATGTCCTTACTTTGTTGCATGTTATCTTAACATCAAACTTCCATATTTCTCTCAGAAATATATAATTTCTAGTCCCCAATTAGTTCTTGTAACAAACAAAGAGGAGCTATCTTCTATTGATTCTGCAAGAAAACTGCAATTTTCATTAAAAAAATGTTTAGTTACTTTTAGTTAAAGCTACTGCATCATTTTTGTTATATGGAATTTTCTTCCTGATTTGTGGGCAATCAAGCATGTGAGCAACCTGTGTATGTACTTAAATAGTCAACATTTTATTCATTACCCATATTGTATTATGTAAAATTACTCTGTTAAGTTATTTTGATCTTGTTTTCTTTTGATTTATTTTTGTTATTGTTGATATTTTTATTGTATGTAAATGTAAGCAATTTTTCTATGGTTAAGTGTTCGAGAGGACTAAATATTTCTAACTTGACCATGCCATTTACATATAATAAATATTTATTTTTTTATTATAATTTATATTTTATAAAACTTGTCCGTGTCTCCTCAAATTTAATTTGCAAACTTCAGAAACAACATTGTTCTACCTACTAAATTGATTCCACTTCTGTATGACCATGGCCATTGAAATAATGAAAAGTTTAGAAATGCATTATTTGATTTTATTGTTGCAGCAAAAGTACAGAAGAACTGTTAGATTTGGTTAGTGATATATTAAAAGAGGTACCACAAAATACTGACACATGTGCTGTACGCCTCTTTTACACAGCTAGAAATATTTTCACATTGTACTGTGATATTGTTCCCGAGTTCCATAGTAGACTGCTCAGTACCATTCCCCAACAATCAGGTAAGGAGTCATGAATGCTAGATATTGCTATCTGTTTGCTAAATAACTAAGATCATTTACAACGAAATGTCAGTTAGCCTACGTCAATGTATTAGTTAGCTGGAGCTTTTTCTGTCTAACTACAGTTCCCACATCCGCTTGTTTATCAATGATTATTATGTTGCCAGTTTATGTTGAAACCCATTTATTATTGTTGTCTGCATATGCGCTTTAACATAGTCTGTCATATGTTCAAAATGACCATCATTGGTGGAATCAAGGAATGGACTATGTTGAATCACTTTTGCACGGGAGTAGGAAGATGCAACTACTGGAAATTTAAGTGGGGAATGGCAAATGATCAGTCATGTGATTGCGGAGTCAAAGTTTAAACTATGAATCACATAGTTAATGAGTAATAAATGCCCATTGCGTTCTTTTCAGGGGGGATTAGCTGGTCTTCATTCAATCGGAGAAGCAGGTGTTGAATGGTTAAGAAATTTGGGTTTAGCTCTGTGACGGGATATCAATATTTAAACACTAAGACACAAGTACTTTATACTGTAGATTTTATTTTATTTAGATATTTTTATCTGTGTAATATTTTCAATGTTTTATAAGTTTTGTTAGCTAGCCTATGAAAGCCATGCAATATTGTTCAAAGTTCAAAATAAGTCAATAAGTTCAAAATAAGTTGTTGAAACTCCAAAGATGTTGTTTTGAGGATGCAAATACTCAACTGAGACCAAAGAAAAGGAAACATTGCACTACCGAATGTCATGTTGGTTTATAAATTTACCTCTGTTTTGAGGACTACCATACCAAACGAGTATTCTAAGAAAAAATTGAAACTTTTTATACTAAAAATATGTTCTTTAATCATTTACAACATCAATAAAAACTACTTATCTATTGCTATAGTTTTCAAGAAATTTCATTTTTTACTCCTACTTGACATTTAATGGTTCATTAGTTTAAATCTTTTTGGGTAAGATATCTTTTTTTAGTGCTTTTACAGAATGTTGGTACTTCTTAAAGTGCATCCCCTCAAGATGTAGTTATCAATTTAAGAGTAGATGTCTGCTTTTTCCATAAACTACTTTTACCAATTTTGATTCATTATAAAGATATAAGGTATCCTGTCAAGTAATTTGCAAGTGTTCTCTTTTTTATGCTTTGTTCCATTTTCATTTATTATGAAAAAAACTTAAACAATGAAATAAGAGAAGCTGAACCCTAGATCTAATGCATGATCTTGTCAATTTAAATTTATGTTCAAACTAAATATTAAATATCAAATTGGTTCTTCAAAGCCTTCCAGGATTAATGTTAATTCATGTTAAACTTTTGTTCACATGTCCAAATCAGGTATGTGCCTTCAATTGCAAAAATGTAGGGTTAGACACAAGACAAAATATGATAGCTCCATTAAAAAAACTGTGATCTCAAAGATGACATGTTGGTTCCCAGCAATTCTCCACAACAATGCCATGTACTTGGCACACCAGCTGATGTTCCTTGGGCCCAGACATCGTGAATTGATGCCCCCTTGTCTTGAAGGACACACAGCTACATTTGTAGACCTGATAGACTCTCTGCGGACCTTGGCTTCCAGTGTCTTAACCAACCATCTGCAAGCTCAGAAGAAACAAATAATTGACACCTTAAGAGACTCAGGCAAGTTTAACATAGTTCCTTGTAGTCTTAACATTTGTTGAGTCCAATTAGCACGAGAAACATTTCTGAATGCATTTTAATTATATGAATATTTTAATGATTTTCTTTAAATTAAAATGTCATCAAAAGTAAGGAAGTTAAAATGATATCAAAAGTAAGCATAGTTTTGAATATAGGATTGTTCAGCAGGCCCGAAATAAAAAAAGACTGTTTTTCAACGATCCTTTGTTTACGTTGGCCCGAAATGCTACAATTTACTACCAGCAGAGATTGCTTACCTGTAATTTTACTTATAAGAGATTGTGATATTATCTTAGATAAATCAAGTATTTCTGATTGAAATAAGTTAGTACATAAAGAATTTTTAAAAAAATATTAATAGTTTTAATAAAATTGTGTTGATTAAAATTAATTGTTTTGTCGATCGTAGTTTTATAAAGGTGGTTTATACAAAATATATAGTGGAATCTAACATGGTATATGAATATTATGCCTAAAATTGACTTGTAATGGTGTAAAACAGCATTGACAGTTATTAACAGCTGTTTTGTGTGCACACACAAGCTAGTTTATTATAAGTTGTAATTTAAAAATTTTGGCTGTAATGTTTGTCTGTCCATTATGCAGATAGGATGTCGGGAAGTGCCGCGAGTCTACATACATATTGTGATGTTTACTGTTTACAGTTGTAAGCACATTTTACCTTACATTTTTTAAATGTTCAACTGTACCATGAGTGATGAGCGACATTTTGTTTACCTGACTTGTAATATTATATTAGGGCATGTGTAGGTGTACAATTTTGGTCAAAACCTCATATCATACAATTTTTTAAAGCAGACTTTTAGATTCCAGTTAACACAACAGAAGCCTTTTTACATGATTTAAACAGTTCTTGATTTGAAGGAAGTTCAGTGTGGAATGTTTGATTCATGCTACATTTAATGACCCTCCGATGTAGTGTAATTGTTGTCCACATTAAATGATTTGATAGAATTACTCTTTCTTAACTAAAGTTTTGAAATAAAATAAATTGAGGTAATTTTTATTGAACCACTGTTTATAATTCTAACAATACCTGATATAAAATAAAATCCCAAAATGTAAACTAAAGCAGCCATTATCTTAATTACTAAGTTCGTTTAGGCTATTAATTGTTGAGAATTTTTAAGTTGCCTTAGTTGGTAACAATGGCTATATTCGTTTATTTACAATCACACTCATACAAAAACCATATTCAACTAATCTTTACAATTGGCATCTTAAGGATAAATAAACTAATTACAGTCTATAACTATCTCAACAATACACTGAAAACAACAAATTTAGTGAAAACAACAATATATCTAGTCAAAATCTAATAAGAGTACATTTTAAAATAATAATGAGGGTAGATGTTGAAATACTACCACATGTGTACACCATTAAGATTTCAAAACTTTGTTCAAATTACTTAAGAGTTTATTTTATCTAAAGCTTTTTAATTTTATAGTGTGTACCATATTAAAAGTTGGCATTAGAGTTTTATAGAAAATATTTTGAATGAATATTCAATTTAAATTGAAGTGAAATTGTATAATTATAATGTTCAAAACTTAAGATAAATTCTCATTTTTTATTGCTAATTAATGTAAGCCAGCCATTTATTGTAACGTGTCTGCCTTACTAAAAATTCATGTAAAAACTGTGTTAAAAGATAAATTTTTCCTCTTTAAAACTGTTTGTCGAGACTAATTGTTACATTATTAAACATGTAATATTTTTGTAGGTTTGGTCACCCTTAGTGACACTCCAAAATTTCCATCAGGAATAGAGAAAGCCATTCGCCAGTGCTTACGACAATTAGTCCTGCTCCAAACTGTGTGGCAGCACATATTGCCTGTAAACACTTATTGCAAGGCTCTCGGTAAGTTGTTCACTTTGTTGGTTTAGTCAAACTTAGAAACACATTTTGCAGTGCTTAAGTCCTGCTCCAAACTTTGTGGCAGCACATATTGCCTGTAAACACTTATTGCAAGGCTCTCGGTAAGTTGTTCACTTTGTTGGTTTAGTCAAACTTAGAAACACATTCTGCACTGCTTATGACAATTAGTCCTGCTCCAAACTTTGTGGCAGCACATATTGCCTGTAAACACTTATTGCAAGTCTCTCAGTAAATGCATCACTCTTAGGAGTTCCAATTTTTATTTTAGCATATCCTATTATCAGCGAATAAAATCCTAATTCAGTGTTTATGAATTTGTGAACATTTTGGTTTAAAAAAAAATAATGATCTTGATTCGGATAGTTGGAGTTCTACCGTATTTTTAATCAACTACATAGACTTAGAATCAGTCTCAAGAAACAATACAAAATTGTAACTCTTTGATTAACCAACCATGATTTTTTTTTTTTTTCATGTATGTTCCCGATAAGTTTTTCAATTCATAATTTTATTTGCATTTTTCTAACAATAAAATTGTGTTAGGCTTGCTGTGTAACGCATTCGTTGAAGAGATAATTCAGAAAGTGTTGAGTGCAGAAGACATTCCAGCTAACACAGCTACGCAGTTGGTTGTGATTTTCTCTTTGATTCAGCAGAAGGCTCCACAGGTATTTCCTGTAAGTATTTTCTCTCAAAAAATAAAATATCAGCATTTCTCTTTTACAGTATCTCAGTATGGTCCATCACATATAAAAAATCTTGTCTTAAAATGGACAAATATTTTCCAGTTCATAATTTTTGTATTTTGAAATTAGATTATAGGTTGGGATATTTCAAACTGATATTCACTTGAAACCTACCAACAATTTAAATTAAGGTTTTTCATACTTACTTTTAGGCTCAATACTTGGAAGTTTGAAAGTTGTAACATATGAAAAACAAAGTACTACTGATGTTTAAGAATGATTTGGTGATTAATGTAAGAAGGAGAGGGTTGTTTTGAACCTTCGTCTAGGATAAAAATATACTTATAAACAATGCTTATTAGAACCCTATGCCAATACTATAACAGACACAGAAGATTACACACCTATTAATCACACACAAAAATTACAAAAAGTAAACAAATTACATATCCTCGTGGAAAATGCTCTAAAAATGTTAGGAAGGGGAGCCAAACAGTTCTTTATAAGGCTCCAAATGGTTTAATTTATATGTACAACTTTAACGTGTGAAAATGTTTGTAAATAAGTAAAGTTGCCTTACAGATGGGTCTTCAACAGTTGTACTACTCTCGACATTACTGTTGGACATTCTGCAAGGTAACATAAACTCCTGTAAAGTTAAAAAAAAGGTAGAATTAAAAGTTAAAAAATTAAAACCATGGATTAATTTAGTTATATGCAAGAAAATTAAAAAGAGAAACTCGCTTTTTATTAAATGTAAAAAACACCCCACCAATGTCAAACTCAGAAACTACTATTTAATTTATAAAAAAAGGCTGGAATATGAAATTAAAAAAATAAGAGATTCTTACTATAGGGACATATTTAATAGCTCCTCAAAAGATCCAAAAAGGACATGGAGAGTTTTAAATAATATTACTGGGAATAAAAGGGACTGTCCTGATATCTATAAAATAAAGGAAGGTGATAATATTGTAAGCGACAGTATAGCTGTTGCCAATACTTTTAATATTTTTTTCTTGAATGTTGTTAATGATCTATCTATAACAGAATTTAAGCCAGACAATTTTGAAAACCTAATTTATAAAGAAAAATGTTGCTTGAAAAATGAAGCCTCGTCTCTATTTATGCAGCATGTTTCTACAGAGGAGGTGATGAGATGTATAAAAAGTTTAAAGAATGGTAAAGCCCCTGGAATCGATGGTATTAGCTCTACACTAGTAAAAAACATTGGTCATAGTATTGCTGAGATTCTAACACATGTAATAAATCTAAGTTTTTTAACAGGCGTGTTTCCAGACAAACTTAAAAAAGCGGTAGTAATACCAGTTCATAAAAAAGGTTCTAAATTGGACTGCAATAATTATAGGCCAATATCCTTATTATCGACCTTCTCAAAAATCATAGAAAAAATTATGAAGCAAAAATTAATGAGTTTTTTTAATAAAACAAATTTTTTTTCAAAAAATCAGTTTGGCTTTCAGACTGGAATCAGTACTGAAAGTGCTCTCTTGAATTTCATGAGCAAGTCACAAGTAATATTAATGCTGGAAAAAAGGTTAGTGGGCTTTTCATTGATATAAAAAAAGCTTTTGACACTGTAAATCATGAAATATTATTAAATAAGATATATAATAGTGGAATTAGAGGAAATACAGTAGTTTTAAGTGGTTTAGGAGTTATCTAACTCAAAGGAAACAATGTGTAAGAATTCATAACACTTTTAGTGATATGGGTATAATTAAATACGGTGTTCCGCAGGGTTCGGTGTTGGGATCAATTCTGTTTTTGATTTACATAAATGATCTATGTCTTGCCCGTATGAATGGATGGATCACATCTTTTGCTGATGATACAGCATTCTGCTATTTGGGAAATAATTGGGATGAAGTTGAATTTCAAATTGGTCAGGATTTAAAATTGTTGAGATGGTGGTTTACACAAAATAAACTTATACTGAGCCCAGAAAAAACTGTCTATATCAACTTTTCATTGAGGCATCATGCTGGTTCTCACAACACCATAAAATATCCGTGTTTAGAATGTCTGAGTAATGAATGTTTTTTGTGATGAAAAATGTGTGAAAGTCTGTAAGAGTAATGAAACTAAGTATCTTGGTATTATTTTGGATCAAGAGTTGAATTGGAAAAAACATATAAAATATCTAAAATCAAAATTTAAATCTCAAATTAGACTTATGTATTATATTAGAGACATGTGTCCAGTAGATGTTCTACGAACAGTGTATTTTTCCTTAGTTAATAGTAGGATGGAATATGGTATTGTTTGTTGGGGAAGCTCATACTATTCTAATATCTATCCAATCGTCATTCAACAAAAACAGCTTATAAGAATCATTTTGGGAAAAAATAGATTTGAACCATCCTTTCCTCTCTTCTGCCGCACAAACATATTGCCACTAAGATACTTGTTTATATATAAGGTATTAATAATGTTTTATAGGAAGAGTGGGAATTTGCCCAGTAGTGAAGGTACTTATCGATCTAGATTAAGAAGGCCAAACCAATTACATACACCAAGACCTTTCTTGACTTTTTTCCAGAGAACCTACTTTTATATAGCACAAAAATTTTTAATATAATACCAGAAACTCTTAAAAAGATAACAAATGAGAAAAGATTTAAAAAAGAACTTAAGGCTTGGCTTTTTTTGCAAGATGACATAGAAAATATGGCATATTCTACAATACACTAATTAAAAGATTTTCTGAATTTAAGGGGATTAAATAAAAATAAAAAAATAAATTAAATAAACATAAATAACGAATAAAATATGATTAGTAATATTATATTAGTCAACATAAAACAAAAGTAAATTTTTATATATTTTGTGAATTGCAGCACATGGAAATTAAGGAAAAATGAGTACTGATAACAATTTTTGTTCTAATTATTGAGGGAACCTCAAAACAGGTCTTTATGACCTCTGAGGTCCTAAATATCTAAACCATAATTTTTTAGGCATTATTGTTATACATAATTTTCATTCATATGAGCACCTAAATATCTTATTGTACCTTACAGACAGTTATGTAACTCTACTTATTCTATTTATATTCATGTCAAATTATGTATGTAGATTAATTAATTCCATTCTAAGTTTAAGATGAACTGTTGAATTATGCTCAATTTTGTTGTTGTTTTTTGGTATATCGAATTATGTGAAAAATGTGTCAGTTCAATTGTACACTGTATGGTTATGGAAATAAAACAAATCTTATTCGTATTCTTATTCTTACATGAAACGGAAACTGTAAAGGTAAGCAATGAAGTTACATTTGCACTGGAAACCCAAAACGAAATTATAAAAACACTCAACGAAGACATAGCTGAAGCAAATGAAGAAATAAAAACTAAAAATCACACCCCTCAACTTGAAAACTTGGTTATAAAAAAGAAGAAATTATATTAACTTTAGAAAACCAAATTGAACAGTTAGTTGCTAAAATCAATGTAGGAAATAACTTACGGCCTAAAACTGTAAATACAGGGGACTTAAATCTAATCTACTCTAGGTTACTACAAAACTCTACGCAAGTTAGCAGCAATTTAAACTTAAAAGAGACAGAGTTCTGGGTTCTGAAAAGCCTAATAAAGATTCATTTACTGAGGTGGTAAAAATAGTTATAGGCTACAGTTTTCTGCTGTTAACAAGAATACAAATAACATATTTACACCCAATCCGTTTGATGTATTAGTGACAAAGGAGAGGAAAATTGTATGTGAAACTTCTCTTCGCATTGAAAATGTAGAGAGTAGGCCCAAAAGAAAAATACTGCTCGGTACGGATAGTCATAGCGGAGATTTGGCCTGACATATGAACAGTACTCAAAACATTTATGAAGCAGTAGGTTTTGTTAGGCCTGGAGGACAAGCTCAACAGGTCTTAAACCTTAAGAACATAACAGGAGACAAACTTACATCTAAAGATACTTTAGTGATAATGTGCAGTACAAATGATGTTGCAAAAAATAATGTGCAGGATCTGTTGAACAGTGTACATGAAACATTTTAGAAAATAAGACATACCAATGTTGTTCTTGTGGATTTACCGACTAGGCCTTATGGTCCTGCGTAAATAAAGAAGTCAGGAAGACAAATGTGCTTCTCCAAAAACTGTGTCTAAAGCACACCCATGTCAAGTTTGTAGAAGCCAGCAAAGCAGAGAGACAACTCCATAAAAGACAAGGACTTCATTTTAAAGTTCATGGTAAGCAGTGGCTGGCAAATATAGTTTTAAAAACTGTTGGTGATACTCAGTGGTCAAGCCCGCCCCTGATACCTGAGGAACAACAACCACCGCCACAAGGAACTGAGTCAGAAAACCATCGTCTAGATATGGTTTTCTGCATAGATATAATAGTAATTTACTAAGCTGCTCTAAAAATAAATGAAAAACAACTTGGAGGATTATTAATGATAGTGAAAATGTAAATACTAAACCTGTAAAATCACCATGTAGTATAGAACCAAATGATTTTAATTATTTTTTGTTAATAGTGTCATAGATATTAAGCATAGTATACCAAAGAGCAATAATGTTTTTGAGTAATACTTGAACCAAGCTATTCTTTTTTTAGGAGATGTACTAGGCCTAGTTTTAGTTTCCAGGAAGTCTATGCAACCATAAACAACTTAAATAATAGTACCTGTCTTGATGTATATGGTTTAATGCACCAATTTTAAAACTTGTATCTTGTCATATTTGTGAGGTTTTAACTTTTATGTTCAATGTTCGTTTTCAGTAGTAGTTCTTATCTACGAGCCGCCGAGTAGATAAGACCACCTGTCATATCGCTCTGCGATAACACGCCCGTGCACGCCTTTCGTGTTTCACGTAACTAAGTTCTTATTCTGTATACTTTTGACGTGTTTTGCTAACGATTTTACTCTAATATAAAAATGTCGTCTAGCTGTGGTGCTTGTGGTCTCCAGTATTCTGAGGGTGATTTTGTGAAATGCTCGGGAATGTGTGGGAAACCTTTCCATACCAAGTGTGTTAAGGATGACGTTGAGGTAAAAAAGACTCGTTCCTACCGCGACTGGAAGTGTAAAGAGTGTCGTGATGTCTCGTCATCCCACGGCAGCATTAGTTCTGTCACTGGCCCGGCCATTTCCAAAGAATTCATTACGCGAGTTCTTGAGGAGCTGAAGCCTGAAGTTTTTAAGGAGTCAAGTCCTTCAGAGGTGAGTTTGCTGAGTTCTCCAAATCATTAATATTCATATCTTAAACACTAGATGAGAACAATAAGTTCATCAAGGAGATGAGAGTGGAATTTTCTGCTCTTCGAAAGGAAAATGTAGAGCTTCGTACCAAGAAAACAACTCTTGCCAGTGCGGTGACTTCGTTGGAGGAGAGGGTGAGATCAATGGAGCAATACTCAAGAAAAGACAACATCAAGGTCAGTGGTCTTCCTGTCATCCCTAACGAGGATGTCATTAGCCTGGTTAGGGACATAGGGACTGCCGTCGGACTGAATATCAGCGAGGGTGACATCTCAGCTGCTCACAGGGTTCTGTCTTTGCAGAAGAACCATACTCCGTCTTTGGTGGTTATGTTAATAACCGATACTCGCATGCTGTTCATGCGAAGATCGACACGGGACAGCATCCTCGGGAAGTACAGAGAGAAGAAGGGGGGTATGTCAGCAAGAGAAGTCAACCCAGCCTTTCCACAACAACGGATGTACATTAATGAACACTTATCACCTAATAATGGGGTATTTTTGTCAAAATTAAAGGCTAAATGTAAGGAAGTAAATTATGCCTATGCCCGGTCCAGAGACGGAAAGTTCTTTGTGAGGAAAAATCAAGGCGAAAGGTACTTAAAAATAAATAATTATGATGACCTTGAGAAGCTTAAATAGGTTAGATATAAGACAAATTCCTGTCCAGTTAAAGAGTTTATTTGTTTAATCTTATTTTCAAAGTATGAATTTTATAGATAGTCTTTTCTCTTTTGGTTTTATTTCAAATTTAAAGTATTTATTATTAAGTTTTTGTTCTCTTTATAATGAATAGTAGTAGTTATGATACAGATATTATTGAATACTATAATGATTGGCAATATGAGTTTTATATATACAAATATTAGAAGTTTGAGGTCAAATTTTGATAAGTTTCTGTTACAATTGGAGAATTTAAAACATAAAGTAAATTTTATAATATTAAGTGAAATTTGGATAGCCTCAGATGAGTTATTTGCATACCAAATTCCAGGCTATAACTTATTTGCTAAATGCAATGATAATTACAGAGCAGGTGGTGTATTGTGTTATGCTGATGATAGTATTATTGTCAACTATGTCAACGAGTTAAACATGACATCAGCTGACGTCTACTTTTAAATGTAAAATAAATAGTTCTTCTTTTAACCTTGAATCCATACTGTCTCTGAAAATACATTTTTACTCGAATTAACACAAGAAATTGAAGCTTTGAAAAATAATGTAATTTATATAGGTGATATTAATATTAACCTAGCTGCTAACAATAATATTTCGAACAACTATCATAGTTTGCTTAATAATAATGGTATTGTGTCCTTAATTAATTCCCCCACTAGAATTACAGCAACTTCTCAATCATGTACAGATCATATTTTTGTCAGATGTAAATACATATATAGTTTTAAAAGCAATATTTTTGATTATAGTATTACATTATTGGTCTCTGTAGTAGTTATATTAAATTTAAAACTCCTGATAAGTCCATTCTTGTTTTGCCTAATCGTAATTTACCTACGAGAAATATTGTTGATTATAACATTTTGAAAGTTAATTTACAACAAACTGATTGGGAAGAAGTTTATTTAGAAGATGATGTTAATACTGCATATTTTAAGTTTAATGATATTTTAACGGATTGTATATCTAGAAGTAGTAGGGAAGTTGGTGGTAGTTCTAAATTTGTAAAAGCTAAGAAATTAAGCCCATGGATAACAGAACATATTTTACATAAATTAGAGAGGGGTAAAAAATTATATAAAATTTCAAAGAGAAGACCATATGACAAAAACTTTAAAGATTATTTTTATAAATATAATAATGAATTAAACTATGTGATTACTGAAACAAAAAACAATTATTTTTCAAGAATATTAGAGGATTGTAAAGGTGATATATCTGAACAGTGGAAAATAATAAATAACTTGACTGGCGGGCCTTCAAAGAAGACAGTTGAGCAAATTGAATTGCCGAATGGTGAAGTTGTAGGCGACCCTTTGGTCATTGCTGATAAGATAAACAAGTATCTATCGCGCTCCAGTCTGACCGTGCTGACGTTGTACTTTCCAATACATTTCCACCTTTATGCACTTACCAGCAGTCTTTCTTTTATTACTCCTACAGATGTAGATGAAATTAAAAGTGTAGTAAAAGGGTTAAGGAATAAAAAAATCAACTGGCTTTGATAGAGTTAATATACGTTTATTGAAGAGCATAATTGATTAAGTAGCATAATTGGTTTTTTTTAAAATAAATAACAGTTTTAGTAAAGGTATATTTCCTGAATGCCTAAAACTGAGCTCAGTAGTGCCCATTTTAAAAAACAGCAATTCCATAAATTAGATAACATAAGACCAATAAGCTTACTTTCAGTATTCTCTAAGGTATTTGAGAAAACAATAATTAAAAGGCTCCATAGTTATTTATCAAATTTAAAATTTTTCAATCCATGTCAATTTGGTTTTATTAAAGGGAAGTCAACAGAAGATGCACTCTTAGAAGTAACAGATATAATATATAACAGTATTAACTCAAAGCTTAAAGTAACAGGATTGTATATAGATTTCAGAAAGGCTTTTGATATGGTTGATTTTGAAATTCTTTTAGGAAAGCTAGAAGCTGTAGGTATAAGAGGCACTACATTAAATTGGTTTAGGTCTTTTCTTGTAGGAAGAAGACAGCATGTAAAAATTGGAATCACTTATAGCTCTATAGTTTTAGTAGAAGCTGGCGTCCCTCAGGGGTAGGTTTCATCTGCAATATTATTTCTTATATTTATAAATGATTTATTGAATTTGATGTTCAATGGTACAATTATTGCTTTTGCTGATGACATTTCAATTTTTTACACCCATAAGGATCAGGGAATTATTGGGCAATTAATTAACAAGGACCTACTCATCCTAAGGGAATGGTGTCTGAGAAATAGGATGCAAATTAATGTAACCAAAACAAAATATATAAATTTTGATTTTGTTGGATTTGACTTGCCACTTCCTTTAAAATTTCATCCTAGAATGTGTAATTTTGATTCGTGTGATTTCCAGGCTTTAGAAAAAGTCAATAGTATAAAGTACTTAGGTGTTATTTTTGATGAAAGACTTACCTTTCAGCAACATATTACAAACTTGCATAAAATGTTAAGATTATCAATAAGAAAGTTTTACTTCTTAAGAAATTTCTGCAGTACATAATTATTAAGATCTTTATATTTTGCTCTAATCAACTCTAGGCTGCAGTATGGAATAACTTGTTGGGGAGGTACTTATAAATATTTATTACAAAAACTTAGAACTACACAGAATTATTTTTTACGTATAATATTAAAGAAAAATATACGTGATAGCTCTTTTCCTCTTTTTGTACAGATGAAAATACCACCATTCCAACATCTATTTATTTTTAAGGTATTTTTTATTAGGAGTGGAAATGTGAGAAATAATTTGAACTACGAGGGTCGTCCAGAAAGTAAAGAACGTTTTGGTATAAACAATTATAAACGAAAGATAACAACACAGAACTTTATTTACATACTCACAGTAACCTAGCCTACTTCTCAATCTAGTTGCCTTGGTTGTCAAGGCATTTATTGTACCGAGGAATCAGTTTTTCAATGCCGATGTTATACTCTTCAGCCTCCAAAGATCTGAGCCAGGATGTCACTTCTTCTTTCAGTTCTTCATCGTTTCTAAACTTCTTCCCACCCAAGAATGTTTTTAGTTTCGGGAACAGATAGTAATCTGAAGGCACAAGGTCCGGACTATAGGGAGGGTGTCCAAAAATTTCCCACTTTAGACCTTGAAGTTCTTGCTGGGTTCGTACCGATGCATGGGGCTGAGCATTGTCGTGGATCAAAAACACTTTTTGACAACATGCATATCTGAGTCTTTGAAGGGTTTCGCAATAGGCTTCTGAATTTATCGTTTCTCCCCTTGGCAAAAACTCATCATGGATTAAACCTTTGCGGCCCCAAAAAACAGTTGACATAAATTTTCTTGTGTTCAGATTCGATTTTTCTTTTACGGGTTTCGAGTTTGAGTGATGCCACTCCATGGATTGTCGCTTTGTTTCCAGAGTTTTGTACGAAACCCAAGTTTCATCTCCGGTCACAATACGATCGAGAAATTGTTCACCATCACTATCATATCGAGTAAGAAATTCAAGGCCTGCTCCCATTCGTTTAGTGGACTTCTGTGAGAAACTTTGGAACCCACCGAGCGCACATTTTTTCATACCCAAGATGCTCAGTCACAATTTCATGTAAGAGGGATCGAGAAACGTCTAAAATAGCGTCTTTTAAAGTGGTTAAAGTGAATCGCCGGTTTTCCTGAATTTTGTCGTCAACTTTTTTCTTCAATTCCTCAGTCACAAGTGATGGCCTCCCAATCCGTTCTTCATCGTGCACATTGGTTCTTCCTTGGTTGAACATAATACACAATTTCCTCACTGAATATTCGTTCATTACATTCTCACCATAAACAGTGTTTATTTGCCTATAAATTTTGATAGGCCGAACATTTTGAGCGTTCAAAAACCGAATGACACTGCACACTTCGCATTTGGCAGGATTTTCAATGGGCGCCGACGTTTTGAAAGTTTACAGAGCAAAGACGCGTGACCGCACAGGAACGAAACTCGGCTCACACTGACCGGACAGCCAGAGGTAACTAGCGTGTATGCAGTCGCAGTGGTGGGGGATCGGCGCCGCACGTGATGCACAATCGTTCTTTACTTTCTGGACGACCCTCGTATAGTACTCGGTTTAATACTACCAACAATATCGTCTGCTAAGAGTAAATAGATCAATATTCCGCCACTCCTTCTGTTATTTGGGGCCCAAATATTTCAACCAATTACCTGCAAAAATAAAACAAGCTAATAAAATAATCTAAATGAATTTTGTAAAAATATAACTGCTCTCAGGATTTTCTCTTTTCAAGATCCTGATTTTTTGAACAACGTTTTGGTTTAAATCACAGTAAATTTATTTTAATCACTGTTACAGATTACATTTGGTTATTTATCATGTAGCAGGAGTTCAAATCAAATTAATTGTAGTTTTTAAGTGGATAATGTTTACAATTAATTTAATGTTTAATGTACAATTAGGTTAATGTGTATGTATGTACATGTATGTTTATATGTATGTGTATGGATATTTTTCATTTCTCGGCATATAACATATTTGAAGAAGTACTGCGAACTGCCCTTGACATCTCCTATCCTCAAAAGAAGAACAAAAATAAAACTAAGAGCAAACCAATTCACTATTATGACCAAGAATCAGCCGAGATTAAAGCTGCCTACTTAAGAGCTTTAGAGGCCTATGAAACAACCGGAAAGGCACAGGATAAAGAATATATGGTAAACATAAAAAAGATGTATGATAAAAAACTAAGGACACTGCAAAAAAATGCAAATACACAGAAAATAATGACATCTGACAATAAATCCAAAACTGTATGGGACATAATACATTCAGAAACCCAAGCCAAATAATTTAGCAAAACGTGTCCTAAGCTAAACATTGACAACGCAGTAGTAGACAATCCTATTCAGGTAGCTGAACAACTAAACACTTTCTTTACTCAGATAGCAGAAGTGACATTACAACAAAACAAACAACAGCCAGTAAACAGACTAGAAGAGGACCTAAACCTCTTAAACCGCCCCTTAGTACAACCATTTCATCTGACACCCACAACATGGGAAGAAGTAAGTCAAGTCATACACAAACTAAAAAACAAATCATCGAGTGGTATAGACGAGTACTCAGCAAAAGTTGTAAAGCATTGTGCAGTGGAACTGACTCCGCCCCTTGTATCAATAATAAATAAATCATTCTACCTAGGCCAATTCCCAACAAAACTTAAAGTCTCCAAGGTATACCCCAGGCACAAAAAAGGACCAAAAACCGACCCAAAAAATTGCAGACCCATTTCATTAATTTCAACATTCTCAAAAATTATTGAAAAAATAGTATTGAGAGATCAATGTCGCACCTAACCCAACAGAACTTAATTACTTACTGTCAGCACGGCTTCCAAAAGGGAAAATCTACTTGATCTGCCATCATAAGTCTGGTCGAATCTATAATCGACAGCATAGAGGAGGGACAATTTGTCACTGCCTTATTTCTAGAGTATAGCAAGGCCTTTAACTGCCTGGGACCTCCAAAAAACTTTTTTAACTTATCTGCCTTTTTAAAAAACTGCCTTTAACCTTATCTCCAAAAAACTTGCAGCTCTGGGAGTAACAGGTCTGGAAAATAGGTGGTTTGCCGACTACCTCAAAGGGAGATCCCAAGTTGTGGAAATTGAGCACACTACATCTGGCATCACTAGCACGTTCAGAACTTGTCCTCAACCAATTACTAGGGGAGTACCACAGGGATCAGTGCTGGGACCCATCCTGTTTATTCTGCTGACTAATGACTTTCCAGCTCTAATTCAAAATGAAAGTACCAGTTGCATAATGTACACAGATGACACCACTCTACTTTTAAAAAATGACAGCTGAAGAATTGTACAGTAATTCTATCAGATCACTACAATGCGCCATAACCTACAGTAAATTAAATGACTTGGCAATTAACTCTGACAAAACTACACAGGTACACTTAAGCAGGAAGAAAGTGGTACCAGCAAGCATTCCCAATATATCAGTGGCTAACCAGACCAAATTTTTGGGAGTAACTCTCGATGGCAGACTCACATGGGCAGATCACGTAAACGAAATCTGCAAAAAAATTAGTACAGGCATCTACGTTGTTAAACGTATTAAATGGATTGGCACTCTGGAAGCAGCAAAAATAGCCTACTATGCACTAGTAGAGCCTCACATTAGGTATGGCCTTACAGTCTGGGGAACCTCCCAAGGAAACCTCAAGAGAATTCTGACACTCCAAATTCTGACGGTGTAATTAATTATACAGACGGGGTATTTAATTATACCGACGGTGAAATTAATTATACCGACCTACCCATACACGTACAGTGGTAATGACCCACCCGCCCACCCCTACAAGTAAAGTGGTACTGACCCACCCGCCTGCCCCTACACGTAGAGTGGTACTGACCCGCCCGCCCGCTCCTACACGTACAGTGCTATTGCTGTACGTGTATGGGTGGGTCAATACCACTGTACGTGTATGGTGGGTGGGTTATAACGTTGGGTGTTGGCGACTAAGTGTTGTGGAGATTTAAGGCGATAGTTCCTATGGTCTGTCTTGTTAATACTAGCATGGCAATTAGGACCTTTGCAAATCTCGTTCCACTGCAAACCTGTCGACATGCCTACCGGACCCTAGGCATACTTACAGTACCCGCACTCTACATCTATGATCTATCTTGCACGTAGATCAATTACACCTGCTGACTCACATGGATATCCATAATTACCCAACACGCCATGCCTCAAGATTCACCCTACCTCAACACAGAACAGCCCTCTATGAGAAAAAACCCTCATACATCGGCCGGTAATTTAAAAACCTTCTTCCACACTACCTCTGTAACCTGACAGGAAACAAACTAAAGAACCTGCTTCGAGAGTTCCTGCTAGAGAGACCTGTGTACCCCATTGAAGAGTTCCTGGAATCTGCAAACACCAGAACCATATGATGTTTAAAATTGAAGCATAAACTTCTTAAATTCACAATGATGTCAATACTATAATGTTTAACTTTGCATTATGTATTATATTTTGACAAATTTCTGTACTTGATGTTCATGAAATTAAGAAATTTTGATTTTTGATTTTGATTGATTTTTGATTATATTGTAGTATCTATTGTATTTATTGGTTTTTCAGTTTTGATTTTGCATATATTTCTTTTTAGTTTTGAATTACTTAGTGTTTAAGCTGCAAAGATACCGCAGAAGGTGATGTTTTTCTTATCAATTGTTTTTGCAAGATGCTAGACTCTAATTTCCATGTTTATAGAATATTTATAACTAAAACCAATATAATTGAAGGCTGGTGCATGGCCAATAAATTGTGAATTAATAA
The DNA here is from genome assembly GCA_035578905.1 of Stictocephala bisonia. Lineage (NCBI taxonomy): Eukaryota > Metazoa > Arthropoda > Insecta > Hemiptera > Membracidae > Stictocephala > Stictocephala bisonia. The sequence continues at coordinate 2,846,198 of JAQJVL010000047.1, forward strand.
AAGCAAAATTGAAGATTTAACCATTAACTTAACATGCAGTAATAAAGCTGTAAAAAGCAGTAACAATAATAGGTTTGTTAAATTTTTGGGTATAATTGTGCAACATGACTTAAAATGGCAAAGCCATATTTACAATGTGGCTGCAAAGTTGTCAAAGGGCCTGTTTATGTTGAGAGCACTCAAGAATTGTGTCGGCCAAGAAACTATGTTATGTGTTTATTACTGCTACATTTAGAGCCACCTTTCTTATGGCATTATACTCTGGGGCAATTCAAGCCATACCTTCAGATTTTTTATTGCTCAGAAGGCAGCTGTTAGAGTTATTTTTAATATAGGAGATAGAGACCAATGTAAAGCCTATTTCAGTCATTGGGAATGCTCACATTGCCTTCTATGTATGTGTTTGCCTGCCTATTATGTATCAAATGTAATTTAGATAATTTTAAAGATCACGAGACAGTACATAAGTATGACACTAGAAGGAAAAATAACCTGATAAACTTAAAATGTAACCTTAGTCACACTCAGCAAAGTTTTAATTATATAGCTGTAAAACTCGGTAACAAAATTCATTTGGCAACTCGTAGACTAACCTACATTAAAGTTAAGACTAAAATTAAGCTGTTTTTAATAGTTACATGTTTTTGTGACATAGATGAATTGTGTTAGGCTATATCTACATTAATTTTGTAGCATCATGTTTCACTGTTTTGACGTTGTCATATACATTGTATGTTTTTATGACAATAAAAGATTTGATTTGAATAATGAACTAATGTTAAATTATAATGTGCTGTGTTACTTATAGGGCGAGCCGGTGGCCGAGTGGTCTAAGGCGTCAGGACTTTGAGCTTGGGTTAGAGATAGCGCTGGTTCGAATCCGGCCTAGACTGAAAAGATTTATCAGTAATATTCACCTTGTACTGTACAGGTTCGCCCCCTTACTCTGACTGAATAAGTTCCTCGCACAGATCATTGGTCTATGGGGAATGGTCAGAGTAAGGTTAAGGAGGAGATCGGCCTCTCCTTTTTATAAAAAGAAAAAAAGAAAAAAAATACTTATACAGTAGATCTTGGATTATTCGAACCTGAAGGGACCAATGCGAAAATTCAAATTATCCAATACTTCAAATTAACCAAGTTGTATTTTTTTTGTAACTTTCATGATCCTAAAAGGCTTAAAATAATACCCACAAATTACTTTTTTATTATAAAATTTAATGTATTCATTTAAAGTTCACTATAATATATTAAACATAACTATAGAGGCATACAGTATGTAAAAATTACAATAATGAAGGTTTAACGATCGCAACATAATGGCGGGGCGCGCCGAGGGGATGGGAAGAGACGGATTAGGAATTCCCAGAAGGTGATTGCCTGCCGACACACTGACCAAACAATGCAAACCTCAAACGGAACCTTGTTTACAGTACATTAGTCAATATTTCACTTTTACCGTTGATGTAAAAACTTCGAATTAAAGAGATTTAACTTCGAATTATCCATGATTATTTTACATTGGTAATATTACAATGTTCAAGGGACCAACCCAAAACTTCGAATTAAAGGCAATTTCGAATTAAAGAAGTTCTAATTATCCAAGTTCTACTGTAATTTTATAGAAAAATATGGTCCCAGCTGACACATATTTTACTGTTGTGTGACACTGTGTAGATTTGAATACTTTATCAATTGTATTATTGGATCTGTTAAATATGAGCATTTTCAAGATCGGGACCTGTATATGATGTTAAAATTAAATACTGTAGATTATACAGTATAAATATTTTCAATCTTGTTATTTTTCAGACAGTAAATTAATTGTAAGTACAGTGTTCTTAGCAATTGTTAATATGTACCTTTTCGTACCGATTTGAGATGATGTTGCTGTACTCTTATAAGCAGAAAAATTGAATCAGATAACAGAAACATTCACATAAATAATGTATCAACTAGATTATTTTTGTGAATTAAAAGAATATGGAGTTAATATTCTGTAATTTACAGGAAGCTCTTGAAATTCACCGGCATGTCAAGAAGTGGGCCAAATTCTGTGAGTTGCAGTTACTTTTAGGAGCCGGATTGAGGGAAGTTGATGATCGATGGGCTGACGGCAAGGGGCCCCTAGCTCAGGAGTTTACACCAGACCAGATTAGGCATCTCGTCAGAGCACTCTTCCAAATATCTGACCGACGAGCTGTCCTCCTTGCCAAGATAATATGATTCTAATTAAAGTTATAGTTGTCTATATCTTATTTTTTAAAGTTGTTATTTATATTCATACTATTTATATATATATTCGTATACTTAACTAAATAGATTAAGCATTTTTGTTGTAATAAATATTATGTTATTGATTTGAGAATAATATACATTTATAAAATATTTTCTTTGTTTTATTCATCTACAAGCAATCTGTTGTTACTGTCTCAAATAACAAATTATTATATAATAGACCATTTTATTGAATTCTGTTCTAAATTTAAAAATTCTAACTAAACAAACTTAGGTTAGTTTAAAGGGCACTAGGCCAGGAATTAGTATATTAGAGAGATAGGACATCAGCAAACTTACCTTAAAAGACAAGTTCACTAACATCAGAGTAGTAGTCACAAACACAAAATACACAAAATCTCACAAATTTTCAACACCACAGGCTTTTTCTTCAGGTGAGTAGAGGGAGAGAGAGAGACACTGAAATGACTTCCACTATTGCTGGGTAGGTGGCTGTGGTGGGGGGTGTACATCCATAGAGCAACACTCAGGTGTAGATGCAGTATTTCAGTTAGTATATATAAAAATATATATGAAGTTTGCTGATGGGGAAGGGATTGAAGGGAAGTGGTCTATCTTATGTTCAGATTAGGTGGGTCACGGGATTTTGTTATCCATTGGTGTGCTAATTCCATTGGTTATCCATTGGTAACAAGAAATCTTGCAAAACCTGCCCTATTCATCTCCCAGCCACATCTTTTACCAGCTCCACTACCTCCTTAACCTATAAGATACCTGGATACCACTCCTGTGATTCCACCAATCTAATTTATCAACTCCAGTGCCAGCACTGTCCTGCCCAATATATTGGCCTTACCAGTGAAACCCTTCGTAAACGCATGAATGGCCATAGACATGATTTCAAAGTCAAAAATCCTGAAAAACATGTCTCTGCCCATACTCTTCTCCATAATCAAAATTTTGATCAGTGTTACACCACTAAAGTAATCAGATCCCTTCCTTCCCATGCCAATAGTTCCCAACTCCGAACGATGGAATTAGCACACCAATGGATAGCAAAATCCCGTGACCCACCTAATCTGAACATAAGATAGACCACTTCCCTTCAATCCCTTCCCCATCAGCAAACTTCATATATATTTTTATATATACTAACTGAAATACTGCATCTACACCTGAGTGTTGCTCTATGGATGTACACCCCCCACCACAGCCACCTACCCAGCAATAGTGGAAGTCATTTCAGTGTCTCTCTCTCTCTCTCCCTCTACTCACCTGAAGAAAATGCCTGTGGTGTTGAAAATTTGTGAGATTTTGTGTATTTTGTGTTTGTGACTACTACTCTGATGTTAGTGAAATTGTCTTTTAAGGTAAGTTTGCTGATGTCCTATCTCTCTAATATACTAACTAAACAAACTGTAAACAGTTGTACTAACATAAAAATACATCAACATTATACTTCTCATATTTAAAAGAAAATTTACCATTTAACTTGTACAGTCAATTTTTCTATTCATTTATTCAACTTGGCTCTAAACAATGTCAAAATATTTATTTTCAAATGCCATGTAGTGGTGAATTAAAGAAGAATTTTCTCACTGAAGTCCTGGTAAGTTTTGTTTATACGAGGTATGTCCAATAAATAAGCCAATAAATAATAAGTCCCATAAATAAGATACAATTGGTAAGGACAAGAGACCACACACAATCGATGTTGATGCTGTTATCAACACAAGTGGTTGAAGGCCGGGCGCCCTTGCATCATCTATGGCGTCTTGTCTGCCATCTTTAAAACGCTTCATCAACTTGAAAACAGACGTTTTATTTCGCGCAGTGTTTCCCAACCTTTTTTCTTTGCGTACCACTTAACAAGAAAAAAATTTTTTTTTTTTTGCTTACCACTTAAGCCTCGTTCGCACTAGGCTAGTAATTTAGTCGAGAGGCAAGTAGTTTAGTAACTAAACATGTCCGAACACAACAAATTTAGTAGTTGTTTGGTGAATAATTTAGTCGAGTCAATCCATTTTATTCTATTCTTGACGGTCAAGTAGCCTCCCCCACCACGTGCCACTAAATACTGGCTCATTGTCTAAATAGTCAGAACAGCTGGTTTTAGTCGAGTTAATTAGTTACCACAAAAATGGTGTGTCGCTGGAGCGAGAAAACCACTTTAAAGTTTGTTCATAAATATATTCAGCATGAATGTTTATGGAATATTAGGTCAACAACTTATAAAAACAAACAAATGAAGATATCTGCTTACATTGATTTGGAAAAATCAATAAACCTACCTGGATTTACTGAGAAGAAAATAAAGTTGAAAATTAAAACATCAGGTAAGGCTATCCTTCATTTACTATTATTCTCATAAATGCAGTATTATTGAAGTATTATTATTATTATACTTATATTATTAATGAAGTATTATTGTACAACATGGTAACTAAGTAAAATATTACCAACAATTAATAGGTAACCACTATTAGGTTATAATTCTTTTCAGGTCAACCTACTTGCAGAAATTTTAAAAAATCAGAGTCAAAATCTTCAGGAGCCGGTACTGATGCAGTTTGGTCCATCCTAAGTTACCTGATCCCAACATCCTGACCTGTCCTAAAGACCAGCAACCACCCGGTTCTAATCCTTTTAACAAGAAATCTTGCAAAACCTGCCCTATTCATCTCCCAGCTACATCTTTTACTAGCTCCACTACCTCCTTAACCTACAAGATACCTGGAAACCACTCCTGTGATTCCACCAATCTAATTTATCAACTCCAGTGCCAGCACTGTCCTGCCCAATATATCGGCCTTACCAGTGAAACCCTTCGAAAACGCATGAATGGCCATAGACATGATTTCAAAGTCAAAAATCCTGAAAAACATGTCTCTGCCCATACTCTTCTCCATAATCAAAATTTTGATCAGTGTTACACCACTAAAGTAATCAGATCCCTTCCTTCCCATGCCAATAGTTCCCAACTCCGAACGATGGAATTAGCACACCAATGGATAGCAAAATCCCGTGACCCACCTAATCTGAACATAAGATAGACCACTTCCCTTCAACCCCTTCCCCATCAGCAAACTTCATATATATACTAACTGAAATACTGCATCTATACCTGAGTGTTGCTCTATGGATGTACAACCCCCACCACAGCCACCTACCCAGCAATAGTGGAAGCCATTTCAGTCTCTAGTGAAGCCATTTCAGTCTCTCTCTCTCTCTCTCTCTCCCCCCCCCCCCCCACCCGAAGAAAATGCCAGTGGCGTTGACAATTTGTGAGATTGTGTTTATTTTGTGTTTGTTACTACTTGTCTGGTGTTAGTGAACTTGTCTTTTAGGTAAGTTTGCTGATGCCCTATCTCTCCAATATACTAATTCCTGGCCTAGTGCCCTTTAACCTAACCTAAAATTATACTAAAAATAGAAATAGAAAATATGAAACTTGAAACACAGCACCCATCTCTTTTATTAATACATACATTTCTAATACCCATAGTTTCTTTCTACTTATTACATAATCTTCTTCTTCCACATCTTCTAAAATTGCAAATGTCATCTTGTATAATGAAGAACTTTCACTTGTGTATTATACTCGACTGCTAGTGTGAACGATCTTTGGGCAGTTGTGATCATTTTAGCAACTAAACTACTTGCTACTCGACTAAATTACTAGCCTAGTGCGACTTAATTTTTAATTACCGACAAGGCTTTAGTCACCTGGAATGGATGAAATATGATATTATTTTTTATGTTGCTAATCTAACTTGCCCATTTTCCAACCATAAGTATGTGTGTAAGAAATAAAATGTGTGTAGTATTATATTACTTTATTAATAGATATGAACAAATCATCTATACAGGCATACAGTAAGCTAAACATATAAGACATTACACTGGAAGGAAAATACAAAATGTATAACAAAAACTTCAATGATAAGGCTAACCTTGAAGATTAGAAGCCAATTGGGAATGCCTGGTTTAAGATTGGTCAGTCGTAAACGAAAATCATCTTCCACACTAATGAGTCTATTCCAGTATTTGTTCTCAAGATACACAAGTAATCATACTAGTTTTGGATGCATAGGATTCAGTAGGTGTTGGTGCCCTTTTGGGCTGTTTTTACATTTCTTCCTTGCCCTCGAAGGAGGGTTGGGGATTGTAGACTTTTAGGGCTTTGGCCCTCAAAGTCAGTCGCAACCGAATAGCCAAACAGACCACTCGGCTGATTCATTGCATTTTTACAAGAGATTACACACAGTAATCTCCATTTCATATTGTTACATTTACATAGTAGTCCAACAATAAACCGTTCATTTCAAAGTCAGTTCAGTGCTTCATTTTTAATTTACAACTACAGATTTATTAATTTACACCACGTGCGTCCCAGGATCACCGGGCTTTCGTGCGTGGAGCCGATTCATTGGTCCTCCGACACGGCGATCAGTGATATACAGTGCACAATTGGATTAAGTGTTATGACTGTGTAGTGAGTGAAGTGTATCAAACAGTTTCAAGTTTTGAAGACAAGTGCACACTTCAGTGCAGTTTTGGTGAGGAAGACTGCGACTCCTCTTCACAGAACAATAGCAAGGGACCGTCCTTAGACCTGCACTGGCCCTTTTCCATTTACACCTTCTGGAAGGCAGCCCATCCCATCCCCGGCGCAGAAGACACCCGAGGAATTCGCTGGAAGTTCTTTAGTTATCAAGGGTGAGTGGCCTGTCACTTTCGCCAATAACCAATTCTTATATCCCTTTCTTTAAATCAGTATTTTTTGTTTTCATTAGTTTACCATTCCTATGATCAGAGGCGTATTTGAAGATTTGCCGCCCCTGGGCTAGACACAATTTGCCGCCCCCCCCCCACCCAGTGGCGTATTTCACGTTTTGCCGCCTAGTGGATATAGCGGCTATCTGCCCCCCCCCCGCCCTTTGTTTGTATCATAGCTAATGTTGTACTAAAAACTTAGTAGGTAGTAGGTATCAACATAAGCTGAACACTATAAGTTAAAACCAATTTATTTTAATTGTGTTATTAATTGAAATGTTAGTGGTGTATTTTAGTTTACAAATGTTGTAAAATCAGCGTGCCGCGAAGTAGATGGTTAGGTTAGTTACTTTTTCATGTCATTATATGAAATTAGCTCGCCTACCGATATTACCGTAAAATCGCCAATGGACAGTTTGGGAATTGACTTTTGCTTTTCCATGTTGGCAAACCTGCTTTCATGGCGGCTTTTCGGCTTAGGTAAAATAACCAAATTTAGCCCAAATTTTACTTTCCAACGAATTAGGATTTAATTTCTAAACCTGGAGTTAGTTATGTTTTTAAAAATGGTTTCAGTTTTTTTATGATTATGAATATCATTTGTTAATTTCACAAAAGGAAATTATGTTGATAATATTGGCAATTTGTAGGGTGTGAACTCTTAATTCAGACGCGTAACTTAGTAGTGAAAAATAACATATTCAGCTTAAGCTATCGCTTTCCTATAAGAGCGGACTTGTAAATTCCTGGTTGGCTGCAAAGCAAACTTTTAAGTTGGATTGCAAATAACGTTATATACAGGGTGTTCCGTAAGTACTGACCAAAATTTCACGAGGCTATACTATAGGTATATAGTCCCATCTTGCTTAGTTTTCTGTCTATCTGTCTCTATATATTTTTTAGAAAATAATTTATATCTTCAAAATGGTTTTAGATATCAAGTTAAAACGTTGTACATTTACTTACCTCATTAGTGCACATCTAAAATAAAAGTTTAAAAATTATATCATTTACATAAACAAAATGGCGGCCATTTAAAAACTTCAAAGCCTAATAACTTTAAAACGAGGGATTTTATAGAAAAATGACAAGACACATATAAAATAGCTCCTTTTAATAAAATAATTTTGGTACCAGTTTTATTTTTCTACAGTAAGTTGTTACAGAAATAAGTAAGATTTCTCAAGGAAAGGTCTGTGTTTTATTTGAAAACACGTTGGAATTTTGAATAAAACAGACCTTTACTTGAGAAATCTTACTTATTTCTGTAACAACTTATTGTAGAAAAATAAAACTGGTACCAAAATTATTGTATTAAAAGGGGCTATTTTATATGTTTCTTGTCATTCTTCTATAAAATCACTCGTTTTAAAGTTATTAGGCTTTGAACATTTTAAATGGCCGCCATTTTCTTTATGTAAATGATATAATTTTGAAACTTTTATTGTAAATGTACACTAATAAGGTAAGTAAATATACAAAGTTTCAACTTGATATCTTAAACCATTTTGAAGATATAAATTATTTTCTAAAAAAGATATACAGACAGATAGACAGAGAACTAAGCAAGATAGGACCATACATTATATGATGAAAATTGTTTGTTTTGACCTATAGTATATCCTCGTGAAATTTTGGTCAGTACTTACGAGACACCCTGTATAATATTATAATTACTAAATTTGTTATTACTTGATGCGATATTTCGTGGAAATGAACATACATTTGACTGAGCTGAAAGTCTCGTTAGCATACAATCCTAATATTTAGTTTTCTTGCTTTTGTAAAAGAATCCATAAATAAATATTAGTGCGTTGGAAAGTATATGACCTATTATCAGTGATACAAAATATTAATTGAGACAAATGTGCTTTGCTGTCAATTAAATAGTGTTTCTATTGCTGAGGAGTGATGTAATCCAGCTTGTTTAATGTGGCGTTTCCTGAACTTAATAACAATGAGCAAATGAATCATCAAGGTTATGAGGGAAACTTAAATTTTGCCTTTCATATCTTTATATGACTATGTTCTCTACAGCAATTATTGAGGGATTTAGTTATATTCTGACTGCAGCTGTAAGACGTAAGGTGCAAAGTCACTATTTCCAAAGTTGGCAAAGGTCGTCAATAATGATGCACAACACTTACAGTTTATCTAAGTTCTTTAGCATATATATCTCTCAACTTTCTCCGTTCATGAGAACGTCTTCAGGGTTTTCACATTATTTAATCAAATAACATTCAGAGCAGGTCGTAAGTTTTAATGTGTTTTAAAGAAGTTGGAGGTAATAAATCGTAGTACTTTATCAGTTCAAAGCGCTCTTGTGAACTGATAGAGTGTTTCATACATTTAGAGAGAAAAAAACATTTTTTTTGTTTTTTCTAAATGTATAATGGCAATGTAGCCCCTCTTTTATTTGTTGAAATATCTTACAATATTTTTGTAACCAATAGAATCGTGCCATTCGACTAAGCAGCACATGCATTTAATTCTTAATATATCTTAAGTTTTTTTACAATGATTTTAAATCTGCAATATATCATTCTTGAGATAAGATGGTTTTGAAACATACTTGTTCTTAGCAGGTAAAAACCTGTTCATAGAATTTCCCTAATAGTAAATCAATATGTATCAGTCCTTGCTAACAATGAAGAAATTTCCTTTCAACGGAGATGACCGACTTCTAATTTTTTAAGAGTTTAAAAAATATTATATCTGACAGACAGAATCATTATAGATCAACTGTAAAAAACAGATCGACAATAATGTGGCACTGGCAACGGACTCGGCAACTACTAGTAGAGGGTGCATGAAGATGAACGAATGTTTTGAGTGTAAACGTAAGAAATTTATTGGTTTCTTTAATATTTATATCTCTACTACTATGTAATGTACAGATTATTTTTTGTTATTTGTAGTTACTATTGTTATTATTATTTTGTCAATATCTTACTTTTATTAATACTATTGTGTACATAAAAAAAGGTGTTTCATGAAAGGTTGGCAGGACTTCGGGATAAGATAGTAGACATAAAAATAAACAAAAAAGTTCTTGTAAACATATGACATATCTCGCTTTCTTAAGCGACTGTCTGTATGTGTATTTTATTTTTTTTAAATCTAAAAAATAATTTAAGGAAATAAATTAAAACTTGGAATTTTTTTAGAAGATCCTTTATAAAGTGTATTTGTTATTGAGATAGTGTCTCACATTGTTACTCAACTCTCCAACCAGAAATCAACAGGTGACCCGTCGATGGGGATGGATTCATACACGAATAGTGGTATTGGTCCACCCACCTGCCCATACACGAACAGTGGTATTGGTCCACCCACCCGCCCATACACGAACAGTGGTATTGGCCCACACACCTGCCCATACACGAACAGTGGTATTGCCCCACCCGGCCGCCCATACACGTACAGTGGTATCGACCCACCCGCCCATCCATACACGTACAGTGGTATTGGTACGTACAGTGGTATACACACACTGTGGTATTGACCCACCCGTTCACCCATAAACGCACTGTAGTATTAACCCACCCGCCCACCCATACACGCACTGTGGTATTGCGTGTAATCATGCAGATGTGGCATGTTTCATGGGGGTGGCACTATTCTTTTTGCCGCCCCCATAAAACATGCCACATCTGCGCCAAAGTCATTATATGAATAGAAAACTAAGAATAGTGAAATAATCATAATATTTCCACCGCTATTGTGAAACCTAATTTAGCTTCTTTTAGAACATTTAAATTGCCTGATAAAATAATTAAAATGCATTTTCTCTAATTTATCAACTTATCATAACTTTTTGATGAGGTAGCAAACACTTTTTATTATTATTATGAATAATTTCACTTAATTGGAGAGCGGCAAAGACAATTAATTGTTATGGTCTTTCGTTTTGTATTTTTCTTCTTTTCATGTATTTATATGAAAACCTCACACGTAATCATTTTATTCTTTTTTCTCCCCTTCTCTTTTCTCTTTGGGTGTTTGTGTAATCTTATTTTCTGATTTTTCCCAGTACTCTTCTCTGTTTGATATGTCTTCTTCAGAGGTATTCTAAGCTTTATGAGATCCTCCATGGTTTCTTTAATATAATTTGCTTTCATTTTACTGTTCTTCACTATATTAAAGATCTTCTTGGTCAGTCTTCTGTTGTGCTATATGGTGTTCAAGACCTTTCCATTGGTTCGAGTGATAGGTACAGAGAGAAGGATAAAGAGAAACAAAAGAGGGGAACCGCTGGCTCTACCTGTGAAGATAACACAAGATCCTGGCTTTTCGGGACCCATATGAACAGTCTTTTGGTTTCTACACAGGTAGTCTGTGAACTCTGCTGTAACTGAACGTTCGAAACTTGAAATTTAAGCCAAAACCTCACAAAATTCTTGTAGATTTCACCGCCAAAATCTCAATAGTAAGAAAAGGTTATCATTGAACTGCAGGGAATCATGCATGTCATGAAGGGAAGATTGTGGCTTATACTAACTCCTCAAGACTAAAAGAAAAGGTTACATGGGAACATTGAGTACTAACACTACTCAAACTAGGTAAACTGAAATAATTGACAAATGTCGTGAACAAATTCAATATATAAATACTGACTACACAGGAATTACAATGTTTGTATTAAGAGGCTGTTGGTCATGTTGGTTTTAATCCTATGAGAGCAATGTTATTTTCGATCCGGACATACGATCACGTGTATCCAAACTAAACACTTATTATTAAGAGGTTTTTGATTCAAACAAATTGCATTCGATAAGAATGAAATTGCGTGTTGGAATTGCTATACAATTTCCTAATTAGCTTTAAAGAAAAAAAATTAAAATATTTAGTTTGAAGTTTTTATTTTCACCTATTTTTCAAAACTAAGCACCAACAAATAACAAGAAAAATAAAGAAGACCCACATAGAGGAACTCTCGGATGATCTCCAAGAAACATCCAAAAGATGCGTTTTATTTTAATGAGTTATTTTTTTAATATTATGATTTGTTTGATGCAGTAATTTTTTGTGAAATTCAGTATGAAGATTTTGAACTGCCACCATTTCAAAATATTTAGACTTGTATATATAGTTTTGTATCATCTTGCCTACGAAAAGCCACAATTAGACCTGAAACTACACACATCCTTTATCCCCGATCTACTTCTACTCTTGTTGAATGATTTGTTGATTAAAGTTAAAACTCTGTTCCGCATTTTACTATTATTGCATTCTAGAATTGCGTCAGGAAAGAATTTTATAAGATTCACGTAACTCTCATCCCATTTCATAGGCATATCTAATGTTCGATTTTATAGTAAATTTTCAGATAGAAAAATGTTTCACCGAACATCACATCAAGGAAATATATAGTTAAAACCTGTCAATTACACATTCATAATATTCAACGAACGTGTCTTGAATGGCATTGATTTGCATAATATTCCAGCAAAGTAATTTTCAGAATGAGTACATTATTCCCCGTAAGCCAAAGGGTGATTATATAACCCAGAATGTTTAATGAGTGCCAAGGAAAGGCTACTTACTGTATAAGTGGCGTATGTCACCTGATTACTCAAGTGGGTGTAATCAGTTTAATACAGGGAAGTGACAAAATGTACTGGATGTGAAATTGACTTTCACTTGTGAATATTAAATAGTGATATAAAACATTTTACTTCATATTTCCTCAGAGCAATTATGTGTTATTGACGTAGGCCTATGTCATGGATACAAGTGTGAGGAAGATAGACTAGTCCATCCAAATCCTTTGTTGTCTAAACTGTTTGCTATTGTTGTGAGACCCAAGACGAACGTTCGGCCTACTGTCATAATTCATATTCATATTTGTGGTATTACTAACCTCTCCCCCCTCGTAAATTCTTAGAAATGTCTCGGCCCAATTACAGTCGATGTAAATTAAACGACGGATGGCACACGAGATGTGCAAACCTTTATTTACCTAATGAAGAAAATGATCACAAAACGTTTATTACTATTTTACGCATACTACGTTCTTCACGTGAAACAGACTGTCCTTACTCCTAAAACATAAAATCTTCTTTTAATAATCACAAAATAACAGGAGGGGCTTTTTTTGCAAGGTTTTTATTTCAAACCCCCTGAATATACCTCTCTTAAACTATCAACTCGTTTTCTCACGCAATATTGAGCGATGGACGAAGCATGCCTATCCGTGTGACTGACTGGTCTACGTGTATTGCATAGAATATAAGTATACTTACTTATGTCCTTTTGTCCAGTAATCCTGCATCATCAGGTGATGGGCTTGTCAATGGTGTCCAAAGGTTAGGGTCACGAAGCTTAGGCGTAGTGGGTTCATGGGCCTGTTACATATAGATCATATGGGTTGGGTAGAGAGAAGCTCAAGCAAAGGGCGGCTATTCCAAAATTCATCCAAATTGTAATATGCTGAATGGGCTGATGCACTGGTTAGGAGAGGGGCAAAGTGCCCTCTTCTGGGACCGGAGCCGGCCCTTGCCTTGGCATTCCTTTCCAAAAGGTTAAGAGAAGAATTGATCGGTGAACCTTAGAGGTAGATGGAGGACTGAGTTCGGGCTCAGGCAGTCTCGTGCACTTATTCAAGGACCGAATCGCAGTTACAGCCGAGCTTTGCTGAGCTGTGACCGGGCCAAAGTGCGGGCTGTTACGGGGCTGCTGACCGGACATAATCTTCTTCATAGACATATGAAGATTATGGGCCTAACAGAAGACTCCAAATGTAGGCTCTGTGAGGAGGATGAGGAGAGCTTCATACACATCTTTCGTCATTGTGGAGCTCTCTCATCTCTTAGGCATAGCACTCTGGGTGCCGCTTTTCTGGAACCAGAGGACTTCAGATGGGCTACACTCGGGGTGACCCTGTTCTTCACAAGGAGGACTGATCTTTTGTGACACTGTTGCCAGGCTCGGGACGCAAAGGGCCATTGAGTTTAGGCGCAGTGGGCTTGGTGACAGGACAACAACCCGGTGTATCTATCTATCTACTTTTGTCCAGTAATCCTGCATCATCAGGTGATGGGCGTGTCAATGGTTTCCAAAGGTTAGGGTCACAAGGCTTAGACGTAGTGGGTTCATGGGCTTGTTACATATAGATCATATGGGTTGGGTAGAGAGAAGCTCAAGCAAAGGGCGGCTATTCAAAAATTCATCCAAACTGTAATATGCTGAATTTACCAGGAATTTATAAGTTCAGTTTTCAATTTAATTCAATTCTCTGATATTGACCATGGGATGGCAGAGTCTGAGGAACCAGTTTACCTATGTATTCCGATTTTCTTTCAAAAAGATAAAGCTTATGCTCTTATAAAAAAATGTGTTTGTCTTGTATTGTATCTACGTTTATTTTGATAAAATGTATCGTTGGTTGTTATATTACTTTCAACAAACATTGCCAATTCAAATATGTAGATAGTATGTGCTGTAAGTATACCCATATGTCTAAAAGTCCCCCACAGTGCGCCCAGAGTGTGAGGGAGATGAGCCATCGTTCTAACTGCTTGTGTCTGCCATTTGAAAATTGCTTGCAAATGCCACTTTACAGATCCCCATAAAATCACTAAGTAAGTTATATCATATCAAATCGTTTATTGTTCATTGACATTTAACAATGTTTGGAACATAGTCGATCAGTGTTGATATAAGGTCTAAAAAGATTTTAAATATACAATTTTATATAAAATTGTATGTATCAAATATGTATAATTGATATTAATTATGTTCTTATATATATATATATATATATATATATATATATATATATATATATATATATAAGAACATCATTACTTATAACAGCATGAACATCATTCATTATAACAGTTATGCAAATCAGATAAAATCATTGATTGCTTAAAAACTCATCTATTGTATAATATGCCTTGTCTAAAAGATATTGTTTTAACCTGCTTTTGAAACCCCTCTCAAAATCACTTTTTCTAATACTATCCGGGATACGACCAAATATGACAGGGCCAAGATATGCAGATGATTTCTGAAAAATGGCTTTATGATAAAATTATTTTTATTTCTTGGTTTTGTAATATCACTTCCCGAACTATGGGTGGGGAAACGGTATTATTTTTTTCTAAACAGAGTATAAGTGTAAATGAATAAGGATGGAAGTGTTAAAATAGACTGATCACGGGACACTTACCTAAAGAAATCCGCGACACAGGAGCACCTCTTACCTGGTTGAGGGGTTGTCATAAATAATTTTCGCTAGGGGTGCGACTCAGTAGCGCCTCCCCACCCCTTTCCGGAACTACCTGTCCTCGGTACCGGTAACCTGTAAATCGCGCCCTGTGAAAATCGCGCCCCATGCGTCGTCACGTCAACCCTCGTCAACGTCAATTAGCACAATATTAACCCTTCACACTTTATCCATTCATAGGTTAGGTTAGGTTAGGTTAAAAGACTAAAGAGAAAGCTACCAGGGATAAACCGGGAGGTGGGCCATTCCCGGTCATTCCCCTTATGAAACGGCTGTCAAGTGACGCTCGCGGCCCGTAACTCAGAGGTTCAGGTAGACAGGGCGCGATTTTCATGCATTCGGCACTCTACCTGCTTCCTACCTGTATCGAGCTCAGCTCGTGGGGCCTGCTAAATAACTACCAATCAAATATCACAACAGATACTATCATAGTGATTTTTTTAAGTGCACTGCAAATTTTGTAGGAGTAAGTGTAACATTGATTCTGTAAGGGGTTAACCTAACAGACCAATCAAAACTATTAATGTACTGTGATAAGTATTCTTAATCATATTACATTTTATTTGAATTAATAAGTGGTTAAACTATTGCAGACTTGTTTTAAAACAAGTTTCTTATCGTACAGATGAAATACATCCACGCTTGTTTATGCACACTATCTTTGTATTCGGATGTGGATCCCGTCACGTTTACCACATCAAATCCCGAAGACTAAGTTGCAGTCATATTTTTTCGAAAAATTATAAACTTGATACTATTTAGTTTTATACACTCCTCCTTCGACCATGTCCCTTAACCCACGAGTATTAATTATGAAATACCAACCATAGTTTATGCAAATTCGTAAAAACCAATCAGTGATTTAAAAAAATTATATTAATTTTATTATTTGGCAAGTTGTTTCAAAGAAAAGGAAGAGTTACAAACAGGTTAATAACTACAAATAGGCTTGTAAATAACGAATCTGTATTTCTAAGTTTTAACGCTAAATACGTATAACATTCTAAAATAATAAATATAGCCTACATTTAAATTCAAACTAAATAATTTTTTACACTTACACAGATTTAAAACAATCTAAAATATAAAAAAATATTTAAATTCAAACAAAAAATACTACTTACACTCAATCTGTAGGCTACAATATTCTAAAACAAACAAAATATGGAAATTCAAACGAAACATGCTATGTTACTTAATATTTACAAAAATCTAAAATATATATAAAAAAAATACTCAAATTCAAACAAAATATATACTACTTACACTCAATATGTAGGCTACAATATTTTAAAACAAACAAAATACGGAAATGCAAACGAAACATGCTATTTCACTTACTTAATATTTAACTCTTTTTCTCTTACAAAATTAGCCTGACCGAATAATACGAATTTTCCTCAATAGAAAATGTTTCTTTGCCCTCAATAATAAAGCTTCAAATATTATATATCATAATATATATTATATTAGCTGTCACAAGTAGAAAGCCAATAATATACACTTTTATTTGGTATAATTCATTCAATGTTGTCACTATCTTTATATTTAAAATACGATAGGAAGCAGAAAAGTGCAGTTGGACGCTCGTACGTAATGCAAACATTTTCATACAAGCTAGTAGTGCTCGGTCGGGTCTACGGTTATAAAAATTGTACTGTATATTATCATTTTTATTGTTGTTAAACATATTTGAAAATTCAGTATACGTTTTGGTGCTGCTCTTGTTGAACTGAGAGTATATACATTAAATTTAAAAAAGGACAAAACAATTGCATTATTCTCATTTATACAGGGTGTTTCGCGAGAGATTGGCACAAATTCAGGATATGATAGTAGACATAAAAAAAAACAAAAAAGATCCTGTAAACATGTAGGCTATCTCGCCTTCTTAAGTGTCTGTCTGTTTGTATGCGTTTTTTATTTAAAAAATTATATCTCAAACATGGTTTGAGCTAATAATTTGAAACTTGGCATATTTGCTAACCTACTGTAGTTAGGGGTAGTCTAAATAAAAAAGTTACAAAATAATCTCTATCAGTTTCAAAATGGCAGCCATAATAAATGTTAAAAGTTAAATAACATTAAAATCATTATTTGTTTTGAAAATGTATTACACTACTTTAATTTTGTAAATTTAAAAATGTTTTGAACATTTAATTTTGTAAATAAAAATTACTATAGGTATTTATATAGAACAGGGGCCTTGTCGACTTTTTGGCTGATAATTGTTTTTAAACATAACTAAGCATAAGGCTATGATCGTTTTTTTTTCAACGGAAAAATTACGGAAATAAAGAAAAATGGAAAATGTATTTTTTTATTTCCGTAAATAGTGAAGTGGGTACATATTGTGCGGAATTGTGTCCTGATTGCGAATATGACAAGGTCTTTGCAATTGCACCATTATTAAGCATGGTAGCGACGAAAATGTGCTGGTTGAGTAAGGTTATGTTTTGTTAGTATAAGGCTTGTTGGCTATTGATAGGTTAGGTTAAGTTGTAGGTTGACCTAGCATATCCTAATTAAACCTAACATAACATAAACAAACCTAACCTACAGTCTGTATACTTCAGGTTGGCCGATGGACCCGGGACTACCTGCGGCCACCCCTATAATCCCTCGCCGCATCCGCCGGGCGGTCCGATGCCTAGGCGATGAGTCACCTACTGGCTGTGTTTATACAATGGTGCAATTTTTTAACAGAGTAATAATTTTACATTTTTTTAAATGTATTTGAAATTTGCTAAAAAAAGTTACGAAAAATGATATAAAACTCGACCTGAACAATAAAAGTTAGGCAAGTTTTAAGCTATAAATGAATAGTATTGGAACTGTTTGGGTAAAAGTAAATTAACCGTAGAATTGGTTATTAATAGTAAATCTTTTTACTGAGATATAATAAGCCTAATACGAATTAACATTGTCATACCCTTATCAGATTAAATATTATTTTGTTCAGGTCGAGTTTTATATCATTTTTCATAACATTTTTAGCAGATTTCAAATACGCTTTTGCAAATGTAAAATTATTACTCTGTTAAAAACTTGTACCATTGTATAAACACAGCCAGTAGGTGACTCATCGCCTAGGCATCGGACCGCCCGGCGGATGCGGCGAGGGATTATAGGGTTGTCCGCAGGTAGTCCCGGGTCCATCGGCCAACCTGAAGTATACAGACTGTATCAATATCCAACCTAGACCAGCCCTATAACAGAACGTAACCTTACTCAAATCGCCACATTTCCGGCGCTAACGAGCTTAAAATGGTTTGACTGTAATCTTTATATTCATGATCAGGACACAATTTCGCACAATTTGACTACCCAAATCGCTATATTTACGATGTATATCGTATATATATATATATATATATATATATATATATATATATATATATATATTCCGGTTTTTACTTATTTTCGTTCTTTCTTCGGCTTTTCCTATAAAAAAATCATATTCTTGTTTCTTAGATATGTATCTACTATGAAAAAAACATTTCAGCCAAAAAGTCGACAAGGCCCTGTTATATAATTATCTTACTAAACTTTTAAATATGGGCTATGTTTTTATGATCTTTTTAGTTTGTGATTGTGAAATTTAAATATCAGGACTACTTAGGAATATTTTATGTGGTGATTGAAGTTAAAATATCTTATTTCAAGCAATCCTAAAACAGAGAAAACACATTACATTAATCAAATGAACGCTGTTCCAGCTAGTTCTCTTCGTGTTTCACATTATAACTTGTTTGTAATGTGCTTTATGACATTTATATCCTGATTTGTATTCAAGTAATTGATTTTTATTAATAAAACTAATCCTTTGATGAGTTGAGTGGCATGATGTAGCCTACCTGACATAACCGTTTGAACGTATATTTATTTATTTGTTTATATTTAGGGTAATACTAAATATAAACACACCTTTAAACTACAGATTAACATTTTTACTGAAAATTAAGAGATTCCATAAAAACCAATGAACATTTAACTCAGCAATACGCATTGCTTACCAATGTTATGTCATTAGCTCCAGTTGAAGTAGAGTCGTTCAGGCTCCCACGCTGTCAATACGTAGGAAAGGTCGGCACGGACGGATACATCAGTTACTCGTGAATGTAAACAAAGCGTCAGTCGGCTGTTCAAAGTCCGATAGGTAAACCCCCCTCCAACCGCCCACCCGCCGTCAGATCTTGGAACAACTTCCAGTGGGCTGCCACTACCGGTTACGGACCCACTGGCGCCACTCTCACAGGTAAGAGATAAACTTGTGCCTAGGACGAGGTGAATTCATGCAAAATCCTTTTCATATCTGGGTGGAAATGGATAATGTCATTTGGTGCTTTTGAAAGTCATTTATATTAACGAATACCACGCGTTCTTATCAATTATGATCTAGAGCGATTAGAACTAGCTTCTTGATTTGACAAATGTAGTCATTTTAACGTGACAATTTTTTTGTTTTATTTTCGTTCAAAGGATTGTGAGTAAATCTTTTTTACTTTCAAATATTAAAAATATATAAGCAAAATAAAGCCTATAAATTATTGTTTTAATCATACTTAAATGTGATATAGGCTATATTAGAAACAAGATCCGTTTGTTTGTACCGAACTAATTGTATGTTTTATAAGGTAAAAATAATAGCTTATTGAAAACCAGTTCTCACCTATGTGTTTCTGTGAAACTAAAGCCATAGGCCTGTTGTTTATTAAATACATTTTTGTCAGATAAATGCATTAGACACAAACGATAATATTTTATCCAACAATTGATTGGAACATTAACTCACACTGACAAATCGTCTAACAAATACTATTGTTGTGACAAATATAAATTGTGGGACAGAGTTAGTTCAAACGAATAGAAACATTAGGTGCATAGGTCTATCGTTTATTGATATAGTAAATGTGTCAAATATAAGCTATTTGACAAAAAGGGGACATTTTTGTTCAAACGATTACATGATTAAAACTACGAATAAGAAATATATGTCCTTTACTACCTATAAACTGAATATTACGAAATTATTATTAGTCTAATCATTATTATTCAATAAATAATATTTAACGGACAATAAATACATGACTTTTTCATCGTTTCAGTCTCCAAAATAATTTGTAAGTCTGTTTTTTACTAAACTCTGGAATATTATCAATATTTATTACCGTAAAAGAGTTTTGAAATAAAATTACCAAAATGTTTTATATGTGCAACTCTGTATCATTCCCAAGCACCAAAAGAAAAAAAGAATTAAATCCCGTATTTCTTAATATAAAATTGGGTGAACATTAAATTATAACAATCAATTATTAGTGTATTGGTATTCAAACAGTAACCATGTGTATTTATAATAAATGTAACGAGGGACAGAGAAATTAGTTGTATCGGTATCCAAACAGTAACCATAAATATTTAAAACAACTGTAACTAGGGACAGAGAGAGAGGGGGGGGGAGGGGGAGAGAGAGTAGCTTTATCGGTGTCCAAACAGTAATCATATATATTTATAACATTTGTAACTAGGGACACATAGAATAGCTGTATCGATATCTAAACAGTAACCATATAATATATTTAAAACAACTGTAACTAGGGACAGAGAGAGGGGGGAGGGGAGAGAGAATAGCTGTATCGGTGTCCAAACAGTAATCATATATATTTATAACAACTGTAACTAGGGACACATAGAGTAGCTGTATCGATATCTAAACAGTAACCATATAATATATTTAAAACAACTGTAACTAGGGCCAGAGAGAGAGAGAGGGGGGGGAGGGGGAGAGAGTAGCTGTATCGGTGTCCAAACAGTAATCATATATATTTATAACAACTGTAACTAGGGACAGAGAGAGTAGTTTTATGGTTAGTGTCCAAATAGTAACCATATAAAAGTAGTCTCTCTTTATAACGATTCCCTATATAAAGATAATTCTCCTATAACTACGAAAATAGTAAACTTTGTTTGGTTCATCATTAGGACAATGTATTTATTCTTTCTTTGTACTGATATCGTTCTCTCTTATTCTTTCTTTGTACATATACCGATAACATTTCAGCGTTCATTAGTCGATGGCCCACACTACCTGAGTCACGAGTGGCAAGGTCGTTGTCCAGCAGTTGTTTCGTTTCGCGCCTAAGGAATGAGGCAGATTGTTTCCCTACTATGAGTAGAGTTGAGCTTCATTTACTTTCATACAGATGTATTGTCTTCTGTTGACGACAATTCACTTCCATTTTCAATCGTGTCCCAGTGTGTGAACGGTCAAAATATTTTCGAAAAAGCGTAAAGTGCTCTTGGTGGAAGAAAAGTTGTCGTTAATTCGGGCAATAAACAAAAGTGAAAAACAATTGGATGTTGTTCGCCGTACGGGGTTGTCCCAATCAACTGTGGCTACGATACGGAAGGACAGAAAAGTGGCTTGAAGCGAAAATGGAGGAAGGTAGCAGAAAGAAGTTGCGGAAACCTCAGGAGGAAGATTTGGATCACGATATGCTTCAGTGGTTCCAGCAGCAGCGTATGAACCATATTCCACTTTATGGTCCTGTGGTCAGGACAACAGTTTTGCAACTTTTGTCCTGTTTTGAATATTCCAAAGCATCTGAGGGTTGGCTGAGCAAGTGAAAGCTGCGGCACGAGATTAACTACGGGCAGATCAGCGGAGAGGCTCATTAACAAAAACGTAACGGATGGTTGGCTAGAAAACATGTGGCCTGAACTGAAGGCACGACATTTTTAATGCTGAAGACATTGGTTTTTTTTAATGGCGCCACACAGAACTTTAAACATTAAACATCCATCCGTGACCTAAAAAGCAAACAAGAGAGTATGGATGACTTCGGAAATTTTTGAAGAAGCAAATAAAAAATAGGACGTTGAGCTTAAAGAGAATCAAGTTCTTCTTCTTATATATATTAACGAACTGTCCCACTCATTCTATACTTTGCGACCTCCAAAACATTGAACTTTTTTCCTGCCGGCAAACACAACGAGTCTTTTTCAGCTCATGGACAAAAGTGTCATTAAGAGTTTGAAAAACCATTACAGGAGAAGACTTTCATTGGGATTGGTTGAGAACAATGGCGATCTCAAACTAAACGTTTTTGACGTCATCCTAATGATTAGTAAATCCTGGGACGAGGTGATTAGTAAAACGATAAATAATCCCTTCAAACACGCAAGATGGCTGGAATATGAAGGATTGACTGAGGATAAAGATGGCCTGCCGTTAGCTTTTTGGGCCAGACAGTTTGAACTTCCTATCATGGACTATGGACCGAAGGAGCTAATTGATTTTGAAGAATTTGATGAAAATGTGGCTACAACATCAGTACTTTCCGACAACGATATCCTACATGCAGTACACGTAGAAAAAGAAGGAAACAGTGACACGGAAGTGGATCCAGAGCCAGAACCAGCTCCTACCCCTCAGCAGGCATTGGATACGATGAAAATCCTTCATAGGTTTTTCATTCATTAGTAAGACGATATGAGGGCTGTGGAAGATTTTTGCTTCTTCAGGACAAAGTAAGGTCACTACTTTGGAGAGGGAAAAGAAACAGACCAAGATGATTCGTTGATATAAATATGGAGTGTAAGTACAGTAGAGTGATAAAATACCTTCTTAATAGTAATGTCTCCAACATATATTTTTGTAATAATAATAAAAAAATATATTTTTTTTGTTGCATCTTGTTAACAATTGACAAAATTGTATCGCAATAGTCATTAATAAATTAAATAAAATTTGCCATCCATTCAATCACAATAACACTTTCAAACATACATTTTTTCACGCACCCAAATTCCCATTCATTCGCCAATTATACCTCCAAAATGTCCTCCAGTGTCAATTTTAAAATTCAGTGGCTTCCCAATTATATGCAAAAAACTCGTCTACGCTATAAAATGCCAGTTTGGCCAAACATTTCTTGAGACGGTTCTTAAACATCTTGGGCGTTGTGGCATTTTTAATACATTCTGGGAGTCTGTTAATTATACGAACACCAATCTGTGAGGGTGGGTGTTCGTAGACTACCGTCCTGTGATTCCCAATTCGGTATATATCCCTGCTTCTAGTATGATGATTGTGAATATAACTGCCCCTTGTCAGTGCAGTTTTAAACATACAATATGTTGCTGTCTCTAAAATATAGAGGCAAGGCAACGTCAGCAGGTTTAACCGTTTAAATACTGGCCTACACAACTCTCTATAATATAATTTGGTAATTATTCTAACTGCCATTTTTTGAGTTCTAAATATTCTGGTCAGGTTTGTGGCAGAGCAACCTCCCCACAAAGCCAGGCAATATGAGAGATGACTGTAAATTAAACCATGATAAGCTGTCATCAATATATGGTTAGGGCAAAATTTTGCTAAGTTTCTCAAAACATAAATGCTTGATGAAAGCTTTTTGAAAAGACTGTCAACATGTATATTCCAAGTCAAACCCCGATCTAGGTATATTCCAAGGAATTTAGTTTAATTTAACTCCTCAATTTCATTTTCATCTATTGCCACTGTCAAATTTCCTTCGGAATCTGACTTCCGTAAACAGAACTTCATGAAATTGGACTTTGTCGAATTTGTGTTAAGGTTTAGTTCTTGAAATTGTTGAATGCAGTTGTTCAGTTCCATGTATGCATGGATTTCAAGCTCCTGATTTGTAATTTCTTTAAAGCAGAGAGTCGTGTCATCAGCATACTGCACGAGTGACCCATGCAGTAGTGATGAACCAATTTCGTTGACGTATATCAGGAATAAGAGAGGGCTAAGTATCGATCCCTGTGGGACTCCATACCTTAGACATCTATATCCAGATCGTACTTCGGAAATTTGAACCATTTGTGTTCTTTTTGTTAGATATAATTCTAGCCACTGAAGCGGTACTCCTCGGATCCCATAGGTGTTTAGTTTCTGAAGCAGAATGTCGTGGTCAACACAGTCAAAAGCCAAGAGAGATCCAAAAACACACTAATTGTAGCTTTCCGACTCTCCAGCCCTTCTACAATCATTTCTACTAATCGTATGACTGCGTCAGTTGTTGACAGACCTTTTCTAAAACCAAATTGGTCTTTTGAGAGAAGACTATGTTTTTCTAAGAAACCAATCATTCGGGACAGGAAAAGCTTCTCAAAAAATGTTACTAATGATTGGTAGAATTGAAACTGGTCGGTAATTTTTAATGCAGCAAGAATCACCTTTCTTAAAGATTGGTGTCACTTAAGCAGTTTTCAAAGACGAAGGAAAAACGCCTGATGAGAAGGAAAGGTTAATCAAATGTTCCAAGGGCGTTAGAATATGGTGGGAGCATTTTTTAAGAGCCATGTCGATACGTAATTCACGTCATTCGACTTCTTGGGTGCAAACTCACTGATAACCTTCTCAATCTCATGTTCCGTGACTGGAGCCAATGCCAAAGAAGCCGATGGACTCAGTCTTGATAAGCGAGGATTCTGGACTCTCCGTGGACGAAGTCCTAGATCAGTACCTACTGATGCGAAGAAGGCGTTAAATTCTTCCGCAATCCTGCGCTCATCACAGACTTGTTCTCCACTAATTTGAAGTTGAATTGGTTTGTCTTTTTGTGCACCACTATTGTTTATGATAGCCCAGGCAGTTTTTGCTACATTTTTCGATGTGGTTATTGCTTTATTTACAACATAAGCTTTAGCCGCTCTAATGACTTTTTGTAAATTTTCTTATAATTTTGGAAAAAATTTTTAAATTCAAATTTGTAGTGTATTTAGATATTTCATCTTTTCTCTTGATGTTAGGATACCTTTTGTGATCCATTTGCATCCCGTTTTCTTTGGTGCTGGTTTCAGTGTCTTTACTGGGCAATTTACATCGAAATGAAAATTCAAGCAATTTTCAATATTTTGAAATTGTAACGTAACGGGATCAATAACACTTATACAATTCCAACTCTCTCTTTTTAGTGAAACGTCTAAATGAGCTAGGTTTTTGGGATTAGTGTCTCTAAATGTTCGTTTAGTTACGGGATACCGTGCCGATCCACCCACCCATACACATACAGCGGTATTAACCCACTCGCCCACCCATATACACACAGTGGTATTTACCCGCCCGCCCACCCATACACATACAGTGGTATAGACTCACCTGCTCAGCCACACACGTACAGTGGTATCGACCCACCCGCCCTCCCATACACGTACAGTGATATCGATTGTACATCAATATTATTGTACGTGTATAACACCACTGTACGTCAGTGGGTAGGCGGGTGGGTCAATAGTACTGTACGTATATGGGTGGGCGGGTGGGTCAATACTACTGTACGTGTGTGGGTGGGCGGGTGGGTCAATACCACTGTACGTGTATGGGTGGGCGTGTGGGTCAATAAAGGTCATGTTACTACAAGTCACTTTTACTATCTGAGTTCAACTTTGCTCAGAAAGAACTATTTATTATTAGCTCAATGACCAGGATAACTATGCGACCTACAGTTTTACGTGGAATCCGAACCTCGTAGGGGTGGTCTGATTTTCAGCTTACTGACAAGTCTGACGCTCAGTTCTCTTTCCTTGGTAGTATTTAACAATCACTGATAATGGCCTGTTGACCGTAATGGTCTGAGATAGCTGTGTTGACCACACTGACACCTACATCATGCACGTTTGTTATAATGTTGTCTATAGCCGTTTGTGAAATGGCCGTAACTCTCGTGGGAGAGGTAATAACCATTTCAGTCCGAAAGACTGTAAAAGGTCGGCCATACGTTTAGAAGTGGGATTATTAACATCGAGAACGTCAATGTTAAAATCTCCCATAAATATGAATTTTTAATTTCTTTTTGCTAAATATCTGAGACAATTTTCGAATTTTTGTAAAAAGGTGTCTATATTTCCATTTGGAGATCTATATATCCCAATTATTGTAAATTGAAATCTGTTGTTCTGTATTTTTATACCAGTAATTTCAACGTCTCTTTCTATAGATTCTCCGACTACCACTGGAATGAATACAAGTTCTTTTTTTACGTGTATTGCAGTTCCACCACCACGATGGATGTCTCTGCAATAGAAATTTGCTAAATTATAATTTTGAATTTTAAAATGGTTTATATTGTTGATGTTAAAGCCGTGCTCAGTTATTAACAATACATCGGGATTTAGCTCTTCACATAACAATGAGAGCTCATCTATTTTATTAGTGGCTCATTGTGAATTTTGATGTGAATTTTGAAACAATAAAATGTGTTGTTTATTTATTGTTCTTTTTTTAATATGGAATTTCCGAGGAGTGAGACCGGAATTACTTAATTTAGTCTGGAGGTTTGAGGAGGTATCTCTAAAAAATGGCTCTGTTCTCTTTCAGCCCAGACAAGTTCCACATCAGAATGTCCCTTCGGAATGCATCCGAATGTCTCTCTCGTGTATTCGACTATTTTGTATTACGAATATGAGACTATTATATTTCGACATATCTTTTAATGGATTCATTCACTTTGTCTAGTTTTAGGTTGATATTTATAGTTATATTTATATTATAGTTATATTTATTAGGTTTATTAGGTTATATTTATAGTTTTAGTTGCTATATAGTTTAGTAACCATCTGCCTCTTTCTTAAAATGTGCGTGTAATTTCGTGTGTATTTTCAGATTCTTGTTACTGAAAAAGGCCACAAAATAAGAAACATTTCTTATTTAAAAAGGAGTAGATAAATTCAATTTTACATTTGGTAACATTTCTATGTAAATATTGGTTAAGTACGGCCTTTTGATGTTAGGGTCCGTATTACGACGTACAATGGGTTCTGTGACTACTAATTAGTTATGTGACTGTGTGACGTCACGTTGCAAGTGGCTAAGTGTCATTTCCTGCAGGCGCAAGTTTAACGTTATATTACTTCACACATTTAATTATGGTTGAAATAATGTTTTACTTGTAATGGGGAAACTTAGGTTCTGCCCATAAATCGGGATTATTGGGATTTCTAAAAAATTGTTAATAATCCATTGAGTGATGTAAATTATAACGCTTCAAAAAAAGTAGACCTGTGTATATGTATCATGAAGTTTTTTTATATGTATAAAAGAGAGATAGTCTGATCTCCTTTTCAAACTTACTCTGCCCATCTACTATTGATCTGTGCGGGAGACTTGTTCAGACAGAGTAAGAGGGAGAACTAGTTCCCGTGAGTAGGAGGGAACGTGTTTGCTGGCTGAACAAATGATTGATTTGGTACAGTACAAAATGAGTATTACCGATAAATAAAAACTTCTTTTCAAGGTTTGAAACTTTAGCGCTATTTGAAACTTTAGCTCAAGGTCCTGACGTCTTAGCACGGCCACTGGTACTTCCCAAACTAAAAAATGTGCTTGTCAGAAAATGGTAAAAAAGAACCATATTCAAAAGCCTCAAGTTATTATTTTTCTTTGATTAAAGATACATCCATTACAACGTTAACAGATGCTTCAACACTCCTAAACACGTATATCCTAAACACGACACCGTAAACTTACTCTAAGTTTTATTGTATATGTATTTATATATGTTTTAAAATAGGAAAGGGAGTAATTGATATTATTTATATATTCGAAAATGAATATTTTATGGGAAAATATGGTGTTTAGAAAATGTTCAGACATTCTTGACCAGATTATTATGTACTAAACTTAGCAAACATAGTATTCTTTATGTTTGACGAGTTTCAAACTGTTCTAGACCGTTCGGTAGAACGGCAGCCTATAGTAAACAGCTGATGCAGTGGACTAACTCCTTAGTACAATTAAAGCCATTTCAATTATTACTACATTCATGTCTTACATTAATCCCATTGGAATTGAAATACACATAACACTAAATAAATATAGTAGGTACTTGTGGCGCAGTGCTGTAACCCAGCTACTTGAGGACGAAGTGTAGATATTGTAGGCGATAGGTTCTCTTAATACTGACACGGTGTCCGCTCAAAGTTTGACATCGATATGGACACTACTAGAGAAGTCTGAATTGTCCGTGTTGGGTGGTAGTCAGGATCCGGATGTTGTGTGTGGAAAATAACTGAGTATAAGGCTTTTCATTAAGCTGAATTTTAGGTCAATACTACGTGGTTCGGATTCCACGTAAGGCTATAGGTTATTAATAAATGGATCTTACTATGGAACAGTCGACCTTAGTAACAGCGACTACATTCGTTAATCTACACCCAGCACACTCATTCGCCCATATATCTACGATCGGTTTCTCAGTGAATAATAATAATAAATATGCAGTAATGACCCTTACAATGCACATTAAATAAAACTGTATTGGATGAAACAATTCTTTTAAAAAAGTCATATTTGGTACAGTAAGTGATATATGATGAGTAGATCGGCAGATTGTCCCTAAACTACGATCCCAGACCTAAGGATATTGTTCATTTGGTCAAAATAAGAAAACATTCCAGTAATTATAGATCCTAAAATGAGTTTTTGCTGCTCTGTCTATAAATTAATAATATTATGAAATTATATTAGGTTAGAATAATTTTACAGTATGTTCAAAGTATTAAAGACGGTGGTTCTTTAAATATTTTAACTGACAGTTACCCAACAAACCTGAAGTCGTACACAAACTTTACATAAAAACCGTTACAAATTTAATTATAAATCCAATAAGCCCTTGTTTGTCAAAATCCAATCATAAATAACGCAGAAATACGCGTTTGAGCATTGTAAGGTATGCTGCGCTTCAGCCAAAGCACGCTAAACATTGTTGCACCACCATTGTTGAAAGTGGCTCTTAGCCTCTAGAGCAGTGTAACTTCAGTGGTTCTTAAATTTAAAAATCTATTGAAAATAGGAAAACAGACAGAAACAAAAGATTTTTAGATCCATATTTATAGGATTTTTTAAATTTTGACCCATGGAATCATATACTTCAGTTTGGGAACGTAGTTTAGGGACACCCTGAATACAGGGTGGAAAATATGGAAACGCTTTGATAACACGTTATTTTTTCTATACATAATATGATAATTACTTTTTTTTTATTTGTGTTCCATTATGTATAATTTTTGATCAGAATAATTTAGTTGAAACCGTTAAATAGCGGAGAAATAATATTGTTCAAATTAGTTACTTTAACATTCAAATGATCGCTACTCTGGAAAGGATAAACCTATTGAAGTCTGGTTTGCGGCAACTAATTTCTCTTCAATAGACCTTTTATTTGATACCAAACTCGACTTAGGCTTACGTTGAAGATTTTCGTTCAACTCCTCGTGGGCCGTTCCCCTGAAAAGATAAAATGTCGCTAATGACGTCAAAAAGTGTGTTCTTTTTAACCAAGATGGTGTAAAAGATTTTAATTTTACAAGTGAAGTCATACAAAAGTTGTGAAAGGGTTTCCATATTTTTTCCGCCTTGTATATTACTGTAACAATACCTCAAGTGACGTCGTGGTGCCCCCCCCCCCAGCACCATCCGTTCTACACACGGATACGATACGAGTAGCCTACCAGTATCAAGTAGTAATGTCAATATGAGCCATTAACTACTCGTAGATCTGCGTAATGACTCGAATTATAACTCGGCCAGACCCCAGACTGCGTTTCAAGGCAAAGCCGAATCTTGCACATTTGAGCAGAACTGAATGTAGGGTCTAAACTTATACTAAATACATATTCAAGCATGCATAGTCTGGCATCTCTTGAAACGTGAATTTGCCGACTTATACCATTCAAGTTTTTATCAAATTCCGGTTTATATGTACAAATAATGATAATAATGTGTTTTATTGCATGAACATGATACAAGGTTTCACATTTGGATTTTAAAAAGAGGCATGCAATACCTGATTTTGAACTGAGAGATACATGTATTATATTGCATCTCTGGTGTGAACAAATACCTAATATTCCTCCAGAACATTTCGTCATGTAGAGAAAATATAAAATGTTCATTCGACGATATTTGAAACGTACGTGTTTTTAACAGTACAATAAATGAGTGTTTAAAAGTGTAGATTACGTACTCTGCCTTGAGATTGGGATTTGATCTAGGGTTAAGCGCTATTGTTATGGGTGTGCAATTGTAAAGATTTCTAATCAATTTACACAACCTAGATTTCTTTAACTAAGATAAAATTACAATAACAAAATAAATTATGAGCATTTCCAATTTCAATAAAATGCGTTAAAACGTTTTCATATTTTCATTTCATATTTTTTACAACAACATTGGGTATAATCACTGGTCGAAGTAAACAGCAACTATCGTCCCAGGAACAGGTTGTAGCTGACGTTAGAACAGGGAATGAAAACAGATAAATCCTTTAATATCTTATGAATACTAAACAGTTCTGGTTCATGTAATACTAATCCAACAAGTTACTCCCTCTACCACAATCACAGGTTAACTTTTTCCACTGATAACGTCTATCACAATCACAGGTCAGCTGTTCCCACTGCTAGCTTCTACCACAATCACAGGTTAGCTTTTCCCAATGCTAACATCTACCATAATCACAGGTCAGCTGTACCCACTGCTAACATCTACCACAATCACAGGTCAGCTGTTCCCACTGCTAGCATCTACCACAATCACAGGCCAGCTGTTCCCACAGCAGACATCTACCGCAATGATGAGTCACCTGTTCCCACAGCTGACCTCTACCGCGATCACGGTTCAACGTTTCCCACTACTGACGAGCAGACATGAAATCGGCAACTCAAGTAACCAAAAAATGGTTGGAAAATAGTCACTTAATCCCTAGCATGGTCTCGGCAACTGTCTCTGCAGGTAGCGACGAGAGAGTGGTATTTGTGGCTGGCTTAGACAAATTCTTTCAGACACAGACACTTTCAGGCGACCTTCAGCCATACAATTTCATCAAATAGGCCTACCTGATATTCCAGCTTCAATAA
This sequence comes from Stictocephala bisonia, assembly GCA_035578905.1. Classification (NCBI taxonomy): domain Eukaryota; kingdom Metazoa; phylum Arthropoda; class Insecta; order Hemiptera; family Membracidae; genus Stictocephala; species Stictocephala bisonia. The sequence goes on from JAQJVL010000047.1 coordinate 2,877,330, forward strand.
TTACAGATTTATAACAATTCTGATGTACAGATACAGATAGAGGATGAACCAATTGATACGTGCGTTTGAATAAACAGTTTAAGAAAAGCACAACTAAATAAAACCTGACTCTTAACACAAAACGAAGGCAACAACAGGTTCATACAAAACAAACAAAATAAAAAATAGTAAATTTACCAAACTAGAATTTGTGAAGTTTGTATCCTATGTCGTTTTTGTTAAAAACAAGTATAATCAATGTACAGCCGCAGTACCGGTATTGATGTTTTTAGTGGCAATTTTTTAAATTAGCTAGTGTTTTTTAATTATTTAAGCACTTGAATTTCAAAATTACAAAATACCTAGTTGCCGAATTGGTGCCTTTCCTTTTGGGACCAGTTGCCGAATTCTTCCACCCTCGACCGGACCATGTAAAAGTTGCCGAATTCGTGCGAGCCCCTTCTGACTACAGAGTCCGTGCCCTCTGCTGATATCTACCATCTGTGTTCATTTAGTAACTAAAAATACAATAGGCTCACAATTATTGCACAAATGGGGTTGACATTACTTTATGCCTCCCCCTCCTCTACGGTCGTCTGGTGTGATGACTGAGCTGCTCAAGATTAGATCTCTCACCACATTTCGTCATATGATCCCTTTGCAACAATTATCATTTTCGCATTTAACTCATTACCTTAATAAGATTAGTTATTGTGACACGAAAAATGATTGTATCGGCACTTTATCAATTAAAGCGTAATCAATGTTATCTGTCATTTTATTACTAAAAAAATACAGCCATAAATTGTTTGCAGTTTATTTACAGGAGCCTCCACCGTGTAACCTAGTCTTTCTACTGTATTGTTACAAACCAGAGTGTTGCTGTGAGTGGTCACATTCTGTATACAGAAACCCCCACTGTGGTGTGTCGAGTTTGTATGTACACATCTATACCAGCTTCATGTGCTAAAGGTTCTCAGTTCGATCCCAATCAGAGTCAATACATTTTGAGAAGGATCAGCTGATAATCACCGGCTGTTCATTTGTCATTGGGCTATTAATTAATGACACTCACTAAGGAATAGTTGGCCTTAGTTTGTAACAATGACTACATTCGCTCATCTACACTCATCACACTCATTCGAAATTCATATTCGCCCATATCTTGACGATCGGCGTCTTATGAATAATAAAATATATATATATATATATATATATATATATATATATATATATATATATATATAACATGTAACTTATTTTGTTCACTCTAACTTTCATTAATTCGCCTACTTTTCATTCAATATTCATCTTCCTTTTATGATTTGCTCGACTTATTTTTAATTTAACCGATATCTTTGTTATCAAAAAGAGGCGACTTATCCTGTTGTTATGTGATCTTAAAATTAAGATTTTAACAAAACAAAAAAAGAAAACCTTTGTTTTTCTTTAGGCAGGAGTATTATATGGATTTATTCAAAATTAGTTCAATAATACTATAATATTGGTCCAGTAGTTAGGTTGGAGTGGGAAAATATTTGTATTACAAAGAGGGTGTCGATAATATTAAATTAATGTTTGGCTGAATAGTGAAAATATACCTTGAATTGGTGAAACAAAATAGATTACTGAAAATATCATTTCTAATTTCGAAGTCCAATATCTAGTTTCTAATTTCAGTGCCAAAGAATTAAATAAAAAATATGACTTATTTTTAAAAGTTGACTTGAAGATGGGATATTAACTTACAGGCAGTTGAAACTCTATTTCAAACATAATAAAGTAAAAAAATAATATCATGCATTTAGAATTTCCTTCTAACTTCATAATTAAAATAAATATTTGGAAGATGTTGCGCCTAGTTTGGTACTTTTTTTTCATTAAGTTCCTGCGTTTGAACTTTATTAGAAATCACCCCATGCTGTTAAATTAACTTGATCCAAATCAGTTTAGTTTACAGCAAACCATTTCTTTGCTCCACCATGCTCAAAAGTAATTATAAATCTGTATTCCCACCTAATTAGATGTTAAAACAATCTTAAATACAAAAATTAAATAAAATTTGTAATATTTAGAACTTATTGAGGTATTTTTTTGTGAAGGTCTTCCAATTATTTAAATACTTTTTTGCAATATATTATAATTTGTTAATGTTAAAGTTGGACAAAAGCAAAGATTAAATTAGGATAGGTTAGGTTAAGGAGGGTTAAGTTAAGTTATGAATGTTTGTAAGATACGTAGCGACCGAGTGGTACAAGCTTAGCCCCCTTCAACCATTCTAAAACTTGTGTAGGCTAAGTTTGCTATACATGTTTCCAATGCCTCATTACTCATTGAAAGTGTTTGGTTTCTGAAGTAAAATTTTAAAATGTGATGGTCTTTTGTAAAAAAAAGACTTATTACTGAACACATTAAATACTGACCACCAACCTTCGAATGTACACTTGATCGAAGTTCACCAGTTGGTTAATATTTGCCCCATATGTCGTATTTTTTACTATAAAACTGAACAGAGTCAGCTCAGAATAGATAAATAATTTTAACACTTTCAAAAAGGTTTTATGTATATATCCTAATAAAACAAATAAATTAAAATTATATGTTGTTTTGATTTTTTAAATTGAGGAGTGATAAATCTAATTACACTGTTAGTATATATATGTACTAATCCTTGTTGTCTAGGGAAAATGCCCAAAACATCCAAACACACTGAAGATGAAAAAACGGTAGTTCCCCTGTTAGAAAAGGCTAAACATGGAGTGGCGGTTTCGCCCAAAGGAGATCAGAAGAGACTTCACACATTGGACATCGAAAAACAGCCTCAACTTGAGCAAAACGTAGCAGACGCACACAGTCTGGGTGTCAAACACAAAACTAAGTAAGTAATTATTTAGAATATTTTTTCCGTAATTTTAACCTCTGGATGCAGGTATAGGAGGGAGGGTGGGACAATTACCCACCAGGATTTAATATGAGAATCACTATGGGTTTGAGGTTATTGTTAAGCTAGGGACAGACGGTCTGGACGATCGCTCGGACGGACGAAATTTTGACATCAAAATGCTTGACACCGGGTGAAATTGACTACACTGGGAGTTTTCACCAAATAACCTCAGTTACGATTTAGATATGGATCAAGAGAGATGACAACTAATTATAAGTCGTACTTTGTTTTATTCGCCACATACGTAAAAGTGCGGACAGTGAATGCAACAGGGGGGGGGTTGTATTGGTTCAACCAATTCTCCACAAAAGGCATTTACTTGGAGCGTTCTCTTTTTTTGTGATTCAAGAGATGAAGATGAGGACTTTTTCAGAATGCCAATTTCCACTTTCGATAAGCTGTCGGATGAATAACACTACAACTTCTTAATATTAAAAATATAATTCCTAGCCAAAAATAATCATCTAGCTCTGCCTAACCACTTCCCAACTCATGAAAAACAGTGACCCAATATTCTTTTATTGGGTTTTTATCCGTACACTCCTCCAACGTACTATAGTTAGGTTGTTTTTGCACAAGACTTATTAAAATATCACCACCAGGGACGTACCCAGGGGGGTGTCCTGGGTGTCCGGACAACCCCCGAAAATTTTTACTTTTTTTGATCGTGAGTCACATACACGAGTGAGATTTTTAAAATTGTAAACTGAACAAATGTTTCACCACCATAGTATTTCTTTGCAAGAAGACAATCTTTACCTGAATTATAAGAATAAAGAATAATCTAAACTCTAGCCAGTCAAATCAAAACGCGAGAGTAACAACAATAGACGTCCAAGGAGTGTTGGAGAAGTAATCAGAGGACAGGAGTGAGGGTAGGTATAAGTTAATATGGAGATGGGGGATAAACCATCAATTCAGACCAATTGTTATTCTTTGGTCAGGGAAAAAGGCAAGTTATAGATATTTAGGAAAATGAAATCTTTTATATAAAATATTTTTCTGAACTCAACAGTTAGTTGTTCACAATGTTTGTACAAGTTTTATGGTCCTGATTCTGGTCCTCCTAATGCCGGTATAGGCCTACTCATTGTTTATTAATTGAATAATTTTTGGACAAATGATCACAAAGAAACTTCTTATTGTAGAAAAGTCGCATTATTCTGACCCAAATATATTTGATAAAACTGATAAAGTCATGTAGGCCGATAAAATAGTTCCTTTGCTTTATTTACTACTTTTGTTCTAATTTAATATAGACCATCAGTTTTGTTGTTTCATTTGAGAAAAACTAAATACATTATTTTAGTTTATTAAAAAATATGTCTGTTTGTTGGTTTTTGCTTGAATCTTAATTTATTGATATTTATAAGTAGGTTATAATAAATGTAAGAACATTGGAATTTTTTATATTGCTTGAAACTTCTCTCCCTTTGTCTAATGTATATTAGTATTTAGCTCAAACCTTGCAAGCACCCGCGTGTAACTCTGCTCAGACCCCCCCCCCCAAGTTATGCTTGAAACTTCTCCCCCTTTGTCTAATGTAAATTAGTATTTAGCTCAAACCTAGCAAGCACCCGCGTGTAACTTTGCTCAGACCCCCCTCCTTCCCAGTTATGCTTGTAACTTCTCTCCCTTTGTCTAATGTATATTAGTATTTAGCTCAAACCTAGCAAGCACCCGCGTGTAACTCTGCTCAGACCCCCCCCCCCCCCAAGTTATGCTTGAAACTTCTCTCCCTTTGTCTAATGTATATTAGTATTTATCTCAAACCTAGCAAGCACCCGCGTGTAACTCTGCTCAGACCCCCCCCCCCAAGTTATGCTTGAAACTTCTCCCCCTTTGTCTAATGTATATTAGTATTTAGCTCAAACCTAGCAAGCATCTGCGTGTAACTCTGCTCAGATCCCCCCCCTCCCAAAATTAAGTTCTGGGTACGTCCCTGATCACCACCAATAGCAGATAACATTGTCACAAGGACATGTCAGGCCCCGCTATATTGTTCACGAACGAAAGCCAGGTATAAGTCTCGGATTTCGGTATATATTACCCGTACGAACCCACGGGCGTCTTGTGTCCTGAACAATTGCCGTCTCTCTCAACTCATTGATCACAATGCACAATGTACTTTTATATCGTCCGAAGCGAAGCCCGAACGTAACTCGGATGGGCGATCGCCTGGATCGTGTGTCCTTAGCACTTAGCAGTGTATTTATTTTTCCCAGCACTACTTAGTGATTGGTATTTTATGTAACTTGTTTTATTTTAGTAAAAAGTGACATTAAAAACAATTTATGTGTGTATTAATATTTCAAATTAGGTTAAGTATTAATATACTAAAGTACTATATTTTATCAATGGATATTGCCTATGACATTATCGTGATAACATACTGCAGTACTGTGTTTTATGGATCAAGAAATTGCTGTCAGGCTGGTTTTAATTTATGCAAATTGAAACAGTTTAAAAGTTGAAGAGGATGTATACAAATATAATATGCTAGTTACAACCTTATAAAGGAAGTCCACGATTAAACAATGATTTTTGGATGGGATTTGTAATTCTTAAAATTAATAGGCTACCTGTTGTTTACTTTTTTAGTGTTATACTTTGTCTTACTTTTTGATGCTACTGTATCTTCAAACATTATGATTATAAACAGCATAAACATTAACATATTTTATGCATAACATATTTTTTGCATATAAGGTTCGGAACTGTACAAGGGGAGAGGTCAGTATCATGCTTGTCAGATCTAAAGGTTTACCAATTTGCTTGGTTTGGATTCAGCTATATTGTGTTTCTTAGTTGCTCTGATTATTGTGCTAGGAATAAATGCCTTTTCTATGGAACGGCTTATTTGCAACCCATTTTGATTCATGCCTTGGTGATCTGTCTTTTAAAGATGTGTAGTAAAAAAATTGATAAATATGTAAACATAATCTTTACGGGATTGATTACGATCATGATTTTAGAATTGAATCTAAATGTACTAATCAATTTGCTTTTGGTTATGAAAGCCAATAAAAAAGTTGCTATGGGTTCGTATAGCTCATCTGCAGACCAAGAGGATGAAAATTAAGCCTTAGGATTATTTTTTACACCAAGTTTTTTTCTTAAACAGTGCCCAAAATGTGAATTCTGTCAGATTTAAAATTAAATTTGGAATCTTCCTTTAAATTGCTTAGCAAGGTATGGAACATTATTTGGCTTTTAAAATGAGCTAGTAATCAATTTATAAGGGTTACAAATTATATCATAAAATAACTGTTGTATGATATTTTAACCCTTAGTGCTTTCCTGTCCTGCTATGCGGGACATGGCGATTTCCCCTACAGCTCTGATTAAAAATATGGTATGCCTGTCCATGACATCTGTTGTCCTGCCTTGCAGCCCATGGCGGATTGCCCTATGGCTCTTTGTTTATTTACACCCACACAGCCATTGCACTCTGTGTCAATTATTTTTACTGTCATGACCTAAACAAGTTTAAATGCCCATTTAAAGGTTCAGATTTGTAAACGTTACATTATAGCTACAAACTTGGTTTTTTTAAGGGAATTTTATGTATTTTACTGCTGGTTGTTGATTATATTGTCTTTCATAACTATTTAATTTTTAACTAACATTATAAAATATGTTGTTAAAAAAGCAAAGAAACAGTTTTTTTTCATATCAAATATACTTTTTCTTTAAAAAATAAAAATAAATTAATCAAATGTAACATAAAAATTATAAAAAGTGTAAAATAATTGATTTTCCCTGTAACATATACATCTATAAATTAATTAATTTTTACTGAAACTTTAAAACATTGAAAAACACAAGTAAATGAATATTATTGTTTAGAGTATATAATCCATGATTGATTAATTAATTATTAATAATATAATATATGTTAAAGTAACTTCAGTAACTTTATATAGACTTATAATAAAGTCATTTCATATCTGTCAAGGGCTCACCCAATACTGTGGGACTCCTTTGTTACAAAAAGTTGGGAGGGGGGTTGGTGCAATGTTGAGTATAACTTCTATGGGCTTTCAAAAATCACCGATTTGCATTAAAATAAAGAAACACTTCTAAATGCATCCCTAATGTTACTACTAATATAAAATAGTGATAATATTGTCAAATAAGGTAAATAACACTTATTTATTTGTGTATACATAATCATAGATACTATCCATAACATCATTGTCACAAACAATTGCAAAAATCAATTAAAAAGATATTTGTTTACTATTATTAGAGGTGACATTTTGTTCATTACTTAGTTTTCATTCATTTAACAAAACTTTGAAACATTTAGGTACAATGCAAATAATTATAAAATTTTAATGTAATGGGAGTCCTTGGTCCCGCTAAGCAGGACAGCAGAGGATGTTACATAAATAAATCTGTCTGACTTGCTATGCAGGACAGCAAATACAATGGACATGGCACCCAATTATAAATCAGAGCTAAGAAGCTCTTACAAAGTTCAAACATTTATAGGAGAGTACTAAGGGTTAGTCATCAATAGTTAATTAAAATATTGCTCTGAATTTTAATTAACTTTGAGTGGAGAGTTCTACAAAAAAATACAATGTTACAATCTAAATAAACTGTTCTAAAAAATGCTCAAAATAATGTTATGCAGATATCAAGGCCAGTTTGTGGTCTGGTTGACCTTAGAAAAAGCTGGTTGTGTATTACACAACTGGTAGAAGACATCAATGAATACTAGATGTTCAATATATCATACTTAAATATTTATAAATATATACACTAGTTATATTTTTGTTGTAGCTTGTTTAGTACAATGGTATTTAGCTTTAAGGTTATTCGTCACTACACAAAAAAATGTGTTTGTTTGTTTTTCATTTTCAGTCTGTTATTTATTTATAGTTTCATTTTGGTCAAAGGAACTTCAAAGAAAATCTGATAATATCAAGTCTGATTTTGAGTCAAAGTCAGAATGATTTACTTAGACCTCGGTTTACAATCATAGAATACAAAATCACCAAGATCAAATCAAATCAGATAGAATCAAATCAAATCAAAATGTTTTTATTACAATTTCTTTAAGCTCATATAGCTATTCTAATTAAAAAAGGTTTTCAAAGTTCTGGTTTTGCTTTACAATGTCAGTTGTCTTGCGTCAAAACATTCCTTTATTGAATAAAAAGGTCTCTCCATTAGCCACTCTTGAAGTCATCGTCTCAGTAGTTGATCTTTGAGTGTCTTCAGATTTTCTGGGAGGGAGTTGAAGACTTTCCGTCCAATGTAATATGGTTTCCTGCTATATTGTGTGGTGTGGTGTGCTGGAAGATAAGTCTCATGCTCTACGTGTGCTATAGGAGTGGCTATTTTCCCCTCTAGCAAGCTCTGTCTGGTCGGTGTAGACAATTACTGAGTGAATGTAAAGGGCAATGACAGTCATGATCCAGAATGATTTAAAGGTGTCTCTACAACTTTCTGTTAAAGTGAGGTTGGCCAGCGCCCTAACAGCCTTTTTCTGGAGGAACAATACCCTTTCAAGATACGGTTGTGATGTTCCTCCTCATACAGCCAGGCCATTTCTTATATGCGATTCTATCAGGGCATGATATGCGGCTTTTGCAGCCTCTTGTCCTGCTATCCACTTTATTCTTCTCATAACAAAATGCCAGATCCTAGTTTTTTGCTAAGGGTGTTCACATGTTCAGTCCAGGTGAGATTAGTATCTATTGTCATGCCAGGTAGTTTCGAGTGGTTTTCTGTTAAGATGTAGGGGGCTCCTAGTATCTTCTCGTGTCTTCTGCTGAAATTAAGCTGGGTGGTATTTGATGGATCAATTACAAGGTTGTTTTGAAGGCAGTAGTGTAAGGCTTTTTCATTTGAATTAGTAATTGCTAAGTGTAGTCCCTGTCATGATGAAGAAGTAGTGTTGTATCATTAGCATACATAATGGGGAGGACGTTACTGTGGTCAATAAAGTCATTGGCAAACAGTATAAATAAGAAGGGACCAAGGACTGAGCCTTGGGGTACTCCTCATGTTACTGGTTGAGAATAGGACATTCTGTTTTATTTATGGTCCTACGTGTTTCTACAATCTGAATCTTACTGCGTCCCTCTAGATAGCTTGCCACCTAATCTCTCTCGTTCTGCTCTGAAATCCCAGAAAAGACAGTTTCTTCAGCTATAGTCAAATAAGATGGCTGAAACGAATTTCTTCTCTTCAAGTTGGTTTGGACTCTACCAAACTTGAATCCCTTCCCTTTAAGTGTGGACCTTCCCTTTAAGAATCCTTGTTGACTTATTGATAGCAGTTCTTGGTCTTGCAGGTGTTGAACCATCCTTTTTAGCACAGTTTTTTTCAATAATTTTGAAAAACAGAGAGATCAGGGAGATTAGTCTATAACTTTCAAGTTTAGTTTTTGTTCCTTTTTTATGTTTTGGGTAGACTTCTGAAAGTTTCAGTTTTTAGGGGAATTGACCAAGGTCAAAAGACTTATTGATTATTGTGACCAGCTGCTAATTGGTTTGCACAGTACTTAACTGCTTTAGATGGGACTTCATCTATGCCATATGATAATTTAGGCTTTAATGACTGAATTACAGATAGGACTTCATCTACTGTGGGAAGGAGCTAAAGTGAATTGTGGAGTGGGCTTGATGTTAGCGTCAAGTTGTTGAAGAGCAGGATTGATTTGGAGAGAGTTTCGATATTTTTCAAGTGTGATATCTGCAATCTGGCAGAAGTAACTATTTAAATGTTCTACAATCACCATTGGGTTGTCCTCTGTTTTCCCTTGTATTTCTATGTGGGTGAGAGTGTCATTGGACTTTTCCTGCTGTTTTTTAGAGTTTATGATGTTCCAGAGTGCCTTAGATTTATTATCAGAGTTGATTATTTGCTCATTTGCAGCACCTTGTCTAAGCTCTCTTAGTTTTAAGTCACAAGCTTTCTTTTTCCTTTTCATTGCGTTCCTATCAAGTTCATCTCCTGTCAGTTTATATCTGTGTAAGCAGGTGAGGAATTCTTCTTTTAATGTGTTTGTTTAGGGGTTTTACTGAAACTTAAGTTTTGGATTGTCTCTCCTTGATTTAGAAAGGGGACACGCAGTATCTATTGATTTCCTAACAATTGCTAGAAATGAGTTATATGCTTCTTCAGCATCTTTGGCGTTGTGTACCAGCTCTCAATTCAAGTTCTGTTTGCAAGTAACCAAGAAAACGTTTAATGAAGCTTCTCTTGAATGTGCTTTCTTGACTTTTCCTTGGTTCCCTTCCTTCTGTACTGTGAAAAGTTGACCTGTATGATCAGATATTCATTCTTGCATGATAGTATAATTTATGGTCTCTTCAGGTAAATTTGAACAGATGCAGTAAATTGAAGTGCTGGTTATTCTTGTAGCTGACAGGGGGAGAGGCTAGATGCCGAAGGTTGGTAGTTCTTCCTCAAACAGGACGTTGTTGTCATTGTTTTCTGTCAGTCGATTAAAATTAACATCACCCATGATAATAGTTTGTCTAATATCTGCCAGTATTGAAGAAAGAATTGCTGATATGATCTCTATAGCTGTTTGGTGTTGCCTCCAGGTGGTCGATAGAGGCCAAGTAGATACATTTTTTGTATCAATTCATATGATCTTTATTTTAGCAAACAAAGAACATTCAACTATAAAAGGGATTGTTTGTGAGACCAGAATAGTTTTTTTTTTATGTTTTAAAAGAATGCAATTGAATTAAATGTTCTGATTTGTAAAAATCTGATAATAAAGTGATAATATTATGTAACTACTAAGAATTACTTTGCTGTATAAAATAGTAATAGCATAGTTCTAAAATTCCCAATTGCTAATGCCTTCATATACCAATGTTTGACCTCTATTGACATGCATCTGTATCTGTATTGACTCCAAACATAACGACTTAATTTGATTTACATCAGTATGTTTCATAACACAATTATTTTAATGAATAAAAAACACAAAGATATAAGTTGAAATATATCACTTCTTTACACAATCAAATTAAAGTTATACATTGTAATTATAGTTTATCTTGAAAATCAAAGTAAATTAAAATGTTGTAAATTTTAAAATGTCCTAAATTACTTACTCATTTTTTAATTTTTATAACGTAAAAAGACTAGTATGGCAGAAGGAGATACGATTTTTAGAGGTATTATTGAATGGCAATCTTTGAGGAATATTAAAAAAAAAAAATAAATAAATCCAGCTATACATTATCATTTGAATCTACTACATAAGTGTTGTTTAATTTTTATGTGATTCAGACTTTTTTCTAATTTGACATATTAGAACAAAACTATTTTCACTGTTTGTAATAACCACACTAATGTAAGAAATCAAAAAGGCCATGGGAACAAACAATATCAAATATAAATTTATAGGTCAAATCAGACAATAACAACATTTTGTGCTTTATTAATAATAGAAGTAACACTGTTTAAAAATAAAAAAATGTACAACCTAAACAAATGAAATTTGCATGTCAACTTATTAATATAGCCTTAGAAATATGTTTTAAAAAAACTTTGAAGTATGTTGTGCTAACTCTAGAAAAAGCCATCAGCAGAAAAATCACAAGAAACACTTCAGAGTGTTAGGGGTTTCAAAATGGTGGTTTATTTTGTATGTCCTAACCTTTAATATCCAGAAATATTTCTCATGTGTGCACATCGTTGAAAGGTTCTTTATTTGATCGGAATTGTATCAAAACGAGAGATAGTTTAAGTACAATCCATTAACTAAGCGAAAAATATAATGATTAGCCATTTTTCATACAATGTCAAATTATGCTATTTCCAGGATTATGTTATAGAGGCACTTAAGTATTTAGTGGGAGAATAATAATACCTTCTATTGTTTTAAAAGAATAATTGTTAAAAAGTATGTTCTTGTAAACTGTTGTAATTGTTCTAAATGTGGAGAAATATTGTTTTTATTCATTTTTAGTGGGGACTGTCTGGTTGGTAGTCACAGCTGACTATAATAATCACTTAATTGTCGTAATTTTTAAGTGTTACAATTAAATCAAACTATATAATGACTAGGCTAATGCAAGTTTTACTTGTTAATACGGCCTAATATATAAATTATTGAGTTGATATTATTACTGAGGAGTAAAAATAAATAACTTAAGTTATTGAGTATGTTGAAAAGGAACTTTGAAAACAAAGGCTCTGAAAAAAATTAGTGCTTATTTATTCAGATAATCAAGACGAAAATTCAAAGTGGAGTCCTGATTTAGTGAGCTTAATTCCATTGCCGGCTCTAATTTTGATCATTCCTCCTTGAATATCCGGTAGAAAGTATAGAAGTAGTGAAGGTAGGGGGAGAGAGCTGTGAAAGAGTGGAAGGAATGAGATAATGAGGATGACTGTTTATTTAGGAATAATATTCTTTTTGTTTTACCTATTGCCAATAATGTTTTATCTAAATGTTCAACTATTCTCCCTGCAGGTATTGGGAATCGTTGTTCCATTTGATCAAAGGTAATACTGGTTCTGGCATGTTCGCTATGGGTGATGCCTTCAAACATGGAGGTCTCTTGCTCTCTCCTCTTCTCACACTTGTTCTCGGAACTGTCTGTGTCTACGGGAATCATGTACTGGTGAGACAGTGATTGACTTGTTACTAGTGTTAATTTTTATCCTACAGTTAAAAAACCTTGTAAATATCCTCATTAAATCCTGATTAGAAAGTCTAATCATAGATCATTAGCTTCAAATCATAAACTTGATTAGCACGTTTCAACATAATTTGAATTTACATAACAGTCATGATCTAACTTGAAAATCAGGTATATACCTGGAAACTACAGACCTAAGTGTAATAAAGCAAGAATGTAATATTTATGTGTAGTGGAGATAATTTGACATCCTAAGCTGGTTGTACTCCTTGGTTGGTCATAGATTACATATTGAAAAATCATTTATAATTAAATGAACTTGTATCTTGTCAGTGAAGCAGCCAAGCAGACCAAACTTATCATTTTAAACTAAAAAAACAATTGAATGATTCCACATTTTTTCCCACCCTGTATATTATTCGATTGAGAATGATATATATATATATATATATATATATATATATATATATATATATCTTTTGCCAATTAAATATTATGAAGATGAATAATAATAATATGATATTATGAAGAATTAACATAAAACATGAAGATAAAAATGAATGGTGTAGTGATACAGTATATGGTTTCTCCAGCTCCCCCAGGATAGTGATAGGCAATGGACCATGTTCATTCAGGTTTTTAACCCACTTTAGGTAGTTTTGATATTTCCCTACCATTTCTATTAAGTGTTTTACGTGTATTATTACTTTTACATATAAATTAAATTCATAGTCTGTTTTGCCAAGGATTTCTGTATAACTAGCTGAGCTTATGTATTATTCATGCCATATTCTAGGACTACTGGAACCATTATTCATAATTATAGTATTGTATGATGATGTCATGCCAGTCAACCAGTTGTATGATGATGTCATGCCAGTCAACCAGTTAGGTGTTGATTTCATTTATAAGGTAAGTTGGTTATTGAGTAAATAAATAAATATTGTGTCTCATACTTGAAAAGGCACCACTTTAAGTCAAGTAAGTATTCACAGATCAACAAATTCCCCTAATTTTAACAGTTGTAATTAATTTAAAATCATTCTCCATTTTTGTTCGTTATTGAAGATAATTTGATTCAGTGTCACACGTTTATGGTTGAGTGGGTAGCTGACATATTATGATGCATAACAGAAAATAATGCAGCACGTAAAAGTAATGTCAGTAATGAATATGTCATAGTAATACTTCGGGACATATATTAATACGAAGATAAACTTGTTTGGTTTTTAGAAACAAATCATTTCTGGAATATAAAATTTAATGCTGTCTTAAATATGTTGAAGAACAGAAAAATAATTGACACGTGCTGTATTGGACCAAATTCAACAAAGTATTAACAAAAAACATAAGATGATCTAGAACTATGTCTGACACAAGATGTTATATCAAATAATAACCTTTTAAGTAAAGGTAAAGGATGAGACAGTTGAATGATAACGGAACAAAACAATGAGCATATACTAGAATTCTATCACAGAGCAAATACTAGAATATATATCATATATTTTTACTTATTTAGTTGCAAAATTACAACAAAAACAACTAAAATCTAGTCAACAAACAGAGTTATACTGTTTAACTCTTTGAAGCATGGTGGTGAGTAGAACTGACCACTTAATTTTTGCCCTTTCCAGCATGGTGGTTAGCAATGCAAACCACTTAATAATAACATTCTAGCCTGCTACCTAGTGGCCAAAACATTAACTAAGTAATATGTATGGTTCTTCCAAAGCATGACAGATGGCAGTGTGATGCTGCTTTTGCCAAAATTATATTTTATGTGAGTCAGCTGAGTTGTAAACAAGTCCTCTGATCAGTGTTGTGCCCATGTTTACATTTGTTATGATTAACACTTAGTGTTTATGGTAGTGAGTTATAATGTGCTTTAACTTTTTAATTAATGATATAACAAATTGAGAACATGCAATATTTTATTATTTGGTGAACAGTATGGTGCTCGTTTTACTGTTTTAACAAGTGGTTAGAAGAGCTGACCACCATGCACTCAGGGTAGGCCTAACCTATATGTAAACATTGGAACTTTTATTATTTTCCTGGGTAACTTTGTCATGGATCGTGAAGCAATTGCCAAATATTTTGAAGAAATACCTAGTGGTTCAGATCTTGATCACTCTGATGACACAGATGAAGATTCAACGTGGTTTCCTTCTGAAAGGAAGTCGAGTACAAGTAAGATAACACAATTTTTTCTTCATCCTCCGATGATTCTTCTGATGAAGAGGAGGTCCCTTCTGCTAAGAGTTTGTTACACACTTCCTCTAAGGAACATAGGGATTCATTATATAAAAGCTTACATTTCACTCCTATAATTCCGACTAAAACCTACTCTCGCCAGAGTAAGCTTGGTAAGCCTAATGAAACTTCCCTCAGAGTTTCTGATGAATTGTTGCTTGACAGTCCAGTGTCAGTGTCCCCAAATGACACTCTTATTAGGTATATAGATGATGAAATACCAACACCACCTGCTCTTGATTCATCTGTAGGCACCTCTGATCCTGATGAGCAAAATACACCATCTTCTCTCGATTTACCAGGGACATCACGTTGCTCGGACAGAACTAATTCTCCTCTTATTAGACAACAACTTTTATCCATTCAATCTTTAACTCCTGTAAAACCTAAATCTACACAGCAAACTTGTAGCACTAGAAGAGGGATGAAACGGAAACAAACAGACCATCAGGCTACCTATAGCCTAAATAAATCTGTAGGCTTACTTGAATGGAATAAAAATAAAAGGCAGAGAACTGTCATTCCTTATTTTCAATCGTTATCAGGTTATTTGTTTCATGTTTGTTTCATGTTATTTCAGACTATTAAATTTATTCTCAATTCATAAACTTATATTTAACTGTTGTAGTAGTGAGTGGTCAGTATAGCTAACCACCAAGTATAGGGCCGCCGTTTGCACGGTGGTCACCACAGCTAACCACATTTCAAAATGTAATAAAATGTTAAATAGATGTTTAGTAAAAATTTTAGTGAGTTTTTCTTAAACAGACAGACAATACTTACATAAAAAATTTTAGAAAACCCAAAATTTGTAAAAAAAATTTTCCTGTGCTTGAAAGGGTTTTTATTACTGAAAATATCCGTGCTTCAAAGAGGTATGCAGTAGTTGTTTATAGTAAATCATGCCGGTATTATTCAAAACAGTCTCACATTGACAATCACTATTTACATACAGGGTGTCAATTAAATCACGGGATGGCTTAATATTATTTTAACCCTAACGAATTGAGCTACAAAATTTAATATGTTGTTAACGGACATCAGAACATTTTAACACATATTCTGTTGTACGCTATGTATCCAGGGGGACGGTCTGCAAGGAGTCTGGGAATAAGATTTAATAGGAGCATTAAGTCAAGTTGCATATAAAATTAAAAGTCTTAATTAGTATAATACAATACTGCAAATCTGACCTCAATCAGTATAACAGAGGTCGGATTTGGCTTAAAGCACTAGCCAAAATGGTAAGTGATTTAAGTTTCAAAGCATTATTATCAGCTTTTGTAATTTCTTTAAGGTCACAACTGGATTGATGTATCTAATAACCACCCAGGGCTTAAATTTACCAAACTCAGAAGCTGTCATAAGTTAAACAAATTAACAAACAAGTTTAATAAGTTTAACAAACATGTTAAATAAGTTTAGCAAAAAGTTGTTAGCAATGTTTTGAAGCTGGAATCACTTGCCATTTTGGCTAGAGTCAACAGTTTGAGGTCAGATTTGCGGTATTGTATTATACTAATAAAGAATTTAAATTTGATATGCAACTCGACATATGCTCTTATTTAACCATCCTATTCCTCTGACTCCTTGTGAACCATCCCCCTGGATACGTAGTAGTCATCAGAATATGTGATAAAATAGTTTCTGATGTCCGTTAACAACATGTAAAGTTTTGAAGCTCAGTTCGTAACGGTTAAAATAATATTAAGCCATCCCGGAACTTAATTGACACCCCATATATTACATCATAATACATATTATATTGACTGATGTTTATTATTTTAGTTTCTGGATATTTTATAATCAGTTATAATTTATAATAAAAAAATCACAATAAAAATTTATTTAGTCATTCACTAACAAAACATTTAATTGTTTGTAAACAATAATTGTTTGGAAATAATAAGAAGTAAAGTACAAAAAATATTATTTAAGTTTAATAAATATTATTATTGTTTCAGTTTAAAAATATCATTATTGTTAATCATTTACATATTTAGATGGACTGCTCCAAAGAGCTGGGCAGGCGGAAGAAACTCACCTCATGCCCTACATTTGCAGATACAATGGAGTTTGCCTTCCAGGAAGGGCCTGAAGGGTTCAAGAGATGGGCACCAACTATCAGGTCAGTGGATGTACAGTGTCTTAGGTTAGCTAAAAGTTAAAGTTGATTTTATTTTACCAGGCATTGTTAGGGCTAAGAAGCCCTCTCTAACACTTAACCTGTGAACCAACAGCTAAACATGACTTCCGAACCATCGCAATGGCAGGGTCAAAACTGTTAGTGATCTTTTCAGAAATCGAATCCGAACTGGCTGCGTGGCAAGCCATTACCTTAGCCCCTTAGCTATGGCCGCTTGTAAAGCTATAAGTCAAATAGAATAAATGGCAAAGTATTTAACATTAATTATATTAAATATATGATGTTTTTAGTTTAAATTATTGTATGAACAATTTGTAGTGTCTACATTATAGGCTCTTGCTTACACAAAAGTAAAAATTAGGTTAGAGAGGAAGTTAACTATTTGATAGTGAGCTGTTTTGAGCGTTTCTGGAAATGTAGGTTAAAAATTAAACCTTTCCCCTT
This sequence comes from Stictocephala bisonia, assembly GCA_035578905.1. Classification (NCBI taxonomy): domain Eukaryota; kingdom Metazoa; phylum Arthropoda; class Insecta; order Hemiptera; family Membracidae; genus Stictocephala; species Stictocephala bisonia. The sequence goes on from JAQJVL010000047.1 coordinate 2,894,725, forward strand.
GTGGAAAAATATATCTATAATAGAACAAACAATGAAATACTTGAATTTGTAACAGTTGACATCACTGCTGTGAATTAATTTAATTCAAACTACAAAAATTATTTTGTATTTAGGCACTAAGTTCTAAAAAGGTTTTTAAAAGTTCTAATTTATGAATAGCATTGTTTGCATGAACAATAATTTATAAAACAACTCATCTCATATAAAAATGGACGGAAGGACAATTACTTTAGCTCAAGAGTGACGTTCCTATTTGAAAGTTGAATGGAAATAATGTTACATAGATTGGTCTATGGAAACTTGTTATGTTCCTCAGAAAGAGCAGACAAATCACTTTAAGTAATTAATAGCAACACAATTTAAGTAATTACTTATGGACATTTTTTGTAGTCAAGTTTTAGCACCACTCAGCACACTGATGGAAATGGAAAATCCTTGGTTAATTGCACTGTAGCTGAATGAGCGGTTGAGTGTGTCAATACCACTATACATATTTTTGAGTGGTGTCAGCAAGTTTGGCAGGTTAGGGGGAAGTCAGGAGTGTATTTATCATTAGTACTCGATTCGGAAAACCCACGTCAGATGTTCATTTCTGCCAGCTATTCTTATCAAACAAAATATTTGTCCTGTCTCTTGTTATCTGTGCCACTTAGACTACCTTATATCGTGGTCTGTCTTAGAGCTGGTTGGATCACTAGCACTGTACATGTATGAGTGGGTGAGTGGGTCACTACCACTTCATATGTTTGAAGGGTTCATTGCCATTTGGTGTATGGAGCTTCATTTCAATTATCTTAGTTGAACGGATCTTAATATAACAGACACAAAACTTAAAATATCAAAAGAAAACGACTTCATACATCAAACAAATAATATATATAACATCAAAGTCAAATGAAAAAAAAACCTCAGATGGCTTGACCAGTAATAAAATTGTAAAGAAAGAATGGTTCTGGGACAAAGAAGCTAAAAAGCAACTTAATTTACTTCTTTAAAATGTAAAAAAAACTAAATTCATATTTTTTCAAAACTAGTCTTAATGAGTTTTTATTACTCTATCAATTTTACTCTATGAATGATTATTTCAACTTGGTCAATCAGTCAGTTGTTGGCATACACTATTTTAAGGCTTTTGCAGGATAACAGATTTTTCAGTGAAGAAAGAGAAGTTATTTAATAATTCAATTACATTTTGAGGTGAGCATTTCATTTGAAAAATAGATGAAACCTCCGTAAACTTCATAAGTTCCTTAATGATTTGTGAAGTCCTTAGGCCATAAGTTGCAATCAAACTGTGTTTCAAAGATTTCAATAAGCACTTGAAAAGTACTTGTTTAGTAAGATTAATTTATTTTGTTGTTTGAATAAAAAAAACTCTAGTGGTACTGTACATTTTGAAAATATTAACCCTCCCGATGTTAGTTGTCGCAAAAACGATAACTACGCAATGGTTCAGTTGAACTACCGTAAAGACTTTACTAACAATAATTTTTTATACATATTTGATATAGTTTTAATCCTCATTTATCCACCCCTCCTCCCAATATATGTGAGTATAGTAGACCAACACCTACTTTGAGGCGGAAAACGCAGTCGACCGCACTAATAGCCCACCTTTCGAAGCCATTGTCACCCGTAAGCTGGGTCGGGAGGCCGGCGGGCAGCCAATTAGTCACATGTATTGCTCCGAGTACCGATACGATTTTTTCCAGATTCAATTTTATGGAAATATAAGTCATGTTACGTTATTCATCACGGCCTGCTGTTAATCGTGATATAAAATTTGACGCAAATCGGTGAAAATTGAGTGGTTAAAATGCACTTGCTTAATGTGTTTGAAATAGCAATAAGGATTTAATTTCATAATACTACATAAATAAAACTAGAGTCATGTATTTACAAAAGAAAAAAACATTACACAGTCATGAACAAACGAACCAAGAACATTGAAAATTAAAAAAGAGTGCTTAAATGGAACTATAATTCTTCTTATAATTCTTAAGTATTGTAGTAATATTAAACGAAACCTGTTCAATTTACTACGAGGATGCGACGAGAATTAAAAATTATGGTTTTGGATGGAAAGTTTACCTTTGATTACTAAATTAACTCAAATCTTTCATGCTTAGTATGATCGATGCACCACGGTCATTACTGGTTCCGCATCATTAGCAAAGGGATGGACGTGATTCATACTTCCCTTCGGTTCTGGCCGTCCCAACATCCGGCCTTAATTATGTATTCTGGGAATACATAAGTTCCACTAATGTTACTAATATTCTACTGAGGTAACTGTTTAGTCGCTGTGGTCAGTTTATCTTTGCGGGTTATTCGGTGAAGAATCAAATTTGTGAGTGCAATGGCAGAAGTTAGGGCTTCGTCTCCGGAGAAGTATATCCTGGAGCAGTGACGAAGTCAGTGATGGTGAGTCGAATGACGAGTTGGCTTTTCCTCTATGAAGTAAGCTGTTATTCTTTAATTTCATAAATAAATATTAAGGATTTACCGTTACAAAAAAAAATAAGTATCAACAATAGATTTGACTTTGAAATACAAACTTTTTGTTTCTAAATACATGCATTTAGTTATTATTCAGCTGTTAAAGTAATTAACTTTAATCGTTAACACCAATTTTTTTTTATTTTTAACATTGAATTTTGTAACTAGTTTATAACTATATTAGGGCTATACAAATAAAGCTCTGACGTAAATAAGGGTACGTTTAGGATTGCCCGAGCGTGTAAACAAAATTTAAATTGCCTAAAATGACTCAATATTTTACTTCTAATATGGCAGTTAAATGGTTTACTTTATTCGGCTGCTTATTATTATCTGTCAGTGTACATAATTTGCTTTGCTTTGTTTAAATATTTAAAAATGTTATCCATTCATTTTATTTTTGTTATTTTGTTATTAATTATGTTTATTGGACCTTTTTGGTAATGTAAATAGATGTAAAATACTTCTATAGAGTCTAATTATTGTCTTCCTTTGTTCTAAAATTGTTAGATATTTTTAATGTTTGTGAATTTTAAAATGACACATTACGTTTTCCTTGTATTTCGTTCTTAAGACCAAGATAAATACATCAACTCTGTTGTGTATTTTGATCTTAGCTAGTTTGTTAATGGCTGTGCAATGTTTTTTTTATTTTGTAAATACAGTTTAAATAGGTTTAATTTAACATTATTACAATACTGATCAGTTATTAATTCCATTAAGCGATATTTTTTAATTGTAAATTTTCTTGGTTCGTTTGTTTATGACTGTGTAATGTTTTTTTTCTTTTCTAAATACATGATTCTAGTTTTATTTATGTAGTAGTATTAAATTAAATCCTTATTACTGTTTCAAACACAAGTAAATGCATTTTAACCACTCAATTTTCACCGATTTGCGTCAAATTTTATATCACGATTAACAGCAGGCCGCGATGAATAACGTAACATGACTTATATTTCCATAAAATTGAATCTAGAAAAAATCGTATCGGTACTCGGAGCAATACGTGTGACTAATTGGCTGCCCGCTGGCCTCCCGACCCAGCTTACGGGTGACAATGGCTTCGAAAGGTGGGCTATTAGCGCGGACGATTGCGTTTTCCGCCTCAAAGTAGGTGTTGGTCTACTATAGACAGTTATTGTTTGTATGTAGAACACAGATTATCATATGACAATCAACAACATTGGAACAGCTGGTGCTAGAACAGCTGTAAATTGTGTGTACATAGTTTGATTTTCTCATTGTAGTTTTTTGTTTACATAAATATTGTTTATATAAGTTATATTTTATAAATGTGAATAACATTTAGAACAAATTAGCTATATTATATAGTTTGCATTGTAAATATAAACATTTCTCAAGGTAGCGTGGACTTGAAAATACGTTTTGAAAAATGATTTTTAAAATCTTCTCTTGACCTCAATAACAATTCAAAATAAATAAATCCACTTACCTTTTGCATGTACACATTCTGAATAATTTTAAAAATAAAATTATATATTATGCTATGGTTATAATATTTTCAATATTTTATATGAATATTTAAATTTATTCTTACACAAGTGGCAAAAATGACCCAACATTATAGAAACACTTAGTGAATAGTGGGAGATTTAAATACATTTATTTATTATGTTTAATAGGAGATTTTTAATACCTGAATTAATTTCAATTTATTCTTACACAAGTGGCAAAAATTACCCAACATTATAGAAACACTTTGTGAAGAGTGGAAGGGTTAAATACATTTTATTTATTATTTTTAAATAGGAGATTTTTAATACCTGAATTAATTTCAAAGTAAACTTTACACTAACCGGTACCTGATTTACCTAAATTTAAATTTTATTTAAGAATTTTGCCTTATTTTTCCTTATATTTTACAGATTTCTTGTGAAGTTGTTCAACATAATTGCTCAGCTTGGCTTTTGTGCTGTTTATTTTATTTTCATACCATCAACATTACGAACAGTGAGTATTATATACATCAGTTTCCTTACAGTACCTCGGGTAAAGATTTATTGTTACTTTCAAATATATTGTTGTTTAGTGACAAAAATGAGGAAAAATTAGTGATTATGATAAATCTGTTAGTTTATTGTAACTATTTATTAAAATAAAAGTAATACATAAGGATGATAATTTATTGCTTATGTATTACTTTGAAACCTCCTTAACATCTAAGGCTTCAATATGTCAAATGACAGCAAAACAATAAATAATGTTAGTCATTTACAAAATATAATAAATATTTACTTGTTATTAATTGCCATACAAATGGTGCCTTAACATTATTGCTTCAGAATATTTAATTGTTTGTATAGCCACTTTATTAATGAGTTCTTAATTGAAATCTTCCACACACAAAATTTGCAATAATGTTGACATTATTTATCTTCCTTCTATAAATATGTACCAATGTCTAATAGATTTAATGTTATTTTATTTTTAATATTAGTTTTAACATAAATGGATTTTTTCTTGATTAATCTCTTCTGGCTATGCAATTTTTCTTTCTTTCTTTTTTTATCAATTAAAATCTGTACAGTATTCTTAATGAACCCTTACCTTCAAGACTAGTTACTTCCTCAAATATTTCATTTTTATTTTCTACAAATGAATCTAAAATAATTTTTCATATTGTTACTTGAACAATTATAAACATTTATCAGTCTTACATTTTATTTCAACCACTTTACACAAGAGAAGGCAGCTCTCCCCAGGTGGGGGAATCCTAATCCTGGTACACAATGACCTTACAGCAAAAAGCTGTTAACAACTTACATTGATTCACTGTTAAAAGAAAAAGAATTTGAATGTTGCTTAGCAAAAATTGAATCAAATTACAAGTTTTATTCTGGCTTGTATTTATCAATCTCCCCAGTTGAAATTCGAAGAAACTTTTCTTGATAAACTTAACCATGTGTTAGGAATCTTAACTTTGTGTAACGAAATAAATAAAAATTTGGTTCTGTGTGGTGATTTCAATATTGATGTATTGAAACAAACAAAAATTCACACCACACTCAGGAGTATTCCTACAAAGTCACAACTTATATTATTTAGTAGATATTCCTACAAGAGTAACAGAATCATGCAAAAGTGCTATTGACAACATAATTACAAATTTCGACAAGAAATTCGTAAAAATAATAGGGCTGGTAACAGAGATTTCTGACCATGATGCCCAACTTTTAGATGTATAAAATTTTATAACATCCAAACCGACAAATAATACCACTGAATTCTGCAGATCATTTACAAAAAGCAATGTAAACTTATTTCTGAAACAAATAGCTAGTGAGTCTTGGACTGATGTTTACTGTGATTCTGTTGATAAAAAATATGATGTTTTCCATGCAATATTTACATATTACTTTAATAATTATTTCCCCAAAACAAAGAAAAAGAAAGTAAAAAATTAATGTGATTGGATGACAAATGACCTAAAATGTGATCAAAAAGGAATTGTTGAACTAAGCGAATTGTTTTGTAAATTAAAAAATGATAATATTAGGATTTATTTAAAGAATTACAAAAACGTTTGAAAGAAAAAAAAAATCAAATGGCAAAACAAAAACACTCTGACAAAAAAAATTTAAATTCCTTAAATATTGCAAAAACCACTTGGAAATTAATCAATGATGAAAGAGGTAAACATAATTCTGAATTTGATAATATTTCTTTAATGAAAGAGAGAAAACTTGTCACTAACTCTGGAGATATCTCAGAAATGTTCAATGATTATTTTTCAAGTGTAATGGAAAACGAGGTTTTGTCTAAAATTCAAACCACTCATTTTTCAAATCCATATCAGCCTAATTTAAGCTTTAATCAGTATTTTTTACTCCAAGAAGTATCAGTAAAAGAGGTTTTGTTGAAAATTGACTCTTTTAAAAACAAGTATTCTACTGGGTTTGATGACATTCTTGTAACAATAATAAAGGAATGCAAGGTTTATCTAAGTAAACCACTAACACATTTAATAAACTTTTCCTTAATAAATGGAATATTTCCTAAACATTTTAAACTAGCAAAGATTAAGCCCATTTTAAAGAAAGACACTAATGCATATGATGTTTTCAGTTACCGTCCTGTATCTCTGTTACCAGCATTTTCTAAAATTTATGAAAAAATTGTTCACAATCAGCTAACAAATTACCTAGAAACTAATAGATTAATAGCTAAAGAACAGTATGGCTTCTGCCCAGATAAATCAGTTATTATAGCAACATCAGAATTCATAGAACAAATAATATATAACATAGAAAAAAGGTTGGTGGAATATTTTTGGATTTAACAGTGTGTTACACCCAATATTGTTAGATATGTTAAAATATCTCTAAATTAGTTCAAATCTTATTTAAATAATCGAATGCAGTTTGTTGATTACATGTCAAAATAATTTTAATTTGAAAAAGTGTTGTCTTCTTCAAGAAAGTTGAAGTATAGTGTTCCTCAGGGATCCATACTGGGCCCGTTACTCTTTTTGTGTTTCTTGTAAGGATTTCCTGGAGTAATAACTGGAAATAATGCCAGTGTGCTTATATGCAGATGATATTTTAAAATAGCAGAGTCTCAGGAGGAGCTGGAGGTATTGTCTTTTATTAATTTGTCAGCCCTCTCTCAATATTTTGGAAACAATGACCTTTTGGTTAATCTTAAAAAGAAAAAAAACTAAATTATTGGAATTCTCCACCAAACAAAATAAAATACAGTCAGCTCTAACAGTTAGTTTAGGAAATTATCAATTGGATTACGTAAAAAATACCAAGTTTCTTGGTTTAATAGTAGATAAAAATTTAGATTGGTCAGACCATGTTGACTACAAGTAGATAGATTTGCCTACAAAGTACAAGTTTGTAGGCAAGGTTTTTGAGGGGTGGGGGGGGGGGGGGTCGGAGGACTCGGTCGGTATACGGCGGGCGTGCGGACATCGGTTGCGTAAGTGGTTTGAGTTTGGCTTGGTGTTGTAGACGTTGCGTTTAATACATCACAACAATTAGCTGGTATTTAGCAGACAAGAGGGGCTCTGTCGCTGGTGTAGTCGTTGCAAGTGGCTGTGTGCGTCTGGGTTCTGTACCACCGCGTATCGGGTTGTGGTTTTAGCAAGTGTGTGTGTGTGTGTTTGTGTGTGTGTGTGTGTGACTGTGTTCAGCAAGTAAGTAGCTGTACTCAGTGTGTGTGTAGAGTTCAGCAAGCGACTATACTTAAAAGTATGGTATTGTGGTGTGCAGCTGTGTAGAGTGACTGCGTCCAGCAAGTAAGTAGCTGTACTCAGGATAATGTACGGTGTGATTGTGTACTGTGCGGGTCCAGCAAGTAAGTAGCTGTACCCAGTATGCAGAGTCCAGCAAGTAGCTGTACTCAGGTGTATGATAATGTACGGTGTGATAGTGTACTGTGACCGTGTCCAGCAAGTAAGTAGCTGTACTCAGGTGTATGTTAATATGCTGTACGGTGTGGTATGTCTGAGAATGTGGACCCAAAGTGGAACAACTTGGAGCAGGTTGTGTGTGTGTGTGTCAGTGCTTACATAAGAAGGTGACGCGGTGGCCAAGTAATGCTGCCGAGCCGACATCCGAGGTCGACAGCCTGGTGATATGTGTGTAAACTCGGCAGTGGGTCACTAAATGAAAAGTTGTCCATTACATTCGGACTACTATGCAATGTGGGTGTGTCTGTAGGTCGTGGCACCCGATTTTCGACCGCGCTATATAAATTGCTTGTTTTCTCTGAAGAAATTACAACATGGCAGCCCAGCTCACCGTAAAGTTCGCCCCTCGCAACAACAGAGAGTTTCAAGAACTTCTTCCTCACCTCCGACAACTGTGCGGTTCATTAAGAAACTGCAATGAAGAGGAAGAAGAACAAGAACAACAAAATCCATTATCACCGGGTAAGTAATTACCGTTTATTTAATGTTATATTCACAATAGGCGACCTTCCTTCAACCCCCGAACAGCGGAGGACATATTTTTTTTCAATGTTGAGATCCGCCACTTCCTCATCGTTTAGTGTTGCAAACCTCTTCGGCAGGAATGTCATCCTCCGTCTGTCGGGGGTTTCCAACTCCGCAACCAAGGCTCTACCATATTTCGTCAGCACTGCTCTGACCGCCAGGACCAAGTATCCCTCCGGGTGGACGAGAGACTTGATGTCCACTCTGGGAATCAATGGAGAAGCAGCCAAAGTGTTAAGTTTATTTGACAGATCCATACTGTAACGCAAATAAAAAAATACAGTAGTATAAAAATACACATTTAAAAAACCTCAACACCGTAAGCTTAATAGTAATGAACATTTGTATCCTATGATTGCTTATTTTTTCTTTTTTAATAATTCTATTCTATTATACAATATCCCATCTCTTATAACCTATAACTTGACTCTTGTACAACCAATAATGACCTTACGAGGCTACAGTCGATATTATAACTATTAAAACATATAAATTGCTAAAGTGTTAACCTACATACTTAAGCTAATCTACTTACAATAGGTCAAGTATGTATTTAATCCAAGATTAGTTGATCCATATTCTGTATGCTAAGTACATCAAGTTACACTGTAAGCCGAGTAACTTACTGTTCAAAGATACAAATACTAATCCATAAGCCAAGTAACTTTTCTACCGTTTAAAGATACAAATAAAAATCTGATATTATCTAACAATAATTTACACTGTAAGCTGAGTAACTACAAAAATACAATTGGTAACCCGTATACTAAGGACATCAAGTCACACTACTCTTTCAAACAAGAAACAAATAGTGTTGCCAGTTACACTGGAAACTTTCCAGATCGTTGCTCACCAAGTAAATCAATATCTCAATATTGTAACTACAATGTAAGTCAAAAAATGCCAATAAACTTGTTTGTTTACAGCATCAGTGATTTGGCAATCGTTGCTGCCGGTCAAAATTAAGCTAGAAGAGGAAAGCCGCCGCTACAATCAAAATCTATGCGACTGGCATCCTCAACCAATCATCCAACAGGACGACTGTGAAGACTGGACAATAGACTTCAGCAAACCAATCGCTAAAATACCACCGAATCAAAATAAATAAAATGAAGTACACCTGTTTCATGCTTTGTTACCCCCCTAGCTTTACGTTGAGTCTTAGAAGTAATTACCAAACCCTACAAGCAAGCTGAAAAAAAAAAAATAAATAAATAAATAATACAAGCAACATTACAAAGTTATATAAGAAAATAATTATTAGTCAGTAACGTTGTCAAAGATTACTGTTGCCACAAAACCAACAACAACAAGAGCAAAAAACCAGACAACCAGTTTTAGCAGCCAGACGCATCTGAATAAATTAGAATACATTTACATTCTAAACAACTCACTAACTCTTTCTATTCATTCCGATTGACAAACCATCAAACGCATTAGACAATTAGGTCCTTTGCAACCTGTAGCAAGGCGACATAGTGTCCTCACTTTCTACCATTATCTATTAATTCATATCTGTTAACAAGGTGACATAGCATCTTGTATAATCTTTTAATTCCTACATGCACACAGAAATCAGGTTAGCGGCGACGTTTATCATAAATTTATTAGTAACTACCCTGCAGCGTTTCACAAAGGCATTACATGTACGTACTGGAAGTTAGCACCTTGGCATACTTCCTGTTCAGCATATATTCTACGTACAAAAATTAACAATCTAGAAACTAGCTGCATATGTTAGCATTCCAACATACTCCCTGTTTAGCATATATTCTACGTAAAAAATCAACAATCTAGTAACTATCGGCATGCCCCCTGCATATTATCTAAGTAAGAATCAACAATCTATCAAATAGCAACATGCTACATAGTAACCTAGCACAGCATATCTTTCTGCCAATCTGAAACCAACAATCTAGCAACTAGCTGCGTGACTTAGCAAGAAAAAAAAAAAAAAAAAAAAGAAAAAAACGCATAATGTAAAATTAACAATTTAGCATAGTAACTTAAATAATATCTTCTCCCTACCAAGCATAATGTGGAAACAACAATCTAGCAACTACATGCGTGAATAAGCCCCTGCCTAGCACTCATTACGCATAATGAAATCAACAATCCTGCAAATAGCGACATGTGAGACAACTTAGCATACCCAGCATATAATTTTAAATAGTAAAATTAACAATTATTTTTAAAGGTATCTTACCTTATTCCTTTCTGATCGAGAGATGTGCTAATCTAGCGGTGCGTACCTCGACTGTTTGACTCAGCACTGTACACCTCCTGTATTTATACTACAGTACCAAATACCAAGACCAGGTAAAAGGTCGCCCTAACTCCTTCTCTTTTACTTTCCCCCCCAAGACTGAAAATTTTCCAAGTCCAGTGGTCGACTACGCCCTTTTCAAAATCATATAAAAGCGGGCCTTTCCGCTGGCAGAGGCACACACCGCCACCAGTGCACCCTATGGCTCAGTACCTCCTTTGTCAGACTTGCCGTGAGGCATATTTCCTGACCGAAGAAGCCAGGTCCCGGCACAGTCTGCTATGTATGGCCATGCAGTTAGTCGCTTCTGCCACTCAGCTAGGCCAGCAAATAGCACCTAGACCATCTGCTGCCAAAGACGTTACTCTACAAACAAGCTCAACACAGACCTCACCTACTACTAGCTCATAGACTCCTCATCTTCTTTCTTCACGGACTACACTGAAGCGCTCCTCTTTGCTCTCTGCTGGATCATCTTCTTCTAGACGACGTCCTGCTCCTCCTCCAGACAAAAAGAGATTTAGCAAAAAACCAAAGCCTTTGGTCAAGACGTCAAAGGCCGCTATTGAGGCTGCAGTAGCGGCCACAAGCCTTCCTCCACCACCTGCCTTAAACTTCACTTTAAAAAAAGCATTGGGGAGCACTAAGGATTATATCATCGGCAACCCAGATGGCTACTACCGAACACTGGACTCTTTCCTTGCTGCTGCTTCTCCACTAGTCAGACAGCTACTGCAAAACGATGCTGCAGGACCAACTACATCTATTAAATACAACCTGGTCCTAGAAGCTTTGTACCTTCATCCTTCGGACGAGCAAGACCTGTTTAATTTTAAGACATCCACTAAGACACTTCACTCCACGGACAGCCTGGACGAGACGCTTCGAGACGACACTGCCAAGATGTTTCAAGAGGCCAGCGAAGCTGAACTTAAAGGGAGTGGTTGGAGTCTTGTAGCACCGACATCTCTGGCATTACGTGTACGTTTTTACAGTCATATAAAGCCTCCTGGTCACTATATTGTATTACCTAAGAAACTTAACCTCAGGAAAGCTACTTTAAATATACAAAACACCGATGATGCATGTTTTAAGTACTGTCTAATAGCCAAATGTCTTCCACAAAACGTAGACTATGACAAAGTGAAACTAGACCAAAACTCGTTTGCTTACGTACACCACAACTACAACTTTGACAGCTTACAGTTTCCACTATCTCCATCAAAAATTCCACTATTTGAACGACGTAATCCAGTTTGTAGTGTAAATGTTTTCGAATTGGGCCTAGATCATATAATCACACCATATCGAATTGTAGACAAGGAACTAGAAGATCATACTGACCTTTTGTGGATCAAAGACAATTACAATTCACACTACGTACTTACCAATGATTTTGCCAAATTAGTCAAGCCACAAATCGCAATAAAATCATAATTTGTAAACGTTGTTTAACATACAAGGAAGTACGAAGGTGCATTCCTGATAGTAAAACGTGGTTGTCTGAGCACATGTTGTTTTGTGGTAAACATCAACCCTGCAATGTAATGCTTCCCAAAGAAGGAGACAACCATTTAACGTTTATCAATTATGAGACTCAAATCCCGGTTCCCATCGTTGTAACAGCCGACTTTGAGGCCACCTTACAGCCGACTGCCAGCACTGACAACTCCTATCAAATCCACGAACCTAATAGTTTTTGTACGCTAGTAAAATCCACTCTGCCCGACATTTTACTAGTGACAATCGATCTGTCAAACGATTAACAAGTACAAATCGGAGATTCTTGCAATCCCTAGGATATAATATCATTACATAATGAACGATATGTTGGACATTATGCAGAGTGTGCCGTTTGATGATACGGTCACGCATATGGAGTGGCATACTCATCTTCCCTACGCTTCAATGACTTTGAACAATAATGATGAAATACGTATACCAATACAGCAACAGGATTTGTGTGTAATACCATCTCTCTCTTATCTATATGTTGAGGGTAAGCTACTTTTAAGCGATGGCAACGCTACTGCCACAACAAAGTTTGTCAATAACGCAATAGCTTTTCTCTTTGACGAGATGCGGTATGAATTGAACGGTGTAGAGATTGACAGGGTGAAGAATCCTGGTATTACTACTACACTAAAGGGATATGCGTCACTGAGTGAATTGGAACTGAAGAGTACCGGATGTTGGGCCTCTACGTCTGCTAATCTGTTGTACAGACTTGATGAAGATAATGTTGACAAGAAGGGGAACTTTAGCTTTTGTATACCTCTTAACCGACTTTTTGGTTTTGCCGAAGATTACAAGAAGATTATGGTAAATGCACGCCATGAGCTGGTATTAATTAGGTCTTCTGGTGACAAGAATGCTGTTATGTGGGATAAGGACACACCAACTGCTACTGTGGAATCCATTAAAGTTAAGTTGGAGAAGTTAAACTGGCGAATGCCTTACGTAACTTTAAGCGATAAGCAGCGTGTACAGCTGCTAAAGTATTTGAGTCGAGGTACTAGCATACCTGTGGAGTACAGGTCATGGGAATTGTACGAGTATCCAGCGCTGCCAAATACTTCACGGCAAACGTGGGCTGTAAAGACTGCTTCTCAACTGGAAAAACCAAGGTATGTGATCGTGGCTTTTCAAACGGGCCGAAGAAACGAAATGGAAAAGAATGCTGCTCACTTTGATCATTGTGATTTGACCAATTTAAAATTACATCTTAACTCAATCTCGTATCCGTATGATGATTTAAAACTAGATTTTGGAAACAATCATTACGCAGTTTTGTACGACATGTATACTCGTTTCCAAGAGAGTTATTATGGAACAATTACGCGCCCACTGTTGAGCAAAGAGCTGTTTAAAAGAATCGCGCCTATTGTAGTGATCGATTGCTCTAAACAAAACGAGACCTTGAGATCCGCACCAGTTGATATACGCATTGATTTTGAGGCAGCTAACCAGTTTTCTCAAAACAGCTGCGCTTACTGTCTAATTATTCACGATAAATCGTTTACCTACGATCCCTCTACAAATCTTGTTCGCAAGCTTGTTTAGGGCGTGGCTTAGCGCTATAAATTGGTGGGCTAAGGTTGCGCTACAGTCAGTGTAGCATCATGATCAGGAAGGCAGTCATCGACTTTAGCGCTTTTGCCGCCCAGGACGGTACGTCTATAATCAAGGAGCTCTCCATTATGGACGTTGACACCATGTGTGTTCAACACTGGATCTTTAGACCGCCAAAAGAAAACTCTCCTTCAGGCTGGAATGACACTGTGCGCCGTAACCGATGGCTCAGTAAGCACTATCACAGGCTGGATTTTGATGCTGGATTCACTGACTACAAGATGCTGGGTGAAGCGCTGCAAAGCACTTGTGCTGACATAGAATTACTCTACACGTCGACTCTGGAAAAAGCAAAGGCACTGGGGCGACTGTTGGACAATCAGCGCGTTGTGTTTAGTTTGGAAGAATTGGGATGTCTACGTTTGCCAGAGAAACTAATCCCGACTGAGAACAGTGAAGAAGAAGACCCTCCGTGTCTTTGGCATAGCGTCTACGCTTCTGGATTTAACTGCACGCAGACCAATGTTAGCAAAATGGCGTCTTGGTGTATGCAAAACTTGTCCAAGATCGACATGACTGAGGCGTCGGTGCGTGAAAAGACGTTCACTGATTGGAAACATACAATACCCACTCCTCGACAGTTGGCCGAACATGGGTTTGTAAGGATTTCCGACACTGTGGACAGCACAAAGTGTGTTTACTGTGGAGTCATTTTATTTAGGTGGGAACCTTATGATGACATAGCTCATGATCATGAGTTCAACTCACCGTTCTGTAAGTACATTCAGTACAGGCGGCAAAAGTCGGAAAAGGAAGCGGAGGAAACCTTTTTAAAGCAGCCCAAACAAGTCTGCGATATTGAACTTGTCAAATTATGCAGTGCTTGACATTCTCCAATCCTCCAGTCACCGCAGTACATACTATATACGAAGAAGACAGAACTTCCCCATGGATTTTTGTTGCTGCCAACCGAATCAGGTTTGAAGCTCACATTGCGAAACTGACGTCACTCCTATCAGCAGTCATCGAACATAAATTATCACATATAGCAAAATGTACAAAATCTGATCACAGCTCCTGTAGCTTTTCGAAAATAAATGCGTAATACTATAGAAATCTTTTTTTTGTTTTCCTCCTTTATCTTGTTTTATACAGTAGCAGCAGCGGCAGCACATAGCAAGACCTTGCATGTCTCGTCCACGCTGTCTTCCACAGCCCAGGGCCTACTTACTCGACGCAGTCACGCAGCTGAATTTACAACACACACCACAATATCTTGAGTACAGCTACTTGCTGGACTCTACACACACACTGAGTACAGCTACTTACTTGCTGAACCCACACACACACACACACACGCACACGCACACGCACACACACTTGCTAAAACCACAACCCGATACGCGGTGGTACAGAACCCAGACGCACACAGCCACTTGCAACGACTACACCAGCGACAGAGCCCCTCTTGTCTGCTAAATACCAGCTAATTGTTGTGATGTATTAAACGCAACGTCTACAACACCAAGCCAAACTCAAACCACTTACGCAACCGATGTCCGCACGCCCACCGTATACCGACCGAGTCCTCCGACCCCCCCACCCCTCAAAAACCTTGCCTACAAACTTGTACTTTGTAGGCAAATCTATCTACTACTACATTATTGGCAAAGTTTATTTGTACTAAAAAGAATGGCTAAAATATGTAATTTTAAAAATCTTACATGATTTCTTTAATTCATTCACATATTCACTTTGGCATCATAGTAAATTTATGGATCAACAACACAGAATAACTTAAAAAGAATATTAAAGTTACAAAAACAAGCAGTGAGAATTATTTTAGGATTGAAATGGACTGAAAGTGTAAAAAATATGTTCTCTGTTCTAAGAATTTTAACTGTTTTTAGCCAATATGTAAACAAAACAATAATGTATGCCAAAAAGTGTCAACTTACAAATTAAAGTAATATGACACATTCATATAATACTAGAAATAAAAAATTTATCAGCACCACTCATCATAACCTACATTTTTATAACAAGAAACCATCGTGTATTGGTATCAAGTTTTTAATAGCACTTCCTGATTCTATTAAGAATTGAAAAAAACACTAAATTTAAAAATGGATTATGGAAGGATCTTGTTGAGAAAGCTCTATATTCCCTTGATGATTTTTTTGATTGAATTGCTAACAAAACTTAAAATCATAATCTTAGTTATTATTTCTGTCACTGCACTACCTTAAGTTAGTTATTTTTCAAGCAAAACACAGTTTTTTGTTCACTTAATGTATTTTAAATCAAAATATTGTTCTTTTTTACTGGAATGGTTTTGATTGTATTGGATATGTTCATTATTGCCATTGGTTTTTACTATATTTGTGTACTTATTGTACTAATTATAAATAAAGGAAATTTTGTATTGTATCTTCTCTATTCAATTCTTAGTGATGAAAGAAGTATCGTATGTCATCATTGTTTTGATAAACAGAAGACAATTTTTCTTTAAACAAATAAAGACTGAACTGGACCAAAAGTAAACACATTACTGTTCTTGAACAGTAAGAGAAAAAGTAAAGAATGTCTTTAGAAATGTGAAATTATTACAGAAGAGTCCTCTGCAGACTTAACTTGGGCCCAACAGGGGTAAAAGTACAGAGTCTTAAGAGTTAAATGCACCCAAGATGGCTGTTTGGCTAATCAGCACATTCGCCTCTTGTCCAACTGTTACGTTGTTGCACTCTAAAGGAAGTACTATTAAACAATTAACTTGTTAAGTTTGAAACCTAGGGGAAAACAGTCATTTCACAAACATTTCCTAAAACAATTGTTATGAAAGCGTAGATCTGTTTTGCAAAAGTGCTTAACTTATCACTTAACAAATAATTTATTAAGTTAAAATAAATATAATACCATACTCGACTTCTGAAGAATATAGGAGTTGCCATTTATTAATTTAAGGAGGATATAGTAATTGTATTCATTTAAGTACAAATTCAATTGTTTTGTATATTATCCTAGTATTTTTGGAAATAGTAAATAACATTCTGTAGCTACAATTTGGTTTTATATTACATATTACATTTTCATTTAATAGATATATGTGATCTTTAACCAAACAGTAGCTTTTAAAAAAACTATCCAGGAAGACCTTTACATAAAAATAAAATGTTATATTTAGCTTTATAAAATTACCTACTAAATTTCAATCAGGAAGGATTGTATGGATTGCAAGAATAAGTTATTGACTTTTAATATTCATTCATAAATTATTTTTTCTTATTTTTAACATTTTCAATTTTATCTAAGATACCGTACAGTAATTTTTTTACAAAAGTTATATTTTAAGTACCAGTAATCAAAAAGCATTTTCATATTTGTTTCAGATCCTTTTGAAATATGGTTATGATATGGATGTCCATGTAATAATGGCCATCATATTTGTACCGATGGTATCCACTGCTATGGTGCGCTCTTTCAAATATCTAGTACCATTCTCTATAATTGCCAACATAATGTCTATGACAGCAGTGGTCTTGACTATGTATATCTCCATGCAAGACTTGCCACCTGTTTCAAGCCGTCCCGCTGTTGCAGACTTGTACAGAATGCCTTTGTTCTTTGGGACAGTTATTTACTGCTTTGAAGGAATTGGTTTGGTAAGTAATTAAATATGATTTAAGCCCTAATTATAAGTTATAATAAAACAATTTGTTAAATATTTTGTAATTTACAGTTTTTCTAAAGATAAATTTAATTTTAATTTTGAAAACACATAAAAGCGCAGTGCTGAACATTGAAATATAATAGAATTAGGAAATTTATTTAAAAAAAATATTGTTTGTATAAAAATATGTTTGTCTCACATTACAGAATTCATTTTGCTGAGTGAGTTTCTTTAAAAAATGAGACTAACAAGATTTTGCAGAATTTACAGTACATAACAGGAACTGTATGTGCTCTGTAAGATTACAGACTGTGATTTAACAGAATGAGTGATATGAACAAACCAACTATCTGGTAGTAGTAGATGGAACTAATATACAATGTAGTTTTAAGAATAGTGAAAAATATGAGTTTGCAGCAATACATTAAAAACTATTTAAGAACTCGTAACGTGGCACACTTATTTACCTAGGCTATTTCCTTGATAAGAATAGTATGAAGTCTATACTCTCTTTAGCATTTATGAATTATTTCTCAGAGTCAAAATGATAACATCTTATTTTATTTATATAATTGATTTTCCAGTTGAAATTCAGCATGGAGAATTCTCTGTTTTAGAATTCATCCATAGCTAAAAATATAACTCTTTCAGATTTGGAGATTAAAATAATAATGATTATTCAATACATCAAAATATTTTTGCCAAACAGATTTTACCACTGCAAAGCGATATGAAAAAACCAGAACAGTTTGGTAGCCGTCTCGGAGTATTAAATGTTGGAATGACACTCGTCGGCTGCCTGTTGGTGTGGATGGGCTTTGTGGGCTATCTCAAATATGGGGAAGGAGTGCAGGGAAGTCTAACCCTCAATTTGCCTCAAGAGAGTGTGTAAGTCATTCATTAACTGTATCTTGCTTTATTTTATTTTTAAACCAACTAATCATAAACAAAACAATATCAACACTTTAAAGACAATATTGTTTCTCTGTAACAAATCTAAACTGCCAGTCCAACAAAGAAGTTTATTTTAAAAATATATTTCATAAAATCTCATACTAAAGAAATATAATGTGTTATTGTACAGAAATATAAAATCTCTTGTTAAAAAAATATACACCATTATTATGAACATAGAATAATGGTGCACTGCCATTATTTTATGTTTCTAACTCCCAAGACAATACATTAGATACAATACAATAGATATATAAATTCATAACTTGAAATATCTATTATACAAAAACATGATCTCTAGTAAAGGATAGAAAGCTAATTTACTATACAGTTAAATTTAGAATTGATGATAACTGATTAACGAAATAAAGTGATTAGTGAAGTACCTGCAACTTAATATGTAATACCGTATGATCATTTTAATTCAAAAATTTGTTGGTATAATGTAACAAATATTAAAAATGTCTAATGCATAAAACATAGTCTTAAAACTGTTTCATTAAATGTATCTAAATCAATGAACAGTGTTCATAAACTTTCATAACACCTGCTTCAGATATTTAT
Organism: Stictocephala bisonia; assembly: GCA_035578905.1. NCBI lineage: Eukaryota > Metazoa > Arthropoda > Insecta > Hemiptera > Membracidae > Stictocephala > Stictocephala bisonia. Next base: position 2,913,715 of record JAQJVL010000047.1, read on the forward strand.
TAGTGAATGTACGGTTATGGTTATATAAAAATAATTTAAAAAGTGACATATTTTTTAAAAGAAGAAGTTGGATGTAAAGTATCAAAAAATATTTCTTGGGACAGTATGTAGTTCAAATTCATTGGGACATTGTATTAAAAACTGAAATACCAGAAAATATTACTAATTGAGTAATTTATTTTTTGGCTTGGAGGGGTAAAATATATATGGTCACAACTCTCTTCTCATCACTCAAACCCTAAGACTATTCATACACCACAAACAAAATGATGCCCCTAATGAAGTTTTAAAGATAGGACCCAGAAAATAATATGTTCACATTAAGTCAGAGGCAGTCTCCAAGGAGCTCTTACTAAAGAAAATGAAGGTATTGATCATCACTCAGATGTGTAGGAAAGTAAAGATCGGTCCATAACCTTGTTCCCAATTGGATCATTCTACACATGTACTTTAGACGTAGTCTGACTACTCAGTTTTTGAGCAAGGTGAATGTTTTCAATGACAAAGTCATACTCATTGTGGAAGTTGAAACATTGAGACCCATCTCCCACCAAATAAAGGAAGTTGAACTGTAAAGGTGGATAGCTCAAGTCCAGAAAGTGATAGGTTCACGAGTGGCTCTCAGAGGGTTAAACACAACTCGGCAGCTGGGCGTAAAAGAACGATTTATTGCAAAAAGTAAATGAAACCTAGGCAGAAGCCCACAATAGCAAAATTACAAAAAAATGCGATAACAAATATATTACAAACAGAAATGCAAAAAACAACATATAACATATCAACAAAGAACAGAAGTGCTTATCTGCATAAAAGCCAAAAATTCAAAAATTGTAATTTCTATTAACAGTAAATAAAAAAAATCAATACAAAAAAATACAATGAAAGAATTTTCTTTAAATTTTAGAAGGTTGAAGAGAACAAATCATCCAGCAATTTAGCCCACACTCCATGATTCCACCGAGGCTAAGAAGTAGGCCGGTGTTCCTAGGGGGCTCTAAATTGGAAACATATAATAACCTTATTAAAGCAATCCCCTTTTGAGACATTTAAATTAAGAAAATAAAATATAGGACGGTACCGGCTTATCAGAAATTTCGAATAAAAAATAATATAATAAAAAAATAAATAACATATACAAAACTTAACAATTAAGCCCAAAAATGAAAAATTACAACTTAAATAGTGCTAACAAATTATTTTGAAACAAAAATTAAAATTTAGAAAAAAATGTAACAATAAAAATATATAGAACAAAAACTTAAACACTAAATAACAATTAATTAAAAAAATAAAATCTATTTAAAAATATGGCCAATTTTCTCATATATGGCATATATATAAAGAAACAAGTTCCTTTTTAAATGATGGCTCTGTTATTTTAGTTTTTTTTTTTTTCATTTTAAATTTGGCTATGTTTCATAGTAGCAAAATTGTTCACAGTTTTTGTCCTAGGCCTAGCTGTATTTTATCACAAGAAAATCACTGTAACATACTCCCAGCTCAGCCGCCTGGGACAAAAAGTACAGACTGACCTGAGGACAGAAGGGAGGCTCCCAAAAGTTGTAAGGTAGGCAGCTGAGGAGCAAACATGACTCGTATTACATGGTCCCCAGGCCAGGCCAGCACAGTCCAAGTGGCAGATGATAGGCCGGTGGCCGGCTGAACATCAACGTCTGACTCTAGGATCCCGAAGTTGAGTTAAATCTTAGACGAGTATGGTCTAACATAGGAAGGTGCTGGAAAGTCAAGTCAAGAGGACGACAAAGAATAGGCCAGCCAAACAGACCAGGAGCTGGAATCACGGACAGACCAGAGTCCGAGCCAACGGCCATGAAAGTAAAAAGCAGACAGCACGAGTACGAATCTTGGACAGCCTCGCAAACAAAAGCATAGGAGTAACAAAATGTACTGTTCAAAAGACCGGGTACAACTTCTACCTACAAAATTGGCTTTGGAAAATCACAGTGAGCATGTCGTCTATGTTGGGTACATAAATAACTAAAGTCTTTGAAAACTGAGAATGTACGGTAGTGAACAGAATGATGTAGACCTGCTTTGTGGACAAGTTTTAAAATCAAATGACAGACTCACCCCTAATCCATTAGCAGGAGCTCTTGTAGTAATTCTCAAATCTCTTTCAACGCTCAAGTCTATCACAGCTTCCTCCACAACGATATCTTGCACATTGTTGGCAACTAAGCATCTTTTAGGAGGAAACGTCCCATAATATAACTAATTAGCGTGTGAATTAATTAATTATCCAATATTGTTGCGTATTGGAGTCTAAGTGTGTGGATATTGTAGACAAAAGGATTTGTTTTCAGTCCTCTTGATACTGTAACAACACCAGCTTAATGGTTCCTATCAATGTGGATACTAATAGAGAAGTCTCATGTTATTCATTTTGAGTTGTGGCTGGTATTTTGATGTTTTTTAGAAGATATAACTGACAATCAAATCTTGTGATTCACTGAAAATGAGACATATGTTATGTGATTCTGATTCTATATTAAGCTTCCATGAGTAGATCCCTTCTTTGCCCTGGCTATTGGGCTATTAATAATTGGATCTTATTTTTAGAGAAGTTCTAATTACTTGGTACAAAAACTATTCTCAATAATTTATTTACACTCATTTGCAACAAATATTTGCCATGTAGTTGAGATCATATTTAATTTAGTCTGTACCAAGTACTCAAGAGTGTTGCTCAAAGATTCTCTGTCATATGGGGTTCACAAAATAAAATACAAGTAGGTCAATACAGCTCGCATTTAGGAAAATCAGTTCTAATTCAAGCGAATATTTTTAAATAACATATTCTCTTTAACTTGTTATTTTTATAATATGCACTTTAAATTGTTAATTTTGTCGTAGGGTCTCGGAGATTGTCCAAGTGACAGTATCAATAGGCTTGCTCTTCTCTTATGCTCTCCAATTTCACGTTGCTGTGGCATTTGTTTGGCCTGACTTCAACAAGAGGCATGGGCCATTCAACAATCCCGCACTGGCGGAGATGGGCATCCGTTTTCTGATGGCCCTTATAACCTGTAAGTATTTAGAGATGCTCTTTATTTTTATACCATTTTAAAATACAGTTGACATTTCTTTGTTAAAACGTTTTATATGTCCTTGAGCAAAAAAATTTGCTGATTAAATATGAAGTGTGGAGCTAAAACCTTGTAGGTTAAAAATATATACACAATATTCTCTTTGACTGGTCCTCCTCAGTTCTTTTGTCATCATGGTTTTATGTTGTCGGGGAAAAAGAATTAATTAATAGTAGCTAGTCATAATTTACTGCACTATTTTAAATACAAAGAGGATAATGATGTTTTAATATTATAAAAGAATTTTAATATTATCTGACATTGTTTTTGAGAGTAATGGACATGAAGTAGTAAATATTAAATGACATAATAGTATTTTCAATACAGCAAATAATATCAATTGTATAAGGAATTTATACCCCTTTACTGAAAAAAATAAATATTTTGTAGCATAATACATATTGCAAAACACAAATAAATTACAATAGAAGTCATATAACACAAAACAACAATCTAAATTATATAGACAGTTGGTTTTCGTAAAATTTGTCAGGCAATTCCTATCATTAAATATTCCTTGGACAGATAGAAGACTTTTAACTAGGAAATAACAATAAAAACAGACTGAACAAAAGGAAATAATTTTTTACTGTAAGTAGTATCACAGAGGTTAATGAAACAACATAATTGATTAGATTATGAAACAAATCTTAATACACAATAATGTGATTTAATTAACCCCAGAGCAAATTAAATAAGCTGATCAGAAAATGTAAGGGGTTGTTTTTCAAAACCTAAAACTTCATATATTTTTCAAAATATAGTTCACAACATTTTTTATTTTTCAATAGCTTTGCAACACAGAGAGTAAGTTTGTTCTAAAATTATAATGTATAATAACACAAAACAATAATTTTTTACCCTACTATTGCAACAGGGGTGATGTGCCAACCACGCAGGGATATTTGTAATTGCTGTAGTGCAGAAAAAAAGTATGATCTTGGGTATTTTTATATTCTCCGTTCAGCCGGTGAAGAGTACACACGCAGAAAACTAACTAATTCTATTTCTTCTGTCAGTGCGTAAAAAATAGCTTGGCGTGATGAGTCACTCCTATTTCCATTCATGTATTATGTATTTATAAGCGCATAGTTTTACAAGTTTTCCTTTTATTTCAAAATGTCTTATACAATCGGACTATAGCGATGTCGTTCAAGAAATGCTTGATGACTTAAAATTAAAAGTTAAAAAAAAAATTAAAAGTTAAAATTGTATGTTCAATGTGCGCATAGCCTACTTGCAATGAATATCGAAAGGACGTATGTGACAACTGTATTTCACACTAATACATAACCATTATATATTCAAAGAAATGTTTATTTTGATAAATATCATAAGGACTCCTTTTATATTCACTTTTATATTTAATTCTTTCATTTATTACTTCCATCTGTGCTTATAATTCATGAAATTACTTTTAAACCTCGTAAATTGTATTGAAATTTTGAATTTTTTTGTATTGTAAGATAAAAAATACATAAAAATTCAATCATATTTTGCTTGTTTGCCTAATGTAATATGTATAAATTGTAAAAAAGTTTTATTTCAACCCATATTATCTTTCATTTACCTACAACAAAGTTAGTATAATGGAGAGATAGGACATCAGCAAACTTACCTTAAAAGACAAGTTCTTTAACATCAAAGTAGTAGTCACAAATACAAAATAAACACAATCTCACAAATTTTCAACACCACTGGCATTTTCTTCAGGTGAGTAGAGAGAGAGAGAAAGAGACTGAAATGGCTTCCATTGGGTTCTACAATTGCAATTTATTCTTATTCTCATCTATTCTTAAAGAACTAATTTTAAACCTGTCAAAAAAAAAATAATATACAAGAATGGTTTTATATAAAAAATGTTGTAAAAACTGTTACCATTTCTATAATCTATTTAATATAACTGCCTATGCCAGAGTCATTTTACTTTAAAAGTTTTTATGGGACAATGGTCCAAACCATAAATCTAAATTTATTTGTATCTCCTGGGATTTGAGTCCATGACCCCCTGCATTGAAGTTAGGAGGCCACTTGGCTAGGAAGAGGTCCAAATTTACTATCGTAATTCTTTGCATTACAGTCATTGCAGCGGAGGTGGTGCCACATTTGGGACTGTTCATCTCTCTCCTTGGCTCAGTCAGTAGTACAGCTCTGGCATTGGTGTTTCCACCTCTCTGTGATTTGGCTCTCAACTCGGGACAACATCCTGGACCTAACTACGTCTTTGACTTTGTGTCTATCTTAGTTGCTGTCATTGGATTTTCTACTGGCTCATACTACAGCTTGAAAGACATCATTAATGCATTTTTCTACTCACCAACGTGAAATACTTATTTTATAGGCCTATATTCACAATATAATGGTGGAGTATGCTACAGAGCTCTTTGCCTTTGTTAGGTCATTCTAACTAAAATCTGAAGGAGAATGAATACCAACAATTGAAGATGATTCCTTAAATAATCTTGAAGTAAATAACTTAATGTAATTTTATATTGACACTGAGTAAATTTAATTTAAGAGATAAGGATTGTATACTAATACTGAATAAATTAATGGTGAAAATATCACATACTTTACTCATATGAGTGATATAACATTTTAGTTATCATCATTCAATACCAAATGTTCACACAATTGGCATTTATTAATTTTTAATTCATTAAATTTTTTTGTAACTAACTGGAAAGAAAGTTTAAAATTTAATACAATTTGTCCTCACGTAATGACTGTTTGGCTCTAAACTGCATACAGCAATTCTATCAAGTTCTGTGTTTGTGCTCTTAGTTCATTAATTTACCTGATACACTTGGTTGATTAAACTTGACTATTGTGTTAGATATGATTGTTTACAGTTTTTCATATAATCTATAAACCTGTCCACAAAAGGTTTTATTCCCATTTCAGATTTTTCAATTAAAAAAAAAAATATTAAACCGCTGAAAGTTATTGCCAGACTTTACTGAACTTGCGAGGTTTACTGAGGCACTTCGCCAGGGGATGCGCAGTAGACTAATTGAAGTGGGAAGAGCCACCAGTCAGTGTGTACCATATGGTAAATAAAAATAGAAAATATAATCATCTGAAATTTAAATTGGTTTTTACAACATGACTTAACCTTGTTATTGTTTATAGATAAATAATTGTGACAATTATTATTAATTAAATAATAAATAACACGTTTAACTTTTTTTTATTTATTCTTCTATAGATCTATTGATTATATGATAATTTGATTTATTGATTTATAAGCAAATCAATGTTCCTATTTCCAGAGCAGACTTTGCAAATACAGCATAATATATTGTTTTTATTTTAGCAAGAAGAGATTTTAATTCAAATTAAAAATGAAGACGACCTTTCTGAAGACGTCATTATACAGTCCGAATAAAATAACTTTGGTACTGGCGGAACGGCTTCACCCCGCTGGTCTGAAATGACAAAACTCTGAGATTTAATTTGCTGTCAAACTTAAAATAAATAAGCAATAATTTTCAAACTAATTTTATAGTGTTGACGATGTTATATTCTTTAAGAAACAATTATCCTGGATATTTTGCTTACATTAATTTTTTTTTATTGTGATATTTGTCTTTAAGAATACGTTTTTATGAGTGAAATTGCACGTGAGCCGTCTTTAACTGTCACGTACTGAGAATAATAACAATAAAATTATTTCTTATAGATGCATGACAGTTTGGTTCATTGTGATTAGTTTGGTATCAGTCTCATTTAATAATTCAAACAAGTTAATGAGAAATTAATTTTTTTGTAAACCCTTGCAAACTCAGAAACGACAAATATTACACAACATTTGTTTAAGCAAACATTAACTTTGTTATTTATGTATTACTAAAATAATACTGTGTCACTAATAAAACATGCAGATAAATAATGAGGAGTTGATGAAGTAAACTCATAATTCGTTTACATCGAGGCTGTGTCGGACGTGTAAGGTATACTCTGTTCAAGGGAAAGTGAAGACCGGATATTTAGTCCACAAATAAAATAATCTTTAAGTCGACGATATTTCCAGATAAGAAATGTTTCTCCAGTAGGATATTTCTGGAGAATTAATGACAATGAGGTGAGTTTGAGTTAGTTGACTTTGAGGTATGTTCGTGTTCGGTCTTAATCTATTTAACAGTGCTTGGTATAGTTAAACCACCAGTTTATTTTCATTGCAGCAATTTAGTTTTAGTGCTATTACAAGTTTTTTTTAAATTTATATGTGACAATAATGCTATAGGATTCAGTATATATTTAATTATAAGTGTTTAGTGCAATTGTAATATTTAGGTCATTTCAAATTTTAGTAATAGTCTATTATTATTAATAATATTTGACAAGAAGGCCTTGTGTTTGCAATGGAAGAGGGCACAGCTGAACCAAATAGAAAGAGAGGAAGACCCAGAATTCATCCTGAAAAACAAGGAACTTCAGGTTTTGGACAAGGCAAATCCTACAAGGGACAGGCAAGAGAGTTAATTTGTAATGTCCGTAATTATTTCGACCAGGAAAAAGCAAATAAATGACCATTGGTATCACTAGGTAAGGTAATAGAGCGAACATCTGCTGCACTTCAAGTTAGCAAGAACACTGTTGTGACTGTCTGTAAAGAGAAGGAAACCAAATTACAACAAGGCGAAGATTCCACAAAGCTGTCAACTCCCAGTAAGAATAGGTCATATAAAAAAAGAGTCACAAATTTAGACACGTTTCAGCTAGATGCCATTCGAAGGAAAATATACGATTTCTATAAAAGAAAGGAATATCCCACTTTACAAACCATTGCTGTAACTTTGGAAGACAGTGGTTTATTTAAAGGAAGTATTGCTTCTCTGAGAAGTGTTCTTCATGACTTGGGCTTCAAATGGAAGAAGTATTCTGGCAGAAAAATTTTAATGGAGCGAAGTGATATTGTTGTATGGAGATGTCGTTTTTTGTGACAGATAAGGCAGGAGAATTTATACAATGTTATTTGGATAGATGAAACATGGGTGAACGTTGGACATTCTATAAAGCAAGGCTGGACTGATGATTCAAAATATGGAACCTTTGTTGCACCAATTGGCAAAGGTGAGCAAATTATCATATGTCATGCAGGGTCATCTAAAGGCTTTCTTCCTAATTCACTAATGGTCTTTAAATCAAAGAAGACAGGTGATTACCACGAAGATATGGATCATAATAAGTTTGTGAAGTGGTGCAATGAGCAACTATTAGCTGATCTTAAGGAACCGTCGGTAATCGTTTTTGACAACGCTCCATATCATTCAGTTCATCATGATAAAGCACCTACTTGTAAAAACAAAAAGGAAGACTTAATAAACTGGAAAGAAATGGCGTGGAAGTCAACCCAGAAATGAAAAAAGTAGAGCTTTTAGATTTAGTTAAACGCAATAAACCCCAGTCACCAAAATATATTGTACACAACCTTCTCGAAAGTCATAGTCATAAAGTTATCCGGCTCCCACCTTACCACTGCCATTTCAATCCCACTGAATTAATATGGGCCCAAATAAAAAAAAAAGGATACGTGGCCAGAAACAATAAGGCGTTCACTATGACTGAAACAAGAAGATTGTTAAACGAAGCAGTTGAGAACATTAAAAGTGGTTAGACGTTGTCCGTCATGTGGAAAAAGATCTTCATCTTGCTTGGGAAAATGAAGGGATCATTGAGGAAGCTGTAGAGGAGACGATTATTTCTCTTGGAAATAATAGTTCGTCTGAGGACGAATCAATTGGCAGTAACTATGAAGAAGACCCTTTACTTGGATGCCGAACACTTCAGTTCGAAGAATTATAATGTAAGTCTTAAATTAGTAAAATAAAAACTAGTAATGATAGCATTCACATTATAGTATCATTGTTTGATAAAAATATTTAGTTTCAATATTTATTTTAAACTATTTTTAATATATTTTTAGTCCTTTATCATTTACTATTCTTACAATACAATATTATTATAAAATTGAAAACTTAATTTATAGTGATAAAGTTTTAATTAATTTGTGTTTTAACTTTTTTGTGTTGGTCAAAATCAAGTGACAAATATATAAAAATTCCTCACGTCTCAAAAATGTCGATCAAGTATTATTAATGAATTAAAACTACGATTTTATAAATATATGGTCGTTAAAATGTATAACTGAAAGTTTGTTACAAACATTAGGTACAATTACAATCATCGTTTTCTCCTTTAAATAATGATATGCCATGTTTGTACCTTAAAATTAATTTTGCCTATAAACGGCTGTCGGATCGAGACTATTTTTTATTCATTAGAACTCCCATATTATTCTTATGGGAATTTTGCCATTTTTAACCCTTCAAAATATATTATAATGCAAATGTTTTAATCATCATTTTTTTTTCTTGGGTTGAGATCGTTGGATTGATATCCTATAAGTTTACAACATTTGGAAATGGGCTAAACATTCATGTCAGTGACCCCGATCGAGCTATATTACAGTGACTGATGTTCTTGTACTGAAAGTACTGTACGACGCGCGTGTGGTATCACTGCCGCCTTGTTGACAATCTAGTTTGAAGAACTACTGAAACGTTCTTCCTAGTTTAAAAAAAATATTATTTAATACGAGAGTATGATGATAGAGTTACTTAAATTACACAGTTAATTTAGGTTTAAAGAAATTTTGTCTAGTGTTTGTCGTTTCCGAGTTTGCAAGGGTTTACAAAAAAATTAATTTCTTATTAACTTGTTTGAATTATTAAACGAGTCTTGTATCAAACTAATCACAATAAATCAAATTGTCATCTATCCACAAGAAATTATTTTATTATTATTATTATTCTCGCTACAGTGACAGGTTAAAGACGGCTCACGTGCAATTTCACTCATAAAAACATGTTCTTAAACACAAATATACTAATAAAAATCAAATTAATTGAAGCAAAATATCCAGGACAATTGTTTCTTAAAGAATATAACATCGTGGACACTATAAAATTAGTTTGAAAATTATTGCTTATTTATTTTGTTTGACAGCAAATTAAAACTCAGAGTTTTGTCATTTCAGACAGCGACGCGAAGCCGTTCTGCCAGTACCAAAGTTATTTTATTCGGAATATAAATGTAAACAAATAACAAAGGAGGCGAAAATAAATTCTTTTTTCCACAGAGAGGCGCTGCAATTGCAGCTTGACCGGCAACACGATAACTTTAGAGATCAGTCACATGGTGTGGGGGTATAACAGTGGTGGGACTGCACTCCCTTCTACTTATTCCCCTCACGTACAGGCCAATTGCCTCAGTAAGCCTCGCGAGTTATACTAGAGAATTAAAATGATTAAAAGAGTGTGAAAGTGGGTTTGGCAGTTCAGTGAAGGACAGACTGTTGTTTGAAACTAAAATCAACACATGTTTTACATTACTGTTGATAATATTTTTATTTATTATATAACTGCTATTGTTTACTGGCACAGTCCGAAAACAAACAGTCACAACACTTCTATTGCTTTACTATGGAGCAAGAGCGAAGCAAATGCTCCAAGTAGTCGTACTGGACAACTACGCCACATTACCGTTGTATTATGAAATGTGTAACAATAGAAAAAGAACCATGACAGATTACAGACTTTAGTTATTTTACATTTCCCAGTTATAGATGAAAATAGCACAGAAATACTGTAACGTATTCTTTAATAAGAATAGCTACAAATTTTTTTTGTTTATCATTAATTTCTTAAACAAAGAAGCAAATAATAAATCCTTCAGCTTTTGTTCTTTAGTAAAATTTCATTGAAAATAAAATAAAATAGAACTTCTTCACCAAAATAAAAATATCAACTTCTTGTCAAAATACTTTATTTAAAATTAAAAAACCAAACTTTTCTCAAAAATGGAATAAAATAAAATAAAACTTGTAACGTGTTAAAAATTGATAGTAATTTAATATTTTCTTTATGTTCCAGATTAAATTCTTGTCTATAATTCTGTGATTTTATTTCTTTATGTATGATTCTGCCTCATGAATGTTGTTTCCAGAGGACAGTCGATTTAATCTACCCAACACGTAAACGTCACACACAATCAAACAAACACTAACTCTGCGTGGCACAGCACAACTTCTCAAAGGCTTTTGGAGGGAAAATTGGAAAACTTTGAACTGTAGCGGAAGAACGGTTTAAAGAATCTGTGAACTCAAATCAGCAAAAAGCGGTGGCGAAAACAGGCTGAGAAACTGTCCGTATTTACGTGACTTCCCTCTAAGCGAACTTTGCTTAGAAACCAAAGGGATGAGAACCAATCAGGAAGGAAGCAAACTTAACAGTACGCACTACTGTTCTCTTACCGCTAGGAAGGCTAGCGTCGTGCTAGTTGCCAATTTTTAATGGAATAGCATGACTGTATGTTATTAGACTGTATCTAGCTTGTTATTTAGTAATGTTGAGTTTAAAAAGTGTGATTTCATAAAATATTTTTCTAGAGGACATAAAAAACAGAGGACCAAGAAATTGCTCACCAAACCCTTGAAGAAGTCAAAGAAGATATAAAACAGTTTTAAAATGGCAAAAGTGCTGATGATGATAGAATATCATCAGGGGAGCTGGTGAAAGCAGGAGAGAATATATTAGCTTTAACAATATATAGACTAATTAGTCAAATATAGAAAAACCACAAATTACCAGATGAATGGCATGTGGTCTTAATCTGTCCTATACATAAAAAGAAAGTAAGATGACTACAGAGGCATAGCCCTATTAAATATTTGCTATACAATTTTTTCCAAGTATTTGCATGAAAATAAAACCATTCATAGACATTATAATTTTCCAATACCAAGGAGGTTTTCAACAAAGCAAGTCTACCACTGATAATATATTTGTAATTAAGCAATTATATGAAAAAATATATGAGTACAATTGTAGCCTGCATAATTTATATGCGGATTTTCAGAAAGTATATGACACTGTACATCGAGGTTTGGTTAAGATATGAACTAAGTTCCTCATACCTGAAAAACTTGTGGTCTGATAGAGATTTGTCTCAATGAAACATATTAATATGCCTTAAGCAGTTAGACAACTAAAAGTTGCTTGCAAAGAGAAGAGCTGGATCACCAAAAGTAGACTCCTAGTGCAGGTAGACAACTAAGTCATTTGCATAGGAAGCAACCAGTGGCTGCTCCAGTGGGTAGACCGGGTAGGCCCGGGCCTACCCAACTTTTTTGATTTTTTAACTAGTTTATATGTTAAACCCTTGTTTTAAGTATGCAACATTTTCATGTGTGAGTTTTGATTGCTCTTTGAAATAGGGTAGCAACAATGCTTGATTTTAGTGCAGTCTAGCAGCAGTAATTGACAGAAGCTTGATGCCTGGTGGAAAAATAGCCGTCAGTATTAAGTTGAGTGTGCACTAGAAGGTGGAGCGGCGCTGTGCGCCGCGCAGAATTTCTGACCTGGAATAAAATACATGTAATCAAGTGGACCCCCGTGCACAAGGCTAGGAGCGCGGCGCAGCGCAGGAGGTCGGACCCACGCTTGGGAAGTCTGGAGAATGTTTGGGGTTGGTGGCACACCATGCTGCTCTGCTCCACCAACTTAATGCATTGGGGCGCGGCTGCCGCGTGTGGGAGTTTTTCCGCGCTCGGGTAAGTTCGTGAGGACTCGGCCGTTTCCGAGCTCTTTTGGTGCCTGGACAAAATTCTTCATACAGTGACTGGAATCAAGGTTGGAATTACGATTGCGGTAAATTACTTAATAATAATAGTTTATAGTTCATATATATATATATAAGTACACTGTCATTACATACGAGTTGCTCGTAAATTTTGTTTGTTTGTATTACATTAATTTGATTAATTCATTATTTTCAGATTAAAATAGTACTCTATTCAATGTATTTTGACTGTAGATTCTTGTTTTATTGCTAAATTAGTTTCGCTGTATTAGAATGTTATTTCCGGTGAGTATAGAATATATAATTTCTTATTAGGTTAATTTCTAAATTAACCTCAAGCTCGAATCGTAAAGTATAGAACAGCCAAGTAGTTATAGATCAATTTCTATTATTCCTGGTATATCCAAAGTTTTTGAGCTTATAGTTTTTATCAATTATTTAATTTTTTTGAAAGCAATAATCTTCTCTGCTCTGAACAATACAGATTTAGAAGGGACATATCTACAATTCTTTCTATGGATGATCTTTCTAGGAAAATATATCAGGCTTTTGAAAGTTAGGCCACTCTATGTGACCTGTGCAAAGCCTTTGACTGTGTTTATCACTCTAAACTTTTAAGAAAACTTACATTCTATGGGCTTTCAGACACTTCTCTCACTTTTTAAAATCATATCTTGAAAATAGACGTTGCAGAGTTGCAAGTTGGTGGTAAGATTTCACAAGCAATACAACTCGAAGGCTCGGTTTTGGGCCCACTCTTATTTCTCATAAGTATTAATGACTTACCTGCCTATGTTAACACGTCCAATGCTGATGACGCCAGTTGGCGTCACACAGAACGTGCTTTGTATGCTGATGACGCCAGTTGGCGTCACTCCCGCCTTTTTGCAAGCCACACCTTGTAGCCATATTATCCTGTCTCATCAGTCAGTAAGTGGTTGTTTTTCACAGTGATTAGTCGTGTAATAGGTTATACTTATTAGTTTAAGTGTTCGTTTTGAGTTTCAATTATCAGTGCGTAAATAAATATATGTTATAATGAGTTATAATATGCCGAGTACCTCTCGTGATATGACAATCAGTGAAATTGACCGTGAGTTGAATTCTGACACGGAATCTGAAGCACTGAGTAGTGGTGACAGTTATATTCCCGGGGAAAGTGATTGGGATTTAGATAGCTGTGGTAATGACACCCAGGAAGATGAACAGGATGGATCAATTCAGACGCTTCCATCACCTACTGTTCCAGCTACGGTTGCTCCCATTGCCATTGCCAGTGCACTCCAAACTACACAAGGTAGGAGAAGAGCTGATTTACCCCAGTTAGTATGGAATGACAATCCTGCTTTGAAAACTTTTATATTTAACCAACCTACTGGTCTTAAGGTTCCAATACCGGGTAATAATAAGCCTATGGATTATTTGACATTAATTTTAGATGACGTTATGCTGCAATCAATTGTTAGGGAAACTAATATATACGCAGAAGAAGTATTTCTTTCTAGTTCCCTTGCACAACACTCACGCATGAGTTACTGGCGAGACCTAAATATCCAAGAGCTAAAGGTATTTTTGGGCCTCTTTCTACATACAGGAATAGTAAAAATGCCAAGACTAGAGAGTTATTGGAAAAAAGATGAACTGTTCCAAACTTGTTTTGGGAAACACATGTCACGTGATCGGTTTATAGGTATTTTACGTTGCCTTCACTCTGCCAAAGTAGATCAAGATAGTACTGATCGACTACAGAAAGTTAGGCCCATGATAGACCATTTCAATAACAAAATGCTTAACATTTATGCACCAAAAAGAGAACTGTCCATTGATGAGTCCATGATCCTGTGGCGTGGTCGCCTAGTCTTTAGACAATATATAAAAAACAAAAAACACAAATACGGTATAAAGTTTTACCTTCTTTGTGAACCTAATGGACTTACAATGAAGTTCTGTATATATTCTGGAGCTTTGGATGAGTTAGGTGGTGTGGGACACACTGAAAAAGTAGTACTGCATCTACTAAGAGAACGTCTGAATGCAGGCCATTCAGTTTATGCAGATAATTTTTATAACAGTGTCAATTTGACTAAACAGTTGTTACAACAAAGAACATACATAACAGGGACTCTGCGTGTAGATAGGCAACAAAATCCAGTAGAAGTTGTCCAAGCTAAACTCAAGAAGGGTGAAACATGGGCTAAATATCATGAAGGAGTTGTAGTTGGAAAATGGAAGGATAAGAGAAACGTTCTATATATATCCAGCCAATTTGAAAATGAGATGAACGTGTCAGTGAATAAACGAGGAGTAGAAAAACAAAAGCCTCTTCCAATAATAGAATACAACAAGTATATGAGCGGCATAGATAGGCAGGATCAGATGCTTAGTTATTATCCAGCAGAAAGAAAAACAATCCGCTGGTACAAAAAGGTATTTGTGCACATTTTACAAATGGCAGTTTTGAATGCTTTTTTACTGTTTCGTCAAAACAATATTGGAGATAAAATAACATTGTTGACATTCAGACTTGACATAATAAGGAATCTTTTGAATGACGCAGACAACCAGCCGTTGCCCCGTAATATGCCAAATATTTCCGAACACCAACCGACAAAGCTCCCAATGGGCTAAGAAAACGTTGTGTAATGTGTTACGGTAAAGGTATTCATAAAGACACAATATATCAATGTGAGGCGTGCGACAGTAAACCTGGCCTATGTCTGGGTGACTGTTTTATAAATCACCACAAGTAAAAGTATCAAAGTGTCAATGTATATAGTGTAAATATAAACGTGTTGTGAAAATTATATTTTGTAAAGAATAAAAACTATGGATACAAGTAAGTACTCAATACATTTATCAATAATTATATTATAATTCGAGTTAGTTTCGTAAAAACAAGAACGACGCCACTTGGCGTCATCAGCATATCCCATCAAAACCAGATGCCATATGCTGATGACGCCAAGTGGCGTCATTTATTATTTTTTACATTATATTGCTAATTTTTGAATAAAACATTTCGTGAACATGTACATAATAAATTATGAAATAATAAACATCCAAAAATAAAATAAAATATTTCAGCATTTGCACAATAATGAATTTCCATGTCAGCAGTGAACGTGTTAATGCCCAAACTACTCTATGCATATGACACAACTTTTTTTAGTCTCAGTAATGACCTTAATGAACTGAATAATTTGGCAGCTGACTCTCTCTAGTCCGCCAGCACTTGGCTTAAATCTAATGGATTTTTATTAAATAATGACAAAACTCAAGCTATAACTTTTAGTTTTGTACAATAACAGATCTAATTTACATGATAATAACCTTGTTGAGTCTGTTAAATTTTTAGGAGTTTACTTTGACAATTCTCTGAACTTGAAGTCACATATTGAATTCATTAGTAAAAGACTCTCTAGGGTTATTTACTTAATGCTAAGATTTAAAACTGCAGTTCCTGAGAGCTATTTGAGAACATCTTATTTTGGCTATTTTCAGTCAATATTAAGATATTGTTTGGTGCTGTGGGGAAATAGTTCTAGCATACAAGACATACTTATTTTGCAAAAAAAAGCAATTGGAGTGCTAAAAGGCTTTCATCCTATGGACCATTGCAAACCTTACTTTAACACGTTGACTGCTATACATGTTAGACCTATACCACGTCTATATCTGAAAGTTAAAAACAAAAAAACTACTCAGCATTAGTGTTTTCAGATGCTAATTTGAGATCAGGAAGTCGGTGGGATGGTTTATTGTTCATTTCCTGTCAGTAAAAATCCATGGGTCGGATCCGGGTCGTCAGCTCCTGGGGATGCGCCAAGAAGGCAAATGTATGGCAACATTTTCAAAATGCACCCAAACAATGTCACAAACACTTTATATTTCACTAAAAACTAATTGTTATATATTTACAATATTTACAACGCCATCCAATAATATTTGTTCCTGTTTCCGGTCACTTCCAAGGTCATCATCACTATCATTACGATCAGCCATTTTTATTTAAATTAACACTATTACTTCACTAAATGATAATAAGCTATATAAAACACTAATAAAAATAAACTATATACAAATATAATATAAGCAACTACTCACTAAATACTATAAAAACAATAACGTGTATAAGAAAACTCAAAAAATCGCTAGGCGGAAACGACGAACACAAAAATATAGCACGTGTTGCACTGAAGGAGCGGGCGACATACAGTCCTCCCTCCACAAGAGCTGAGCTCACACTGCCTAGTATAAGAGAACATTGCAGCGCGACACGGATCCGGGGCACGCGCACTCGGCGCTCGGCCACGCGGGACCCGGAACCGGGTCGTCAGCACTCAACGTGTTAAAGAACTTGGCCTTCTAACTGTCATTAATCTGCATTTGTTTTACATACTTGTCTAAATTCTTAACAATCCCCATTTACTCAATCTGAATCATAGCATCCATGCAATAATACTAGAGGCAAAAACAATACAGCCATACCTTTCTTTCAACTAAGTAAAAGTCATTTAATCATATCTCTCAAGGTGTTCAATGTTCTAAAGCCCATGATTAATAAAGGTTTTTAAAAAGAAATATTATGACTTGCTGCTTGCTTATCTTTTTTATCATTTAAACGAATATGCATAGTATAACATTTCAAAACAAAATGAATTACTACTTAATTTATTCTATAGATGTATTTATTGTATTTAGTTTTATCTATAATTCTGATAAAAATTTTTCAATAATTTGTAAACATTCTTACGACAAATAGTGATTTGATTAAAAAAAAAACAGAATGTTTATAGGCCTACATCTTTGTATTTTATCAATTTGTTTGGTTATTTTAATACCTCTTTGGTTACTTGTTGAAATAACGAATGCTGCTGTTCACTGCAAGCCGGAACCGAGCATTTTGTTTTTCAATGTCTGGTTTTAACATTTCCAGAAGTTCATAAAATTTTTCTTGTGACATTCTGAAATACTTCATGAATTTTTTGCTGTCCCTGAGAAGATCAGGATATAAGTGGTGATTTTCACCATACGTGGCTCTTTTATTATTTATGGGATGTATCCACATTTTTGGTTTTTTACTCTTCGGTTCCTCCTCCTCGGCTTCTACCATAAGTGCTAAAAACAACATTTCTTCATCAGAATCTTCCATCCTTCTTCCCTACATTTTACCAACACGCACTTCAAATGACAACTGACGGAGCCAAACCGGTGGCGTGCCACGCTAAGTGCACGGACCTCCACTTTACCGCACCGCGTCTCACACCACTACTCCACCGACCTAATGCACGCTCAGCTTTAATGACAGTGGCAGCAGACGGAATTTTCATAACCTAAAACTACTATTACATAAAGAAACACCTCTCGGCTTGTTATGTTTTGTTCTTCTATGAATTAGGAAAAGTTTTTAGTGAAGTTTAAAAAAGACGAACAATGAACAATAACAAAAATTGTGATAATAGTGAGTCTTCTAGTAGTTTTAGCGTTGATAACTCCAACTTACAAGACACTAATATTTGTAAAAAGCTTACAGTAGATTAATTAACCTTCCACATCTAATCAACTTGTAAACCTTTGACGTTTACGTAACTGTTACACTTTGTATAAGATTCCCTCATAAGTATTAATAATAATAAAAAATTAAAAATGAATATTATCAGGGAAAATGAGACAGTGGTTAGATTACAACAGGAAATGCGGTACAGGAAATGGAGTTGGTAAAATTTGAGTAGGGCATCCGGCGAGTGTGAACTTGGAAAGCAAGGGATCGGATGTCAAGGAAGCAGGGTCAGCACTGTACACA
Source organism: Stictocephala bisonia (assembly GCA_035578905.1). Lineage (NCBI taxonomy): Eukaryota > Metazoa > Arthropoda > Insecta > Hemiptera > Membracidae > Stictocephala > Stictocephala bisonia. The sequence continues at coordinate 2,932,270 of JAQJVL010000047.1, forward strand.
GGCAGAAGTTCTGATGTTCCGCCCATCACGAAAACGGGCCTATGGGGTGATCCGTAATAGGACCACGGAGAATAATTGGTTGTTCCGAAATTGGAGGCGTGTCCAGTAAGTGGCAGGGGGAATGGGATACTAGGGAGAGAGTTGGAAAAGAAAGGGAGTCTAAGGAGAGGTCGGCAAGAGAGAGGACTTCGGGAATTAGACCAATAGGGAGGACCAGCACCTGGTGGTCCAACTACCTAGACTTCGTCAACCCGCCCTGCAGAGCAAACACGGGAAGATCTAGACGGAGGACTGGGAGCTACGGTCCAACCCCTGGCGATATCAACCCCCAGAGGACTTCACGAGCGGCCAACCTGAACCTAAGGGACGACCGGACTTGCAGCCCATCCTGAGGACCAGAGGAACCACCTCAAGGGATTGCAAGCGCCGCCACTCACCCCCAAGGGACTACAAGCAACTCCAGACCGAACCAGCCCACCTGACCCGGAGGGACAAGAGGACGCCGAATCCACTACGGCCTGTGGACACCCCATAACTGCGGTAGACGAGTCCAGGGGTATGTTAACACTGTTTCTGTTTAACACCTCCAAGGGTTAAGGGGAGCAAAATTTAAGTTGTGGGGGAAAGGATTTCTGTAGGGTTCAATTACGTGTACCTACACCAAAGCGTAAGCCGACAGGCAGTAAATTAGTCAGATGAGACAGTCATAATAATTGCAATTAAATGATAAAATAGAATTAACTGTTTGAGGGAATTTAGTCTGGATTGTTAATTTAAATTATAACTATAAAAATACGTAATTCCATGTTATGGTCATTGTCCCGCAGGAATAGCGATTTTGAGTTAATGTAGATGGTCTATATAGAGTAAATGAATAAATATTGCGTCGAATATATATAAACAATAATTATTGGATAATCCTTGAGAAGGATAGAGTATAGCAACTAAGGCCATTTGAATGTTTGGCTTATCTCTTGGAAATATTTGTCAAATAATGTAATTAAAAATGATACGGTAAATTGATTAAGTTGTCATAGTTAATAAGGTTTATATATTAGTGTTTGATTGTTAATTTTGATGAGAAATAGTTGATTAATTATTCTTGAGTATAGCTTGTTATCGAATATATGATTTTCACTTGTTAGTGTAGACGTTTTGCACATATAAACTTATTTAGCTGATTATTAATGGGACGTTATACGAAATACGCTACAGTCAAGCCAAAAAAGAAAAAAACAGGTAAAAACACTTTAGAGAACCTAAGACCCATATCCATTCTTCCATCTTTTTCAAAGATTTTGGAAAAAAATATTTGTATAAGAATTTTAGGTTTCATTTCCCAATATGGAATTATTAACAAAGAACAATTTGGATTTCAGAATAAAAAATCAACGCTAAATGCACTGACTAGGTATGTAGAGTTAGTTACAAAATGTATTGAAGAAGGAAAATGTGTTGCCTCTATTCAATGTGATCTTTCTAAGGCATTTGATTGTCTCAATCATAAATTACTTCTGGAAAAACTTAGATGGTATGGTAACGAGGGATAGCAGGAAAACTTATGTCATCCTATTTTAACAAACGCAAGCAAAGGGTGGAATGCACTGATAAAGATAATGTTACAGTAGTCTCAGATTGGGCGGATACAAAGACAGGTATACCTCAGGGATCAATTTTGGGACCTTTGCTTTTTGTTATGTTTGTGGAAGATCTACCATCAAATGTACTGAGTGGTTGTTGTATTCAGTTTGCAGATGACACGTCAGCAGTGGTGTCTGACAAAACACCGTTGGGGCTACAAATGACTCTCAACAATACAGTGTCAAATCTGCAACAGTGGTTTTCTGATAATGGATTTTTGTTGAATTGTACATAAACAAATGTATTGAATTACCAGATAAAAAAATGTCAACAAAATACGGATTTCATCGTTAAACTTGATGATTCAATACTACCTCTGGTGTCCAGCGAAAAATTATTAGGGATAACTTTAGACGACAAACTCTCTTGGAATTTCCATATTGAAAATCTCGTTAAGAAATTAAATGCCATTTGTTTCTGTTTAAGAGTGTTAGCACATTGTGTAGACCAAGATGTTCTTAAGATTGCTTATATGGCTTATTTTCAAAGCACTCTGTTACATTGTTTGCCCATATGGTTTGGAACTTCTAAAGAAAATAAGGATAAAATATTTAAAGTACAGAAGAGAGCAATACGAATAATATGTGGTGCACATTTTTATGATTCTTGTTATCCTCTATTTTTGAAATCACAGATTCTTACAGTACATGGATTATGTGTCCTTGAATTGGCAAAATTTTACTTAAATGACAAAACAAAAATAACTGAATTGCAATACAGACATCCTCATAACACCCGATTTAGGTCCCTCATTCAACATAGAGTTCATAGGACAACTTTATACGAAAGAACACCACAATACATGTGTGGCAGAATTGTTAATGTTCTAAACACAAAATATAATATCAAAATATAAACAAAAAATGACTTGAAGATATTAAAAGAAATGCTGCTAGATTCCCCTCTGTATTTGCTTGATGACCATGTCAGCCAACTGTGACGAAGTCTGGCTGAAGAGGCTTTTTAGTGTACTGTACTGTTTTAAATAAAAAATTGTACTGGTATATATTAGATGACCAACTGTGTTAGTATATTTAAGAAATTTAGTTTGTAGGACTTTTAGCTTTAAGAAAAATGACGATACCTATACAATGTAATGTTGTTTATTGGATAATAAATTACTTTGACTTTGACTTTATATAATAATTTAGAGGATTGTGATTTAATAGTATAGGAGTTGTGGTCGTTTGTTGTAAATAATATTCTTGAAAGTATTGATTCCCCCGGGCTGTATATTAAAGCAAATGGTAATAATAAATTGAGTGAAGATTAATAAACGTATGATTATAATTCTATAATTTGTATTGTCTAAATATTGAATGAGAAGGGTAGCTTAAAAGAGGTGTATAGTATAAAATAGAATAAGATAGTTGTAATATTTTGGAAGGGACTGTAAAGATGAAATGCTGTAAAAATAATAAATATGTGTTGTACTTTCACCAGTGTCAATAGTTATTCCAGGTCCTGGTTTCCTACACTAGCTAAGCGAGTCATTAAGTTCAAATTATTTCTCATTAATTATATCTAGTCCAACAGAGTTTTACAGGGTGGAAAGCTTCTTGATAGGAAAGTTTTACAAACTGAAACTACCACTTGTCCTAGCGTAAATGCTAATGATGAACCAAAACAACCAAAGCTTAATTTTCCTAAATTAGGAGGAAAACAACAGTCTTTCCAATAACAGTAATTCCAGTACAACAATAACTGATATGATAAATATTCTTGGATAGAATTCTTGAGTAGAAATGGCATTATATTTTGTTTCTTCTGCTGACATTTCTCTGCCACAGGAAAGAAACCCTCCATTCTGACAGATTTCATGACTGGAAAAATATAAGTAAAATGGCAGATAAACACGAACATTCCAACTTTCTCAAACTTTGCCTATCGAAGCACAAGGTATGGTTGGATTCTCAGAAAACTGAAGCTGTTTCGATTGAAATCAATGATCATATGGTTCAAATAGAAAACCATTGAAAACACTTGTTTCTTCTGCTGTCATTACTCTGTCACAGGAAAGAAACCCTCCATTCTGACAGATTTAATGACTGGAAAAATATAAGTAAAATGGCAGATAAACACGAAAATTCCAATTTTCACAAACTTTGCCTATCCAAGCACAAGGTATGGTTGGATTCTCAAAAACTGAGGCTGTTTCGATTAAAATCAATGATCATATGGTTCAAACAATAGAAAAAAATAGAGAAACATTGAAAACACTTATAAGAATCATGCTATTTTGTGCCCGCCAAGACATTGCTTTGAGAGGACACAGGGAGGTTCAATTTCATAACAAAGATCAAGATGACAATTTAGGCGATAGTGATGACTCAGATGATATAAAGGAGCAATACCCAGAAGGTATTTTGTGTGTGTGGAAATTTTCAAGAATTAGTCAATTCACTTGTTTGGAAAATAACCAGTTCTATACCAATCTCAAAAACATGCATGGAAATGCCAAGTATACATCTAAAGATATACATAATAAACTGTTAGATGCAGCTTCAAACTTAGTCACTCGGGGCATTGTTGATGAAATAAAAACTTGGTTTCTTGGGTTTATTGAATTGAAAGAACTCACCGCTGAATCTCTAGCTATCAAGATAAAACATTCTTTGGAATCTTTTGCTCTAAAAATTGAGAATTGTGTAAGCCAGTCTACGTGTGTTAGCCAGCAGTGTCTGTTATGTCAGGAAGATTTAATGGGTTGCAGTCATTAATAAGATAAATAACTAATAATCCTTGTTCGAAGGAACAAAAAGGAACGAAAAGTATGAAGGTATTATTTTGGCTCCATAGCATTAAAAGTAATAACCTCTATAATGCTTATTACTTATGGTGGGTGGGTGGGTAGGTCAATACCACTGTAGGTGTACGGGCGGGCGGGTGGATCAATACCACTGTATGTCTAAGGATGGGCGGGTGGGTCAATACCACTGTACGTATATTGGTGGGTGGGTGGGTCAATACAACTGTGTATGGGTGGGCGGGGGGAGGATATATGCACTGAGTATATTACCTCTGCACGTGTAGGAGTGGGGGGGGGTCAGTACCTCTGCATGTGTAGGGGTGGGCGGGTTGATCAGTACCTCTGCCCCTGTGTTAACCGTGGTAAAGTAAAAAACCGTGGGGTGTAATATGCTTTATGTTGATCAATAATTTAACATAAATAAGTAAGTGGCTTAAAAAAAGCCTTAAAAACCACCATTTTTCATTTATACATTTAAAAACTACCCTCTCTTACTAGGGGGAAGGGGTATTCTCCCAGCACCCGCTGTATCACACCCCTAAACTGTGTCTACTCAAAAAAATAAATCCTGGAGCCGCCCCTGGAAGCAACTGGCTCACCCATGATTGTGACTATAGCACATATACAGCTATAAATCTATACATTGGAGGAGCTGGGTCACCAAAAGTATTGTGACTACTAGTGAAGGTAGTTTTTTATGAGTTATAAATTTTAAAATAAAAATGTCTTAGAATAGTTCATATCACACGATGATGGACAAAGGACTCACTAGAAAAATCTCCCCACCATGTGAAAAGGAAGCACTTCACCTTGACAAATTTGATACTTAAATCAGTAAGCACCTCGACAAATTTTATACTTATAAAACAAATCACTAAGATTAATAATAGGCTAAAAACCAATAAAAAAATTGTTGCCTTGCATTTATTAACCTTAGAACAGTAGTGTCTCAGGTTAATTTGAATGATTAGCTAATTTGTTTTATTATAACACCTAATATAAGATACCTTAATTCTTAAAATGTATTACTCATGTATAAATTGTACTATGACATTGCAACAATTATCAAATATCTTGTTAGTCAAGAAAACTGTCTACTGTCAATCTCCTCCTCAAGAAAAACGTGACATGATCATGAAGAGGACTGGCAATCGTGACCTTGATGCCATGTGATACTAAACCGATCGATTCTATCTACTGACTAAATTCATTTATTACCAATATACACTACGTCTATAAATCTTGACTGAATACATTATTTATTTAATAAATGTTACTGCTTCATTTGACAAAAAATGAGAAAACTTTGATTTTATTTCCTACTAATCAAAGTTGTTCAAAGGGTTATTAAATTTGGTGGTACCAAACATTTTTGATTAATAATCATTGAACTATAGAAATATATCATTATTTACTAATAAACTATCATACAAATATATAATCATCTCTTATTATTTATAAACAGGAAAATAAAATTAAGTGACATTTACTTAAACATAAAAGAAGCTATGATTAATCGTCAGAAACCTTTGGGAAGAAAGAAGCTGTCTTGAAACTAGTTTGTGGAGTGAACTGCAAAGTCGAGGGAGGAGACTGTGGAGACATTACATCAGAATTCATCTGAATCACAACAGAAGTGAACATCAGATAGCACATTTACTATCATATATTTAAATATAGGTACCTTAGTATTTACTCAGAGGTCAATTTTAATATTCATGCATTTAAATTCCAGGCTAAGAACGTTATAATTATTATCAAATTATAACTACTGTAATAATTATTACTGAAAATAATTATGTTAGTTGAACTAAAAATTGTTAAAAGGCTCTTTGCTTGCTACATGTACTCATAGCAGATTTTTCCTGGAATGCCAAAATTCAAATAAATCTTAATAAAAACCAGTATAACAGAATCAATAATACAGAAAGATTTGTTAAGTACATGGTTATGTTTGAAGACTAATGCCCTTAGTGAATGAGTCAATAGCACCAAAATTATCTAATTTTAAGTGGATTTATTTATACAATTCATTGATCTTTACAAGCAGCTGATAATTATTTTAATTTATAATTAAAATATCATTGATTGTATGATTATATTAATTTATGATTATTAACCCATTTACTAGTGGGTTATTCTATGTATAAATCCCAAAAAGTGAGTTTTTCTGTTGCAAATTTTATTTTATTTCAAAACAATAAAGTTATTGTACCGGTACGTTAGAATAAAAGACCATTAAAAGTGTATTAAAATTATATATTAATTTTTTTAATGCAATATATTTAGTCCAACAAACACTAAGATAACAAATAAACATGAAAGGTAAAAGAAATCTAATGAGCATTGTATAACATAAATATTTTACAATGAATGTGACCAATATTTTAGGTTAATGCAGTAAATCCTAATAAGAAATACGCCCCAACTAATCAACACTTTTCTAACAGCTGATCTAATAAAGAATGTGTTTATGAAACGGCTGATATTTTGTAATGGCACACATTACTCAACAGTGACTACCAGGGTTACTTATAGATATTCTAAAAATAGTAAGCTTCTGCACTCTGTTAGCAATAGTTCTATTTACTATACATGTTTTGAATCAACTCCGCTAGAGTGCATATGCATCCAAATAACACATGAAAAATTAAGGTAATTATTAAGGTAATTAAGGTATTGCATAGCGCAAATGTTTCGTGAATACCTTCCATAGTCACACCGGCTCCCGCAATGATTGTAAATGAATTAACCACTGAATTTTAAATATTAAAAATGTTGAGACTAACCTATCAAACAGTTCAAATATGATGTCATTGTTTTATTTCTTCACGTCATGTTTGGTATCATAATTGACAAATCAGAACTATATATAGTGGTTAATCTTTCTGTTTCATTTCTAGTGTTTTTATTTTTCTGTATTGTTATTTTAAACAAGTTAACATGTTGTGAAGAAATAAAATAATAACATTACATTTAAATGTTGGTAGATTAGCATAAATATTGTTTTATTAACACGTTCACTGCTGACATGGAAATTCATTATTGTGCAAATGCTGAAATATTTAAAGTGGTTTATATACCTGCATTCAAGTAATCCAAGTCGTTCCTTCTGCAACCGGTTTCAACTCATCATGAGAGTCATCTTCAGGCCGTACAAGGATGTAATAAAATGTGAACAACTAAGGTCATTAATGAACTGCTAGTCTAGACTACGGTCCAGCCTGGCACGCGTCGCGAATTTTTAGTTGTTCATTAATGTCAACGTTTTTAAGTGTTTTGTTATGTGTTCGTATATTCGTAGTGTCCGTTATTCGTTATGTGTTCGTGACGACCTTCATATGAAGTGATCACATTTTATTACATCCTTGTACGGCCTGAAGATGACTCTCATGATGAGTTGAAACCGGTTGCAGAAGCAACGACTTGGATTACTTGAATGCAGGTATATAAACCACTTTAAGTATTGAACAGTGATCCGGAGGCTAATCCCCCAAAAATGAAAGCTGAAATATTTTATTTTATTTTTGGATGTTTATTATTTCATAATTTATTATGTACATGTTCACGAAATGTTTTATTAAAAAATTAGCAATATAATGTAAAAAATAATAAATGACGCCAAGTGGCGTCGTTCTTTTTTTACGTTCTTGTTGGCTTGCAAAAAGGCGGGAGTGACGCCAACTGGCGTCATCAGCATACAAGGCACGTTCTGTGTGACGCCAACTGCCGTCATCAGCATTGGACGTGTTAAACGATATATTTTTTATTCTAAACATGTTTTACACAAGACTGTTGCTACCAAATTTACAGACATCATCTTTGAACCTGTGGAAGAAAACTTTAATGACCAACCAAGAAAACAGAAAGAAAAACATTACATTTTGCAAAGTTAAACAATGAATTTATGATAATGCATTAATCCTAGTTTGATGAATGCATGTTAATATGTCCATATTTATCATACACATTTTTAAAATGTAATTTTTAAATCCTATCAGTAATGCTGCTGATAAAATATGAAGGGATTTCACATTAGAAAATCTGTTCTTTTCATGTTACTCTGTAACTCATTTAATGCAATGACTGATTTATAATTATTTAATGTTAACCATAGCAAAATTATATTGTGATTTACAACATTTATAAAAACAGTTGAATATTGATGTTTTTTGTAAATAATTGATTAGTTGAGTTTTTTAGCTTCTAACGTGATTGGAATAGATTTAAGTTTATTAAAATGCAATGTACTTCAAGAACTTTTAATTTAATTAGACAGTCCTATTAACAAAACAATAATTTATGACATGGTCATATTTTATATTAGGAATACTTACAAATAAGAGTGGTTTTAAGATATTCTTTAGCTTCCCTTCAGTATTGTTAGTCAAATTTGCTTCAGCATTATTTACTTCAACTTCCAGTGATTCAACATCTTCGAGAACTCTCTTGGACATCTCATCTAGTTTATGGATTCGCTGGCACAACAAGTTTATATTGCTTCTTGCAGAGGTGAAGTCTATAGAAGCAAACTTCTCTCTCTCAATTTGTAGCTATTCAACATAAGAAACCCATAAAAGCAGATAAATAATTAATAGCAATTGCAAAAGGTATAATGGTACAACTTAGCAAGGAATACTAATAATGCAGGTAGATAAAATGTTATTCTTTAAATTCGTACAAATTATAAAGAGTTGTTAATACTCTGATTAATAAGCACAACTGATTGATAAGTTATAAAATTGTAGATACAGTACACTCTTAGAAATCCGGATCGGCCTAGTCCAGACTCCGGGTAGTCCGGATCACAGATCGTGCAGATTTTTTTTTTACTTAAAATGAAGAAAAACTCCATGTTTTACCGCCTTAGTCAGCTGCGTGACACGTTCGAGGCAGTGGAAGAAGATTTTGTGCGGTAGAGGGGCGGGGCTAGAGCAAAACCTCTGCGTCACACCTGTTAGTGGCCCCACCCACCCGCGCTCAGTTGACTGCAAGCACTTGGTCAGTGCGGAAGTCAGTTTGACCTGTGTAGTTTGTGTGTGTAGTCTTTTTGTTGTTGTGTTGTTAGTATTTTTTGCCTCGTATTTAAAGCGAAATGAGTCAAAAACGTAAAAAGGTTTTCGTGGCGGTGGAAGAGAAACTCCGGGCCATTAAACGTATTGATTCTGGTGAATCGGCTAAAAAAATTGCTTTAGAATTAGGGGTGGGAACAAGTACTGTTTCGGACTGGAGAAAAAAATCGTGATCAAATCGAAAAGTGGTGTTCCTCTTGAGACAGTGGAAGTGACATAAAAGTTAGAAAAACCATGCACAAAGGTAAACATGTAGAAGTTGAAGAGGCATTATTTTTGTGGCATCAACACTTAAGGGGTAAAGGTGTTCCGGTCAATGGTCCTATGCTTCAAGAAAAGGCGTTACATTTTAAGCGTGCAATTGAAGGAGAAGATGGTGAATTCACAGCTAATGACGGATGGCTTGACCGATGGAAAAAGCGTTATGGTGTTCGGCAGCTTTCAGTAAGTGGGGAGGCTTTATCGGCAAACAAAGAAGCTGTTCCTGAATTCAAAACCTTCCTTTTCAAACTCTTAGATGAAGAAGGAATTTCCGGCGACCAGCTGTACAACTGCGACGAAACTTGTTTGAACTATAAAATGTTGCCCACGAAAACTCTCGCTTCAAAAAAGGAAGCATCAGCCCCGGGTTATAAGAAAAGCAAAGAAAGAGTAACTGTGCTAGCTTGTAGCAATGTGACCAGCAGCCACAAACTCAGGCTTACATTGATTGGGAAATCTAAAAAGCCTAGAGCTTTTAAAAATTTAAAGAAAACCGATGTGTTGCCACTTTGGTATACAAACCAACAAAAAGCGTGGATGAATTCTTCCCTTTTTAAAACTTAGTTCTTTGATGAATTTGTTAAGACGGTAGAGAAACATCTGGCTAAAAACAACTTGCCACGAAAAGCCATTCTTTTGCTAGATAACGCAACAACACACCCAGTGGCTGATGAGTTGAAAGACGGAGATATAAAAGCTGTGTTTTTGCCTCCGAACGTGACAGCTCTTTGCCAACCAATAGACCAGGGAATCCTTCAGGCACTGAAGTTGAAGTACCGCCGACGGCTTCTTTGTTATTTAATATCGGCAATAGACAATGAAGAGGATTATGTTAGTGCATTAAAGAAGGTTGACATGTTGGACGTAATTAGGTGGGTAGCTGAAGGGTGGGACGAAATATCCGCAATCGCAATCGTTTCTTCGTGGAAAGTGCTGCTGGACCATGAGGGAAACAAGTTCGATGACGTCGATGGAGGGGAGCTCAAAAATGAAAATAAAGCGGACGAAGAAAATGTTGTTTCACTCTTAGACAAAATCCCCGGCTGTGAAGCAGCGAATGAAAATGACGTCGCTGAGTGGATGAACAATGACGACGAAGATGAAATTACAGACGACACTGTTAAAATGGTAGTTAACGAAGAAACGTTGGAAGAAGAAGAACTCTCCGGAATCCATGTGAATAATATCCCTCATTCAGAAGGATTCAAAATGCTAGATGGGGCGCTAGAGTACATCATGCAACTAGACGGCATAGCTGCAGCCGACGTTATGTGTTTGAGGAAACTGAGGGACATTGCGGCTAGACAACGGGCTAAAACGGTTAAGCAGACGACAATTAAGGACTTTTTCAAGAGATAAGTTTTGTGTGAAGTTGATTGTAAGTTGCATTATTTACCATTTCTTGTAATTTATTAGTCATTCTTTGTAATTTTGATTTACTTGGGACTGTATTTCTTATGTTCATTTAAAGTAAATTTTCTTACTTTAATGTATAAAGTAGTGTACGATATGCTTAAATAAAATTGTTCAAACTGTCCTGTGTTGTTAAACTTAATTTTTTCAGTCCTGTTTTACTGTTTGCTCAAATCTGTTTTACTTAATTACAGCACACTACTGTATTATGAACTTAAGGGCTAACTAAATTATTAGACATTGTTTGTCCCATTTTTGTTTGAAGCTAACTCCTCTGCTCCCGTCTCTAGCCTACTGCCTTATCTTTACGTGCCGACCACACTTATGTTATATTTGCCCTTGAATGAACCCGTATTGTAATAATTGACCGTTAAAAGCCGAAATTGACGATGCATTCAACAAACTCCGGGAAATCCGGATTTTTTTAAATCCGGACCGGACGACCGCCACATTAGTCCGGATTTCTAAAAGTCTACTGTACTAAATTTTAAGTTTTTAATTCCTAATTAGTAGGAATATTTTATTTTTATATGACTAATTGTTCAAATAAAAAACAACTGTGATAACTCATATGAATGGGATTGTACGTTATTTGTTACTTGTTATTTGGTGCATTAAAAATACTATGCAAATAATACTAATTATGATAAAATTATAATTAGGATTATGAACAAAAAGGTTCTTAAGATAAATTTAAAATTTGCTTCCTCTAAACACAGTTTCCAAACTGATTAGAATTCGGCTTTATTTGCCAAAATGGTGGTTATACTTTTCTTATATATGGACTGAACACATTTCTCATGCCATAAGACAATTGGAGTAAATCTTCCCATAACATGGATATATGAGAAAGGACTGTGCAATATATGCTTGTAAAAAAGAGCATTCTTTGGGATTTATTGCAACTAGACAGGTTTTCTTTGTCAGATCTCTACTGCCTATTCTAGAATAAAGCAGGTTGATCACAAAGGTCTTTTGGACAAGTTGTCAATAAATGATTTTGCTAACCAAGGAGTTTCCCAAGTATTTTTACCAGATTCCACTTTTCAGTTTTGGGAGAGTAACCCCTCTAACCCTTGTTCCTATCAGTCCTGTGTCCCACTACATTTTAATTTCACAAATGATTATTAAAACAGTTGGGAGAAAGTCGGATTACGCTATACAATATTGTAAGATATTTTACTATTTCGGGAGGAACTAGCATAAATATACATATTGAGGAGTAACAGGAAGAACCCATCCCATTTTTCTGGAAATTGGTACAATATTCTGATCCAAAACCAGTATATTTTAATAACAAAACTCAAGCTCTAACCCTAGAGTTTAATTTCCTTTTCAAGACACTTATCTGAATTGCAAGTTTGAAAATTAATTTAACGTAGGTAGTCAATGTAGGTAACTTGAAAAACGAGTTATGCTACGCAACTATACATCATATGACATATGTCAGCCACCATATCTATTTATAAAATTTGTTGAAAGGCTAATGTTTAAACCAAAGAGAAAATGATCTCTTGTAGCTAAATCCAACTCTGTAAGTACCAGCTACTCCCAGAAGGGCAGATAGCAATATCTGATCCTTTATTTGGATGTCTTCTTTTCCACAGTCACATAATATACCTATTTTAATTTATAGTTGTTAAATGCCCTCACACAGTTCAGAAAAAATTCAGGCAAGTTCATTTCTCATGGGGAGGTTCATTCCACTTAAAAATGTAACAATATTGATTTTTTACTGAATAAGATTTAGAAACATTATACTGTTTCCACTTTTTTGGAATCCACCAGTAGCAGGGGAAAAGTATTAAGCCTATAAAGTATATAGAATTCCGTTGATCTTCCTGACCATTTATCAAAAAGGTATTTTTAAAGGAAGAATGATCTTCACATTTTGTAAGAGGATCTTTCAAGAGAACATTGCAGTATTAGTATTCAATAATGTCCTGTTATTGGAATACTATTTTTATATACTTACAGGAGTAGAGCTAGATGAAAGCTAATACTTATAAATTGAATAAACTGTTCTCCATAACAGTATAATGCTAAATGACTACTAGTATTTTTAATATGTAAAATCTGTAACGTACCAAATTCAAGCCATTTTCCAATTCTTCAAGGCGCGTTAAAGTTTCTTCAATTGTTTCCTCCAACTTGTCCATCTATAAACAAATATTACTTTTAGACCGGATAGCACTGAGTTGTATATTTGGGGTCCAAAGTACGAAAACCCTTTATTCCCCAGTTCAAGCCACACCTAGGTATATGAAGTAAATTATACTGCCGAATGCTGCAAGGACTCACATCACTTATGAAGTTTTTTTTTAAGAGGCTTTTCTGGCAACATAACTTTGTGTACCAATAGTTTTGAACAAAGTCTGAAGGAGACAGCAGTCCTCAACAGAGTTTAAATGGTCCTGAGACTGATATTGGCTAATGTGGTCAAACTTCTTTAAATTGAATGCAAACTTCTCTTGTAAAAAATGCAAAATTTTTCTGAGTCAAGCTCTTTGCATATACTGGGATGGCATAATGAATGATTGGGAAAATAGCTTAACAAATTTTCAGCTTGGAAGCAGCAAGTAAGAATAATTTTAACCTATGCATGAACCTCAGCATACATACAAAATGTTGACATAAATATCTCACGTGGTCTGGTAAGTTCTACATTATCATCATATACAAATATGAAAAGAATTGATGTTGACTAAGTAATTGTAAAGTTTTACCAACTAAACATGCAGTTACAATTTGCTATAAAGTGTTTGCAGAAGTGGTGGCTCAGCGGTTAAGGCTTCAGACTGTGAAGTCCAAGGTTCTAATACCCACTGAGTTGACCAACGGTACTTCACTCATTGAATAGTAAATTTAAGGCACAGACCTGCAGCATATGTGAACTGGCGAATGAAGCTACATGCTGAAATAGGCCTAGTTGGAGTTTTAACTTAGTAAGATAGTATTACATCCTCTTTAGCCCTTTCAATGCCCGAATTTGTTTTTATTTCCATATGTTGCTGGGCAATATTCCACTAGTGTACTTGTTGCCAGGCAATTATAAGCAGTGTTGCAAGCTTATTAAAAAAAAAAAAATAATAATTTATTCTTTTATTAAGCTAAAAATGTGTTTTATTTTTAAAACGTATGTAAAAACACCTTAAAATAATATAAATATTAAAACATTATGACTAAAATACAATTAAAAAATTAAAAACTACTTGCCAAAATTTTTTTTCTCAGACTTCCAAAAATTAAGGGTTCTGACCCTACTGAAAAAATCTGTATTTAGCAAATGTGCACTTCACTGATATGAATCAATTAAGAGTACAAATAAACAATGTCAGGCCCATAGCTTCAAAAATAAGTGATTGGCATTCATTTTTGTGATTCTGACATGTTTTGGTTTTTCACGTAGGCCTATTATAGTAATCAGTGCATACATGAGAATATTCTATTTTTTATGTTGCACTAAATATAATCACTGAAGTTCATAAATGGTAAATAATATTATAAAATTAATATTAAAAATAGCAACTAGGCTAAAATATTTACAAATTTTAAAACAAATAGTTACAAAACACTTGATCGTTTTTAGCAACAGTGTTTGCTAAGAAACTTGTTATGTAGGCCTTTTTTACATTTACTACACATTAAAGTGGACTTCTAAGACACTGTAAACATTCAAATATAACTACAACATAAACCGGCAATGTTGATGAAATGCACACAACAATGATGTCGCAATAGACAGCTAGCCGAGAGCGCTGCTGACTGATCCCGATGTACCGTGTTAATTATTATTTTATACACTATATGTACTCACTTAAAAGCATTATTAACCCGGGAGGGGTCGCCGCGGGTCCTAGCGACCCGCGGGTGTCTACTTTTGTATGCCCTGACTATACCGAAAGTAGGTCAAACCTCCCCCTCCCTCTACCTTCCTACCTGCCCACCCCTACAACAACCAGTTGTTATTGTTTAGTTTCCGCATTCGCGTCGGCCGTAATAGATGTGTGCGGGTCCTCACGACCCGCAGCGACCCCTAGCGTTAACACAAGTTTTAAACATATTATTTTTAATTTCATTTACAATTACATTGTTTGCATGTGTTTCTAGTGTATTATCATAAAAGTTTAGTTTGAACACATCTGTCTTGTGCTAGTTAGATATATATGTGCGTAGTATTAAGGAAATAATGGAAAGTGCGCCGGGTACAAGTGCAACCTCCCTTCGCCAACCATTGGATGAAGACAGGATTTTGACACTACTAGAGGAACCTTCTTCAGATGTGGATGACCTTGAGTCTGACTACGGAAGTGACATAGATCCGTTAGAGGAAAGAGCTATAGACAATGAAGGAAACAGTGACACAGAACAAAGTGCAAGTGAGGGGGAAGACGATGCTGACGCTTCTACTTCAGAAGACGATATACCTCTTGCTTACAGAGGACGTTTCTTAGGTAAAGATCGCAAAACTATGTGGAAGTCTTTTGAGCCTACACAGTATATTAGAACCAGACAGTGAAATATAGTTATACATCTGCCAGGAAAAACGCTAAAACCCCACTAGAAGCTTGAAACTGGTTTTTTACCGATGATGTATTACAGAAAATTTTAAACTATACAAACCATTTTATTGATATGAATAAAGGAAGATACGGAAGAGACTGAGACAAAAAAAACACCACCCTAGAAGAACTAAAGGCATTGTTTGGACTTCTGTACTATGCTGGGGTATTGAAGTCGTCACACTTGAATGCAGAAGAACTGTGGGATGATGAAGGAACCGGTGTGGACATTTTTCGATGTGTTATGTCAATTCACAGATTTAGATTTCTACTTAGAATGCTCAGGTTTGATGACAAGAGAACTCGTAGGCAGAGAATTGCCATTGACAAATTTGCTCCCTTTCGAGAGGTGTTTGAGTACATTGTGAGTAAATGCAAAGTCTCTCGTCGATGCTCGTACGTTTTACGTATTCAACATGGAAATGTACCTTGGAAAGCAACGACCAGGACTTCTCCAGGACTTAGACCAAAGGGCAGCCCCAATAGTTGTCAGGCTGGTTGATCCAATTAGAGGAACTAACCGGAACATCACGTTTGACAACTGGTTCACCAGCTTTCCATTATGTGCAGAACTATTGAATGCGCACAACTAACATCAGTTGGGACTCTTAGAAAAAACAAAAGAGAGTTGCCAAGAGAATTTTTAGATACAAAAAACAGGAATGTCTATTCCTCTATGTTTGGATTTGGCAAGAACTTGACAACTCTCGTTTCTTATGTACCCAAACCAAGAAAAGTTGTTCTAGTTACATCTACTATGCACTACAACAAGCAGATTGACGAATCTACGGGTGACCAAAAGAAGCCATAGATGTTAACATTCTACAACTCAACAAGAGGATGTGGTGGATGAAATGTGCGGGAACTACTCCGTGGCTAGAAAAAGCAATCGCTGGCCTCTCACGTGTTTTTATCATCTGCTAGATATTGCACCTTTAAATGCACTAGTTGTATGTTCCTGGAACGACAAAGATATGAAACCAGTCCGAAGAACATGGCTGAAAGCCTTAGGAAAAGAATTGGTGACTCCTCATATGAGATCCCGCCTTCAAGGATCAATTTCAAAGTTCACAAGGGCTAACATATTCAAGATTCTGAAGGAAAAACCACAAGTTGACCCCCCAGCACGAGAAGGAGGACCGCAGAAGAGGAAAAGGTGTGGACTGTGTGATCGCCAGGGCAACAAAACCGTAAACTGCTGTGCCATCTGCAACATTTCCATTTGTGGAGTGCACTCCAGGAACGTCTGCATGAGCTGCCTGGATGATGAAGATGAGTAAGAAAAAGTAAGTTTTACAAAACTGGCTCAATTATAGTATTGTATATGTCTTATTTGTACAATCATAATGTTATAACAGGTTTTTTGTATAGATTTAGGAATAATATCAAAGCTCAACATTGTCAGTAGTTTTCTAAAAAAAATTTATTATAACTATTAT
The DNA here is from genome assembly GCA_035578905.1 of Stictocephala bisonia. Taxonomy (NCBI): domain Eukaryota; kingdom Metazoa; phylum Arthropoda; class Insecta; order Hemiptera; family Membracidae; genus Stictocephala; species Stictocephala bisonia. Next base: position 2,949,407 of record JAQJVL010000047.1, read on the forward strand.
TGAAATCAAATTTTTTTAGGTTAGTTTTACTTCATTTGATGATATTCCATCCAATTATTTTACATAAATTGATCGTTTACCATCATATAACAAGTATTGTAACCATATTACAAAAATACAACTTTTTACAATACATTTTGTGAAATTCGGTAAAAAATATCCAACATTAAATAATTATAGCAAAATCACGTTTTTCATTTCTTCCGTGAGTCAAATATACCAATAAGTGCAATAGAAATGGTTAACTTTAAGTTAAATGCAAAAATAATAACCATACAAATGTGGGTCGTGGGGACCCGCTGCGACCACTTAACCCTCGATCCGGGCAAGTTCGCATTTGCGAACTGTTTTGGCGTTGCTAAAACGGGCAAGTTCGCAATTGCGAACTTCACGCAGCGCTTCGCTAAACAGCTCATAGAATGCGCATATGACAAGCTACGACAATGATTTTGATATATTCGGAAACTACGTTAAACATCGAATAATTCTGTATAACTTAATAGTCGGTTATTTTAAATCGATAATTTACACGGCTTTGTGAAAATAGCTATTGAATTCACGTTGTCGCCATATTGGACGCTTTGTACGATTCGTTGTTTGTTTGCACTCACAGTAAATACTTGGTTTTTCTGTTGTAATTATCCGTTATAAATCGTTGTAGTAAATCCGTTATAGAGCATGTTTCTAGCTAAATTTTAAAGTATAAATCAACTTTGTAGTGTTTGTAGAAAATTTATAAAATATTTTTGATTGTTGCTGTTACCGTGGCAACAAATTTTTAGGTTTTGTATTGAATCCATTCATAAATTAAGGTTGCGTAATAGGTGCGACCACTCCCGGGTTAATAATAAATATGTAAAAAGAATATATTTCAAGTTTCAAAGTTAAAAATGACTAATTGTATTTTTTACGATTCTTTTACGAAACGTCTGGGAAAATCAGACGTTGGCACTTTAGGACCACCTATATACGGCTGAGTTCTACCAGACATTGGCACTTTATGAACAGTAAAGTCTGGGTACCGTATTTTATCACTGAAAGGGTTAAACAGTTAATAAATGGGCTTAGTAATATTTTATTACAGGCTAAACAGCCTATTTTGAAACAACAAAAACTGCATACTCATTTTATAAAACTTTCATAATTTCTTCGTTTATACAAAGGATTGAAAACTCCACGTATAGGTTAGTAAAATAGTTCTGTTCTGAGCCTACCTCCTTTTGGGTATCCACTTTCAAATAGGCTGAAAAAGAATCTGCAAGTGTTTTAACTTGTTCGTTGTTTGCCATTTTCTTACATAAAAAATTCGTATCGTTCAAAACGTTAGCTGTGGATTAAGTGATAGCAGTACAATTTAAATTTCCACTCTCTAGTCGAAGCAATTTAATTTAATTTAATCCTGTTTCTGTATAATCTACTTAACCTAAGTGTACGACACGACACGACAAGCAAAACAAGTTAATCAATATCAACATCCACAAAAGTACAAACAAAGTATACTACTATAGATCAACAGCTGTTTCAGAAGTTGACTTAAACAGCTAATAATGGAAGCATTGCTGCCAACATCAATTTATCTGTGACAAAAACTAACATATTTGTTCAAATTTCTGAGTATTATAATTACTCAGTATATAAATAAGTGTATTATAATTACTCAGTAGTTTTTGAAATTTGTTAATGATGGAGTATCAGATGAGGGAGACAAAGGTAGTTGGACATTTGCCATCATTACGTGAAAAATAACAATCACGACGTTTCGATTTGGTAAAACCCAAACCTTTTTCAAGTGCTAAAAACTAAATTACATCTACACAAACATGTTATAAAACTACGTTCTTAAACTAATAAACTTATCTACTTTAATAATTATCTACATTTTAACCTAGATCCTAGAATGGAGTACAACAAAATGAACTTCTACTAAATATAAAAAATATTAACAGGGTTAAATTAATATAGCCAATTAGGCGCTGTCAAGGTCACGATATCAACGAAAAATTTAAAACACAATAAAATTAATATTCAAATCAGACTGAAATAAGATTACATTAACTAATCATAAATATATGGTACCTGAAAAACACAATTAATTTAAAATAACATTCAACACGCACAACAATATATATATATATATATATATATATATATATATATATATATGACTCGGAAGGACTGAGACTACTATTAAAGTTACATTTTAACCTGAAAAGACAACAATTATTAGGAATAAAACAATACCATAATCAAATATTACAAAAATGATGAAGTCTTACGACCCACAGTGACGATGGCGTCTAGACGTCCCAGGTACGAAGTGAGGATGATACAATCCAAATGATCTAATAAACAATGGCTACCCTCAGTCTCTCATAAACAAATACAAACAAATAAGAAAACGCAAACAAACACCCACTGACACAGAAAAGCCGAAATCATTCATGTCCATTCCATATACGCATAACCTTTCAGAAAAAATCAGACGCATAGCTAGGAAATACAAAATCAGAACATCATTCAACACACAAAACACATTAAGACAGTCTTTAACTAGAACTAAACCAAAGAATGAGGAGCAATCCTCCAAAAATGTAGTTTATTGCATTACTTGTGAATGCAATGAAAAATACATAGGGGAAACAAAGAGACCACTGGAAGTTAGGCTAAAAGAACACAAAAATAACATTAAAAAAAAGGAAACACTACACATTCTAAATTAGCTGAACATGTCTGGAACAATGAGCACAGATTTAACTGGGATAACACTAAAATACTTCACAGGGAACCACATTTTTTTAAACGTAAATTCATCGAAGGTGCCTTTATGAAACTAAATAATGAATAAGTAATCAGTCAAAGTAGCATAGAAGTTAGACCCATGTGGGTTCCTTTACTTAAAAACACACTTGATAAAAAGTTCAATACACTCATGACATAATCTAACCAGAATCCTACACCACCTGCACCTATAACAATTAAACACCCCATGAGTCTCCCCGTACCTGAGTCACCGCATTTTTTGCGATCTCGGAGCGTACGTCCCTGACCTCGTCAGTCTGTGTATGGTTGTTGTGAAGTGTAGTGTGTATGTTTGTCTAGTCCCCGTGTTTTATCACCTTGGAGGGAACTTCGTAGACACTGCATTTGGATTGTATCATCCTCACTTCGTACCTGGGACGTCTAGACGCCATCGTCACTGTGGGTCGTAAGACTTCATCATTTTTGTAATATTTGATTATGGTATTGTTTTATTCCTAATAATTGTTGTCTTTTCAGGTTAAAATGTAATTTTAATAGTAGTCTCAGTCCTTCCGAGTCATATATATATATATATATATATATATATATATATATATATTGTTGTGCGTGTTGAATGTTATTTTAAATTAATTGTGTTTTTCAGGTACCATATATTTATGATTAGTTAATGTAATCTTATTTCAGTCTGATTTGAATATTAATTTTATTGTGTTTTAAATTTTTCGTTGATATCGTGACCTTGACAGCGCCTAATTGGCTATATTAATTTAACCCTGTTAATATTTTTTTATATTTAGTAGAAGTTCATTTTGTTGTACTCCATTCTAGGATCTAGGTTAAAATGTAGATAATTATTAAAGTAGATAAGTTTATTAGTTTAAGAACGTAGTTTTATAACATGTTTGAGTAGATGTAATTTAGTTTTTAGCACTTGAAAAAGGTTTGGGTTTTACCAAATCGAAACGTCGTGATTGTTATTTTTCACGTAATGATGGCAAATGTCCAACTACCTTTGTCTCCCTCATACTCAGTAGTATAAATACACTATTATGTAAAAAAAGAATAGCTAGGCATACATTTTCCAAATGTTTGCAGTTACATTTTTTTAATGTATGTATTTTTTTTAATTATTATCTCAATGGTAACCTCCATATGAAATCTTAACATTTTGAGCTCTCATATCTACTTATTAAGCAAAATATCGAAAAACTGCAAAGAATATAATATCTTAAAATTACTATTTCTATCTAAAACTATAATAAAATATAAGCTGTTCTATTAAATAAAAAAAGAGTTGACCACCACATAAAAAAATAGCGGACATTTTTCAAATCTTTAAATAACTCCAAAAACAAGGTAAGGTTCCCCATTTGAAGATTTTGTTAGACTTATGGTTCCCAAGATCACAATGGTGGCCCATTTAAAAAAGACACCCTGTTCTTAGATTCTTACATATGAGACGCCGACACAACGTTGTTGGTATTTTAAGGCGAATATGAATGGTTATATGAGTGTGGATGAGTGTAGTCTGATTACTGAGTTCAACTGTTCCTCAGAAAGGGCAATTTATTAATAGCCCAACAGCCAGGGCAACTAAGGGACCTACAGCTTTACGTGGAATCCGAACCACGTAGTGCTGGTCTGATTTTCAGCTAATTGACAAGTCTGATACTCAGTTATCTCCCCCACACAACATCCGCACAATGATTACCACCCAACATGGACACCCCAGACTTCTATAGTAGTGTCCACGCCGCCGATAGCAACCACCAAGCAGACGCCATGTCGGTATTAAGAGGACCGAGCATCCAAACTATCACCTACAATCTCCCAAACACTTTGTCCCCATGTAGCTGGGTTACAGCACTGCGCCACCAGTGCCAACTTTATAACTTAAATCCATAGATCTAAGATTAAATTAATTAATTTTTGTTTTCGACATATCTCACATACCTCTTATGCATTAAACTGTTTTACCTTTCTATCTTTTTGTTGTAAGTTGTAATAATATAATAATAGTATATTATTATAACATTGCTATATCATTTTTGTATCTTTCTATCCTTTTGTTGTAATAAAGAAATAGCAGTTGTTTAACTCTATTTTTAGTGGATTTTTGTTTGTTGCACACATAACATAGTTTAGAGTGGTTTTATTAATATTCATTCTCATGTGGTCTGAATCGGACCGTGCAAAAGACAGTCAATGCAGCTTTGATGAATTAGTCTTTCTAGTGTACAACTAAAGGCTTGAAAATTCAAGCCTTACCATGAGAAAAATAAAATAAATACAGTAATAACAATGTAATGTTATCACAGTTGAAGAAAAACAGAGGTTGCTTTCTCGTGGCCACAGTAAACACCTGTAATTGAATTGTAACTAATGTACATCTTTATAAATCTGTACTACACAGTTACTATTACACAGATAATAATTACTACTATTATCCTTGAGGGTTTGTAGGGGTAAAGGGGGAGAGATTGACAACAGTGCTGGCCCTACCATTCGCACGTTGAACTGGAGAACTCAATATATAACACCTCAATTTCCTTACTCAACTCACATCAGCTTAAGGAATACCACAGTAATACACTGTACATGTGTGAGTGGGTCAATACCACTGTATGTGTACGGGGTAATATACCACTTTACATGTATGATTAGGTAGGTCAATAGCCCGCCCCATCTATTCAATTAGAGTGGTATTGAGTGATTCATTTACATAAGATATCAAGACTTGTAGTTACCTTGGTCTTGGTTGATGGCAAACTATTGGATTTGACCTATGTTTCTTTCTTCCATGTGATGTCAGGGAGCTTCCAGTTATAAAGTTATAGACAATGTGAAAGTCATATACATAGAGATAATTTTGATTTTCAATAATTATTTACAGTTAACTATTTTAAAGGCATTAGTTCATTAGTTTTACTGCATTTATTGCATTAGTTTAAGTGCAGTTTTGGAACTGACATTGGTTGTATCTTTGTAAAAAAATAAGCTATAAATCAAAATTAATTATAATATAAATTAGGTATAGTATTAATGGTGTATGAAATAGATAAAATATAATTTAAAAGTAGTAATGTTAAAAAGTATAAAACTAATTGAAAATAAAAATTATCCGTGTATAATAAAATATCTGCACCATATAATATGGCGTTCTAACTTCCAAATAAAATATAATTTTCTTAAACCTACCAATTTCTGATATTTTGATAATGATCATCTTTGTCTTATTTTTTTTGACTGTGCAGATTATTTTTATTGCCATCCACAAATCTAATCAACCCATAATAGCATTTGATAAATAAATAATGAATTATTAACCTAATTTATCTGTTTTCATAGCAAATTTGTTATTTTAACTGACATTATGACATCTATTCAATTTAGAGACATAAATGAACTAAGCATAACTAATTTGGAATAGGTTTTTAAAAAGAGGATGATTGTTAATAAAAGTAAACCTGTTAGCTATAGACCTAAAAGTTTTTATTTATGATAATCATAAATGCATTTTAATAGTTTTAAAGCTAAGACATCATTAATGAAATTGGTAAGTTGGTGTTATTTAAATTGTTATTGAATGTCTTGAGCTGTGGGTGAGGCCACTTCAGACTCAAGGCCAAATGAAGGCCAAATGTTCTGTGCTCAATAAGTGTTGTGAAATAAAACAGGCTTCAGTACTTGCCTCTGGGTGCTTAGTTTCTCTGCCTCTTTGATAAGGTATTTAAATAGATGAATGACTTTATTTAAAAGAGCACTAATACTTAACCATTTTATTTAATGTATTTTGATTTTCCAATACCTAGTTATTTAAAATGAACTATTTTATATTATATTATATCCTCCTCTATTTAACCTCATTATTTCATCTTTAGATTGAACATATTTTTTGCCTCTGGAATTCAAAATAGGTTATCTGAATATCAATAAACAACTTTTTTGTCATAACTCACATGCAAGAAAGTGTTAAGTTAATCCAACTACTGTAATTAAAACTTGAATAAAACAACATTCTAGAATAGGAATCATTGTGACAAATTTTGATTACTAGAAAAATACTCTAAACTAATTCTAACTATCAAACTGCCAGTTGGAACGTTGTTACTCTATCTGGTATGTTGTCACAGATTACCTTGTTTGATGATAAACACAGAACATTTTATCCCTACCAACTTTTGTCCATAGCACTTCTTATTACCTCCAAGCTATTTTCTTACTTAATTGGAATTAATGTACAGCTTGATGTTAGTAATTTCAATGATTTATCTGTGGCCTTTACATTCTGTACCCTTAATAAGGTCACAAACTTTCAATGTTTTTTAAATCATAAAAGCAAATACTGTATTCATATTGTTGTATTTCTTTTCATAGCTTTAATTTGGTATCAATATACCAATATTTTTGGTTTACATTTGTAAGTTTGTTTTTATTATAGTTTTTGATGAGGGTTCATTAGAACAAAAAAAGCCTTTTTGTCCTAAATATTTATTCACCAGGCCTAGTGTTCAGTATGAATTGTTATAAGCCTACAGATAAATTGCTTCAAAGGACATACTGAACATGCTATTAATTATAATGTTTATGATTTACAATTAATTAAGTTCAATGTCGTTGCTGCTTATGTTGTAGTTTTCTTCCCATTTTCAATTTCCTATAGTTCAATTATGGTTTTTCATGTCAATATTTTTAGTCTGTTGCAATTTGTTTACATTTTGTTCAATTTTATACTGATATCCAACTTTTGTGTAATGATATTATCATGTTATGTATTAATAAACATGTTAATGTGACATAAAACAGTCATATTGTAGCATATTTTATATTTTTGCCTTAGTTTATGAGATTTCACAATGTTTTTTTTTTTGCTCTCATATTTTTTGAAGTTACTTTTATATGCATGTTTTTATGTAAATCACCCACCCATAAATATGTATTGAAATCCTAAGAAACAGATAATTTCTATGATTATCAAATAAATAGTAACTTTTTTCACATTATGTATCTGACATCTCCGTGTCAATTTTTAGATATGTTGAGGTTAAGTAACAACATTGGGCTGAGCTCTGACATATGTTATTTCACCTACAAGGCAGATTCACAATATCCATTACCCAGATTCACAAGAATATGAACTTACCAGATATCAGTCTGTATTGGTTTTATTTTTAGTATGTATTACCTTGGATTATATACACCTACAATGTACTTACAAAATAATAATTTGCTTATAAAAATACCGAAAAGTATATATTAAACTATGTATCACAATTATTTAAATCAATTTTAAATCAATAGTCATCCCAGTTTTGCTCTATGGATCTGAAACGTGGATACTAAATAAGAAAGAGGAAAAAAAACTAATTGTCTTCGAAAACAAAGTCTTGAGAAAGATATATGGGCCCACATATGACCAAGGGGAGTGGAGAAGGAAACATAACAGGGAGATTAGAGACCTGTATAACGACGCAGACATTGTGAGTGAGGTCAAAAGTAGAAGACTAAGGTGGGCTGGGCATGTGTTGAGAAGGAGAGAAGAGTCCCAACTAAAGAAAGTTAGCAAAAATAACCCTGAGGGAAGGCGACCTCATGGGAGGCCAAAACAAAGATGGTGGGACCAGGTTAGGATAGATATACAGCGAGTTGGAGCCATGGAAGAGAATGCAGAGGACAGGCCAATCTGGAGAGGCTTTGTTGGTGCGGCTAAATATCACCTGCGATATAGATGGCCCTGGGAGTAAGAGTAATTAAGTAAGTAAGTATCACAATTATATTTGCATTCTTTTATTTAATTTATATCGTCTTTGAAGAAGTGAAATAATAGTTCAAATATCCCGTCCGTTACAAAAGAATGGCTGACAAGTCCATTGATCTATATCATTAGTCAGTATTGACAGAATTTTGAACTTCAATAAAAAAATTTTTGAATTTTTTAGAAACTGAGTAGTGGAATCTTTGTCCTAAAACGTCTGGACGGACGGACTGCAATTTGAGGCCCAGACTTAATTTTTGACAGGCTCAAATATTACTTGTATGATCTCCCAGCTATGTCAGCTGCCAACAATGAACATTTCCAACATCCTTGTGGTGGATTAGGATGCTGCTTTATTTTTTGCGATTTCAAAAACTATAGATATAAAAATAGCATAAGTAACTATTTTTGGTTGTTATGTTCTTTGTAGTTTACCAATATACTCTTCATCTCATGAAAATATCTCCCTCCCTACATGTGCGTAACAGGCCCATCAATGGTATTACTTTTTGGATACCTCCGGTTTTTTTGTTTATCCATTGCCTTAAACTGACTTGTGTAGTGGATTGTTGTTGTTTGTGGATTGTTATGATAATAATTTAAAAGTTATTCTGGTAACCTAACAGCTACTGTATTTTTAATATTTAAAAATTTTATGATTGAATGATTTTTTCACATAACTACTGACATTTTGAGTTTGAGAGTCATATACTCACTGAGTTATTGAGGTTGGCCTAATGTTTATTTTTTTGTTTTTTATTATTATTATTATTATTCAAAGAAGAAATTCTTTCACTATTTAACACATTTCCTGTTGTTCAGTGCTGAGGATCACAAAGACTTGTTTGACTCATAACTTCTTTAATAATTTTTGATAAGCTTTATTTTGAAAAAGCTTCTTTCTGCCATTTTAGCATTTCTTGTAGGTGATGTACAGTTACACGAGTTTAGCTTTGGTTGTACGTTTGGAAAGCTACTTAAGAGAAAATTATTTTCTTCAATGAGCAGCTATGCTATATCTCTGAATGAGTTTTTGCGACAATCTCATCATATAACAATGACCTAAACGACACATTTCTCTGGTTTGCTGGTCTTTGATGTCATCAGGTTACGTATTTATAAGGGCAAGTGCATTTTCTGTAATGTATTCATCGGCAAGTTTTGTCAGGTTTTCCTGCCTCAAGAAAGAAAAAAGTTTTCAATTACCATTTGTAAACTAGAGAACCTGTTTTATATTGTATTGTATTTGATTGATAACAATATACAATGACAATATCAAGTAACTGGACTGATGTTCATTAGACAGACTTTTTCTAAATTGGGAAATTCAAACCATTTGAGATATCAAAATGCACAATCAGCTACAAACAAACTAGACAAACTACAACTGATATGTGAAGAATTCAAAATTGATGTTCCAGTTGTTACTGAAAACGGGTTTAACAACAAAAACATCAGCCTGTGCAAACATAAAAAATTTAAATTGCCTTCCGCGTTTTGCCGTCAGTACTCCAAAAGAGAAGGTATGGCTGTCTTTCTCAAACAAAGTTTAGCTTTTTCACGTTTTTCGCCCAGACAAACAAAAGAGAAAGAATACTAGCACATGATGTTGCCAATAGCACGCTTAATCTGGTAATCTACAATGATCTATAAATGAAAAGAAATGCAAATGTATAAGACAATATAAACAATAAGAAAATCCATGGTTATATAATGTTTCCTCACACAAAAATACCCTTATTCAATATTAGGTTATCAGATGGGCTCAGATAAAGAACAACCATGCAAGGCTATAAAGCGTTCCTATGGTTACATCTGGCTAATATCATCACATCATTGATCGTGATAGTCAAAACTTCCTCGTAGTTCCAGCACTTGATGTAGGAGCACTCTAGTTTTAAGTTGGAGAATTTAATAAATAAAATATAATGCTGAGTCAATCTTGAAGCTCTTCTTACTGGATATAATATTAATTTTAATGTAAAAAGTAATCAAAACTCCAGTAAAATTTTGTTATTTTGTGAGACCTTTTACTAACAAAGTTACCATCATAAGACACTGCAAAAAATAAATTTACGTTTACAATCATAACGTTGATTATAGATTTCAAACGAATTTACAGGGTTTTGGATTCTATAATCATACTTAGTTCATAAAAACACTACATCACAATTTTCTGTCACTTTTGCCATATTTTGGTATATACATTTTATCTTTGTGTGAACTGTGTTGATTTAGAAACAAACTCTGAGAAATTTTCCCTTTTACGTGAGAAGTTTTCATTACACAGTTCAAAATGTGACAGGCTTTGTCTAGATCCACTAACTTGAGTTGTAAGCTCTGTGAGGCCGTATTAATAATATCCCAAATTTTGCTCTTGAGGTTAATATTAGAATAAAGTAAAATGAGTTAATATGTTTTCTTATAGCTACTACTAAACAGTATGATTTTCATGAAACTTATTGTTATGATAAGCTGTGAATTATCATGTCATCATCAGGCATTTCATATAAAATATTATGAGAGTATTTGACACTCTACTTACACCTTTTCTTCTATTATTGTTAAAAAATAATATAAGAAAATCCTATTAAGGATTTAAATCTTTCAATGAGTAAGTTAGAGGTCTTTGGTCTTAAATAAATAGATAACGCTATTATAGAGAAACGTTGTTGAGTTATATCTTCAGTACTTGCCAATTCTTCACTACAAATATGAAAAAAATTAAATTATACAAAATAAAGATAAATTAGAAAACTTGTGTTCTCTTTCAGGAACTAATGGCCCTTGAGATACCAGCGCCAGAGTGGCTTAATATCACCTTTATCCAAAAGTTTCTTCAAGATGGAGAAAAAACTAAATCGATTGAGGTGTTAAAATTTGAAGTATCGTCAGCTGTTCCTCCTGGAAATAACTTTGCTAGTTGTCTCTGGCGTGTGCAAGTGGACTATAAGAACAATGGAAACAGTTTCCTGAAATCGTTCATTGTTAAAGCTCCTCTGATAGATAATCCAATGAAAGAGTTCCATGATAAATATTTTCTTACTGAACCTTGTTTTTACCAAAAATATTTGCCAAAAGCTTATGCAATTTTATCTAATCACCAGTTTTTTCCAAAGAGTTACTTTACAGAGTGTCAAAATGTAATTGTTCTTGAAGACCTGAAGGCGAGTGGGTATCATATGGCTGATAGATGTAAACAGCTGGACTATGACCATTGTAAGCTCTACGCTGTGTCAGCAGCCAAGATGCACGCCGTGTCCATAGCAGTTCACAACAAGGAGCCAAATCTGGTTGAACAGCTTGGCATCAATAAAGGGTTTTCTAATGACTCCAAATCAGTACCCATTAAAATGTTAGTAGAAAAAGGATTAAACTTTTTTTCAGAAAAATTAAAGAGTATTTCTGAATGTAGTAAATATGCAGAAGTTACTGACAATTTGTTACTGTGTATTTGGGATTTGCTTGTTAAACTTAACGAGTCAAATGATACTCTCAATACTCTGAATCAAGGAGACCCTTGGACTGCAAATATGATGTTTCGGTATGATAGTTCTGGAAAAGTAAATGAAATTAAACTTTTAGACTTCCAAGCTCTACAGTATGCAAGTCCTCTGTTAGATATTGTCTTTTTTATCTGGACGAGTGCCAATAATGATGTTCGGGAAAATAATCTTGAAGAGTTTTATCATCTATACTGCAACACTCTCAATGCTAGATTGGAGGAATTCAATTGCTTAGAAAGATTATCATATGATCAGCTACAAAAACAAATGCAGATTTTCAGCCCCTATATTATTGTAGTCAGTTCTTGCTTCTACCCTTTTTTAACTAACAAAGTACCATTAGACATGGCAACATTGATGACTGAAGTGGTAGAAGGGAAATCAAATCTAATTTCTGAATATTACAATGAAGAATTCTGTAAAGTAAAATTACCTAGGTTGGTTAAGCAATTAAACTCAATAGGAGTATTTAACTATTTAGAAAGTGATTGTCATTAGAATGAAATAAAAGTAAGTATTTTTGCTGTCAGTTTTTTTTAAATATATAAGTTTTTAATTTGTTTATTTCAATTAATATTGCACATGTTCTAATACTTATACTGTTATATATTTTGTAGTACAAAAACTGTGAAAATCATGTCCTATGCCTTCTTTAAGGGATTGATGTATACATATGGATTTCCTTGGAAATATATACTTCTAACAAATTATTGTTTATTCAAGAAATGTTATTTACTTTAATAGATCATATATCACATTTCCCCCCTAATATTTATAATGAACTGAAAAGCTTAAATTAATATTTCCACACAAATTTAGCCTGTATGATGATAAGATGACAATTATCATCTTTAACATGAATATAATATAAATCCACTTGCTGATTATTATGAATAAAAACAAAACAAACCAATTAGTGTCAGATAAGATAAATAGAACTAAGTCACAAAATGGTTAGGTATAATCTAGAGGTCAAACCACATTGATTATTTACTTTGATATGCCTCAAGTGCCTAGGTCACAAATATCAGAAGTGATTTTCTGAAAGTATATTTACAAATATATCTGTAATCGACTTCAGTATAGGATAATTTGATGTGAAGTAACTCTAGCCTTAAGTAAGTTATTTAGCATACAGAATTCTTTGGTAAGAGTAAGTAAAAATTTCTTTAGAAGAATCATGTACTTTTTTTGTTTGAAGAAGTATATTTTATACAATGTTATTGTTTTAGAGTATACAGGGTGAGTCTCTACTGACACCATTAAATTTACCTGTTTGTTTTACTCACAAAAAGGAACAAAAAAGTCCATATTGACCCATTTCCGATTCTCAATCGTTTCGCTGTAGGGGCTCATATTGTGTGTTTTTAAAATTACTTGATATTAACTCACTTATTGAGCTATAAAAACAAAATCAAAAAACCTACCAGATTCTAATTAATACCATTGAAAATATCGTTAAATTTTCTAGAAGAAATGTCCATTATTTTGCAAGCAAACGTAAATAAAAATAAAATTTCCTAGAGGAAGATTATAAAAAAATATTCAACATATTTTTCTCCAACTATTCAAGACCCCATTTCAGCACAAAAACGTAGTTTAATTTAATGTTAAGTTAAGAAGAAACTTTTCTCACTAATAAGCTTTAAATAGATGTATAACTTTATTGAGTTGAATATCATGAAACCAAAAATAACACCTAAATTATTTCATAAAACATGGTTTATTCGGTTGCACTTAACTATGAAACTCAACATCTGCCTGTTTTTTGTTTTGTATGTAACTTCATAATCAGCTGATTGGACTATTATTTGAAATCAGCTGTTATACTTTTATTATTAATCTGTACCTGAAATCAGCTGTTGTAAATATTACCCCATTTTGAACTATAGTTACTCATATTAGTCTGTGAAAACACAAAACTCTTCTTTACAATTTGAAAATATTTATTTTTACTCTTATTTTTATACTTAAGCATAATTAGTTAATGTTTTATTAGTGAGAGTTCTATAGTGGCATTGCGTCAAACCTTTGTATGAACTATGAATCCATTTACTAATGTAGATTATGCTGATATACATTTTGTGCACTGGTTGTGTTCTTGCAATGCAGCTGAAAGTTGTAGAGAATTCATTCGTCAATTTCCAGGGAGAAGAATTCCTGATGTAAGAACATTTGTAATTCTTCTCCCAGACAGGGTTCATAACTGTCTGCGCGAAACTGGTAAATTTCCTGTCAATGACCGCTCCATTGGTAACATCATACAAGATGTTGGGTTAGAGGAAGCTGCACTTGCCCAAGTCGAAAGAGATCCAAGAACAAGTACAAGAAAAATTAATACTGAATGTGGAGTGAGCCAATCGTTTAAGTCGAGACTCTTGCGTAAAAATCAAATACACCCATACCATTTTACTCTGGTCCAGACAATTGAACCAAGAGACTCTCCTCTGAAACGTCAATTTTGTCAATGGGTTTTACAGCACGATAATGCAGATTTGTTCAAAAACGATCTTGTGGATAGACGAATCTACATTTACACAAGACAGTGTTTTTAACTACCGTAATGAACACTTCTATGACACTGAAAACTCACATCTTTCTCGTGAATCACAAGGTTTAGGGTAAACGTGTGAGTTGGACTGATAGGGGACAAGCTGATAGCTGTACCTTGATCTCTGCGGCGGCCCTGAGGCGTGTAACGGTTTTGTAAGTTATACGGAATCAAAAGATCCTACACAAACCCAGGAGGATTATTACGCCAATTTAATTTCACATCACGCCAGCATTCTTTTGCACGACTAATACACTTTATCCGTTATCCCAGCCCTACATATGCCTGGTTGAAATTAAGATAAGGGGAACTTATCTTAGGGGTTCCATGATGGCGTCTTCATTGAGAGAATTTACACGTAGATCTTGACACTATACATCCCTCTGGCCGACAGACCGATCAGTCCGCCTTCAACCCAAACGGTTAAATTGCCACTCCAACATACCTTGTGCTACTAAACCCTGACGTATAACTGGCCACCCATCGTTGCCGGCTTATCATTAGGCGAGACCCAAATTAGACGCTTATGGGTCTAATATAGTGGGAAATTCAAATCATCTAATTGTCAGTCTGATTGGCAATCGGCCATCACATCTACTTACATCATTAACTGGAGTTCAATACCTTCAATTTCTAAATAATGTTCAACCAGACAGACCTTCTCGAAAACTTGCCGCTGGAATTGCGTCAGAGCTTTATTTACCAGGCATATGGAGCACCACCACACTTCAACATCAATGTGCGTGAACATATTAACAACAACTTCTACATGTAGATTGGGAGATGCAGAACTGTTGCTTGGCCACCACGGTCCCCTGATCTCAACCCTATTGATTACTACGTCTGGGGTTCTTTGAAGCAAGAAGTGTACATAAGGCCAATACAAACAACTGAAGAATTGAGACATCGAATCGTGAGGGCTTACAGACGCCTTAGAAATAAAATCAATCTAAAGGCAAGTGTAAGAGAGCTGAGGCACTGAGTCCGTACATGCATAAGGGAAAATGGTGGACATATTGAACACTTATTAAAGTAGTTTTTGTTATAATAAAGCATCATTATCTAAATATTACAGTTATTAAGTGTTTTGTTTCGTAAAGGCTGACAATTTGTTTTTTAAGAGTAAATGACTAAACCAGGTTTTATGAAATATTTTAGGTGTTACTTTTGGTTTCATGATATTCAACTCAATTAAATTATACATCTATTTCAAGCTTATTAGTGAGAAAAGTTTCCTGACATTAAATTAGAATACGTTTATGTGCTGAAATAGTGTATTGAATAATTGGAGAAAAAACATTTTGCATATTTTTTAATAAACTTCCTCTAGGAAATATAGTTTTTATTTACGATTGCTTGCAAAATAATTGACATTTATAGAGAATTTAACGATCTTTTCAATGGTATTAATAAGAATCTGGTGGATGTTTTGGCTTTATTTTTATAGCTCAGTAAGTGAGTTAATGTCAAGTAATTAAAAAAAAAAAAAAACAAAATATGAGCCCTTACAGCCAAACGGTTGAGAATCGGACATAGGTTAGTATGGACTTTTTTGTTCTTTTTTGTGAGTACAACAAACAGGTAAATTTAATGGTGTCAGTAGAGACTCGCCCTGTATAGTGCCACTCTGCATAATCAAACGAAAATATAATCATAACTTATTTTGGATCTAGTACATACACTTAACAATGTGGTACTAACTGTCAAATTAAAATTTCTTAGGTTTGACATACATTGCATGTGAGCTAAAAATAACTAATTATGGAATTATGTTACGAGCTATGTTACAACTTTAGTATTTGGCAACCTGTTAAAATATTCAATGATGCATGGAATTTATTGTCCTCCAATAAGAGGTTTTAACCTTTCTAAAAAGGAAAATCCATGTTCATATGCACATTTACATATACCTTTGGTATTTTAAAATCTATTTAGGATTTCTTT
Organism: Stictocephala bisonia; assembly: GCA_035578905.1. Taxonomy (NCBI): domain Eukaryota; kingdom Metazoa; phylum Arthropoda; class Insecta; order Hemiptera; family Membracidae; genus Stictocephala; species Stictocephala bisonia. The sequence goes on from JAQJVL010000047.1 coordinate 2,965,923, forward strand.
TTGTTTAGTCCTTTCTAATTCCTAAAATAGTGTGACTAAAAATTCATTATTTATTGATTTTATAATTATTAGATGAAGATTTAAAATTTTGATGCCTGAACTAGACATGAAGATCCAATTATTAAAAAACACAAACATTTCGAAATAAACATAAGTTAAAATCCTACCTACAATATTATAATTATAACAAAAACTAAATTTGCCTACGGCCTTACATGGAAACTATAACTGTGTGGAAGCCAATTAAATATCTTAGCATTTAGTCTTGTGATAAAGCTGAGCTTGCATGTTTGCTAGGGAACTCTGCTCTATCTTCACTTGAGTATCTTAGTTTTCAGCTTTGCTAGGCTTCATAGCTTGTGAATGTGCCTCTTCTTGATTTTTAACACTGCAGGACTGGGAGCTCGGCCCACTGCCTTTTACAGAAACTCTGCAAGTGGCTTGGTCAAAGGAGTTAGGACTTTTCTAAAATTTAATGTATATTCCAATTTAAGAGAAGATCATCTTTAATTCGATGCTCCACTTCAGAAGATTTTTTATGCATAAAGGCAAATTTTCTGTAGGTTTCAGACCAAGAGCTTCAAATTCAAATATAAGTGTGATGGGGGTTAGATGTCAGAGAGTGTCCTTACATATACTGTTAGTGATTGACTCACTGCTTCTAGCTTTACAGTATATAGCCTATATATAATTTTTTTTTAAACTTCACTCGCCAGTTGACATGGGCCTACAGGTCTGTGCGTCAACTTTATTCCACGAGTGAAGTACCGACCGTTGGCTCAGTGGGGATTCAAACCTTGGACCTTTGCTCTCCGCAGTCCGAAGCCTTAGCTACTGAGCCACCACACCGGCATGTATATATTTATATACAGTCTATGCGTATAACTTTATAGTATACAGACTAGTGTACATCATTTTGGGCTATTCTTCGCCTACATCCTTGCTTGAGGATCTTGGCCACATGAGGAAGCTTGGCCTACAGCCCTGCTTGAGTATCTTGGACACATGACAAAGCTTGGCCTTACAGCCTTACTTGAGAATCTTTGTCACGTTAGGAAGCTTGGCCTATGGCTCTCGATTGGACATGTACTACGGAGGCTGTGGATATATTCTGATCCAGGAGAAATACTCTTGTTGGATGTGTTAATTTACTTTTTCCCATTTTCTGGTTTTTGGAGCAATTTTTTGTTATTTGGGTAGTAAGCTTACAATCAACGACTTTTCTAAAATCTGATGATGTATTAAGATTCCAGCTAAGAATACTTTAAATTTGACCTTACTTAGGTGTGGAAAATCAGTATAAAGAATGTTTACATTTTTAAAGAAATTGTTTATCTTTTTAAACAACAAATTTCAAATTTGTTAAGCCAAAAATCTGGTACAATGTTTAACATTTCATTTTGGTTTCAGCCCAACAAAAAGATTTGTATTGACATTTTGCAACATTAAATCAATTTTTTTATAAAGTTGAGGGACCAACATTTTATCATATTTGGTTAATTGGTTTGCTGGATTTGGCCAAAATGGTTTTTAAGTTCAGGCTAGAAACATTATTCATGCACCATCAATTACTGACCACCATCTAGTTTACGTATTAAAATAAGCTACCCTTTTGCATTTGTTTTTTTGTTTCGGACATAGAGGTTTAATTCAAGTATGAATATGTTAGGGATTAAATTAGAGTAAATGCCTAAACGTTTTCAGTCAATGAGTGAGTAAAAAAATCCAGCTTTATAGCTTACAGATATTACTAGCTTTGCTCATTGTGAGCCACACTTCCAGACACTTTTGTATGCTTCACAGTAGCTGAGGATCTCAGCTTTAAGCCTCAAAAATAGACACTACCACTTGTAGATCTAGACAGCCTGGCGGAGGTGTTCAGCCAATGGCTTTGCAAAAGAACTTTTGTTGCATCAATTGAGGAACTTGGATTTTAGCTTCATAAGAGGTAGCAGAAAGAATCCTTACTTGCCTTTGGCCTCATGATGGAGCTGTGCATATCATGACATCTGCTTATAGTTTTGTTTGAGGAAATGGTCTTCTGCCTCATGAGGTCTTCTGCCTCACTACCACTGTACGTGTATGGGTGGGCGGGTGGGACATTACCACTGCACGTGTATGGATGGGCAGATGGGACACTATCACTGTACGTGCATGGTTGGGCGGGTGGGACATTACCACTGCACGTGTATGTGTGGTTGGGTGGGACATTACCACTGCACATGTATGGGTAGGCAGGTGAGACATTACCACTGAACGTGTATGGGTGGGAGGGTGGGACATTACCCATACACATACCCATACATCAAGGAATATTTGCACAAATGGCAGCTTTCCATCAAGGGAGTTAATTTTCCAAAATCTTTTTTTAATTTTCCAAAATAAGAATATACAGGGTGTTTCAGAACTCTCTACCAACCTTTTGAGGTATTGATTCTTGCTAAGGGCGAATCTAAATATCACATTTAAATCATCCAAAAGTCCTCAGTTACTTGCAGAGCCGCCATTTTGTTTTTTCAAAAATTATTTTTTTCTCAAAAACCGTATAATGTAAAATTTTAAATTTGGTATAGACCTTAATATCAATAAGGCCAACCTTACTGATTTGTATTAACAAAATAATCCTAACAAAGTTAATAAATATTGAATACATTGAAACTGATTGTCAAGATATTTGGATTGAAAAGAATATCTTTCATTTGATAAGCCAATTAAGAGGTTTTAGTTAGAATTACTATGTTTTTGTTTTGTTTTGGGGACAGTGATGTCCATTTGTTTTAAGTTTTCCAAAATTTGGAAGTATTAAGTTTTTAAAATATTATATTTAAATTTTATATATTAATTTGATATCCCATTCATGGATATTTTGAAATAAAAAGTGTCTTCCCAAAATATTTGGGATTTGGTGGCAATGACGCTCATATATTTTGAAATTTCTAAAATTTGAAAATACAATACAGTTCAGATGGATAATTCTTTAAATTAATGCTAAACCAAGTATGCTTTGAAACATTAACAGTTTTCCCAAAATATTTTAACCTTTTTGGCCTTTTCCTATTTTCATATACCACTTGGGTGTGTTGATTTAGTACGGTAGCACACAATTTTTGTTTTTGTTTTTTGAGGGGAGGGGAGGTGGCAGTGTCTATAAAAGGGTACTTTTCAAAATCTGTTGGTATATTAATTAGGACTTACAGGAAGAATGCCTTTAATATGATATCTGATTTGAGTGTATGAAGTTTTCTTTTTTTTTATAAACAGCAAAGTATTTGACAAAACTTCATTAACTCATTAATGATCTGGAATATAACTTCCCAATATATTTTTTTTTATTTTGAACAGTTCATAATATTGTCTTTGTCCATAAGATCAGATGAATTACAAATCAAATCAAATTTATTGTCGTAAAACAAAACTTACATGACAATCGTCCCATTTACAGTGATAATACAAAACTAATACTGTATATAAAATAGTCGTATTTACAATTATAATAATTTATATAAAATACAATTTGTATTTTCATATATTCCAAAGTGATGAAGATACTTACCTAGGCAGTTATGTCCTCTTTTTAGATGAGAAGCAGCAACAGCATTTTTACTTTTAATCTGGAATACCTGGAATTTCATTTAAATCCTCCCACGATTTGTTTTTTATTTCTTTTTTAAGGTAATTTGGAAATGGGTTTGTACAGAAAATTTAATTATGTTTTTTGCTTGAAAAAATGTGTTGTATTGTTTTGATGGAGTGGATTTTCTGTTGCTCCTTGTTTAGCTAGTTTGTCAGCTAATTCATTTCCATTGTGTATGAAGTGGGTATCACAAATAAAAAATATATTTTTCCTCCAGTACTCCATATTTTTAAATTTTGAGATTGAAAGTTAGATATAAGGAGTATATTTGTTATGTCCCATTGAAATGTTTGTAAAATTTTACTAATGACTATCAGAGGTGAATAATTTTTTAACAAGTTTACGATAAGAATTACAAGGAAATCATTTTTGTTTTAAAAAGGTCTGTCTTCTTATTAATGATATAAAAAAGTCAAGTTTAGTATTAGTAAGACAATAAGTCACTACATTCGGCTTTATAGTATACATTAAATTGTTTCAGGAATCATGACACGTAGAAAACCTGAATGGCTTAATGATCAATTTCTTTCAAGTTGCTTACAAGATAAATACAGTTCTGAAGTTGAGATCATAAAATTCACCTCAGAGCCTGCTGTTCCAGTTGGAAATAATTATGGTAGCTGCATTTTTAGAGTGAAATTAAACTTCAAAAAAGTCAGTGAAATAAAAACACAAACTCTATCTCTAATAATTAAAACGCCTTTAGAAGATGCTAATCAAAGAGATTTGTTTGGAGCATTAAGCGATGTTGAACCTAGATTCTACTACGAGTTTCTACCATTAGCCAAACAATTTGGCTGTGATTATTTTGCTCCAAAGTGCTACTTGTCTCCTATTTTATCTGTAATTGTAATGGATGACTTAAAAGATGAAGGTTATGTAATGAAAGATCGGTGTTTACATTTAGACTATGATCATTGTCGACTATATGCCATTACATCTGCCACTTTCCATGCAGTTTCTATAGCAGTGCACAATATTAATGCAGATCTTGTGGAATCACTTGGAAAAGAGAAACTGTTTTCAAATGAATTGAAATCCATAGAATCTTATAAAATTATGATGGATCAAGGCTTAGAATGCACAAGCGATTTTATGGAAAAAACAGAGTTTAAAAGACAAGCAAAATTAATTAGAGCTGCAAAATCATACCTTTTAACAGAAGTTATCAAAATCCATAAACATAAAGAAGGAATTAATTCTCTGAATCAGGGAGATCCTTGGATTCCAAATATGATGTTTAAATACGATAATTCTGGTACACTGTCTGAAATGAAACTAATAGATTTTCAAGCATTGAGATTTGGTTCACCAATCAATGATCTTGTTTTCTTTCTTTGGACCAGCGCTAATCATGATGTTAGAGAAAAAAGGCTACATGAAATTTTCCACATATACTGTGATAGTTTGAAAGACAAGCTGCAAGAACTTAAGTGTGCTGAATCTTTCTCTTACAGTGACTTATTGGAAAGAGTCACAGCGTTGAACCCCCTAATATTATTTATAGTAGTCGCATTTCTTCCAATGCAAGTATATCCAGGCTCAGTAGACGTTATGGATCTTGTTTCACAAGAAACGGACCTGAACGGACAACCAGTAAATAAAATGGCAAAGTATTTCACTGAACATTTCTGTAATCACTTCCTATTGAAATATTTGGCACAAATGGATCATATAGGTGTGTTTGAGTATTTGGAAACATGTGCACAATTATTTTAATATTTTCATTAGCTTAATAGCATTCAATTAAATTAGTTAATTTAATTTAACGTCCAAGAAATGTTTTTATTTTTGTTGCCTTAATTTTGTAAGTCTATATCGTACTGTTTTTGACAATATTTGATATACATTTATCATTTTACAATTTTTCTATAAAATATTAAACTATTCTTTACTGTCTGACTTGTATTATTATAAAAGAAAAATAAATATGGCTCTATTTTATTTGTTGTTTTTGATAGTAACATCAATAATAATTTATTTCTAGACAGAAGCAGACAGATGGATAAAATATTATTTTTTGAGATTTGTATATTTAATTAAGTTTACTTGTAAGCATTGAAAACTATTCATTAGTAATCACAAATAATGGAGTTCATCAAAGGGGAAAGGATTTTTGAATGGCTAAAGTTTAACTATTTGGAAACATGAAATGTGCGTACTACTAATAAGTATTCTATGAGCTCTAAAGACAAAATATATGAAATCCAAAGAAGCTGGATTCAGGTGCAAGTTCTGAGGAAAATAATAGGCAAATCTTAAATTTATCTAAACTTACTAAGACTAGCAGAAACCTGCTCATAGTAAAGTAGTAAATATGCCAGAGACTACAAAAACTTGCTCATAGCATAGTAGTAAATATGCCAGAGACTACAAACTTGCTCATAGCATAGTAGTAAATATGCCAGAGACTACAAACTTGCTCATAGCATAGTAGTAAATATGGCAGAGATTATAAACTTGCTCATAGCATAGTAGTAAATATGCCAGAGACTACAAACTTGCTCATAGCAAAGTAGTAAATATGCCAGAGACTACAAACTTGCTCATAGCATAGTAGTAAATATGCCAGAGACTACAAACTTGCTCATATCATAGTAGTAAATATGCCAGAGACTACAAACTTGCTCATAGCATAGTAGTAAATATGCCAGAGACTACAAACTTGCTCATAGCATAGTAGTAAATATGCCAGAGACTACAAACTTGCTCATAGCATAGTAGTAAATATGCTAGAGACTACAAACTCTACAACAAGTTATTCATTACCAAACTACTAGAGACATTTGGATAGAATTACATATGCAATATTATGTTAAATCAGACAATTTAGCTTATTATCATTGCTTAGAGTTCTCTATTGACAGTACAGAATAATCATATATATTTAATACAGATGATTTATTGTATATATTATGCAACATATGACTTTTACTTTTAATATTTATTATTATTACGTATAAGGTTTATTGTTGTTCCACTCAACTCAATACATTTATAAAATATCAGGGAACACCTCTGCATACTTAGAATGCCAACCCTTTCACTCGCTATGCTTGTGACACCTAGCTTCAGCCTCAGCATTTGACCTTTGACTACAAAAATATTAGTGGTTGAACTGTATTATAAAATCATAATATGTAAATTTATTTTAAGTGGCTCACTCACTCCACTTGAGCTGCATTTATATTTTAAGTGGCTCACTCACTCCACTTGAGCTGCATTTATATTTTAAGTGGCTCACTCACTCCACTTGAGCTGCATTTATATTTTAAGTGGCTCACTCACTCCACTTGAGCTGCATTTATATTTTAAGTGGCTCACTCACTCCACTTGAGCTGCATTTATATTTTAAGTGGCTCACTCACTCCACTTGAGCTGCAATATATTTTTATATTTTAAATATAAACACCCAGAGTTATTACTTAGCCTGTTTAAAAAGTTTTAATTTATTTTATTTGGCAGCTGAAGATAAATAAGTAATAAACAATTTAAATAAATGAAATAACTCCATTACACTACCATTGAAACTTTTAAGGTCAGTGGGACAGAGGTCTGCAGTCAGATGCAAATAAAACCTTGCTTAAAAACCTTCTCTGGGAAAAAAATATACAACTTCCCAAAGTCTCATGACAATCGGAAACAAAACTTCCGTTTAATCAATCAAACTTACTCTAACTTACATTAAGAAATATCTATAACCTTCTCAATTTATACAATTTACTCTGTACATTTGGTAATGGAATGTACAGAGGTATTCACCCATCTACTTGCCTATATTCGTGGTATTCAAATAGAAGTCATATTGTAATTCCAACAGCTGTTAAAATTTGATAAACATCGTTATTTACATTCCAGCTATTACTTTTTGAAACCATGTTATTCTTATAGCTGAAATATGTACTTTGAGGGCTTCCACAGCCTTTCAGGGTAAAGATATTCAAGGAAATAACGAAGAGCACAACTGTAAGGAGGGACAATTTTTTTACACCTCAATCGTTTAAATTAATCAAGAAGTAAGAGAGGAGTTGTGTTTAAAAAAATGGCTCTATATATTATAAATAAGGATTATTCAAACGTTATTAAGGAAAACAGTCCAATACTATTTAGGAAATGTAAATTGACCTCCCAGGTTTTCAACTTCTTTAGGTGATTGAGTTCAGAAAAATTTCAATAGTTCAATTTAGGTATAGATTTAGGCCATTTTATAATATTGTTAAATACAATAAATACTCTTAAATCCTTTAAATATTACCGGAACATCTCTTTACAACAAGGGGGGCTTGTTATGGTTCAAACATATTTAAGATGAGTACTAAGTAAAGAAATGTTGATAAAAGCTTCAAAATTAAATCATTTATATCCATACAAAAATAAAAAGAATTTATGATTGTTATAAAATATTTACACTATTTTACTTAGTATTGGTCCATAGCTGACAAAATACATTTTATGATCCCAACATGATGCGCCAGGTGACAGACTCAAGTGTCAAATCTGTACTATAAATATCAGCTGATGTTTATTATTGTAATATTTGTTAGCAATATGGTTACTAGCAACTCTGCCACGCACACAGACTAATTGTTCAATCAGTACTTCGCTCTCAAAAACCAAGCATTTATTTATGTGCTGTATTTTTGTTAAATGCTTTCCAAAATTCTACTATGTACAAATTTACATATGTTGAAAACCTATTTTAATGCAGTGTCATCAATGGAACATTCCAGAATGGTATTACTCCAGTCATAATATTTTATCTTACTCCTTATAAGTTTAAAAAAGAGACAAATTAAAAAGTGATATTTTTGAGAAACTAAAAATAAAATTTTATTCTGGAAATTTATATTTTTTGTATTGGATAAATTCTCTGTTGTAAAAAAGGATTAAAATGAGATTAATTTTAATTTTAAAACATATGAAATAGCTAGAAATTAAACTGTTGTAACAAAACATTATTTTGCAATACTTGAAAAAAGATAACCCTCTTTCACAAGTGCAGTAAAACCTGTCATATCCAACCTAATATGACTTTGGGTAGGCCTGATAACTTTGAAGACAAATATGGAATTACCATAATAAACCTGTGGTTTTCATGGAGCGAATGTATCTTGGGTACTACGGTTATGCTTTGAAGGAACTACGTAATTAATTAATTATTCAGCACTAAGCTGTATGGGTTTTCAAAAATATTTATTAATAATTTTATAAAATAGCACATTCTTGCATTTAACAAAAATAAGAACTAAGATACTGTTTCATACTTAAGTATCATATTTCTTGGTTAAGGTACTTTCTGGTCACGTAATAGAAATAAAAAAAGTCAAAAGATTATACATTTGATTTTATTTTAGAACATAGTGAAATAGTAAAATACTGTATACTAGAAAAACTCATACTAACACACTCGGAATGGCGACAGAATCCATAGTAACTGTTTGATCTTACAGAGCAATGTTTCCAAAAATAGCTTAGGCAACATTTGTTATGAGGAAATCCTCATTACGCTCCCCACTGAAGTTCTGGGAACTAATGTGCCTTCTCTTTGTCACCAAGCCGCCTGGACAGGTTATCAGAGGTTCCAGATATCAGAGGGCTGGATATACCAGGTTTTACATAAGTAAAACACATATGACCAAGTAAAAAAACCTATTTTATTTAAAAAATTTAACGTGGCCAATAGTCGCATTGGTACATTGCATTGAACATTGGGCCTGATTAAGTAATCACTCAGAAACAGCCAATTTGTAAGAGTGGGGAAGAGAGTCAAATAATAGCACTTTTCCTTTATTTACAAGAATAATATTTCTAAATAAAACCTCCAGCATCTAATGTATTTGGTTTTGAATGACAGGTATTAACAATATACAAATAACATTATGTAGCTTTATTTACACATACAATTATTTGTTATGTACAACTTCAGTTTAGACAACAATTTTACAGTTTTCCCAAGTTTTTTTTACATCCTCAACCATCCCCTCTGTAGCAAATAAACCACAGTGAAACATGCCACTAAAACAAAAATCTTCAAAGAATCAGTCTCATCGTTTTAGATAAAGCTGTACAAAACTTTACAATACAGTAAATTTTTAAAAATACTATAAATTGGTATACTTATGACAACAGTCTTGCCTTATCAAACCTCCTTATGGTTAACAATTATATATTATAAAATCAATATTTAAATAAAATAATTATTATAATAAATTACAAGCTTCAAGTCATTAGAAAAAGGCATATGCCTACTTATACTGACTCTATAATATTTAAATACATTTTTTAAATTTTTGGTTTACAGTTTTTTTATAAACTATCAGAGGTTCATTAATGATAAAACTATAAGAAGAATGAACACAAAGTTTAGCTCTAAACTGTAAAATACGATTTTCACCTCTAACTTACTAAATAAATTCACAGGATAATATAAAATATTGCACTTATTGAACATTTCCATAGCTGGGGTTTTGATGGTTTATAATTAATTATTTGTAAATTTAGGAAGAAGATAAACTAGTAACAATTCACAGAGCAATGAAAAAAATCAGTAAAATATAAAACTATAAAAATTGTTCCTTTAAACAATTTTTAGTATGATATATTTACAAGTAAAAAAATAAGAAAAAATACGGAAAATAGGGATTATAATACATATTAGTTATTCAAATTATAGAGAACAAACATATCTACGTTCAACCTCAAGCTATATATGTTCAAACACTATTTTCTGTTTGAACAAATGTCTTCACAATTATTTTCAACTTTGAAATATTTTTTGAATAAAGTTAAATATAAATTTTAAAAATATGTAGTAAAAGTGGTCATATCAAGCAAATTATTTATTGACACTATAATATAAAACTTAATATACAATTATTTATATATATACAAAACAATAACAATAAAGGGAATCATGGGAATACTTTGGCACTAGATATACAAGATACATGAGGGAGCTATCTTAGAATGAGACTAAAACTGGTTTCTCGTTCCCTCTGGCGACGGAAAGGGTTCCAAGTGAGTTTCTTGTGTGAGCTTGCAGTGTTGCTGGGGCTTGGTTGACTGCTGCCACTAGACTTGCTGGACTGGGTGCTCGACTGTGAACTGCTCTTGGGCTGTTGGCAACACATATTATTGATATTCTATCAGTAGAAACTATATTATCATGCATAGTTCGTCCTTATCATGAGAAAATATGTGGAAGTAGCATTGTCATGTGGAACATTGGAATGCTGTGGAGTTAAGTGGAACATTTTTACAATGCAAAATTGATGATTTCTAATAGATATTGATGTGCTATACATTCTTATGTAGGATATATTATTTTGTTCACAAATAACAGCTTTCAATTTATATAATAAGAGAGATTAGTATTAGCAAACTTACCTGAGAAAACGAATTCAATAACATAGTACATTACATTAATTTTCAATATTACTGGTAGTTTCATCAGGCAGGAGATAAATGGATGACAAATATATTTTGTTGTTTATGTTGAGCAGAGCAGCATTGACATTGGAGTTGGTAAATTAAATTGGTGAAGTCAAAAGTATGGTTTCTAAACAATATATAGTTGGAATACGTGGTAAATGATGTGGCTGGGACATGCATGATTGTTGCAAGGATTTTATCTGGGTTACTGTATGTTTTTGGTACTAATTGGATACTTACGATGAGTTAACTTAAGATAAACCAGGATTTATCAGAGGTTTTTTGGTTTGTCGGAAAGTCCCTTAACCATTCTCCATAACTTGCAAACTTTTCATATCGGGATTTCACTCTCCCAAACTTATCAAAAAATCAATCTACTTAGTCCAGTTTCAAAAACCATACTAACTTATAACTAAAAATAGTCATTAATGCCTATCCTTGTTCACCAACTACAGTTCAGGCGCTTTGATTGCGACCTTCACCTGTGTGAAAGAGACAAACCTAGTCATTGAAGTGAGACAGGAAATAAATTTTCTCCACAGAAGTGTAGCCAGGATTTTGGAATGGGGGGTTTGCAGGACATTTTGGGGCCCCCCCTTCCTGGCCTATTCCATATCTCCCAGGGTAGGGCGGTGCAGGGATCCTCCCCCAGAAAATTTTAAGATTTTTTATGTTAAGAACTTGATTTGAGGCTCAAAACAGAAATTTAGAACGAGTATTTATTACTCATTTAGAATAAAAAAGTAAAGTACAGCTTAAATTGGGTAAAATAAAAGCTTTAACTTAATAAATCATTGCTTTTACAAATACATTAATTATATAAACTTAGAAATTTTTTTCCTATATTGTTAGAATATTAACTGTACAAAATAGTTGTAAATAAATTTTAGTGCAAAATACAAAAAAAAGTACACTATACGATGGACACTGAGCAAAGCCAAACCATTTAAACGTGTCTCATTTTTTGTTTCTGAGGTAGGATCATAGTCTTCTCAACGTCAAAAAATACCTTTCACTCGTAGCAGCTGTTACTGGCAGTGTGGCAAATATTTTCAGTAATGTGTAATGTGTGAACTGCTGCTAGAGTAGTTTTGTCTCATATACTAAGCACTTCAACAGCACTCTTTGGATATTTTTTCTGTTGATTTACATAATTGTACCATACCGAAATGTCACCTAGTGCATCAGCCTCACTGCAACCAACATCTGTGGCATACTTGTCAACAAGTTGTTTCACTTCCTTCTCGTCCTCTTCAGATAGTGTAAACTTGTCTTTTGGTGGCAAGAGGCATTGAAAAGATTTTAAAATGACTTTGTGGTTGTTTAAAAATAAACGAGGATAGTTGTACGAATCAATCCAAGAATGGTATGAATACAGCTATTGTGAAATAATCTTCTAAGTTTCTTGTGGAAACATTGTACCTTTGAGTTTGTATAACTGCTAATCGTGGAATGTGTAATTCAATTTCAAGACTATCTGCCTTTGCTTGTACAAATTAACATGAGAGTGAGAGAGAAAGGAAACTCTCTCCAAGCCTGCACTCGCTTGGAACTTAGTTTTCTATCTATCATGTCTTACCGGATAAAAAATGAAACATTATTTATGGTAAACATTCAACAGTGTATTAGTTTTTTCCTAGCGTTAACATTACTTTGTCTTCACGTATGATAATTGTTTTTCCCTTCAGCAACCGATATAATAGTTTTATTTATTGAGGGCTTCTTACTCGTTTTGGGGCCTCTTCTAAATCTCAAGGGGGATTTGTAACCCGGAAAACTCCCCGTGGCTATGCCACTGCTTTTCCAACCACTGAACCGACATGCCACTGTATCACTTTAACATTTCGTTGTCATGGATACGCTGAGGAAAGCTCTGCCTACTACGTCATTAGGCTAGGTGACCATTGGTGGGCAAGACACGTGGTGGGAACTGGAATTAGTACAGCTGGAATATGGCAAGAATGTAATATCAAATTTCAATATGATTTATAATAACTACAAAAATGATAATATACAAGATTATGGCTATATTATATCAAGTTTTATAATTCAAGCCGTTTTCTCTACCACCTTTAACATCATCTGCTGTTTGATACGTTTCTGTGTAAAACTGTGTTTATTTCGTTCCGATATTTTTTTAGAAATATTTAATAATTATTGTTCTTTTTAATTGTAAAAATATTAAAAATATGTAAGGAAGTTCGCGTTTTTGTGTTTACTTGTGTATTTTCTTATCAATATATTGATCTGAACCTAATTGTAAAGTAAATGAATACCTCAAAGGTTAACCCGTCAAATGTAAACAAAGTATTGTTCATTGATGTGGGAAATGACCACAATTATTGCTCTAATGAAGGAATAGTACCTGAATCACTTGGACACACTCTTCCCGAGCAACGTGAAGATGAGACACCAAACAAAAACGGTTGGCAAAGGGTGCCGATCAGAAATAAGAGAGTTTTGCCCTCAGGTAATGGGTTGGATGTTAAAAAACCTTGTACAAGGTCTGATATGAACAATCCTATCAACTTACACAATAGTTTTGAGTGTCTAAATAATCAAAAACAAACTGCAGATGAAGAAATGTCTCATGACCAAGACGCCAACAAAGCAGAGGTAAGACCTCCACCAATATTTGTCCCAAACATTTCCGATATTAAGAGTATGATTGTAAGTATTGAAAAAGTGATAACAAAGGATTCTTATTCATACAAATGTATTACCAGAGACAAGGTAAAAATTAATGCTGTAAACATCGATGCATACCGTACCCTAGTCAAACATTTAACTGACATGAAAGTAAGCTTTCACACTTATCAAATTAAACAGGACAGGGCCTACAGAGTTGTGCTTAAAAACATGCACTTTTCCACTGAACTTCAGGATATAAAAGCAGCTATAGAAGATCATGGTTATGCTGTTAGAAACATATCAAATCTGAAAAGTTCTAGATCTAAAGATCCTCTGTCTATATTTTTTGTAGACTTAGAGCCCGCACCCCATAACAAGGACATTTTCAATGTACAGTTCTTACTAAATGCTAGAATTGTATTCGAACCTCCCTATAAACGTAATGACGTGGTACAGTGCAAAAAGTGTCAACGGTACGGGCATACCAAATCTTACTGTTGGTACAAAAATCGCTGTGTGAAATGCGGTTCTGATCACCATACAAATAGTTGTAACAAATCTAAGGAATCTCCGGCTACATGTGTACTATGCGGTGGTGAGCACCCTGCCAATTATAAAGGATGCTCTGTATATAGAGATGTTAAAAACAAAGCTTTTCCTACTGTACGTTTGAATGTTTCAAAAGGACCAGGGACTTCTTCACCACCGGGGAAAGACAAAGTTGTTAAAAACTTCCAATCGCCTATTGCCCAGCCTCGAGAATCTTCTTTAACAACAACTACATCATCTCAGACTTACGCAGGCGTAACATCAGGTCGAACAAATGCGGAAGAAAATTTAAATAAATTAATCAGTGGATTTCTAAACAAATTTGAAACGCTCATGTCACAACAAGCCCAACAAGTAGGTACACTGATCAACCTACTAACAACCGTCATCTCAAAACTAAAATGACTAACTTCTATAGGATTGGTCTTTGGAATGCCAACGGCTTGGCCCAACATAGCCAGGATATTAAGATTTTTATTTCAATGCATAAAATTGATATAATGCTAATTACTGAAACACATTTTACTGCCTTAAATTACTTTAAAATTCCAAATTTTTCTATTTATAGCACCAACCACCCCGACAATACCGCTCATGGGGGAAGTGCTGTTTTAATTAAAACTACTATCAAACATCATGAAATTACAAAATTTCAGCACAATGATTTTCAAGCTACCAGTGTTGTGGTTGAAGATTGGATGGGTCCTTTGACAATTTCTTCCCTTTACTGTCCGCCTAGATTTAACATCTCAGACCAGCGATTCAATCAATTTTTCAGCTCACTTGGTCCTCGCTTCCTGGCAGGAGGTGACTACAATGCTAAACATGTAATGTGGGGATCAAGACTAGTAAATCCTCGGGGAAGAAATCTGCTAAAATGTATAGATAATAATAATTTACATTATTTATCAACTGGTCATCCTACTTATTGGCCAACAGATGTAAATAAAATTCCAGACCTGCTTGACTTTTTTGTAACCAAAGGGATTTCTCAAAATTACGTGGATATCACCTCATCTCTTGATCTTTCATCTGATCATTCGCCTTTGATACTGACTATAAGCTCGTCTATTATGTCAAAGGAAAAACCTCCTAAACTGTCAAACAAAAATACTAATTGGGATCAATTTCGAGAGTTGTTGAACAATACCTTAAATCTGACCATTCCCTTAAAAACCGGAGGAGACATAGATAATGCAGTTGAAATCTTCACTTCTTCCGTTCAGGCTTCTGCTTGGAAATCAACTCCGGAACTGCGTAGTGAAAATATTAATCAAATTAACTATCCATTTTACATAAAACAAAAGATTGCTGAGAAACGTCGCTTGCGAAGAATCTGGCAACATTCAAGAAATGCTGTTGATAAAACAAACTTCAACCGGGCCTCCCAACAGCTGAAAAGAATGTTGCATGATATAAACAATGTTTGGTTTCAGGAATTCACATCAACCCTTTCTCCCACTGAGGCGACTGATTACTCATTATGGAAAGTGACGAAAAGGATGACACAGCCACAAGTCCCAATCCCTCCTATTTCCAAGTCTGACGGTTCTTGGGCTAAAAGTAGCATGGAAAAGGCAGACTTGTTTGCTAACCATTTTTCAAATGTATTCAAACCTAATCCTGTAAACAGATGTAATGACATTGGTCCTAATGTTAAAGAATTTCTGGAGTCACCTAATCAGCTGGAAATGCCAATAACTTCATTCAAACCATCGGAAGTAAAGGGAGCAATCGAAGGACTTCGTGCTAAAAAATCTCCTGGCTATGACCTTATTACAGGAAAGGTGCTAAAAGAGCTCCCTAGGAAAGCGATTGTTTTCCTTACTATATTGTTCAACGCCATGTTGAGACTCGAGTACATTCCATCTCAGTGGAAGGTAGCTGACATTATTGTTATTCTGAAACCTGGTAAACCACCTCATCAGGTTACTTCATACAGACCGATAAGTCTCCTACCGATTCCATCAAAACTGTTTGAAAAATTGTTTTTGAAACGATTAAATCCATTATTAACTGAGCTAAATTTACTTCCAAATCATCAGTTCGGATTTCGACCTAACCATTCAACAATTGAACAGGTGCATCGAGTTGTTGATAAAATCAGGCAAACCTTAGAAAAAAAGGAATTTTGCTCAGCAGCATTTCTCGATATAAGCCAGGCTTTTGATAAAGTCTGGCATGATGGGCTGTTGTTCAAAATTAAATTACTTCTACCTCATAATTTCTACAATCTAATAAAATCTTACCTATCCCAACGATACTTTAGAATAAAATTTCAAAATTGTTATTCAAATCTAAAATTAATTGAATCTGGAGTTCCACAGGGTAGTGTATTGGGCCCTTTATTGTACACAATATTCACAGCTGATATTCCAACTCACCAAGAAACTCTAACTGCAACATTTGCAGATGATACTGCAGTCCTTGCTTCTCATCGGAACCCTTTTACAGCTTCTCAGATCTTGCAAGATGTTTTAAATTCAATGACAGATTGGATAAAACGTTGGAGAATACAAGTAAACGAGAGTAAATCTATACACATTACATTTACGCTTAATTTGGAAAACTGTCCAAATGTTTCCTTAAACAACACTCTACTAACTCAACGAAATGATGTTAAATATCTAGGAATTTACTTAGATAGGCGACTGACATGGCAGAGCCATATCTGGAATAAACGATTGCAACTAAATGCAAAATTTTCTAAAATGTATTGGCTTTTTGGAAAAAGATCCCACCTCTCCACTGAAAATAAACTATTACTGTACAAAGTTGTCTTGAAGCCAGTGTGGACATATGGCATACAGTTGTGGGGGACAGCATCATTATCAAATCTGAACATTATTCAACGTTTCCAGTCAAAGGTACTGCGAACTATATTGCAAGCTCCATGGTATGTTAGGAATGCAGTAATCCACAAAGACACAAGAATTGACTACGTGCAAGATGAAATCTCAAAGTTTAGTTTACGGTACCTAAAGAAGCTTGAAGCACATGAAAACCATCTTGCTGTGAATTTGTTGGACAATAGTGAACACATTTATAGACTAAAAAGGCATGACTTCCTTAGTTTAAGTGAACGTTTTTAATCCATTATGTTGTTTACAGTCTTTGGAAGGTAATCAACCATTGTTATTTAAAATAGATCACATTTACTTATTGTTCATTATTGAATAGATTGTAAATATTAAATAAATGTTATAAAAAAAAAAAAAAAACCTTTAACATAACCTACAAACAATGGGAGCGAAGGAGATCAAATGCCCCGTGCATCGTAACCCACCACAAATTTACCAGCTGATTGTGTCCGTTGTTCCCACTCCCAACACTACCTCTCACCCCAACTAGAGACGGAGTGGTAGAACATTTCCCCTCTGCTGCTGGAACCCATACATGCGCTAAATTTATCATGCAGGTTGCTTTCAACCCGGCCCAATTATATCACTATGGCCTGCATAAACTCATCAGCAACTGGCACTGAGTGAATACAACATTGGAGCTACCCTAAGAAGCGGATTTGCCCACAAACTGATGTACACAGGGTGGGTGAGGTGAGATGGGCTTGGAGGTACTATAGTTGTTTATGTAGGATATGGGAAGAGTGGTTATCAAACATTGTATGTGTAAGGTGGTAGCTACATATTTTTATGAGTATTTCTGTATATACAGAAAAAAGAATTTTCAAGCATTTTTCAGTAACTTACATTTAGAGTTACTAACTGAGGATTTTGAAAATACTTATTTTTTTGTGCTCCATAAGTGAACTGAGTCCAACATTGCTATTTTTCCGTTCCACTCCATAGTCCGACATCAGTTATCGACCTTTTATTTCATTTTCAGTTCGTTCCAGATATTGGTTAAAGTTTCTATAGTTGCCATGGCAATATTTACTTGTATTATGAGTTGCTCATTGTTTGATTTGAACTTCATAGTATTTTTTTTTTTTTTTTTTTTTTTTTTTTAAACAATCAGCTTTAGTCAGCTCCAGCTGACATCTTCACATTGAACGTTCAGGTTGTGTTTGTAAACAATATTTACATTGTTTTTGTTTTTATATTATATTTTGTTAGTTACTATTATTAATTTTTAGAATATATCAAAGTGCATATAGTGTAAAACTGTGTACTATTATTATGTACAACTAGGATTATGGCGTCTACAAGTAGAGATAGTTTAGATGACACAAACATTGAAGCTATGTTTGATGAATGTTTACGGTTTTATATATTCATTTGTGTTTGAACAAAATACTGTTACCAGTATCAGTAATATTTCATGTATGTCAAGTGTGACTACAGAACAGCAGCAGTTAAAAAATTGTGATATACATAACACAACACTTTACTATTCTACAAAATAATAATTTGGTAAACTGAAAACCCTTTGTAATGTTTATAAACTAGCATATGGAAATTATAATATGTTTTAGAAACCAAACAACATTAGTGTTTTTCTGTCTAAAATTAAATGGTTGTTTTAATCATGTTCATGCCAAATTAAAAAAAAAATTGATGCTAAAACTTAATCAAAATATCAGAAATTTTTATACATCTTTTGGAATTTTTTATGTTTATATTTGAGTAAAAGGTACATAAATTACATAACAATGTTCACCAGATTATACTGAATAATTTGGTATATAACACTTAGGACCTGCTTATGTAATAGGTCATTGTAACTATATACAGTATAAGAAATATATGCACAATTGAAAAAATTCAATGGATCTTGCAAAATAAATGAAGTGCGAAAGGTTAAGAAAAGGTTTATTTTGAATTTGCTTTTATTGTATTTTATTTTATAAATTAACCCTTTGCGATCAACATTGAAATATATGGGTTGTCCTCTGCGGACGCGTGGCCTGGCTCACGGCCCACAGCCATTTTTGCGCCAACTCATATTAGTTTCGACTTGTGTTGTCCTCAGCGCACGCGTGGCCCGGCTGACTGGCCACTATAGAATTCCTTCTATGGTCGTATGGCCCGTGTGACTGCCCAATAAATTCGTTCTCCATTTAGAAATAATTACATTGTGCTGGTGTAGCCGTAAAGTGCTGACATCAAACGAGAAACTATTGAACTAAATGAAACACCAGCTGTTTTTATTTTACTGCCAATCATATCACAGGAGAATATAAAATAACAACGTGTCTTCCACTGCCTATTCACGTAGGCTATTGCAGTGAATGTTTGACAGTTGTCAAACAAAAAGTTTAAAACCCAATAATAACCATGAAACGATTGTAACTGCAATAGCCTAAATAATTGTTTAATTTCATTTTATTTTGCAATAATATTTTAATTTCATTTTATTGTAGTGTATATTGGTTTCAATAAATGTCTTTTCATAATTTTGTATTTTAATAATTTCTTATTTGTAGTTACACCAACACAACAGTTACTTAAGGATATAAACAATCATCATAATAATTATTTATTTATAAAACGTTGGTAAACTATTTTTATTCACGATAAAGTAATGAGACAAATCCATTGTGAGTGCATAGGTAACACATATATTTATAGAGAATTTCGTTATTAAATAAATAGCAAGGTAAACTTTTTTAATTTTATCGAATACTAATAACTTTCAATATAAATGTTATGTACAAAATAGACAGTCAGGAGATTAATTATTATAATAAAATAGCAAATTTTAATAGTGACTGCACAAGTAGATTTGCAAACTATGATATATTTAATTTTTTTTAAATAAGTAGCAAATGAAACTAGTATTTTACAATTAAATTGACGTTCATATTTATTAAATGGTCTGTTTAGATGTATAATTTACAATAGTTGTATAAAGTATCGGGTACTAGTTTTTTAAATTTTAAATATCCGATGTCAATATTGCCGCTTGTAGCAGTAAATAATTCTGAGTTGATGGGAGGTAGCCGCCATGTTAAATACCGAGCTGGTGCTGAGAACGGCACGGCCCGGGAGACGGGCCACGCGAGCGGCGAGGACAACTCACCAATAAATTATTCCGAGCTGTCTGGAATTTGTTGTGGCCCGGCAGCCGGGCCGCACGATCGCAAAGGATTAAAATATGTATATTTATAAATTCATTACAATACTGTTACTAATAAGGGTTTATATATATATATTTGTAATTAAAACAAATTGTCTTGTCCAAAAGCAATTTTCTTGACAATCAAATAATTACTGATATTAACAATTTATACATTATAATTTGTCTAAACACTCGAAGATATGTTCATTTTCTTACACTTTAAGAGCCTATCTATTTGCTATATTAATTTCTATTCTAATCCTTGATTTTTGTTTAGAAACTAATAAGCACCTACAAAGTTAATTTGTAGGTTATTATAACTTGTAGGTTTATTATAGGTATTTGTAGGTTATTATTATAGGTATAACTAAGCACCTACAAAGTTAATTTGATTGTATTTACCTTAAGGTAATTTCTATCCATTGGAGTTACGAGTTTTAGATTTAGAGAATCACCAGCATCTTTGATCAATCTTACAACCTCTTCATGAACTGCCCATTTTACGTCTTTGTCTCCAATGGCTACGATAAAATCTCCTTCTTTCATTCCTCCAAACTGAAATCAGAGAACAGTACTAGATAAAAAGTGCTAATAATAAATAATCCTACTGTAAACCTCCTTCCCTATCTGTTGTTCATTATGATATTGTATCTTTCATCTTTACCCTATGCACTACTGAAACCAATAGGTCGTTTTACCTACTTACAAAAATATAAAACCAATTCCCGTAAATTAACTATGATATTTATATTCTTGTGATTATTACAAATAACTATTATTATCTATGGATATAAATACATAAACCTAAGATCATATAAAATAATTTACAAACTATTTCATGTATTAAGTTTATTTTTAAAGTACTATCTGTTCCCTGATCTGCTAGTTTTGTTCTCAAACCTCATTAATATTTCTCAGACTTACAATAAGTTCATACATATGATGGGTAAAAATGTTAATAGGATCTTAAACATTTTGTTATGTAGTCACAATTACATAACATTACAATATTTTAAGGTATCAGAAAATATTCACTTTTGGTGCCCTTATTGGTTTTTAAATCTTCAATGTTAATCCTATGAAGAAATATTTATACAGTTAAACAGCGTGATTATTTTAAAACATTTTAAAAAAATCATAAAATTACGAGGTGAATATAAATATACCAACTAGAAAAATACTACATTGCCTAACTGACTGCCACGAGGTCCTCAAAACTGAATTGATTTGAAGATTTGAAATTTTTAGACAATGCAGAGTTGTTACCCAAGATGTGCATTAAAAACAAAATCAAAATAATATTCCTAACAGCTAGAAAGAATTCTTGAAAAAAAAACTCCCACATATTTGATTGTTACTTTTAATGGTTTATATAGAACATTTGACCTACTAATGGTCAACTACTAACAGGAGTTTACAGACCAAGCCAAGGTCGAAGTGTCATGAACACAAAAAGTAAGACTTATTACCAACCAGCATTACCAAGGCCAAAGGTCAAAGTTTCATGAGCACAAAAAGTAAGACTTATTACCACCAACATTAACAAGGCCAAAGGTCAAAGTTTCATGAGCACAAAAATTAAGTCTTATTACCAACTAGCATTACCAAGGCCAAAGGTCAAAGTGTCATGAGCACACAAATTAAGAATTATTACCAACCAGCATTACCAAGGCCAAAGGTCAAAGTGTCATGAGCACAAAAATTAAGACTTATTACCAACCAGCATTACCAAGGCCAAAGCTCAAGATGATAGAATCCTTACAAGTGGTGGGCTTATCATAAAAGGTATGTAAGTGTGACAACCTCCACACTGGGATACATGTATAGTGGTATTGACCCACCCACCCAACCGCACATAAATTTTAAGAAAGCACAAAACTAAACTATTTAAATGTAAAAACTATTTAAAACAAATTTAACTGAATGTTACCAAAGTTTAATTAATACAATGAGTGCTCAAAGATGCATATTTTATGCCATCAAGGCGTGAAATCCTTTGCAATCTATCAGAGTTGTTGATTAAATTACTGTTAGTTACATGCGCACATAGACAATTAGTCGTCACATATTTGTTATTATGGGTAGGAAAAATTTAGTGGAAAACTTATGAAACTATCTTAAAACAGGATAGTAAACTTACATGAGCGAGTGAGCCATGGTCAACACCAGCAATGATTACTGGAGAGTCACCGCGTACACTGAAGCCGAAGCCTACTTCTCCATCACCACGGTGGAGCTGCACATTGCGTGGTGCTGTCCAGTGGTGTTTTGCAGAGAAAATAGCCACTGGCCCCAGTCCTTTAAACAGGTCTTCCACTCTCAGCTGGGCAAAGTCTGGTGGGGTCAGACTTAGCTGGAACTTGGTTGAAGCTGCACAAATTAAGATAATGATAACCACGCAAAACAACAAATAACAATAAAACAAGATCGTTGAGGTATCTATATTTATAAAAGAGGATGTTTGTATATATATATATGTTTGAAGTTTATGCGCTGCCAAACCATCCAACCGATCGCTATGAAACTTTAGGATGTTGTCCTGTATACTCCCGAGATGGTTTCTGTGAAGTTTGATGCAGATCCGTCCACAGGGTTCCGCCCCACAGGCTCCTAAAGATCACATGTTATTCAAATGGAGAATCTGAATTGTTGTACAAAAAACATATGACTATGTGGTTTAATGTAGTTTCACATGCCATAAGCAGATTGAAGTTCTCACAACAACAGTACTGTATATGTTTTGATTTATTGTAGTTCTACATTTCACCTTGAGAGTGTAGCACACACTACTTTTACTTGATCAGGTGATCTGTATTTGGTGTTAAATTTTTTTCCTCGGTAATTAAAACATGTGGTGAAACGTGAAAATAAAAAATAAATAATTATTTGTTTTGCAGTTTACTTTTTATGAAAATGAAAGGCGAGACAACGTCCGCCAGGTTCAGCTAGTATAAATATATAAGTCATACTGTTTGGTTTAAACACTTTGACTCTCCAAAAGTGTTTAAATCAAAATGTTTAGCTGGGTTAATAATGTTAAATACATGAATTAACTATTTTTCTGTTCATCTCTAAATTATTCTTAATTCTTTTTAATTACATTGTATTCAAGTTCTATTTTTGCACTTTATATCTGTGTCAATGAAGAATTGTTAGTGGTATTTCTTTGTTATATGTTTATCTATTGTTTGATATCATTTTACATGGTCTAGTCACAAATTTGTTATTCATATACAAGTTATTACTATTGTTATTTATTATTTGTTATCAATTTACATAAAAAGAAAAAAATCTTTAATTCATATTCAGGTTATTACTACTGTTATTTATTATTATTATTTATTTATTGTCGTATTTATTTATGAGAAAGTATTAATACTTTCAATCCATAAGAAAATTAAGTGAGCTCAAAGACCTCCTCAGTGAAATTTATAATGGAATTAACTGCTTTGGTGTAAATGGTCTCTTAACTGTATCAAAGCATGTAAATAAAATAAAATAAAAATAAGTAACTTAGGTAGTTAAAATGTTAAAACCTTTGCCTCAAACTTTTTATATTTTAATAAGGAAACACTTTTACAAATTTAAATAAGTTAACTTTTTAAAACAATTAAAATAACAGTTTTAAGAGATCAGATGTAACAACTGACTGTGTGAGTTCCTAATTTAGTCTTAGTACAGTTTCATATTTTTTTTTACCATGTATATGAGGAGGATCCAAGGTGTCACTAAAATCGTCTATCTTGTCCATATGACTGTTGTAAGCGGCAAGTGTAGCCTCTCGACACCTACTCAGAACCTGGGTGAGGGCCTGCTTGTTGCGCAGCTCTCGACACATTCGAAGCAACCGTTCTGCCTCTTCATGCATGACAATCGCTGCCCGTAGGTGGGCTCTTCCTGCAGAAAGACATGGTTGATGTATTATATACCTTGAATGCATTCAGATACTGGTCAAATACATTTAGAACACAATACTCCAAAGTCTGCATATTTTTAAATCACATTCCTATCATACCTCCAAATCCTAAGTTTTTACATGTTCATTTTCTTTTAAATTATATTCTTTTACATCTAGTCCAAGGAATCATTTCCTACAGTGAATCTTATAGCAATAAGATTAATTGATTTTATAAATTAAACAGTTACAGTATATGGAAAATGTGCTTTGTCCCTCTGTAGACTTTGACTGCTTCAAAAAAATGACTTGAAACATTGCTTTGACTGGTGGAAAATCTATATAGAAAGGTGTAATGATTTAGAGGGGAGTAAAGAAGAGAAAATATTAAAAGTTTTTAAAAAGCAATACGGAGAATGTGTTTACGACGTGAGTGCTTGGGAAAGTTAACCATGATTGCTAACATGTCCAACAACTTTAACAGTAAGAACTGCTTATTGTTACTGTACTGCTTAGAGTTGCTGTACTATTACTCAGCTGCTAACTGTTGTTACTGTTAGAGAACAAAAAAATGCAAAGTATCTTATCCGTTTTTAGATAGGCCTATGGATTAATTTTGTATAACTGTACCAGAATTGATGATGTTCTATTATTACAAAAGAAGGCAATTAGAATTCTTAAAAAAATATGACTCAAGATAGCACTATAAACCATATTTCAAGGACTTACATTTTCAAACTGTTAAACATAAATCCAAATTCTTGGATATAGAAACAGTTGATTAGTTTATCGAAGTACAATGAAGAAAACACCAAGTTGCTTTGCTTCATTTGTCATCACTTCCTAATTCCTATGTAAGTTTGCTGATACCCTATCTCTTATAATATACTGATTCTTGGCCTAGTGCCCTTTAACCTAATCTAAACAATATTTTAGTGTTTAGGGAATGCATACGGTTTACCGTAATTGGTAGGAATGAGGAGAAATGCAATGTATTCAAATAAGCTCTGTCACATACCAAGCAGTTTTCTCTCATGGTTGTCGTGTGGCTCAGAGATGTCCAGCTGAGTGCGATGGTCAGTGTCCCGGTGGAGCAGTTGCAAGGCTTGTTTGGTACGGGCAGTCAGACACTCGAGGTCGTGAGCCAACAGGCCTGAAGCGGAGTGGTAGTGTGCCAGTGCTCCATAATGTTCCCTCTTTACCTGTAGTGACGAGAAATAATTTAATTGTTGGTCTCAATAACTGTTAATAGAATACAAAAAAATAGAGTTTTCTTTACTGCAAATTGAAATATAAAAACCAACACTCAAGTGTTTTTCTAATCATCTGATGAAAATATCAGTGTAAAAATCTGTACAAAAAATGTTCTTACTTATATACTGTATGGTTTTTTTTATAGATTTACTATCTCAGGAAGATTTTAGATAATAATTGTCAACATCATGGCTAGTTAACCAAAGCAGGATTAAATAGAAAAATATCGAGAACACCTTCAGTACTCAATATTTAAAAACATTTCTTTTATAAACAGAAATCAAACTAAACAATGCTTACTCACATCACTAAATATTGTAGTGCTATATTTGTTTGTATTTATCTAAGTGATCTTTAGTGATTTAGCCTTTTTTGTTAGAAAAAATTATAAGAGTATGATGTACAAGTTTGATATCTGAAGTAGCAGAACGCTAAAAATGTGCATGTTATTTCTTTAACTTTAGATCTGAGAGGTCTATGAATGACTGAGTTTAACGTAAATTTATGTTGCAACCAGAAATAGACCTTGAATTTCAGACGTGTAGTGTGCATGGTAAGCTACTTTTAATATTCTGAAATAATAAAACTTGGTCATAAACAATTCTACATCATTACTAGTAATGTAGGATAGTAAATAAAACTAAATAGGCTAAAGGATTAAGCAAGTTCTGTCTCAAAAGTTACGAATGTACCACAGGGGAATATTTTAAAACAAAATATCCATACATAATGGAATTTAAACTGCAGGTTCAAGCAATAAAGTTCTGTCTGGCCACAAATATTAATTTAGGTTCAATATACCGACACAGCTTATGCATTTAGGAAAATGTGTTGTTACATGAGTGTAGGATGTATTTAGATGATCTATGTAGTATGGTCACAAAGTAAGTAAGAATGGGCCATTTATTAGTAGCACAATAGCCAGGGCTAGTCATGCACCTACAGC
The DNA here is from genome assembly GCA_035578905.1 of Stictocephala bisonia. Classification (NCBI taxonomy): domain Eukaryota; kingdom Metazoa; phylum Arthropoda; class Insecta; order Hemiptera; family Membracidae; genus Stictocephala; species Stictocephala bisonia. Next base: position 2,992,281 of record JAQJVL010000047.1, read on the forward strand.
TTAATGTTGAATATGAACCATGTAGTATTGGTCTGAATTTTAGCTAACTGGAGTAACCAGATAGTTGGTTTTCTCTTCTCCAAGCAACATCAGAATCCTGACCACATTCCAAAACAGACACATTCCAAAACAGACCACATTCAAAACAGATTATTCTAGTAGTGTCTAATGCTTTGTCGCTATTAGAGGTCCGAGAACAGACCTATTGCTTACGTTCAATCTCTATCACTTTGTCCCTAATTAGATATGCTACGAGAGCTAAATCAAGAATATATCCAAAATTCTTTCCTTACACTGACATGCAGTAACATTATATTTCACAACATTGAAATCCTATAATTTGAAAAGATTAGTTTGTAAATTAAGTGTTTTTCTTCTTTGAGATTAATTAAATTAAATAGGGTAATCATTTGCTTGCTAGTATTTTGCAACAGAAGATAGCTTTACCTGTACAAGTGAGAGCCAAGAGTAAGGGACGTAATCTCTCACAGCTGACACTGAGATGAGTGTTTGTACTGTACAGTAAACTTCTGATACCTAGACACAAAAAAGCTCTAATGTAGATTAATCCAATATGCCGGCGTGGTGGCTCTGTGGCTAAGGCTTCGGATTGTGGAGGGCAAGGTCCAAGATTCGAATCCCCACTGAGCCAACGGTCAGTATTTCACTTGTTGAATAAAGTTTACGCACAGGCTTGTAGGCCCATGTGAACTGGCAAGTGAAGTTTAATTAAAAAAAAATAAAAAATAACTACTTTCTTAACAGTAAGGGCTCTTTCACACACACCAGCAAAATCGGAGTCGGAATTAGACCAGGTAACGGTAGCAATGTTATTGTCATCATTCACAATTTGCCTGGCCTGCATTATTCTTTGGCTCAACTCCCGGGGGATGGAAGTTCAGTCCGACTGTTCCTTCAAATCGGATGCCGGGCCGGTGCCCGGCAGCTGGGAGACAATGCAACTAAGCGAGCATGTTCACACAGGCTCTCGGATGTCTGGGATGGAAGTACTAGAAGTACAAATAATAGCAAAAGTAACTGAACAACTTTATTGTACCACATTTTAATTTATGAAAGAGGTTAATAAAAACTTCCCTCTAAGTACCACACACGCAAAAGAGGGTGAATACATTAAACCCTATCTTGTCTTCCTCCTAAATAAATTAGGATGGTAAGGTACCACATATTAACATTTGGGCACATGTTTAATTCACTAATAACCTCAGAAGACTTCTGTATTGCATACGCACGGATCCGGTCCTGGTTTTGCTGGTGTGAAAAGGCTTGAGTTCTGATGAAGGCTCCGGTTATAACTCCGATTTTGCTGGTGTGTAGAAAGAGCCCTAAGAATGAAATAAAATAACTGTAAGAAACTTAACCTAAGAAAACCACATCTTCCTATATATTGTTATAATTTTGTGTGTGTATTGAATGCAAGATTCTTCTCATTTCAAACAAAGGGGGTTTTCATATATTTTCCCATGCATTTTTGCATCATACAAATCTCATTACTTTGAAACAAGAAAAACTATTTATTTAAATTTTGTACAGTACTAAAGGTCTCCCCATCTACACTTTAAAATGTAAAAGTTGGATTGGTAATGTATATAAATAAGTATATTTCAAAATAAAATAAGCAGTAATGTTCTCTCAAGTAGTTTTTTTTTTTTAATTTCACAAACATCTCTATAAAATAACATGCGAGTGCAAGAAAAGCCTGGCATGGCCCTTTAGTAAGAAAATTTAGATAGTTGCTTATTAGATGTCTAGAATGAATGCCTTAGACATGAATCAGCTTAGTTGTCCAATTTTTAGAATTTATGATATCAATATCTTGTTGATTTAATAAAGATCAAGGGGGCTGGAGGGGTTCACAAGGCTGGAGAAGTTGGCTTTGTTATATCCGTTATGCGTATGACATATTTTTTACCTTTATTTTAAAGTTTGTGAAACACAAACATGAAAATTATTTTAATTAAACAATTAGTTGAAATGAAAAGACCGAAACATTGAAAGAACCAATAACAAATTATCATTGAGCATCTATTCAAAGATTTATCAAAATTTCAATTCTTAAAAACACAAAAACAACCTCTTTAAAGAACTACCAGTATAGTTAAATTTTGAGAAAATGTAACATTGGTCTTATGGAGAAAATATTTATGCTGGCCGTGAGTCACAAGTAATTCTTATCACATCAGCAGACAACATAACTGCTTATTTTTTTATTTCTTCTAACTCAAGTGAACAGTAGACCTTGCAGTAGGACTGGAACTTAAGTAGGACTGCTCTCAATAACTGGTCTGCTTACTAAACACTTTCATCGGTCAACACTAGGATCATTGCATTCACTCATTCTGTTTTTGGTAAATAATTATTAGTATTGTAAAATACATATTGTCTTACAGCACACATGTGAAGCAAGATACTTGACACGCACAGGAGAGGAAGTGTAGTTTAGTGCAATGGGGACATAAGGAGGGAGATAAAAGCGATATGACAGAAAATAGAACTACAGTAGACTCTCTTTATAACGATATGCAAGGGACCAAGCGATTTCATCGTTAAAGAGAGAGATCGTTTTAAAGAGAGAAACATTTTTCTTACCAAACCTATAGGAAATATTCTGTACAGCAGAGTAATGAAGGTTTAATAATAAGAGACAATAGAATACTGTAATAAAATTTATATATAAATATCTTAACAAACGGTAATTATCAATACAATGTAAAATTATACTGTATACGTAACATTGAACTAAACCGTACGCATTACTGTACATACGTACCAACATTTTAATGAGAGAAGTCTTTCAACGTGGTTTATCGTTTTTTTGTCTTCCATAGCAATGATCTAACTTTATCTTGCAAGCGTGGAACATCCTCTGTAGCCGCTGGATCGTCTTCGTGGTGAGTGAAGAACTTGTGGAGGATTTTAGAGCTTGTGGTGGATATTTATTTATAGCTGCTTCCAATGCCTGTTCAGGAGTTGGGACTGGTTCTGGATCGAATTCCTCTTGGTCACTGTCTTCATCTTCATTCACTTGTACTGCATTGAGGATATCTGCATCTGAAGCTCCAGCCGTTGTAGCCCCTGCTTCGTCAACGGTTTCATAATTCTGCAGATCTTCTGGCTCATAAACTGTGGGAAGCTGTAACTGTTGAGCCCAAACAGCTAAAGGCAAGTCATGATCACCATCGCCATCACAGTCATCTTCTCTCGCAGCATGCTCCACCCATCCTGCATACTTAAAGGAGTGCTTAATCGTCTTGTCTGACACGTCTTCCCATGCTCTCTCTGGTGATCATCTGCACTGCATCTAAGATAGTGGCCTTAAAATTTCCATCTGACTCTGCCAATTACATTAAAGCCTTCTTGTGTAGTGGCTTTTGAAGCTTTTTATAACACTTTGGTCCATTGGTTGAAGAACGTTTGTAGTGTTGGCTGGTAAGAAATGAAGTTCTATGTTTTGAAGATCGGCTATTGCAGGCTATTGAAGATCGGATGTGCAGGGCAGTTATCTACAAGAAGCAAAATTGTGTTCCCTTTTTTAACTCATAATCCCATTTTCTTATTTCTTCTTCAAAAATTTGAGAAGTCATCCATGCACTCTTGTTGGCTTTGTAAGTCACAGGCAGACGCTTAATGTTTTTAAAAGAACGTGGATTTTGTGATTTTCCTATCACTAAAAGTTTTCTTTTCACTGTACCAGTCATGTTAGCTGCCAATAAAACTGTGATTCTTTCCTTTGATAATTTCCCTCCAATACACTTTTCTGGCTTGAATTTCAAAGTTTTGTTTGGTATCAGTTTGTATGTGTCAGAAAGTGGAATGTGGTTCATGCGTTGCTGTTGAAACCACTGAAGAACAGCTCTATCTATATCTTCGTACTGTGGTTTACACATTTTTTTCTTGTTGCCTTCTTGTTTCTCAGCGTCAATCCACTTGTCCCTACCTTTCCAAATTTTAGCCACTGTAGACTGGGAAATCCCAGTGCATTTAACAACATCAGTCTGCTTCTCACCTTTTTCTATTGCTCTAATTAAAGCCACCTTTTCCTCAACTGTAAGCACTTTACGCTTTTTTGAAAGCATATTCAAACAGACACACAAAAATACAAATGTAAACACTAAACATACAGTACTAATAGCCACTAACAAGTGACGGTCGAGATCCGATGTAAACAGCAAGACAGCGTCCGGCAAACTGAACTCGCACCCCCCCCCCCCCCACTCCCCTGTCACATCACAACAGAATACAGTAGCCTACAACGGAATGCTCTCGTGACGCGCCAGGCAAACAATGGGGGTGAGTCAGGGGGGTGAATGAACCTGTGAGTGTTTGTTTACTGCAATCGCTAAGAAACTAGTATGTATTTCTACTGCATATTCTACTGAAAACATCGTTATAGAAAGTGAGTGATATCATTATATAGAGAGAATAAATACATTGGCCTTATGGCAGACCAAACAAACTTTTACAAATTCATCGTTATAGAGGAATTATCGTTATAGGGAGAATCGTTATAAAGAGAGACTACTGTAATCTTACAAACTCTATTAACCCCTCAGGCGTCGAATGCACCCCTGCCCGAAATACCGTTGATGCCTCAGGCGTTGAAGTTCAGCAGTAGTATTAATTGATCGCTTCTCGCTTATATACCAGTTGTTAAATTTATTTACCAATGCAAACTAAAGCCAATGCAATTATGTTTCATTCTGTACTCTTTCGATTGATTAAGAATAACTTTAAAAATAATTGTTAGCTGATGACGCTAGACGCTAGTGGTGCATACGACTGGTAGTGTTGCAGCTATATTTATATTTTTTTAAAGTTATAAATCTGTTATTGCATATCATTTCAAAGGGCACAACATTGGGGCTATGAAAATATGAAATTTGTCATGGAAACATTATTTAAAAATATTATTCATGAGGCAGAAAGTAGACATTACATTTGAAAAAAAATTAAAAATTTTTTGTAATAATTTTGTTGATATATTTACAAAAACAAAACTACTTATACATTATGATTCTTAATGTTTTTCTGAAAAGAATTATATATAAAAAATATTGAAAGAGTGTTATAAATATTTTTAGTGATTACTTTTCTAAACGTTTACAAAACAGTCACAAAATGGCTGGTATTATAGGCTAAAATTGCTGGAGTGTGTAGGGTTAAACAATCAAATGTTTAGATTTTCCCACTTCAATCGATTATCTTCACTGTTTACATTTTTAATTACAATTATCTTTCCACTTGCATCTCATTTTACAAAATGTTATGTCTACCAATTAAAAAACATATAGCAGGTGAGCATACAGTTTATAATCAGTGACTCAATGAAATAGTTATACTTTGAAATGTAACTTCCTAAAATAAACACAATTATCCTTCACATGTTATTAAATTTCCCAGCTAGCTGAGCAAAATGAGTTATATATTAATAATGTACAACAAGTAATCATGTTTTTAACCTGTTATGTTACTGGTTAGCATTTCTCAGAAAAGGGCATTAGAGGAAAGGATGGGCGTAGGAAATGAGACATGGCTTGGGCAATGGTGAACAGACCCTTATATTACTGGGCTCCGTCTCTCTTCCTACGAGGTCTACTGTACTACCTTTAAGTAGTCATACATTTACCAATAAAGCGCTAATCCCTTAACCTTGGGCAATGGTGAACAGACCCTTATATTACTGGGCTCTGTCTCTCTTACTACGAGGTCTACTGTACTATCTTTAAGTAGTCATACATTTACCAATAAAGCGCTAATCCCTTAACCTTGGGCAATGGTGAACAGACCCTTATATTACTGGGCTCCGTCTCTCTTACTACGAGGTCTACTGTACTACCTTTAAGTAGTCATACATTTACCAATAAAGCGCTAATCCCTTAACCTTGGGCAATGGTGAACAGACCCTTATATTACTGGGCTCCGTCTCTCTTACTACGAGGTCTACTGTACTACCTTTAAGTAGTCATACATTTACCAATAAAGCGCTAATCCCTTAACCTTGGGCAATGGTGAACAGACCCTTATATTACTGGGCTCCGTCTCTCTTACTACGAGGTCTACTGTACTACCTTTAAGTAGTCATACATTTACCAATAAAGCGCTAATCCCTTAACCTTGGGCAATGGTGAACAGACCCTTATATTACTGGGCTCCGTCTCTCTTCCTACGAGGTCTACTGTACTACCTTTAAGTAGTCATACATTTACCAATAAAGCGCTAATCCCTTAACCTTGGGCAATGGTGAACAGACCCTTACATTACTGGGCTCCGTCTCTCTTACTACGAGGTCTACTGTACTACCTTTAAGTAGTCATACATTTACCAATAAAGCGCTAATCCCTTAACCTTGGGCAATGGTGAACAGACCCTTATATTACTGGGCTCCGTCTCTCTTACTACGAGGTCTACTGTACTACCTTTAAGTAGTCATACATTTACCAATAAAGCGCTAATCCCTTAACCTTGGGCAATGGTGAACAGACCCTTATATTACTGGGCTCCGTCTCTCTTCCTACGAGGTCTACTGTACTACCTTTAAGTAGTCATACATTTACCAATAAAGCGCTAATCCCTTAACCTTGGGCAATGGTGAACAGACCCTTATATTACTGGGCTCCGTCTCTCTTACTACGAGGTCTACTGTACTACCTTTAAGTAGTCATACATTTACCAATAAAGCGCTAATCCCTTAACCTTGGGCAATGGTGAACAGACCCTTATATTACTGGGCTCCGTCTCTCTTCCTACGAGGTCTACTGTACTACCTTTAAGTAGTCATACATTTACCAATAAAGCGCTAATCCCTTAACCTTGGGCAATGGTGAACAGACCCTTATATTACTGGGCTCCGTCTCTCTTACTACGAGGTCTACTGTACTACCTTTAAGTAGTCATACATTTACCAATAAAGCGCTAATCCCTTAACCCTTAAGTTCTCAATTCAATTATATTATCCTTGAAATAATGTTACATTAGCCAATCAAATCAACACCAAGATCTAACCAAATTTATACCTCAACCAAATCTGACTGTTTTTTTATTATTTGAATCGTATAACTTTTATTTAGAATGAAAATATTTAGTTTGAAGATAAGTAAGACTATCTTCTCTTAATTTCAATGCAATACTAAATTAAGAGAAAGTACCAACCTGAGCAGCTTCTTGGGCCAGATCTAAGGAGATATCCACGTCTCGCTTGTCTCTGGACTGTAGTTCCAACTTCTCAAACAGACACTCTCGAGCTTGAGCCTTAACAGAAATACCTTTTGTAAAATATTTTGAACTTTTTCAGGAAAACTGTCAACTTAATATTAGTACTTCATTTTGAGTTTAGAATTGTGTTTTTTCTTGTTAATAATTTATTGAGTATAGTATAACAAAATAAATTATATCCAAAATATAAGTTACATCAAAAACTCTTAAATTATTGTAGAGTTTTAAGTAATTTCTTTATGTTGACTATGATCTGTTAAAAAAAGCTGTTACAAAGAGATGCAAAATAAAAAATAAAAAGCGATACAATCGGTGAAACCAATTCAATAAAAGTATAAATCGTTAAGGTTGAATAAGATAAATGGAAAAATTGTTTTTATGAGTACATATTCAATACAAATTTCAAGCTTCCCTGGCTAGGATTTTTTACACTGTTAATGACTTCTGAAACATTGATTACTAAACTTATTAAGTCAAATACTAAAAGAAAAATACAGCAAGAATTCTTGATTTAATTGGGCCAAGAGCACCACTGTTAAGTTAAATAGTGAGGAGTGTCTCCAGCACTTAATAGATGTCTGCATTATGGCTAATTAGCTTTACAAGAAATGACAACAATCTAGTGAGAGTTGGAAAGAAACTGTACGATAAACTGTCTTCAGGAACTAGACTGAGAATTAATGGCAATTTTTAATTAATGACAATTGTAAGTCTGAAAATCACAGTAAGGGTCATCCAAGACTGTAAGGGAACTTCTTATGTATTCACATTTAACAGTCTCATTGTAAGGTTTGAATACTCTTGTATTCTTTTGATAGGTTTTTACCTCATATATCAAATGTTTTAAGATGAGATATAGATTTTTGTCAGTAACAGACCCCTAGATAAATAATTTATGTACCAGTCAATTTTGAATACTCCTCTTAACTTCCATAATTACTTATAAATGATATGAATGGATGGTATTTAAATGAAATGAAAAATATTGGGTTTAATTAAAATTATTCAATTAGCATCAAACTTACCAACATGAGTTGTACAAGCATGTCGAGCATGTGGGGGGCTAGATCCATGCTTGGGGCGTTGGTAAAGTTCTCGTGGACGTAGGTAAAAGTGCCAGCGGCACGGAGAAAGTTGTCTACAGCCTGGTCAAGTCCTTTGGCTGTCAGCCGATCCTGCTTAGCACCTAGCTGTGTGTAAAGTGCTGCAATGTTGAACAGGACACATGCCTTTTCAAATGCTACAGTTCGCTGACAGCTTGGCACTCCGGTCAGTGAATCATACCTACAAATCAGTAAAGTCATCTTTAAATGTTAAACTATAAAATTTTTTAATATACAGTAGAACGTCAATAATCCGGATTAATTGGGACCGGACCCCATCCGGATTATCAAATTATCCTGATTATCGAAATTACCTTAAAAAAGGCCAGTATACACGATTAAAGTACACAAACATTTTAACATTTTATATTTTCTCTTATACAATAAAGGGTTTAGAGGTGAAATTAATCAAAAACATCTTTTATGTTCAAACACTGTATTGTAATTTGTTAGTAGCAACATGTGTACAGTAAAAACATCAAACACTATTTGAGCTTTTAAAAAAATGTGTAATAGGTTTTTGAACTGCAATAGTGGTTCGTTTTTTTTGCAGCTATGTCCTTAATTCGTTTTAAAAGAATCAGCTGAGTGGGTGAGCTCTCGTTTTGTTTCTCTAGCCATGACATCAGTGTCTCCGCTGCTATAAACGCTTCAGAATGAGTTGGCCCTGTTTCTTCTGTCTCATGTTTTGGGTCGTCACTGTCAGATTCCATTGTTTTATGTTTCCTCTGAAAGAAATTGCTTAAATAAACAACCAAAAATAAATGCTTTCTTTTCCTGCCTTTACACAGTATGTTACGTACAAAAGATTATCAATCAGATTGTTGGCAAAAAACCATAGGAATTGTACAGTACAGTGTACTGTAACATTTTATAACAGAAAATTTAACAATTACGTCAGTATGAAACCAGAATAAGCTTAGGCGTTTGACTAAAATACAAAGGTAAAAATACGTTGGATGTACTGTATGTTTAAGGAATGCTACATACCTTTATTTAACATGTCAGCTATTTCTTGGTCGGTCAAAATCTGGTATCCAGGATCGTTGCTATCAGCAGCCAACCACACCATGGCGTCATCTTTGTCGCATTGTTCAAATTCCGGAAGTGTGCTGCATAATTCTCTTATTTAAATCGCAGCACCATCAATATCTCCATCTTTCTCTTTATCACCATTTTTTTAGTTATGTAAAGTAAAAAATGTCAAAATCCATTTCCGTTTAAAAATTAATTTACATTTGAAACACATTTGGTGTGTAGTAATACGTAGATACAAATCCGGATTATTGACGGTCCGGATTTTTGACGTCCGAATTATCGACGTTCTACTGTATAATGATTGTACTAAGTATAGCTAAATATATTTTTAAGTAAAGGAAATACTGAGTTTGAACCTAAATATTGGTTGTTATAACTCTGCAAGTAATATAATATGTATAAAGTAAGTCTGGGGACAGCATTCTATTTTCTTAACCTTTGTAGATAAAGCAATAACACTTTGATCATATATGCTACTACTAAAAATCTACTTTTTTATGGAAGTATACATTTTTTCTATCATACTGGCGTTGGTCCATAATGAATCATAAGAAATTCTTAAATTCTGATATACACCTAGCAAAGGTTGAAATTACATCATATTAAAGGCTTCGATTAGTAGAAAGCAATGCTGCTAACTCGACTCCAAAAGGATGATCCAAGCCAAAAGCTGGCTATTTAAATATACAAACTTGAATTTGATAAACAATTGATTAGTTTGTTGAACCATTGTATATTAAAGCAATAAATTGTTAGACATTAATGTGCTGCCTAAAAATCTATTTTTAAAGCAAATTTCAATAGTTAATCACTTCACAGAGATGGTTCTCGAGGAGTCAGAAAAATATCTTCAAGAGAGAATAGGTCAATTTATATATCAAATGGAAAATCTTTACAAGAAGAACACAATAGTAGAAATCTGACCATAAAAGGCCCATTCTACATAAAATGGCAATAGTTGTACAAAATTAATCTAAATGAAAATTGCCTTAGGATTGCTTCCTTTCTACTTGTTACAGTAGCAAAATTATGAGAATCAATCCTGGATATTGTTATTGATGAAAGATTAAACTGGAAGCAACATATTACGCAACTCATTACCAAATGTAGAATGAATATTAGACTTTTTTACTTCTATATTCTAGACAATAAGACACTTATGCGATTCGGACTTATTGAGATCACTATACTGTCCTCTAATACAATCAAGGCTACAATATGGATTGTACTGTTGGGGAGGAACATTTAAAACATATATAGATAACATAAGGAAAACTCAAAATCATTTTGTCCATATATTGCTGTTTAAAGAAAGACACGAATCGTCATTTCCTTTATATAAATTTTTAAATATCCTTCCAATTCGACATTTATATATTTTTAAAGTTTCAAGAATGTTTTATATTAGAAGTGGACAGAATGGGAATGAGGACTTACATGATGCATGTTACAATACTCGTAATTTAGTTAGAGGTATTTTAAAGAGACCAAAAGTAAATGTATCATTATTTAGGGTTTCATATCTCTTTCTGGCATAAAACTTGTTTAATTTTTTACCACTTGAAATAAAGAAAATATTAAAAGAAAAACAATTTTGATTAAATTAAAAGGGTGGCTATTTAATCAGGAACATGTTGAATATATGTTTGAAGTTCTAAATTAAAAATTTATTGTTTGTAGAGATAAAAATAATTAGTGTAAATATGTATAAAGTGAATTTGGACTAGTTTTAAGTGAATTTAAATTGTATTAGTTTAGGTGTGAAAATAAGATTTGTGTGTCCGGAAATTGGGTAAGGTTTACCAGAATGCAGCAGTGGGCCATGCTTATCAGTAAATTATCAGTGCGACTGTGACTGTTTGATAAGTCAATATAGGTGAACCGTAGCCATCACTACTGGACTTGATTGTAAAATATTTCCAAGTTCCAAGTTTCCAAGTATGTTTATTTTAATTTGTATTTGAAAGTGGAAATAAATTCATTTATTCATATAAATAAAGGTTTTTCCAATTAGGGAGTAAATTTTATATCCATTGTGAACATTTTATGATAACCATAACAAAATCTTTTTTAAAAAGCTCGATTATGTACATTTCAACAACTGCTATTTTATGTTTGATGGACCTTTTTGTAGCATTGTGCTTTCCTTGTAAATATATTTAATTTTATATATAACCTGACCCATTCTTTTATTAACATATTAACTCCTTGGGGACCATCATAAGGAGGTTGTGATAAATTATTTTGATTTGCTTTATAAATAGATTTTTAGGCAGATCTTCTATTTCTACAAGTAATTGCATGGTTCAACATTTCAATTTACCATGGCTCAACAAACTAATTGTTTGACATGCTCAAGTTTGTACAGTAACTTTAAACCATCACCATTTTGGCGAGGGCGATCATTTTGATATTGATATTGATATAGAGGTGTTCTAATAATATATACCTGTAATATGATGTACATTTCAACATATGCTATAATATAAGATTTTTTCATGACTTCTTGTAGACTTATTAGGATGCAAAAATGTTATATTTGCTTCAAAAAGTAATTTTTTTAGGTATAGTACATGTATGTAAAGTGTTATAGCTTTTTCTGCAATGGTAAAAAAATATAATGCCGTCCCCAGACTTTTAGTACACCCTGTATATAACGATTATCAAATGGTGAACCTAGCATGGAATATAGAGGCTGGTAAAATCCTGAATGTTACAAAAGTATATGCAGCTATGACAAGTCACACTGATGACAATTGGAGCAAGTAAAAATTGAAATCTAAGTCTGTGAACTTCCTACTAATAAAACTACATACATAACAGTAACTATTAAAAAAAAAACTGTCAGAAAATGTATACTTTTTTTATTAAAGTAAGAGATTTCTTAGTTTCTTTCAACTGAAATAACAGATCATTAAAAAATAAATTTGCTGTACTAACCATTCAAAATATATTCCTAGACTTCTATCTGGTGGAAAGAACCTCCTCTCTACAAAGTACAGCTGGTTGTAATACTGAAAGAGAAGAGCAACTCCTGACCCATCTCGATGAGGAGTTCGCATTGCCTGCACATGAAAGATGAATAAGTTTACTTTAACAATAAATAACAATTTGATAAAATTCTAACTTTCTTTCCACATAATAAAAAGCCCGTTAAATTAAACATAACCATTCCTTTAGGATGTTTTTGTAATTCAGAACCAACTAGATTGCTTTATTCTTGGCTACTCTTTACTACTGCACTGAGTAATAAATCAGCTTCCCGAGGCAATGAGTTAAATTCATTATTGCACTCACTAACATGGCTACAATAGCCATAATAAAAATAGAACATGACTTGATAGCTCAGCAATATATAGAATGAACAACTTGCAGTTTTCAAGATTTTTTTTAACTTCACTTGTCAGTTCACATGGGCCTGTGAGTGAATTTTAATCAAGTTAAGTACTCAATGGTCAGCTCAGTTGAGACTTGAACCCAACATGCCGGTTAAGATTTCATAAAATTGAATTTCATTAAGTGTTTAAAGTAACATGTTTGTAGATTTTAAATAAAATAATCTTAAATTAAATATTTAAATATGGCTTGAATTAAAATAAGATTTTTTTCAGAAAACCATATTGATGAAATATATGATGAAACATACACATTACAAAGTATGTTGTAATGAACTCATAAAAAAAATTAACTGCTCAGTTTATAAGCTATTAGAAACAGTAACTTATCATGGAGTATAAACCACTTGAAATGGTTCTCATTTAGCCCCTAGTTTGATAACTTTTATCTCATTTTTACTGAAGTGTGGTATTCAAAACTAACACTCTATATTTGAAATAAATATAAAATGACATTGTATGCATGCCTTGGTAAAGTTCAAAACCTGGATCACTGAGCCGACATGCCGGCAGTATACTGCAGTTAGTCGTTGTTTGTTATTGCCAATGTACAATGTTTTTTAACTTAATAATAAATTAAGCAACTAACTGATTACATTACTTATGGACCGCAATGTATCTGCTATTAGACACAGAGTCAAACAAGACGTTGACCAGCCCCTGATGGGTCGTAGGTCTATGTGGATCAGACAAATACTAAGGGTTAGTGAGGGAGAAGAACTTAATAGTTCAAATAAACGTCGCACAATACAAATTTATTAGAATATAAGCACAAAAAGCACAAATATATTACAATACAAGTACAAAATGCACAAATATTATAGTGATCGATTTTGGTAAACCACACTCACCTTCCTCAGACCAGAGGGATTCACACAATAAAACATATGATGTCATAGTTTTATTTTTTTACAACATATTTTACTATATTAACACTATTTTCAGGTTAAATACAAAATTATCCTGTTCAAAATGATGATACAAATAAAAACAGTGCAAACAAAATATAAAAAAGGAACAGAACCATTAATACAATTCTATTAAGTTAAATTAATACATAATGTCATTATTTATTTAGTATCTAGATTGGACATTTTGAATAAACACTTTAGTAAAAATTAGATTAAAAGCTATCAAACTAAGGGTGAAATAAGACCCATTTCAAGTGGTTTTTGCTCAATAATATGTTTCTGTTTCTAATGGATTTTTAACAAATGCCTCTATTTTAGGAATATAGATTCAGGTTTCTTTATTTGTTATAACACATTACAATAAAATGTAGAGCAATTGTCAATTCAGATCCTTATATATTAACAAATCTCAAGAAATGTTAAAGTCAATTTCATAAAACTCTTGAACTCTATACAAGCAAGAAACCAGCAACAAAGTCTTAATACTATTTTTAAAATTGTTAATTGTTAACTCTATTAATAATTTTAAGATAATTAGGCAATCTATTAAACATTTTGACACCCTGGTAAATGAAGCTGTTTTGAGTTAAAGTTAAATTACATTTTCTAGTTAATAAATTGTACCTATTCCTAGTATTATAGTCATATACAGAGGTATAATCATTTAGATGAGGCAGGTTTCTTTTAACATATAACAAAACAGACGAGACATAAATAGAAAGTAATGACAATATTCTCAATTTAACAAAAGGAGGTTTGCAATGAGTATTCATTTATTCATCTCTAAGACGCCGATCGTAGAGATATGGGCGAATATGAGGCATGAATGAGTGTGATGAGTGTAGATGAACGAGTGTAGTCATTGTTACTATCTGAGTTCGACTTAGCTCAGAAAGGACTATTTATTAATAGCCCAATAGCCGGGGCAATTATGGGACCTACAGCTTTACGTGGAATCCGAACCATGTAGTGTTGGTTTGATTTTCAGCTAACTGACAAGTTTGACACTCAGTTCTCTTCTCCACACAACACCCGAACCTTGACTACCATTCAACATGGACACTCCAGACTTCTCTAGTAGTGTCCATATTGATCGCAACCATTGAGCAGACGCCGTGCCGGTATTAAGAGAACCGAGCATGGAACATATCGCCTACAATCTCCCAAACACTTTGTCCCCAAGTAGCTGAGTTACAGCACTGCGCCACCAGTGTCGACAGTATGGGCAGTTGCCCACGATACAAGTCTAACTGACCTCTTTTGCTGTACAAAAAGTCTACTGGCTTCATGAAAATGTCTGTCCCCATAGAGCAGTACCATATGACAATAGACTATGTATGTAGGCATAATAAACACAGATCAGAATATCTTTGGCTACATTTTCTTTTAAAACTATAATTAGAAAAATACCCTTACTAATACAACCAGCTAAAAATTTTTAACAAATTTAAATATGTTACAAACAATAAACTATTCAATAATTGTTCCATTGTTCAATATGACATGAGCTGACTCCATAACTTGACAGCTCATGTCATATTGAAGATGGGACTCAATATGCAGCCAGAAACTTCAGCCTATGTATATAATGTACATAACCCTTTGACGCAGTCAGATCCAGAAGACCACGATTACAAATAAAGTTGTGACGACCGTTGAAGCTTATTCATGAAGAGCAGTAATAATCTACTTTTCGCCTCCTAAGTACAATACTAAATAAAAAAAAAACTAAAATAAATGAGAAAATGAATAAAATAATGCTTATATTGATCTTAAACATAGGTTTTAGAAAAGTGGATTTGAAATTGATGTTTAAAATAAAATTCGTGTTTAATCAATAACAACCACTTTTCACAAAATCTAGGAGCAGTACTGTACCATGTGATGAGGTACTAACCTGCCTTGTATCCATAAGTTCCACAATGGCATCCTCATATTTAGCTCCATCTTCACTGTAGTGCTCTAATATAAAATCCTGGAAAAAATGGAAACATAATAATTTATTGTAGAAAGCTTTTAGGTGTCAATTTCTTTTAATATATTAAAATATGTAAATTAATTAAAACAATACAGTGTAAATTAGTATTTTCGTAACTTCTCTTAATTATGGTTGTAATAACTTTCCGAGTCCTCTAAAAAAAGAATCTCAGTTTTAAATATAAACATTAAAACTATTAACTATTGAAGGAACTCATAAAAATAGTCATTAAGGAGTACATTAGAGTGAAGAATATTGTTCTATGGTATAATTAAAAACAAAAACATGTTGGGCCACGACAAAAAACATCAGCTCCAGGGGATTAGTACAAGTGCTTGCCCAGTCAGAGCACAGCACTCCCAAAGTCAACTGACTGAGACAGATTTGTTATATCCTCACCGCGTGAAGGTGAATGTATATCATACCAGCAAGCAACCCCAAACCTCGGCCACGTAAGGCATGTGAGCTGTGGTTGCGACAGTGATCGACCATATAAATAGACGACATTGATGCCAAAACCTTACTGAAGACTGCTAATCTCTCTAGCCCAACTTAACTTGCCAAAAGGTTTTTATTTTTAATTCTATAATATTATTTTTCTGAGTTGCACACTTCTGCTGACAGCCAATGGCTCCATGTTACTCTTTAGTTCCAAACTGTAAACAATATTTTCTATTAATTATTTAGAAAATTCACTTCAAGTTTCAGCTGTGTAAAATGCAGCAGGTTTTGCTGGTAAACTAATGAGCCATCCTCAACATCCTAGACTATGACATCTAAGAAACTGCCAGTGAAGTTCCTCTGGCAGAATATATTAATATTGAGGGAGGGTGAAGTGATAAAAAAATCTATTCTTCATAAGACCATTGTAACTTTTTTCTCAAATCAACCAAAAACAAAGCTTGACTGTTTTCTTAAAAGCGTTTTGTTAAAGTGTTTAGCCAGTTGTAACGATTTAAATTTTGACAAATTCTTGAATAAATGCTTAATGTTGATTGTGTTTTGGTTTTTCCAGTTTGCCCATGTTTTCATATCAAACAAACTATGTGAAATTATAGCAAGTTTAAGCACGTGTATCACAATCATTAGGATATTTATTTATTTATTTCATTCCAACGGCAAAACCATTACATATTTAACAAAACAACATAATAGATGGCTAGGTACTATCGACATACATCTAAATAAATTCACTAAGCAATCATCATTCTCCTTAACAATATTTCTACATTATATATAAAACATAATTTTATCAAAAAAATTGCATTCTAGTACTTAAGGAAAGTGTTATGTTCTGTAATCCAATAGTCATGATTTTTTCAGCTCATTGTCATAGTCTTGTAAACTAATTAGACTGTTTGTTTTATAGTTTTGCCAACAATGGAAATAATTATATCTAAGAATGAATATTTTTTATAATTAATCAGTTGGTTAAAATTAAGTGTTTGTTTGATACAGATCATTGTTATACAGGCCACCAGCGAGCACAGAATATTATTCTGAATGTTATTCTGTCCTCGCTGCAGGCCACTTAATCTAGAATGTACTTAATGAAATGTTTGTTTTAGTCTGATTGTTATTAAACATTACTGTGTTATTAATGTTCCCTCGTAGCTTTCACTTTCTAATGCTGTTGTGATATTTACCTTGAAAGGCTCTTTGAAATCTATTTCTTTAGTTTCCTTCAGGCCCAGAGGTATCATTGGCATAACAGGTTCAGGGCTGAAAAGAAAGATAATAATAACATTAAACAAAAACAAACAACGAAAAAACATTAAGGACATTTATTATTAATATTGTACTTCTGAAAAATAAAACCTATTGGGTAGCAGTTAGATTTTAGAAAACTACCCTTAACTTGTATACAGGCTAAGCAGAAATAATATTGTAATTTAGTTACAGTTTTAACAAGGCATACCAAACTCCAGAATGAACCAAACATTCAGATGACCTTGTGAAATAATAAATGGAGGATGTAAACCAGATATTTAATTAACTATTCAATCTGATAATATGCTTTTTGTCTATAACCTCAACGGAACTGTTCACTCTGATAAGACACTTACCTATCGCCTTGGTAGAGGTCATCGGTACTTTTCATTCTGATAACATACTTACCTATCGCCTTGGTAGATGTCGTCGGTACTGTTCATTCTGATTAGACACTTACCTATTGGCTTGGTAGAGATCATCGGTACTGTTCATTCTGATAAAACACTTACCTATCGCCTTGGTAGAGGTCGTCGGAACTGTTCACTCTGATTAGACACTTACCTATCGCCTTGGTAGATGTTGTCGGAACTGTTTACTCTGATTAGACACTTACCTATCACCTTGGTAGAGTTCGTCGGAACTGTTCACTCTGATTAGACACTTACCTATCGCCTTGGTAGAGGTAGTCGGAACTGTTTACTCTGATTAGACATTTACATAGTTACCTATCGTCTTGGTAGAAGTCATCGGAACTGTTCACTCTGATTAGACACTTACCTATCGCCTTGGTAGATGTTGTCGGAACTGTTCACTCTGATTAGACACTTACCTATCGCCTTGGTAGAGGTAATCGGTACAGTTCATTCTATAAATGCATCTATAGTTACTATCTCCCATTAGCAGAGTTCAGTAAACTATTCAATCTACAACTTGTCTATCGCATTGATAGAACTCGAGGATATTGTTCATTCTGACATATTACTTACCTATCACCTTGGTAGAGCTCCACGGAACTGTTCAGTTCGGCGAGCTGCTCTTTGAGTAGCTGCAGGTTCGAGTTGACGAAGCTCAACTCCAGCGCAACTGTCTCCTTCAGCTTCCGATTTGTGGTAGCCCTGAAAGAAAAGAGTAATTAAGGGCTTGTTGATTATTCAAAGCAATATGGAATTCATTTCATTAGAAAAGACAACAATTTTACCGTTAGAAATAGACAACAATTAATGAATAGTAGACAGTCAAAAACCAACATTTCTTTCAATGACGAATTCCTGATGTCAGGATCGTAACTCTAATATTAATTAACACAATTTTATATTTCCACAAAAAATATTTGAATAAAAGATAATTATATGATTCAATGTATGACTACCATTTGTTTACTTACAGTTTTAGTATATTAAAATTTTATCAAAAATAATTTTAATATTTTAAAGTCGATTTACTCCTATACTAACTGATCTGACGGAGAAGTTGAATTAACAAGTTTACAAAACAGCTTAAAGCCCCAAAAATGCATTACTCGAAAAGTGGGGCTAAACTTGCAAAGTGTGCGTTTAGTCACGCAGTCAGGAGTTACAAACATGCAACAATAATAATTACCATCGAAAAAATTAAGCACACCTTACCACCACATCACATTTTAATTTAAAGTCAAGAATTGTTCATTCATCGAGCCAGATTAAACAAAAATACGTGATGTGTAATTCTTTAACTCGGGTTGATATATGAAATGAATAATGATCCAATATATTACATATTAAAATATATATACTTCACATTTGGAAACAATATAATTATTTTACACATTTAACAAATTTATTGGCTCTAAATAAATGCAAAGAATGTTTTGGTTAATCAAAACACACGCACCTCCTCCCCCTCATTTTACAACATGCCTGCGGCCAACACGACTCAATAGCCCACAATCAGCTGGACCTATGTTCCGACCCGCTGATCCGCTGGTTAGTTGACATAATGATGGTGGCTGTGGCCAACTCAACTTCAAACATCATGATGGGCCTGCTCAATCACGCCTCCTCTCTCCACCCTACCTACAGATAATAGACCATCCTACAACTTAGGCCATAATTTATGGGGAAAGCAGTTTATTACTGTATATCAAAGAACATTTCAAATTTTCTTAAAAATTCCTACAGACGTGCTTCTTAAGAAATGACATAATCCCCAAACTGGCAAGCCACCACTGAAAAGTCAACAGCCATATAGTAGTCGTTCTATCTTACAATCAGTTGGCTAAAACAGACTGACTATGAACTGTTACTATGACTTTTTTATTTAAAATCACCAAAAATCACGTTTAAAGTTTTACATGTTTAACTGTAAAAGATTCCAAAGTTACTAATTTTTTTTACAAAAATCATCTTATGGCTTTCTAGAACAGTTGTTCGCCTATCAAATGACATTTAAGTTACAAGATACGAAAAATAATAAGTACCAACACTGAAATATATATAAATTATGTTTTTGATGTTTTAGTGGAACGAAACGGTCACCTTAAGGTGTGTTTGTGATGTAGTACAACCATAACCATTCTTATAAACGTACTTCTGAGAAGAGACTACCACGATCAGGGCCGGCCTAAGGGGTGTGCGACGTATGCAGGCGCACACCTGTTTTTTGGAGGGGCATAAAATTGGCAAATTTTGGTAAAAAAAAATAAATTTGTTTAATTTTTAGACATTGATTTAAATGTTGGGCAGAAACAATTAATAAACTATAATGAACTTTTCTAAAAACTATTGCAGTTGAATTTCAAGGTAAAACCGAGAATCTACCACAATTAATTCTGAAATGCAATAGTTTGGTCTATGACTAAGATCAGTAGAGCAGTCTTCTGCCCCTGTGGTGGGACACGGGAAGGGTCATCTTCCTGCCCCCAATATGCGATTGTGACAGGTCATTCAGGTCTTAACGTTTTACGGGTTTGAACCTCTTTGTTTTACTGCGTTTGTTGTGTTTAATGTCTGATTCAAAAAGCAATATACTTGAGTATGAACCTCTCCTACAAAATAATTACTCATCCGAGTTCGTTGTGTCGTACATCAAAATTTAGCTTATTTAATTATACATAATAGCATATTACTTACGTCTTTATTTTAAGACTGTAAACATTTTTGATAGCGGGTAGAACACAACAATTCACGACATTTTAGCACTTTTGGAGTAAAGCTCAAATTCAAAAATTTCTAAAACAAAAACTACTAAAGATAATTCAGTAAATCTTTAACCACATCTGAAGAGGATTGTTGTTTGTAGTCTGTTTTAAAATGTTGACTCTTTTACAAAATATTTTGTTGCAAGTTTTGTAAACCCTTGCAATCCTAAAAATGACTGATCATACAAACTTCCAAAACTGTTCAAAAATACCGGATTGAAAAATAAAGTAAGATTATAAAACGGTAAGTTGATACAAAAATCTTGTGATTTTATATCACATGGTAATTCAACAAAAATCAATGTGCCTTCATGTGTAGGCAATTCGCGCGTCCCACTACTTCAAAACCAATGTCAACTGAGCATTGCGGAGTTGCCTAATCGCGCGCCGGGAAGTATTTAAACAGTGCACGAAAGGTTCATTACTGTGGAAGTATTGAACAGTTAATCAATCATGTTTTCTATCTAAATCTAAACCATTTTCCATCACCTTTTTTCTCATGAGTGCTGTGGACCTCCAACGACAGGTTTAAAAGTGTTATAGCTCTAAAAAAATTTCAAATTAAAAAGTAATTTATTTACAATTATGTAAATTTCACATGTAACAAGCTGAATGTAACGTGAAAATGAGAGCCACCCATTTTATTGGTGATTTGCAGTATATACTAATCAAATTTCTAGTAACTGTGAGTGCTTCATCAGCCTTTATCAGTAACAGGTCTACCTGTCATTCATAGCTAACAAGTCCCCTACACGGGGTGGAAGGTCAGCTGCATGACGTGGCAACACCGCACCCGGTGGCCCGACTGATCGCGCGTGTTACCGCAAATGGATGTCTGTTGAATTATCATGCGATATAAAATCGCAAGATTTTTTATCGTACTCATAATTATAATTTACCGTTTTATAATCTGATTTTATTTTTCAATCAGCCATTTTTAAGATTGTAAAGGTTTACAAAAATTACAATAGACAATTTTTAAAAGAGTAAAAATGTTAGAATTTAAACAGACTACAAACAATGGTTAAAGTATCACTGACTTATCTTTAGTAATATTTTTGTTTTAGAAATGTTTGAAGTTGAACTTTACTCAGTGCTAAAATTTCTTATTTTTTTATATTCTACCCACTATACAAAATTCTTAATGTCTTTAAAAAATACGTAAGTTATATGATATTACGTAGAATTAAAGAAGTCAAATTTTGGTGTACAATACAACGAAATCGTATGGCTGTTTATTTTGTAGCAGAGGTCCAAACTCGAGTACATTGCTTTTTGAATCCGACAGTAGTTTACGCTGTAACTTTTGTTATATTCACCAATCAAGTTCGTGTTCGTACGGACAGTTGAATGTTGTTTATACAGTCAGCGACGTGGAGAAATAAGGTAGGTTTTTGTATTCTACTATTCTATATTCCACCAATACTATCTATAGTTATTATTGTCCAAACTAAGTCAATACTGTCTCAAGAAAGGCTTAGTAGCCATTCAATTTTATCAATTGAAAACGAGCTGTCTCAGTCGATTGTTTATTTGGACTTGGTGAATTCACTCTCCGAAATGAAAGCAAGAAAAGCCTTTGTATGAATGTATAATAAAAGAGACTAAGTAGCTATCGTAATAGTTAATAAACTTATGTTGTGTGTGCACCATTATTAAACTCTGTAATTATTGGTTCACTATGTTCTGTTATTTTATATTCTTTTACCCATGAGATATGGAAATTTACCTCAGGTCTGGCGGACGGTGATTCCCGCACTAGTTATTTATTTTGAGAGTACTTAAAATATAAGTTTACAAATAATTATAACGTGACCCAGAAGCTTTCATTAGTTTATTTAACATAATAGTGGTTTAATATAGAAGAAAGAGCATTTAACCTATCAAGTCAATCAGTAATAAATCAAATTGAGAGACATAAATTTAATGTTCTAAAAGGTACAAAAGTCCACAAAGACTGTGCTTTTAGACCTTAAATTTCAAACATTTTCCGGACCCTCCTTTCCTCGGGGGTCATTCCGTGAAAATAGTATGCCCCCAGTAAAGGCATAAAATGCGAGTCTTGCACACTTGCAATTTTCGCCTTAGGCCGACCCTGACCAAGACCATTCTTATAGTCGTACCTTTGAGGTGGGACTACCATGGCCATTCTTATAGACGTATATCTGAGGTGGGATTACCATGACCATCTTATAGATGTACGTCTGAGGTGGGATTACCATGACCATTCTTATAGACGTACATCAGAGGTGGGACTACCATGACCATTCTTATAGATGTACGTCTGAGGTGGGACTACCATGACCATTCTTATAGACGTACATCTGAGGTGGGACTACCATGACCATTCTTATAGACGTACATATGAGGTGGGACTACCATGACCATTGGTATAGACGTACATCTGAGGTGGGACTACCATGACCGTTCTTATAGATGTACGTCTGAGGTGGGACTACCATGACCATTCTTATAGACGTACATATGAGGTGGGACTACCATGACCATTGGTATAGACGTACATCTGAGGTGGGACTACCATGACCATTCTTATAGATGTACGTCTGAGGTGGGACTACCATGACCATTCTTATAGACGTACATCTGAGGTGGGACTACCATGACCATTCTTATAGACGTACATATGAGGTGGGACTACCATGACCATTGGTATAGACGTACATCTGAGGTGGGACTACCATGACCGTTCTTATAAACTTACAACTGAGGTAGGACTACCATAACCATTGGAATAGACGTACTTCTGAGTAGGGACTACCATAACCATTGGTATAAATAAATAAATAAGGTCTTTATTTTGAAGCGGTTTACAAAACAACTCAAGTCATATTACAATTATTTAAAAAATTAAAAGCTAATTTTAATTATTCATAATTAAAACATAAAGTTATGTATACAGTACAGCTATATATGGATATATCAGCTTGTATTATACATTAAATATTTATATACATTGTTCTAATATGTAGTTTCAGATACACCCTGGCCTGTTAAACTGGAGGAAAATTCTTTAAATAATTTAGGAGCAAATTACGCAAATCTTTTTCTTTCAAATTCACGGTGAACACGAGGCACCTCCAAAACTTTATCCTGTCTAGTGCTGCGAGATCGGATCTGAGACCTGTTTTTTAGTTTTTTCCTCAAATATCCAGGCCTGCCAGTGGTAAGGATTCTATAAACTAGGCATATGGAGCGCAGAGTACAGGTATCAGTCACAGTCAGCAATATAGACGTACTTATGAGGTGGGACTACCATAACCTTTTATATAGACGTACTTCTGAGGTGGGACTACCATGACCATTGGTATAGACGTACTTCTGAGGTGGCACTACCATAAATCATTGGTATAGACGTACGTCTGAGGTGGGACTACCATAACCATTTGTATAGACGTACTTCTGAGGTGGCACTACCATAAATCGTTGGTAGTACCACCTCATAAGTACGTCAGAATTACATTACCATTGTTATAGACGTAATTCTGAGGTGGCACTACCATGACCATTCTTCTAGACGAACTTCTGAGTTGGGGCTTCCTTAACAATTCTTCCAAACGTACTTCAGTATTCCGACAGAAAGAAAGGAGTATACGTTCACATGGTTCTTCATGGCATAAATCAATCCAAATAATTACTACATTCTTGGTAAAGTAAATAGACAGGGAAAACTATTTTCACCCTGCCGTGGTGTGGCGGGCTGTCACGTATATACGAATAGTTTCCCAGGTCACGTTAAAGTGACAAGACGTGCCAGGAACTATAACTGATAATGGGAGGTAATCCGCTAGTTCTGAGCCTAGCACAAAGGAGTTAAGGCGTGCTGTTAGCTAACTACGAGATGAATCGCCAGGCAAAGAACTTTTCCTAATCTCACATTCTCTCGGAAACCATAGTATAAATCTCTTGGCTAGCTCGTAATGGATTTCTATGACGCTACAGTCTCCAAGAGTATGCCTGTCCAATTTTGTTTTGAATATTTCTTATCTATTTTTGTGCCTATCTTACATAATCAAGAACAGGATAACATGGGAACGAATACGAATAAACAACTATCATATCAGGTAAAACATGTAAGAATGTGTAGTTCTCTGATTGTGTATTCGTTTGGCATCAATCCATTGCATTAGTGTTATTGATACCATACATTATCATAAAAACGTTTAGATTTCTTTCCAAACTTTTGGAAAATATTTGTTTTAAACTAGATATCCCACAAAAAGCCTGTGCAAAATTATCACTCTACTATGCATTTGATTAAGTTGTTAAAATAAAAAATTGGGTGTGCGTCGGACCACACGGTGGAAGTTATACTTCTTTGGCCATTCTCATACACCCACTCACGCACACAAACAGACAGGATATATAAATGAAATATAAGACATTTTTCAATATTATTCAATATATTTATCTTCAATATATTATACGTGACTTCATTATTATATTATACACCTATATTATCATTATCAGTAATTTATTCGATTAAATTTCTTCGATTAACAATCGATTAATCGATAGTTCTTAAAAATTTGTTCGTACTTTTCAGCGTGACGCGGTTTCTCGACCAACATCCCATCCCAAAGTGTCTAACGGGCGCAAAGAAGTATAACTTCAAAAACAACTACCTTTGAATATGAAGCATACATAAAATGTCAGGATCAAAATATATTTTTCAGTTTACATTATAAGTTAATGTTAAACGTAGGAGAGTGTGATAATTAATTTGTAACTTATTTTATTAAAGAAAATAAAACATACTAAACAAAAATAAAAGGTACTGAGTAACAGAAATAGTGTTATCAGTTACAAGAAGATTTTAAGAATATAAAAATAAATGTTAGAATCAGGCATGTTACATTAATTTGTTGAAATTAAAGCCTGAAATAAAATTGTATAAATCTAAAATGGTGTATAAAAAAAAGTTATTTTGTAGTAATAAATGTTTTATATAATTAGATTTAAAAACAAAAAACGACGTACTATTAGTGTGTATGGCGCTTTTCATTGTGATTCCATATTTCACGTTCAAGACTGCAGCTGCCATGCTTATATTTGTACCGAGCAAGCAAAGAATATTCATGTATTTTGTTAAAAACAAAAGATCAAGTAATTTGTTCTGATAAACAGACGTACTTTTTACATTATAGTCGATATTATTAGTCGACTAGTTTTAGTCAATTACCGGTAGCCCTACTTTGAATCGAAATAGCTTTCGCTTATTTTTTTATCGGTTTTATCAAGCGTAAGTACGTTTTGTAAAGTCTGTAAACATGCCACGGTGTTTCATTAACGTGTTATTTCATGGAATGTTCTGGTTCTCGAGATGCGGCTACACTCGTTCCGGACGCCTGCAAGAAGCGTCCAGTCAAAATGAACTCACTACCTCGATTGCTGGTTTATCATTTGAAGGCGCTTACTAAATCAAACTACTTAGTTTGCAATCATTATTAAGATGGCACATAGGTTTAAATATTTTTATATTGTTGAAATTGACGTATTTTGCATCATTTTCTCTACGGTTCCTAATGTAAGTATTGTATCTGCTTAAAAGGGAGTTAGACGAGTGTATCAGCAAGTAATGGAATAATTGTATTTACGTTGAATATTTGAGAGGACTCATGCAAGGAATCGGAACAGTGATATCATAATAATGCATGTTATTCCATAACATTAATTCACAGTCGTTGTTTGATGAGCAAATTACTAAATAAGGACGAAATATTATTAAAGAAAAGAATTTTTATGAACTCTAGAAAATACAAGCACTCATTCATATGCAAGCTCAGTGGCTTAAAATTTAAATATTGTAATTACTTTATCATTTATACCATTTGCTTAATCCTGACTAGGCCGAACATAACAAGCAAGTAAACAGCATCTTTATATATATATATATATATATATATATATATATATATATATTTGTGAATTTATTAAATTTTTGATTACTTATGTAAAATAAATGTCATATTATCAAGAACTCAAAATTAAGTAGTCAGTAAGTTGTTTGTAAATTAAATTAATAGAGTAAGTTGTTTAAATTAAATCATCCATGAAAACATCAGTTATTTCCACAAGAAGTGTTTTACTGAGAAGTAGACATACATGGATGGATCAACCTGTCCTAAATATTTGGGTGGATCAACCTGTAGTAAATATATGAATGAATCAACCTGTCGTAAACATATGGATGGATCAACCTGTCGTAAATATGTGGATGAACCAACCTGTTGTAAACATATGGATGGACCAACCTGTCGTAAACTTATGGATGGATCAACCTATCGTAAATGTCTGGATGAATCAACCTGTTGTAAACATATGGATGGACCAACCTGTCGTAAACTTATGGATGGATCAACCTGTCGTAAATGTATGGATGAATCAACATGTTGTAAACATATGGATGGACCAACCTGAGTAAATATGTGGATGGATCAACCTGTTGTAAACATATCGATGGACAAACCTGTCGTAAACTTATGGATGGATCAACCTGTCGTAAATATGTGGATGAACCAACCTGTTGTAAACATATGGATGGACCAACCTGTCGTAAACTTATGGATGGATCAACCTATCGTAAATGTCTGGATGAATCAACCTGTTGTAAACATATGGATGGACCAACCTGTCGTAAACCTATGGATGGATCAACCTATCGTAAATGTATGGATGAATCAACATGTTGTAAACATATGGATGGACCAACCTGAGTAAATATGTGGATGGATCAACCTGTTGTAAACATATCGATGGACAAACCTGTCGTAAATATATGGATGAATCAACCTGTCTTAAATATATTTATGGATCAACCTGTCGTAAATATATGGATAAATCAACCTGTCGTAAACATATGGATGGACGAAACTGTCGTAAATATATGGATGGACCAACATGTCGTAAATATATGGATTAATCAACCTGTCGTAAATTAATGGCTGAATCAATCTGTCGCAAACATATGGATGACCAACCTGTCGTAAATATATGTATAGATCAACCTGTCGTAAACATACGGATGCACCAACCTGTCGTAAATATATGGATGGACCAAACTGTCGTAAACATATGAATATATCAACCTATCGTAAACATATGAATATATCAACCTATCGTAAACATATGAATATATCAACCTATCGTAAACATATGAATATATCAACCTATCGTAAACATACGGATGGACCAACCTGTCGTAAATATATGGATGGATCAACCTATCGTAAATATATGGATGAACCAACCTTTCGTAAACATATGGATAGGCCAACCTTCGTGTAAATATATGGATGGATCAACCTGTCTGAGTGCTTTGGATCTGGGGGGCCGCTGAATAACTCAACTTAATAGGAGAAAAGAGTGAGTGATTTTTAAAATTTGTGATAAAAAAAACTATTTCCATACACCAATATTAAGATATCGAAAGTTCTACAAGCTTGGAAACTGAAGCACAAATAATTTAATTGTGTACTTGGCCAATTAAATCTTGATTTTCATACCAGAGACCATTTACTTACTACCCTCCACATTATAGACATACTGTGGGGATGATTATTTATTCGTGTGTAGGGCGTATGATATCATACTTTTAGTGTAATACGAGTATTATAAATATATATTGCATCATAATAATAACACATGTACTCCCACCAATTAATTACGCATGCATCATTAATTCATTTATAGGCAGGTATAAGTGACTTACTAGTCGTTTTTAAATTCAGCTCCTTGGAGGAATTTTTTTTTTGCATGATATAAGGGATTAGTTAGAAGCTCTGTAATCTCAAGTCGACAGGACGTCCTGAGATCGCACTGCAGGATGAATGAAGAGTATCCGGGTTGATAGATGTCCAGGAGTTGTGAAGAGTGATGTGAGTTACAAAGAAAATAATACTGTAGGTATCACACAAATGAAATGGTAGCTGAGTGGAACAGCAAATACACAAAAATACTAATAGAAGTACTTGGTTGGCCCGTCGTTACACTTCAAGCTGAGTTGTGGTAAATTATTTGCCTATAATTTAGCTGAAAACTTCCACGTAATTTTTAGATTTAGTTACCAGCGTTCAATTGGATTAATCAAACCAGCTGTATCACCCTTGTGACGTCACAGTCTGCGCATTCTCGCTGTGATACCTATTGTATTGTGTTCTAGCCACCGAGCAAACTTGTAAACACAGAATACCAAATCAAACAAATCTTCATGGTTAGCCTTCCACACTCGTCATATTTGCATTGTCTATGCTTTATGATTTAGACCTTACCAAATTCTTATATACAGTATATTAGATAAAAAATTTCAAAAATTGCATTTTTTGTAATTTACGTAGATAATTGCGCAGAAAATGCCAAAATAGTATAAAAATCAAACATACACCACTTCGAAAAAGTATAGGTACTATTGCTGCCTACGTAATGGAATACTAACAAACTGTCGTGTTGACAAACTATAATAAAAAAGGAACATCCCGAAGAAATTGAAAAATATTAGAAAACGTGCATGTTTAAATGTTTAACAATCGCATAAAAACATTAACAAGTTCCACTAAGTGGTAAAGTTTGATGAGTACCTTCTTTAAATCCTTTTCCAACATAGTAAATAACTTGAAGTGGCCGGGTAGGCTGGTATCCATACGAAGTATTCTAGGAACAGTGCTGTTATATAAGAACCCGATGGGGCAGAATACATTTTATTCAGGATCTGTCTATCTGAAGGCAGCGGACTCAGGTTATCCACTGAAGATGTAACACAGGACCTGTCTATCTGAAGGCAGTGGACTCAGGTTATCCACTGAAGATGTAACACAGGACCTGTCTATCTGAAGGCAGTGGACTCAGGTTATCCACTGAAGATGTAACACAGGACCTGTCTATCTGAAGGCAGTGGACTCAGGTTATCCACTGAAGATGTAACACAGGACCTGTCTATCTGAAGGCAGTGGACTCGGGTTATCCACTGAAGATGTAACACAGGACCTGTCTATCTGAAGGCAGTGGACTCAGGTTATCCACTGAAGATGTAACACAGGATCTGTCTATCTGAAGGCAGTGGACTCAGGTTATCCACTGAAGATGTAACACAGGATCTGTCTATCTGAAGGCAGTGGACTCAGGTTATCCACTGAAGATGTAACACAGGACCTGTCTATCTGAAGGCAGTGGACTCAGGTTATCCACTGAAGATGTAACACAGGACCTGTCTATCTGAAGGCAGTGGACTCAGGTTATCTACTGAAGATGTAACACAGGACCTGTCTATCTGAAGGCAGTGGACTCAGGTTATCCACTGAAGATGTAACACAGGACCTGTCTATCTGAAGGCAGTGGACTCAGGTTATCCACTGAAGATGTAACACAGGATCTGTCTATCTGAAGGCAGTGGACTCAGGTTATCCACTGAAGATGTAACACAGGATCTGTCTATCTGAAGGCAGTGGACTCAGGTTATCCACTGAAGATGTAACACAGGATCTGTCTATCTGAAGGCAGTGGACTCAGGTTATCCACTGAAGATGTAACACAGGATCTGTCTATCTGAAGGCAGTGGACTCAAGTTATCCACTGAAGATGTAACACAGGACCTGTCTTTATGAAGGCAGTGGACTCAGGTTATCCACTGAAGATGTAACACAGGACCTGTCTATCTGAAGGCAGTGTACTCAGGTTATCCACTGAAGATGTAACACAGGAC
Organism: Stictocephala bisonia; assembly: GCA_035578905.1. Lineage (NCBI taxonomy): Eukaryota > Metazoa > Arthropoda > Insecta > Hemiptera > Membracidae > Stictocephala > Stictocephala bisonia. The sequence goes on from JAQJVL010000047.1 coordinate 3,022,539, forward strand.
CTGTCTATATGAAGGCAGTGGACTCAGGTTATCCACTGAAGATGTAACAATCTCCTTAATCACTGAAGAGAAGTAGTTTACTGCTTAGATGTTCCAACGACATTTAACGATTTTGAAATCTAAGACTCTTGCCGACAATCTGGTGACCTCCTCCATATGTTCCAACGACATTTAATGATTTTGAAATCTAAGACTCTTGCCGACAATGTGGTGACCTCCTCCATATACCCTCCAGGACATACACATGGCCGCTTTAGAAGAGTGACCAAACTGGACAACAGAAATCTACAAGGTATTTCATCAGCTAATCTTAATTTGGAACACTTGCTTGAAATTTTTTTACACTTTATAATTGCGCAAGTAGAGGTACGCCTGAAAATTTAATCCAAACACGGGCAAGAACCGGTCATCAGCGCTCGTGCCAGCTGGGTTACTCAACTAGAGGACATGCAAGCATGGGTTGACGCAACGTACAGACTCTCAATTAGAGACTGGAGTCCATTTCACGCACAACTGGATAAAAACGTACAATTATCTGAGGAGGCAACGCTGAGGTAATAGTGGCGGGGAAAGCCGGGGTCACCCCCCCCCCTCCCAAGGAGAGACGTCCTACTTTAAGAGAATAGTAGTCATTGAAGAGTCTGTACCGAACAGATCGGTACTATCAGCCTATTTCGTTTGTCGTAAGGGGTTAAAGAATATACCGGAGTTTTCATTTTGTAAATAAGAGCAAAAAAGATGAATTATTTTTAATTATTATGAAGTTTCAATTAAAGAACATTTTGTATGAACTATAAGATGTCGAATATAAGTACTTTAATGATAATTAAGTAAACCAAAAAGAACGCATAATTCTGATTGTTACTAAAATAGACGAAAAGTATAAGTAAAAAGTTATAGCGACATCTTAGAACTTAGGCTTAAGCGGAAGGTGTCATAACTGGAATCTACAGTTTCCGGTGACAACCGCGTCAAGGTACTAAGGCGTCCTGCTGTAAGGTAGGAGGGTGAACCAGGGGAGTTTAGAGTTTATATTTCTCTTTTAGACATTTATTGTTTTGGCCTTATTGAAACTAACATGTTGATATTCCAAAATTAATTGTACATGTGGTTGGAAAAAGAGAGGAAAGTTTATAATGACGTAATAATTTGTACGTAATATTTTGTTATTTGCAACTTTACGAAAGCAAATTATCTGTTAAACTTTCAAATAATACCATAGAAAGGCACAGGAAGCATAATTTAAATTACTTATTTTACTTCGTACATACATTTTTTTACTGAATTCTGACTTGTAAATATTGCAGATAGTACCTTGAAGCGGTTGTCACCGGAAACTGTAGATTCTAGTTATAGCGACATCTTGTGGATAGCGACTAAGAGCAAAAAACTACGTTCTAGATGACAACGAACTGTAACTAAAGGTAGTTATAGCGACATCTTGTGGATAGCGACTAAGAGTAAAAAACTACGTTCTAGATCTAGATGACAACGAACTGTAACTAAAGGTAGTTATAGCGACATCTTGTGGATAGCGACTAAGAGTAAAACTACGTTCTAGATGACAACGAACTGTAACTAAAGGTAGTTATAGCGACATCTTGTGGATAGCGACTAAGAGTAAAAAACTACGTTCTAGATGACAACGAACTGTAACTAAAGGTAGTTATAGCGACATCTTGTGGATAGCGACTAAGAGTAAAAAACTACGTTCTAGATGACAACGAACTGAGGATAGCGACTAAGAGTAAAAAACTACGTTCTAGATCTAGATGACAACGAACTGTAACTAAAGGTAGTTATAGCGACATCTTGTGGATAGCGACTAAGAGTAAAAAACTACGTTCTAGATGACAACGAACTGTGGATAGCGACTAAGAGTAAAAAACTACGTTCTAGATCTAGATGACAACGAACTGTAACTAAAGGTAGTTATAGCGACATCTTGTGGATAGCGACTAAGAGTAAAACTACGTTCTAGATGACAACGAACTGTAACTAAAGGTAGTTATAGCGACATCTTGTGGATAGCGACTAAGAGTAAAAAACTACGTTCTAGATGACAACGAACTGTAACTAAAGGTAGTTATAGCGACATCTTGTGGATAGCGACTAAGAGTAAAAAACTACGTTCTAGATGACAACGAACTGAGGATAGCGACTAAGAGTAAAAAACTACGTTCTAGATCTAGATGACAACGAACTGTAACTAAAGGTAGTTATAGCGACATCTTGTGGATAGCGACTAAGAGTAAAAAACTACGTTCTAGATGACAACGAACTGTGGATAGCGACTAAGAGTAAAAAACTACGTTCTAGATCTAGATGACAACGAACTGTAACTAAAGGTAGTTATAGCGACATCTTGTGGATAGCGACTAAGAGTAAAAAACTACGTTCTAGATGACAACGAACTGTAACTAAAGGTAGTTATAGCGACATCTTGTGGATAGCGACTAAGAGTAAAAAAATCTACGTTCTAGATGACAACGAACTGTAACTAAATGTAGTTATAGCGACATCTTGTGGATAGCGACTAAGAGTAAAAAAACTACGTTCTAGATGACAACGAACTGTAACTAAAGGTAGTTATAGCGACATCTTGTGGATAGCGACTAAGAGTAAAAAACTACGTTCTAGATGACAACGAACTGAGGATAGCGACTAAGAGTAAAAAACTACGTTCTAGATGACAACGAACTGTAACTAAAGGTAGTTATAGCGACATCTTGTGGATAGCGACTAAGAGTAAAAAACTACGTTCTAGATGACAACGAACTGTAACTAAAATATACGTTGTTAATTAACTATTAACTTTCAGGAATTTTACATATTTTAATTATTATAATAAATTTCCAATTTTAACTTTTTGGAAATATTATTTGAACAGCATTTATATAAACCATTTTTGTGGTTTTAATTTTGTGTGTGTAAATGCCATGTATTTTTTCAATGAATTTTATATCATAGGTAAATATTGTAGTAACGAATTAAATAATAATACATTTAATTATATTATTATTTATATGCTCCCAGATAGTTAGCATTGCTGGGAGTTCGTGTGACGTGAGTTCCCACAGTACATTTGCCTAGACACTCCGCAGCTGAACTTGTGTTTACTTTACAGTACTAACACTCACTCTTGTTCTCACCATTCCCACAGTTTGCTACTTTGATTTGCATAGACGCTCTGACAGATATATATATTTGTAACTAAATGTATGTGTTTATTGTATACGTCACTAAAACCCATTCTTGTTTTGTGTATTCATCACGCATTTTTAATATATCTAGTGCATCGGTGAAATTTACCCACTCACCCACCCACCTATATACGTTCCATACAGTGGTGTGGGTTAATTTATATGCAAATATGCAATAGAATTTACGTGTTATTAACTGTAGCTGTAATTTTAAGAATGTTCAATCTATCCCATCAAAATGTATGTAAACAATTATTTGTATGCATTTAAATGTGTATAAAACTGATAAAAATAGCCATAAACAATACCCTACCATACAAACACTATTAAAATAGCCGTAAACAATACCTTACCATACAAACACTATAAAAATAGCCATAAACAATACCTTACCATACAAACACTATAAAAATATCCATAAACAATACCTTACCATACAAACACTATAAAAATAGCCATAAACAATACCTTACCATACAAACACTATAAACATAGCCATAAACAATACCTTACCATACAAACACTATAAAAATAGCCATAAACAATACCTTACCGTACAAACACTATAAAAGTTATTTCTTTTATTATGTTATATTGCTTAGTAATATGTATTTTACTTGTATAGCAGAACATCTGGAATATATATTTCTAAATAATTTATACGTTAGATTTGTGAAGTATTGGACGATGCCATTTTGCAAAGAACTCTCGCTGAATCTATTCTTGTTTGGTTGTAGTGTACATGTTGGGCTCAAGAACCATACTGATTGATTTCAGTTAGAACTATCTGAGTACACGAACAATCGTACTAGAGGAAGGAAGCTCAGTAGCCTTCACCTTCAGGAGATGAGTGGGGATTTGTTGGCCACGAGGAATTATCACGATCTGGAGTCACGATACGAACCTTGGAGGTGTTGACTAGCGGCCACCGCCCCTCATCACCTTCCGGAGGTGTGATGAACTTATCATGATTTATAGGCACTGCTGAATCGTGGTTGTCAGATTTAAGGTGAACAGCAGGCAATAAAGCACTTTATAATCCTCTTCAGATACAACATGGGTTATTTAACAGGCAGTGGTGTTTCTTCATGCACTAAGAAGGATGGACACGTTAGTAGGATAGAGGACACACCTTCAGTAAGGATTATTTACCTATCAGTGGGTTGTTTCCTGTAACTCCTCGAGGCAAGAGCTCAAAATTAGCTCCAAGGGCTCTGGGAAATGTCCAAATAATCTGTATCTGACAGGCGTTAGTAGAGGCCCATTTATTATTTGTTAAGAAATTATGTTAGAAAGAGTTTAAAATACAATATCTGTTGTTTGTAAGAGTTGAAGGTGGCCCGAAGAATCGTTGTTTGTAAGAGTTGAAGGTGGCCCGAAGAATCGTTGTTTGTAAGAGTTGAAGGTGGCTCGAAGAATCGTTGTTTGTAAGAGTTGAAAGTGGCTCGAAGAATCGTTGTTTGTAAGAGTTGAAGGTGGCCCGAAGAATGGTTGTTCGTAAGAGTTGATGAAGGTGGCCCGAAGAATCGTTGTTTGTAAGAGTTGATGAAGGTGGCTCGAAGAATCGTTGTTTTCATGCACTAGCATGGTCCAAATGAATCCAGGTTATTTAAGGTGTCTTAAATGTTCATGTGTCGGCAATTTACGCATGTAATTAGTAGCCAACCAATGTTATTAATTTGAAAACTTTAAGAAGAAAAGAATAGTTTGTTGTACGTTTATTTTTAGCAAATTATGTATACAGTACAAGTAAAACGCCACAACACAAAATGTATTACAATAGAAGCATAAAATGCACAAATATATTACAATACAAGTACAAAATGCACAAATATTATGGTGGTCGATTTCGGCGAACCACGCTCACCTTCCTCAGACCAGAGGGATTCACAAAAGAATGGAAAATGGTGTTCAACAACTCAATTTATAGGCCTATGATCACGTGACCCCATTGGCTGGAATCGTCAAAATGGTGGCTGCTATGATATTATTAGTTATCCCTATTGGCTGTTACTTCTGTTCTTTTAGTCACTGAAAATATATTATTAAAAACTATTTCGGAATCAAAATTAGCCTGTTCATGCATTAATTTATCACGATCCTTACATTTTTCTTTAAAAATAAATAACTCTTCCCAAGCATTCATAATACGACCCTTCTTACAAACTTTTAGAATATCTACATATTCATCTATTTTATTCAAACTGTGCGTACAATTCAGAAGGTGTTTAGCTACATTATCTTTCAGGTTTCTTGTTTTTAAAAGCAGAGACATGGTTTTTATATCGTATGCTAAAATTTACAGTCTGACCTATGTAAAACATATTACAATCATTAAAGTTAAATTTATGTTATATTCTTGAATTATTGAATTTATCTTCATTTTCAATATTCGGGTGTAAAATGTTGATCATAGTATTACAAGTCTTAGAAGCTACTGATAAATTGAATTTCTTAAAATTCGAGATGATAAACGAACTACACTTAAAAAAGAAAAATCCGATAAAGAACAAAAGAAGTGTGTATCCCTCCATTACAATGGACCGTTTACACAAATAGTTGGTAATAGATTTTACAAATTCAATTTATCAGCAGCTTCTAAGACTTAGGACTAAGACTAAGGACTAAGCTTTACATTATCCCTTTTAGAGTTATCCCTTTAGTAGAATACGACAAAACAACGAATTGTGTTAGTACAGCTGCTACAAATATAAACACGGTTAATGAACATTGGCATGTTATGTATGAAATCCTTCATATTATACCTTTAATTCATTGGTGAGTGCGAGGCTCTATAACGGAGGGAATGGAAGAGTCACCAAGCGTCACTGTGTAAAAATGAGAAGGTAGAGCCACCAATCATTGATCATGTGAGAGGTAACCAAGAGTGGTTATTTGGTGACGGGAAGGGAAGAACAACCAAGTGTAATTGTGTGACGGTGATAGTGGAAGAGCCACCAATCGTCGTTCGTGAGTGGGAGGCAACCAAGTATGGTTGTATGGTGGCGGAAAGGGAAGAACAACCAAGTGTCATTGTGTGATGGTGATAGTGGAAGAGCCACCAATCGTCGTTCGTGAGTGGGAGGCAACCAAGTATGGTTGTATGGTGGCGGAAAGGGAAGAACAACCAAGTGTCATTGTGTGATGGTGATAGTGGAAGAGCCACCAATCGTCGTTCGTGAGTGGGAGGCAACCAAGTATGGTTGTATGGTGGCGGAAAGGGAAGAACAACCAAGTGTCATTGTGTGACGGTGATAGTGGAAGAGCCACCAATCGTCGTTCGTGAGTGGGAGGCAACCAAGTATGGTTGTATGGTGGCGGAAAGGGAAGAACAACCAAATGTCATTGTGTGATTGTGAGTAACACCTGAATAGATGTGAGTTTTATAGCTATCGAAACGTTGTATTTGTGTCTTAAACGCTTGAAACGTTGGAAGTCTCCTACCAATTTACCAATCATAAACTATTAGTGGTTGAGGTACTGCAGGAAGAGAAGGGTCACCAATCGTCGTTGTGTGACGTGACAGTGTAAGGATCACCCAGCGTCGTTGTGTGAATGCGGGAATGGAGGATCCACCAAACGTAGTTGTGTGACGGTACGTATGAAAGGGTCACCAAACGTCGTTGTTTGAAGGTGGGAATGAAAGATTCATCGAATGTCGTCGTGTGATGGCACAAGTGGAGGGCCACAAAGCGTCGTTGTGTGAAGGTGTGAATGGAAGAGCCTCCAAGCGTCGTTGTTTGGCGGTGAGAATGGAAGGGCCACCAAGCGTCGTTGTATAAAGGTGGTAATAGAAGAATGGAACACAAAACACAAAAAAAACCTGTTGAAATCATCAAAGGAGACCTTTTTCTTTCAACATTGAGACGACATAAAGTAGGTACATTATTTGTCAATGTGAAGTTGTTTATTTCAAGTACGTTTCAGGAACAAGGAATAACAGTACTGTATAACTTGTGTACGAGTGACAACGAACATACACGAGTAATAGAGAAATACTTTAGTGACACAGATTTTGAGACTGAAGGTAAAATGGAGACAAATGTTTCCTTTGAGTACAATTTTTAAGACCAATATTTTACGAGTGAAGCCACAAAAAGTTCTTTTGTTAATGAGGATAAAACATTACATTGGGTTTATTCCAAAACATTTTCCCACTAAAGAGAATCTCAGTTTGTTCAACAGAGAATCAAATGGGCACATGTGAACAACTGCCACTAAGAAGGTGAACTAAATGTAATTTGTTACGATGGAAAATGTTTGAGTGTCGAGCCTCTTGAATACACGTCTTCAGAGTGTTGTGGTATCATTCAAGAATAGTCCAATCGATTCTTTACTTCATTCAACCAAAGCTGTAAACCTTGTTCTGTTTCCAATCACAGTGTAGGTTCCAATATTTTGTCTACAGCACGCAGAGAGTCTGGACTGAAAAGCAAACACTTCTGAATGGTTTAATTAATGCCAATTACTGGACGGATTTGATTGGAACACGAAATGCCTCTTTCTGGAAGATTACACTTTTAATCAGAAACCAGTATAGTGGGACTCGTGCTATCCATATAATAAACCAGGGTCTTCGTGTGAACCCAACTTTCCCTCAGCTTATTTTATCATCAATGTTGTAACCTCTATACTACTTGATGAGTTACATTAGATTAAGTTTTTGTTAATTTGGTAATTTATTACTCAAATTAAAATTATTTAGAATATCTCAGGGTCGTTATATTTTTATGGGTAAATCAGTGAGGCTGTAAATTACAATAAATAAGACTCTAGATTGAAAAAGCTAATTTATTACATTTTTCAATTTGTATATGAATTGTAATAGTATAAAAATGAAAGTTATTTACTTGATACTGATTTCTAGAAACATGATTAAACTAATTTACAAACTTAAACTTATCTTAGTCTTTTCATCTGATGTAGAAACTCCTCGTGGTCTTGAGTTTCAATTTAAACTGTAATCACTGTTCCGAACTGGACATCGTATACTTATTTAGACAATTGCGGACAAATTGTAAAAAAGAATTTTGACTTAATGTTCGATAAATACATTTTTTACATTATTCGGGTTTGAGGTCAAGCGACCACCCTCGGTGACTTGTGCACTCGGCCCTAGCCTGAATTGAAGTGAAAGAGTGATGAGCGAGGCTAGCATCCTTTGCCTTGTCTGTCCGTTAGAAACTAGGGCTTTGGGTTCAGGGCAAGACTTCCGGTCTGTCCATGTGCTCTTGATTGGTGCTGCCTCTAGTGGTCCTTCTGTCAACTAACAATATCTTTTATTTATCTTGGGCTCGACTGTCCCTTTGTGACATATTGACTCCCACACGCAAAACGATAGCTGTCTCCAATGCAATGTTTGGAATTTTGTTTACTCAGGTGTCTCGGAAGACTGCCATTGAATAAATCTGCCTACCAAATTCTCTATATTTGTTTGCTATTAATTTGTTATAATTTCCGAATATTATTTGAATGTTCGATATTTGTTCTAATTAAATGTACCTATTTCCTCATTTAAATAATTTGTATTTTATTAAATTTAATTAATTTAATCGTCAATTAGGTGGAACTGTTACAATGTTAATTAATCAGCAAGTTTGTTATATTTAAGGGCTTTATTGAATTCTTTCAATTCGTTAACAGCGATTTTAAAATTCATATCATGCTTTGAAAAGTTAACCAGATATTTTGTAAATCTCTGTATAATTTACATTTTAATAAATTTATTAATAAATAATAATTATTTTAAAACTCTACTTGTGTTTGTTCAATAGTTTGAGAACATTTTTTATAGGAAGATTTAATATCTGATATGCAAAGTAAGTTCTTATTTACAATAATATTCCAATAATTATCTAATTCCAGATAAAATGGACATTACTACAAACTAGATAACATATGGCCGATTAGTCTATTATCAGTTGTATCCAAATTATTTGAAAAATTAGTTGCAATAAGATATCAAAGCTATAAAAATAGCATTATTTATTTTTGTTGTTGTATTCGTTAATATACTCAGGAGAAAGATTTACGGAGTATAAGAAAGTTACATTTTTTTTGCAACAAGGATGTGTTACTCACTGCCTATTATGTTTGTTTATATCCTCATCTTGCATTTGCTGTCCCTATTTGGGGTTCAGAATGTCTTAATACTAAGTATTTATTCTGCCTCAAAAAAAAGGTTATCCGCAAAATGTTTGGTCTTGTAAAGCTGGAGTCTTTTGTGGATACTTTCCTTAACAACAACATTTTAACATTTCCTTTCATCTTCATTTTGGAGTCCTTGACGTTTTACATTAAAAACAAATGTTGTTTTGAGTGTACAAGATCGGCTGCCTTTAGTTTTCGTTGTCGTGCAGGTCTCCCTATTCCTAAACACAATATATCATTTTTCCAGAAACACATTCATTACTCCTGTATCAAGTTATTTAATTTATTACCTAATCACCTCAAAGAAGTAAAGTCCGAAAGTAAATTTAGGAGGTCTGTAAAAGCATACTTGTCAAGTAAAGCCTACCACAGTGTTCATAGCTACTTAAATGATAAGCAGTAATGTAAATAGTTTATTTGGTTAGTTTTCTTAAACTAGTATATAGGTTTTAAACTACAATTTGTAATTATAATTTTATTTTACTGACCCATGCTAATGCTTACTTTAAGTCTAAAGGCAATTAAGGAATTTTTTATTGAATGATTGACTGATTGAGTTACTAGACGTTCTCTTAATAGCCGCAAACATAATTTATCATTTTTAAAATAAATAATAAATTAACATGGCTTTTTATGCATTTTATTGACTATGTAATTTTGTCAACAAATTTAGAGGCACTAGGAGTAAGAAGCTTGACTTTAAAATGGTGAAGTAGATTCCTCGATGGGAAATGGCCGGCGTGCAAACTCAACATATCGCTCAGCTATCCAAAAGCTTTAAAAGCCGTAATGCTACGTAATAGATAGATGATTTTTCGGTCTTCATAAAAGATCTATTGCAACTGAAATTTAATGGCAAATCTAGTTTATTAACGAGCGGAAAACCTTTCTATTTCGAAAGAGAAACAATTCGGTTCTGCAGAGAAATGTATCATAATAAAGTATTATAAACAAATAAAATTAAAAAAAGATAAAACTATCTAATAAAGTAAAACTCTTGAAAAATCTTCGTTCAATCTCATTTTCAACATTTCGAATTCACCACTGACTGAAAATATCCTGTTGCAAACTGTTCAGAAGTAAAATTGCTATCTACTTCGATAAGTAAAACAATTTCAATATCTGAAATTTATATAAGATGAATAATTGCTTTAGGAAGCTCATATTTATAGGCTAGCCTAGAGAATTCATACAAATTTTGTTTTCAAACCCATTTGCAATCTACATAAACAGACCAGGTCGGTAATTAGATAAATCTATTTCTAATGAAATTTGTTGTAACAATTATATATTAAAACATATTTTGCATTAAAGATTTCAGAATTAAGTGTACAGTATATAAATACCTGATGACAAAAGTTGGAGGAGAGGAATATATTCTGATAAAAATTACTTTGAACAGGCACAAAAGAATCAACTCAATTCTATTCAAAATAATTATTACAAACTTAACAATAAAATGCATCTAAAAAACATTATATATCTCTGGCCACTTTCTATTATCGAGGGAACCGACCAAGTGTTGTTGGATCCTCTCACAAACAGTAATATTCCTTTTCTGAATAAGAAGTAAGATTCCGACTTTTTTACTTCTCTATTCTCCCTCAGAAAAGTGTAGTGGCAATAGAGGTATCTTGCTATCACTCCCAGGTAAAGGACGAGAACCGCTAAGTTCAGTTTGGTAGCGTTGGTAATAATGGAAGGCAAGAAGCATTTTAAATAATTAAATATTGTGTGGATAGAAAACTAAATAATTAAGTATTGTGTGGATAGCAAACTAAATAATTAAGTATTGTGTGGATAGCAAACTAAATAATTAAGTATTGTGTGGATAGCAAACTAAATAATTAAGTATTGTGTGGATAGCAAACTAAATAATTAAGTATTGTGTGGATAGCAAACTAAATAATTAAGTATTGTGTGGATAGCAAACTAATTAAGTATTGTGTGGATAGCAAACTAAATAATTAAGTATTGTGTGGATAGCAAACTAAATAATTAAGTATTGTGTAGATAGCAAACTAAATAATTAAGTATTGTGTGGATAGCAAACTAAATAATTAAGTATTGTGTAGATAGCAAACTAAATAATTAAGTATTGTGTGGATAGCAAACTAAATAATTAAGTATTGTGTGGATAGCAAACTAAATAATTAAGTATTGTGTGGATAGCAAACTAAATAATTAAGTATTGTGTGGATAGCAAACTAAATAATTAAGTATTGTGTGGATATCAAACTAAATAATTAAGTATTGTGTGGATAGCAAACTAAATAATTAAGTATTGTGTGGATAGCAAACTAAATAATTAAGTATTGTGTGGATAGCAAACTAAATAATTAAGTATTGTGTGGATATCAAACTAAATAATAAAGTATTGTGTGGATAGCAAACTAAATAATTAAGTATTGTGTGGATAGCAAACTAAATAATTAAGTATTGTGTGGATAGCAAACTAAATCTGAATAGTAATGTAAATCCTAAAGGATCAATATTTTTGTATTTGTTGTAAAGTGATATTTGTATAAAGTGTTTTTATATTTTCGTTCTACTCTAAATTTAACAGAATGTAACCCAGTTATTTTTGGGTCTTAATTTTTTAGGAATAGCTTATCTGTCTTAATTGATTCGTTACCGAAATAGAAAAAAATGAATAATTAACACGTTCACCCCGAAGGCTCTGACAGGTCAATATTATGATTATTCAAAACCCCGACGTGCGCCACCGGTGGCACACGGTGATCTTCCGAAAACCCCGATGTGCGCCACCGGTGGTACACGCTTACACTGCGTATACTTTTGGTTATAAAATGAGTCGGGGTTTTACTGAATGGTTTATATGACATAACCTCAATATAAGGAAGTTATTAGCACTGTGCTCCACCGGTGGCACACGTCGTAGTTTTAAAGTAGGCCTTGTGGAACTGTGAAATAAAATCGTGGTCCTTCAAAAATTACTACCGTCGTAATTTTAAGTTGGTAATGTTATTCCAATGACAGCAATTAGTTTATGAGATTTTTTTGTGTGTGTGCCACCGGTGGCGCACATCGTGGTGAACGTGTTAAAGCAGAATTTATGTAGCGTAAACAAGTATCACTCGTTGCTACTTTCACTGAAACTAGATTGGTTTCCTTTTGTCAGCCATGCATTAAACCAAGATGGTTTATCTGCTCTCTGATGCTCTGAATTTTATGACGTTGACCTTGAAAATAGTAAGGTTTATAAATATTACAAATTGCTAACTATCTTGTATAAATGGGAATGAAAAACTCCTTCATAGTAAAAGATCTTGCATGGTTCGGCTGACCTGCTAAAAATATTAGTTTTTACACACTACAGTTTTTTTTCTAACTATAATGATAGCTATTTTTCGACAAAGTTACGATTTATAACTTTAAAATATCTGTTATATACTTTGAAGTTATAAATCGGGACTTCGTTAAAATACAGATGTAGCTACACTTCTTAATATGAATCTAGAATTGTGATGCAGTTAGAAATAATATTTTACCACCTCGTAATTTGTGCCTAATGACAGTTCTGAGGCATCTCTGCCCTGTACGTCCAACAATACATTCTTAACTAATTGTTACAGATAACGCATTGTTGGAGTCATATTGATTACTCAGTAAATAAGATTATTATTAGCAAACTATGAGAATGAATTATATTAATCTAATCTATCTTAGTTGTTCTTGGTCAGTAGCGTCTATTGCATTCCCTCTGGATTTGCTGTCATGTAACCAGAATTTATTTTTTAAAACATTAATTAGTTTTTGAAATTATATCTTTAATGTATACAAGAAAAAGTATGAAAACTTTACGTTCTTTTTAAACGTTTGTATTGACTAACACATATTTTAAAACAAGTCATTTTTAAAGCGGTTGCTTTTGTATAGTAATCAGTTTTGTGTTAATTAATTTTTATCTAAACAAATATGTATTTTTTAGTTTTTGATTTATTTGAGTTTTCCTTTTTCACCTTCTTTCAATACAAATATAAAAAATAAATTTATCAACTAATATTTACAAAGTATTTTGAAACAAAACCAAAATCTTATAAAATATTTAATCAAGACATCAGAGCATAGATCTATTTTAAGTTTAAGATTTTACAGCTTAATTTGTCAAGTCTCTAGATTTGCTTTATATTGACGGATCTGCTGGAAATGATGTGAATGATAAGGGGCACCAAGGCTTTAGAAAGTTCGGAACCCCGAGTACAGGGTTTACAATGCTAACTCAGCGGCACAGTTTGGTTCTCCTCATTGTGAAGGCTCGAGTCAGTGGCATGGTTAGAAGGACTCTATATAGCAGGATGAAAAAGCCAAAGACCCACAAAAGAAGAGTTTTACAGATCTATAAAGCTCGTTGTATGTCTTTGGTTCTCGTTGTTGTCACGATGGCTTGCGTTTACGTTTGTCACAGTGGTTGGAGCAAGAAATTGACGTGGCGAGTAGACATAAAGTCAGAGACTGTGTCAGCGAATTAATTACATTGAGTCTTCCTCCTAAATACCGGAAGCTGTATTTGTTCTTCAAACCAATATGCACACGCTTAGCGTGCTATTTAATAGACTAGAGAGTGTAAGAAAGTTATTACCGTACTTTCGAACTTAGACTTACATATCTAAGTTAAGTAATAATAAGCAGTGATATTGCCAGATTAATTTGGAATGTTCAGGTTCTCACATGGTTGGGGAAAATATATGATAATCTAACTAACAGGATTTCATGATTGAAATATTATTGCATAGAAAATGTTCAATGTTTATAATAAGGCCTAATTACTTTTTTATTATTTTAATTAGCAGTTACCCAAAACCGGGTAAACTTTTATGAGGGGGACATTACTTTAAAGTTTGTAAGTCAAAACACAAGAAAGAAAATAATAAAACATCTAATGCTATTATAATAATTATTCAAATGTTGTTGCTACTGTGACAGCTGCTTCACCTTCTTGCCTAAAACGAGCCGTTGTAAAAGTATTCATAGAGCAATATGAAGCAGATGCATTGATAGGTATGGAAGTTCAGACAGTTTCTTTAGTGATTCATTAGTTTCTTGATATAAAATCAAGCTTATTCCAGGTTCTAGTTGAGTTTCAATGGCTTCTAGCTCACTGAGCTCCAAAATTGTTGGATATTGTATTGTCAATGTGAGACTTCTTCATCATTCATATATCGAAACAAAAATGACAGTTTTAAAAGACCTTTGTGCAGATGTCTTAATAGGGCCTGGTTTATTAAAACATTACTCTCTCGTCCAGTTGGACTTTGGAGGAATAAAATCCACGCTTACCGTCTGTTCTTCAGCTCATGCTCGGGTTGAACCTCCACCTTTATTCAATAACTTAACTAAAGATGTACATCCGATTGCTACTAAGTCTCGAAGATATTCAGGAAATAATATCAAATTCATTAAAACCGAGATTGAAAAACTATTTATCAGAAGGTATAATTGAAGAAAGTCGAACGCCATGGCAAGCACAGACCCTTGTTACGGCAAATGCAAATCATAAGAGACGAATGGTGATGGATCATTCTCAAATAATTAATCGATTTACCCTTTTAGATTCTTATCCACTGCCTATTATAGAGCATGTTGTCTTGCAAGTATCAAAATATTCTATGTTTAGTACCATCGATTTATCTAGTGCCTATCATCAAATTTCCATACGAAATAATGAAAACGAATACACTGCTTTTGAAGCTGGTAACAGGCTCTATCAATTTACAAGAATTCCATTTGGGGTGACGAATGGTGTGTGGCTTGCTTCCAGAGAGTAATTGATGATATTATACGTTCTGAAAACCTAAGTGAAACTTTTGCATATCTGGGTGATATTACTGTATGTGGCAAAGATGAGCGAGAGCATGATGTAAATTTAAATAACTTCCTTAACGCTCTCAAAAAATTACTGTAAATAATGAGAAGAGCAAATACTATCTTAAATCAACAAAGCTATTGGGTTATGAGATAAATAACAAAACCATTAAACCTGATCAAGAAAGACTTTACCGCTGATTAATCTGCCATTGCCCACAGATACAGCATCATTGAGAAGAACTATTGGTATGCTATCTCACTATTCTAAGTGGGTCCCGTAATATTCAGACAAAATTCCAAGTCTAATTCAAACAAAAACATTTCCAGTTTCACATTTGGATACCGCTGAATTTGAAAATTTGAAACAAGAAATAGTGAAACAGCCATATCTGCTATTGATGAAAATATTTAATTTGCTGTTGAAACTGATGCGTCTGAACAATCAATTGCTGATAGTCTTTCACAGAATGGTCGCCCAGTGGCATTTTTGTCAAGAACCTTGACACTGAGTGAACGAAGACATTCTGCAGTTGAAAAAGAATTTTCTGATAGGTCGTCACTACCGGCTAATCACTGATTAGCTAAAAATCTGTCTCCTTTATGTTTGACAATATTAATTCCAGCAAAATTAAGAATGAAAAAATACTCAATGGTGCCTAGATCTTACGTGTTAAAATTATGACATAATTCACAGGCCTTGAAAACAAAACGAGGTAGCAGATACACTATCCAGAGTTTGCGGGTCGACTAACACCAACAAACTGTATCAATTGCATTTTCAACTTTGTCATCCTGGAGTTAGTAGAATGGCCCATTGGATCAGAAGTCGAAATCTGCCTTACTCGTTGGAAGAGATAAAGAGAATGGCCGCTTATTGTCCTATATGCACATCTGCGCAAATACTCTGTTAAGGCTTGCTTCTACAAACCCCAAGAAACATTGATAAAAGTGACTGCTCCACTCGAAATGTTGAACATAGATTTTAAAGGGCCTTTACCAACAAACTCTAAAAATAAATATCTGCTTACAATCATTGACGAATTCTCGCGCTTTCCTTTTGCTTACCCGTGCCGTGATATGTCAACAGAAACACTAATAAGGAAACTGAGTGAGTTATTTTGCTTATTTGGACTGCACTCTTATATTCACATTGACAGAGGCTCAACTTTTATGTCAAAAGATCCTAAAGACTACTTTAATTCAAAAGGCGTAGCGACGAGCAGAACCACACCTTATAATCCCCAGGGTAATGGTCAGATTGAACGTTATAATGGTATAATCTGGAAAGCTATTACACTGCTGCTGAAAAGTCGCAAGTTAAAGATAAACGAACGGGAGAGTGTCTTAAACGATTCCTTACATTCTACTAGGTCCTTACTTTGCACAGCTACGAACTGAACACCTCTTGAGAGAATGTTTATTCTAGAAAATCGTCAAATGGTCAGTCTTTGCCAACCTGGTTACTCGAATCTCAAAAACCATTTTTAAAGAAAAGTGTAAGACAGAGCAAATACGACCCGCTAGTAGATGAGGTTGAATTGATAAATGTGAATCATCACTATGCGATGGTACATCTCAGTATTCTGAGTATAAACAGTATAAACAGTTTCTCTGAGGCAACTTGCTTCAAGGGGGAACTATGACACCATACTCTAAAAAGATGAAAAGGATCAATCAGTTTCGATAAATTACTTGAATACATTGAAGAATTTCAAGAGGTTTCTAATCAAGATATACCCAAGTTAGAAGTAGGCAATAGCTCCACTACAAACCATGTTCCTCACTCATCAAACCCTCACTCATCCAAATCAAACAGTTCAAACTCTCCACAACAAAAGGGATATTCGATACCTCTATCTAATCAAAACCATGATTCTGAATATGTAATTTTGAACCACAAGAGTTAGATATCCTCCAAAATACCTTGAAAACTATTCTCTAACAAGGAGGGGTGAATGTGGTGAATAAACACATATGTTCTTGCATATTATATTTAATCATATGTTAAATAATTATTCACTTACTTATTTACATTTCATATTTCTATTCTAATTTGTGTGCTCAGCAAGTCTTTATTATTCGTAATTTTGGTTTGCTTTATTACAACCACACTTAGAAATGAGAACTGTACTTCAATATTAATATATATATATATATATATATATATATATATATATATATATATGAGTCTTCCGTTTGTTTACTTTGGTTAGTTGCTTAGTGTAATTTACTCGCATTAGTCGGAGTTTAAATTATCGTTATTAATGATAACTAAAGAATTAATTGGATTAACGTTTTGATTTTAAAATGGAACACAAACATTTCAGTTCCCACCCATCTGATAAAGAGCAAATTAACACATAAAAGAAAACTCCTATTTTAATGACAAATAACTGAATGAAAGAGCTGACTCACTTAAACAAGTTCTCAGCGCCGGCGCGTAGGCGTAATTCTTTGTTTATTTCTTGGTTCAACTTGCTGCGCTTGTTCTGCAGCTTTCCTCGGCAAGTGGCGACCCTCGGGTCTGACCCCTGCAACAAAGGATAATTTAAATACACAAAACATCAATATTGATATTAATTGTGGATTTTCTTTTCTAAAATAAATAATTTGACAGTTGATTACAAGAAAACAATCACATACTGGACAAAATAGAATATTGTTAGCAATATAACTAAGTTGATGGCTTGATTGCATTAGAGACTTCAGCAATAAAACAGCTTGTGTAGTCAGAATGATAACCGGTTTACCTCACAACTGTGAAAACAGGAACCGACACAACTTTGTACGTATTTTAAGGCGAATTTGAATGATCAATACCAATGTAAAAAAGTGTATGGGTGGGTCAATAAACCTGTTAGTATATGGATAGGTGAGTGGGTCAGTTAAACTGTAAATGTATGAATGGGTGGGTTATTACCACTTTACGTGTATCAAGTATGTTTGAAACGAATCATTTAAATCATTTGTACACTTTAAAACAAACATTTAATACATTTGAAAACATTCCACTTTTACTTATCGTTTTTTATCTAGTGATGTGTAATAGTTCTATATATTGTTAATTTTTTACAATAAAAATATTTTATCCACGCTCATTCTACGTGACTTGTGTAGTCTGGTTACCAACTGAGTTTGACTTGTGATCATAGTCCAATAGCTAGGGGAACTAAGGGATCTACAGCTTTACGTGGAATCAAAACCAAGTAGTATTGGCTTGATTTTCAGCAAATTGACATGCCCGATACTCAATTCTCTCCCTTACACAAAATCCGTACACTATCTACCACCCAACATGAACACTCCAGACTTCTCTAGTAGTGTCCTTGAGTGGACGTCATGTCGGTATTAAGAGGACTGAGCATAAAACCTATTGTTTACAATCTACCAACACTTTGGGTTACAGCATTTCGTTACCAGTGTCGAGAAAATAATAAAACAAATTATTAACAAGAAATAAATAAGTGAAAGGGAATAAATAAAGGAAAGTAAAAGGCGACACATTAATTCAGTTACTGAGGCTAGAAATTGATGTGCTATTTTTTAATTATATTGATAAAAACTAGTCTTATTACAGAGTTCGAATCTATATTAATATAAATAAATTGAGTTGTTTCCTTCATAAAGAAGTATCAAGAAGAAAAAGATAGCCATTGAGTGAAAACCTTTTCACTGAACTATGTACAAAAATAACTGATTAAAGAAACCGCGTCTGAGAACTGTTGTTTACCTGAATCTGTAAATAAATAACGGATAACCGTTAGAAATTGCAATAAAAAAGGAGTTTCGCTCACAGCTCGCCACGAACAACGGGCTTTTTGCGGCAGCACCGAACCAGACTTGCAGTGATCGAGGAATTCTGTGGAAGAAAGCCATGACGAAGATAGCGGTGAAAGACATAGTAAGGGTGTCTGCTGGGTTTTCTGTCCTTACAGACTGGCACTGGGCCAAGGCTGCGAGTGAAACCGAGTCCTGGCCTGAGGCTGGAGGCCGCTGGAATGTGGTTCTTGAACAATAACATTATTGCCTCACCTCTAAAGGCCACCACTATTAATTTATCTTCGGTCACACGTAACATCCAGTGAAGTTGATTGTGTCCAAAAATCTTGAACAGCTTGTAGGTTTTTTTCTCGAGCCTTTTAAAACTAAGACACAAATGTTTATCATGCAACTCATTCACATACCGTCTTAGGAACGTTGGAGACTGTGAAAGTAGGTAGGGTAGGTGGTGCCTATGTTTACTTGTATGCTGACATAGCAAGGGGTTTACTTTCTTGGTGTTAGACTTCAAAATCACATTATACTACGAATTTCCTATTTTACAAACAAAATGTTGAAATAAATATTTATGATTCAGTTCGTGAATGTGAGAAATTTTTCTAGAAGAGCAGTGAAGAAACCATTTATCACCACCCAACATTACCACACAAAAAAAAACTCAGTTGAAAAATCTTTCTCGCCTGAGCTGAAACCTTCTTAGTCAAATCCAAGCTTCGTGCTCCGTAATTATTTCATTTCCAATTAAATTAGTTATCAATAAATTAATTTTACGTAACAACATTTTAAAATTGATATATAATTGATTAAGAAATTGGAACAAACTTACCAGCATTATAAATCTGTCTGTAGCTACTAAAATCTATGCCATGTTTTTCACAACACACATTTATCTCTTTAGTATATATTTTTCCTTTTTCCAATACCTACTGGAATTGAATTTAATTACGAATTTAGCAAAACTAATAACGACAATTGTTAAGAGTGCATATTTCCTATGAGTTAGCTTGGCCTTTTTACTCTTTTTATAGACGCACTTTCTTATTTCTAATTCTAGCCTAAATAGGCAAGTAAATGTCACATAGTACAAATTTATTGCAATATAGCCTAAGTACGAAATGCAAAACTATTATGGAGATCTATTTTGGTAAACCAGGTTTACCCGATCGAGACCAGAGGGATTAACAAAGGAAAAACAATTCTAAATACTGTGATATAGAAAATATACTAGTGGTTATTTTCTGTGTTTTAACATAATTATTTGCTGGAAATTGTCACATTATTTATGGACAACAATATTAGAAAACAAAAGTTAATTACGAACAAAGGATATCAGAAACTAATCAACCAGGTCAACACTCCTTGTTTATATTTCGAAAATATATTCCTACACGTTTACTATACGAAGTTTTTGAGACTGAATTAGTTTATTAAAAAAAATATTTAATGTTTTCTGCAGTAAAAACACTTTCACTATTAGATCAACACATCTCGGTACTTTATCTTCTGTTCTTTATTAGCTTTGTTGCGAACGCTAGTCACAAAACTGTGGGAATCAAACTGACATTCAGATCAAAGTTACACAAACGTGTGGGACAGGACACGTTGATTGTTAGGCAAGTTCCCCGCTATTGCCGCGTGGAGTCGTTTTGTGCGGTCGTTTTGTTCTCCCTTGGCATTCAGTTTATGAGATCTTTTCAACTGTCATCCATATACGAAACAAGGCATCGCTGACCTACAAACTGAAATGCCAGCACCATTCTATTAAAACGCCGTCATGACAAACCAGGCTCCTTAGATTTACAAAATGTAACCGTATTTTGTAGGGTAACCACATATTACAGTGACTGAGAGAAAAAACTCCGAGGACATAGTAATTGTTTGGTTTTGTATCACTTCAATTTAAGAATTGACATTTATCTTAGTTTTGATTTATTACAAAACAGATATGTGTTTGACCTGCGATATTACTTTGTGCGATACGTTTTCCCGTTGCGACCTCAAACTTCCGGCTTGCAGTGGTCAACGGTATCGAAGGTATGGGTTGCGGTGACGGGGCAGAACCAACCAGTTTCACGGATAATCTGATCCGAACGTCGAGTGGAGTAAAACCGACGGACAGGTTGATAAAATCATCCACGAAACAGCTGTCCACTACCATATAGTTATGCGATAATAGAGTGTTTTAGAGAAAGCTTAGAGTGTGTGAGAATTCATTTTAAACGTTCGATTCTAGAACCACAATATATTTATGTTTGAGACGAAAACCAACATAATAAACTAACTTAAGCTACATATAATAAGGCACTGCTTAAATGCGTAGGAATCAGTAACACCAAGATACAGATGCATCATCGTAATCAAGGCATAGCCTGAAACGGAGCACAAGCTATACGTGACAAAGTAACCTTACCTAACTTGTAAACTGCTACAAAGATTCGTTCACTCTGTTGAGATAGATTGAAGAGCAAGTCCATTTAACTGAAGAACTGAGTAGAAAATCCGAGTAGGCACGCTCCCTTAATACCACTACTAACACCTAATATCAATCAACTTATTCTTTATAAATGAATTATAATTTATTTAATTTTGTAGATTCTTATAAAATAACTTGTTTGTTTTTTATAAACAGGCCAATGCTTGCGCTTATTTCACAAAATATAATATTAAAAACAGCATTTCAAATCCGTATAATTTTATAACATATAATTTTAAAACGGAGCATTTATATTTGTCACCTGATCTTAAGAAAATATTATTTATCAAGGTATCAATAAGAAGATTTATGTAACCATACATTTTTTGTATGAAACACACATCAAAGAGACATACTGTGTATGGGCTAGGACATCTGAGGACATTCATCGTTTCTGCAGAATATTTAAATAATCTACCGGGAACGCTGAACTGAAGAATTTGCAACTGTGATCACTGCAAACGTTGTTGAAGTGTTTGGGAGAAAGCCCGGTCACCTGCAGTATCGTCGTGAGCGAAGCAATGCTACTGGTCTACCCAGGGTTTTGATAGGCTAGATATGGTATAATCTATAAGTAGTAAACCCCACACAGGCCACCGAATGATAAACTAAGTACACCACTGATCCAGCGATATGGAGTAAACGAACCGGTAGATATAAAGATGAAATGCATGGGAAGGAAGTGGGGTGATTGGCCTAGCAGTCTAACTCCTGATTGGCACGTTTGCATGTTTATGACTTTTGAATGAAATTGCAAAACGTGGAAATTAAAAAAGTAAATCTGCCTTAGACTATATCTAAGGATAAAAACAAGTTAAAGTCATTTATTATATGAATTCCATTCTTGCTACACTGTCTATATTAATACCTCTTATAACTGGTTAAAGATAAAGATTGGAAATAACCGTAGGCCCTACTATTTTTCTTGTAATGGAAGTTTCAGTAGAAGCGAATAGTAATCTTATTAAAGAGTTCGATTCGATACTAATATACATTAATGTAGATGTTTTCTTCTCTTTTTTCCTTGGTAAAGAGCCTTGATTAAACCAAGGCTTCCCTGGCCACCAATGATTACTTGTCAGAGGACAGCCTGAGATCATCAACTATACGGCAGTAACGAGAAGTCTGACAGTTCAACATAACTGATACGCCGTGGACTCACAAGCCCTTGTCACAAATGGGAGAGAAACATCTCCATCCCCCCCCCCCCCCAACATTACACTTATACAAACGTACACTTACCACTGTGTTCTTGTGCAATAGGACAGGTATGTGTTCGTCGTAGTGCTTAGCTTTGGGCTTATTTAGGCGATAAGTCCGTCCCACAGCGTCGACATCGGCATGCAAGTCAGAAGTCTAGGACCATGGTTCATTATAAAGCTTATTAGATACGTGCTTCGGATCTTGTGCTAATCATTAAGCTCCTTAGTTGTCATCGGTCTGTTGATAAATATCTTTTCTGAGGATGCGTCAATATCAGTTAGTAACCAGACTACATCGATCACCTGACTCATTCTTCAGTAATATTTAATATATTTTAATATTCTTTACATTAATGCTTCCATTTAATACTTCATATTCACCTTAAAATACGCAACTAACTGTGTTGGCGACTTATATATAGATCAAGCCTAGTTAACATTACCATTACTAACAGCAATCCTAAATACGTAACTAAATGTGTTGGCGACTTATATCTAGATCAAGCATAGTTAACATTACCATCACTAACAGCAATCCTAAATACGTAACTAAGTGTGTTGGCGACTTATATCTAGATCAAGCATAGTTAACATTACCATTACTAACAGCAATCCTAAATACGTAACTAAGTGTGTTGGCGACTTATATCTAGATCAAGCATAGTTAACATTACCATCACTAACAGCAATCCTAAATACGTAACTAAGTGTGTTGGCGACTTATATCTAGATCAAGCATAGTTAACATTACCATCACTAACAGCAATCCTAAATACGTAACTAAGTGTGTTGGCGACTTATATCTAGATCAAGTATAGTTAACATTACCATTACTAACAGCAATCCTAAATACGTAACTAAGTGTGTTGGCGACTTATATCTAGATCAAGCCAAGTTAACATTACCATTACTAACAGCAATCCTAAATACATAACTAAGTGTGTTGGCGACTTATATCTAGATCAAGCCTAGTTAACATTACCATTACTAACAGCAATCCTAAATACGTAACTAAGTGTGTTGGCGACTTATATTTAGATCAAGCATAGTTAACATTACCATTACTAACAGCAATCCTAAATACGTAACTAACTGTGTTGGCGACTTATATCTAGATCAAGCATAGTTAACATTACCATTACTAACAGCAATCCTAAAATACGTAACTAACTGTGTTGGCGACTTATATCTAGATCAAGCATAGTTAACATTACCATTACTAACAGCAATACTAAATAGGTAACTAAGTGTGTTGGCGACTTATATCTAGATCAAGTATAGTTAACATTACCATTACTAACAGCAATCCTAAATACGTAACTAAGTGTGTTGGCGACTTATATCTAGATCAAGCATAGTTAACATTACCATTACTAACAGCAATCCTAAATACGTAACTAAGTGTGTTGGCGACTTATATCTAGATCAAGCATAGTTAACATTACCATTACTAACAGCAATCCTAAATACGTAACTAAGTGTGTTGGCGACTTATATCTAGATCAAGCATAGTTAACATTACCATTACTAACAGCAATCCTAAATACGTAACTAAGTGTGTTGGCGACTTATATCTAGATGAAGCATAGTTAACATTACCATCACTAACAGCAATCCTAAATACGCAACTAACTGTGTTGGCGACTTATATCTAGATCAAGCCTAGTTAACATTACCATTACTAACAGCAATCCTAAATACGTAACTAACTGTGTTGGCGACTTATATCTAGATCAAGCATAGTTAACATTACCATTACTAACAGCAATCCTAAATACGTAACTAAGTGTGTTGGCGACTTATATCTAGATCAAGCATAGTTAACATTACCATTACTAACAGCAATCCTAAATACGTAACTAACTGTGTTGGCGACTTATATCTAGATCAAGCATAGTTAACATTACCAATACTAACAGCAATCCTAAATACGCAACTAACTGTGTTGGCGACTTATATCTTTTTGAAATCCCTGCCCGACTTTTAGCATAAAACACGACGTGACAAAATTAATTAGTCTGAAAGTGGATTTTCTCCACATACGTTAGGTTACATCAACTATCCTTTGTAAGAGATTAGTTAAGGAGGATTTTAGAGGTTGAAGGTTTACACCGATTGGTTGGGGAGTACAGTTAAATTGAAGTAAAATTTTGTGAACCTCTAATACAAAAATTTACATTCCCTCTCATTTATTATGTTTTATATTTTAATGTGCATTCGTTTGGCTATTCCGAAAAGGCAAATATAATTTCATTAGAATAGAGGTGAAAATAAATTGTCACTAAATGAAAATCTCTGATAATTCCTGGCTCGTTATAACAGACAACTTCACACTTTAAGCAACTGGGTAACTAAGGACTACAATCGAATGGAAACAATTAATTTTGAATTAACTCTCACTAATGAGTTTAACTCCCACGGCACAGTTTCGTGGGGCAGAAGGTAAATACAAAACGAAAGTAACCTCTTTACAGAAATGTAATGGACAAACAAATGTAGTTTGTAGGTATTTCAATTAGTTTTAATTAACTGTAAAACAATAACACCTCATCTTAAGCAGTGTAATATTTAATTAGTATAAGAAATACAAATTGAATATTATACTTTCAAGTCGGATTGAATGCAATAAGATATTTTGTTTTTAAGGAACAAGAAACATTATTCAGGTACGATGACGGGGTTAAAATTAAAATTATGAGTTTGCGTCTTGGTGATTTTGAAATCTTTTAATATACCAATTTATTACAATATATTATCTTTACATACTCCCTTAGTAGATTATAATAAAATCTGAGGATTTGTATATGGTGCACTTGGATATGTAAGCTTTAAGCACTAGGCAATACAACACAAAAGCCTACTTCACAAAAATATATTTCTTATTATCAAGCATTGGTATTATATTTTTATGTGGTAACCAGCATTTACAAACTTGTATGCGACCTTTATTAGTAAATTCCTAAATAGCCAGACTTCATGTCCCAAATATTTGTGGTACAATCTATGTTCATAAAATACGTGGTAAATACCACGGGCAATTTGATTTTTGGAACATGTTTTTGGAATTTTTAAAAATTTCGACTGCAAAAATAAATTCACAAAGCATTTTAAAACAGTTTTATCATACATATATTTTAAACATATTAATAGCGGTGCATCTAGCTTGAAGTTGTCTAGAATAACTGATTAATAACTAGCGAAGAGTTAATCTTTGACAACATTCAAGAGCAAACTAGACATCTAATAATAACGATTAATAACGAGCGAAGAGCTAATCTTTGACAACATTCAAGAGCAAACTAGACATCTAATAATAACGATTAATAACGAGCGAAGAGCTAATCTTTGACAACATTCAAGAGCAAACTAGACATCTAATAATAACGATTAATAACGAGCGAAGAGCTAATCTTTGACAACATTCAAGAGCAAACTAGACATCTAATAATAACGATTAATAACGAGCGAAGAGCTAATCTTTGACAACATTCAAGAGCAAACTTAGACATCTAATAATAACGATTAATAACGAGCGAAGAGCTAATCTTTGACAACATTCAAGAGCAAACTAGACATCTAATAGAAATAACATTTTGAAAGTTAATGAGTAATGTAGGTTTATTATCTGGATACAGTTTTTATTTTGAAAAAAATCATAAAACTGTCTATCGTTGTTGTAAAAAAAATTCGGTTGAAAGCATTGAAGAATATGTTTGCTTTTAATACTTATTGACCCATCAATGACTTTTCATTAAGTTATGTATCTATAATTGCTATTCATTTCTTGGTTGACGATTTAATGACTTAACAATCACACAATACGTCTGTAAACATTCTTATATGTTTTTATAAATATACTAATAGTATATTTCATAACAAGAGTGGAAAGTGGGGTTTTGCATGTTCGAGACCATATGTTTGAAGTGCGAGACTTGTCGAGCACTTCAATTGGTCGAGGACATACAAAACACTTTCACTCGAGTTTTGAACGATACTTTTCACTACACTACGGAATAAAAACAGGTGTTGCTGACTGTGGAAAAATTTCGGTTGTAAACAATGTTACTTTCGGTAGTAAACAATAGACAGCTGTTGAAAATATGATGTTTCGCAGGTTGTAAACACATAACGAAAACAGCTAAACTCATAGTAGTGTAGTGAAAAATATAATTTTGTTATTTCATATAAATTAGTTTGACAACGTGATTCAAGAGAAAATTACATTTCGCTTAACAGAAATATCACGGTCTTTGGTTACTGCAATTTGTAAGATTATATATGTAAATAGTTTTTAGTTTCCGATTCCGTTTTCCTATTTTCTCATTTTATTTTGGTAGGTGATAAGACATATCATAAGTTAACAAAATTACTGGTTTAATTTTATGAAGACAACTGTTTTTATCAATAATTTTGTTCAATTCTGAATGACTAAAAGCTATCAAAAGAACAAAATATATAAACTTTAAACAATGATTATTTACGGGACCTTGACTCAACAATGGTTGTGACATGTTTTGTTTCCTCAGATACTGTGACGTAACAGCGTACAACGAAACACCAAGACGATATGCATACATTTACATAGACAAGTGCGTGGTTGGTCACTATTCCTTCTACTTACAACCACGTGTGACGCCATCAGGTTGTAACAACTATTAACAGAGTCCGTAAGTCACTACGTGGCACGCCAAAGTGCCTTGTCACTTATTTAAGTCGATTTCTTAGTAAACATTATTGGCGATTTGATGGAGAGTAGTGAAAGTATTCGATAGATAAAATATCCCATTTCATAAATTGAATAATAAATATTTTTATTTAAAATTATTTATTGGTAAATAATTTAAAAGAAATTCAATATAATTACAACCTACCAAGAACATTATTATTAACTATAAATACCGACAATTTGTCCAGCATTTATAAATTATTAACAAAATAATAAAGTCATAATTAATTTTAAAATTTCAATTATAGTAATTCTTAAGATCAAGTAAGGAAATTGAACGAATTAATTTGTTTTTACTTCTTAACAACTCCTTTTTAACAAACAAAAAAATAACTTACTTTTACTATTCTTGAAGTACTAAATCGGAAAGAATTTGCAAAAGTATTCTTACAAAGCTACAAAAAAATAGTCACAGTTTTGTTAGTTAAGAAAAGACAATAGATAATTAAAAGTTGGTACTTGAATTTAAACAAATTAAATTGTTACTTTAATGTATCTTAAATTGTTTCTTACAAACTTTAATTAACAATCTAAACCCTTTAACGAAAATCTTTACAAGTTGTGATAAGTCCCACCTTGCTTTGCAGTAGTTGATGTTGATGCTGCCATGATCAGTTTTCTTTCTTTGTAAAATTAGCTGTCCATATTTAATGATAATTAACTACTCATTGCTGCTAGTATAATATTTTACGATTTAGCCATTGTATAGCTGTAGTATTGTGTGTGTTTTTTTGTTTATAAACTCGACAACTTGCTACCTCAACAGTAAAGAGGAAAAGCACAATAACCACTGTAAAGTTGAACACCGACTGTCAGTGCTCCTTGAATCAGTGAGGCGAGTGGCGATTGTTATGACTCGGCAATCCGGCAACAATGAGCCACAAGAGGAGCAATTACACCTCGACTAACGGAAGTAGCCAAACGACCATATGGATAGGATGTGTTTGTAGCCGCGGAAACAAGGCCAGCTGCTTGTTAGCGAACTGCTCCGTCATGTCGCTCCTCCACACTGATGGTATACAGAGGGCGTACTCCAAGAACCCACCAACAATGGGCCACAGGAGGAGCTATTACACTTTGGATCATGGAAGTAGCCAAACGACCATATGGATAGGATGTGTTTGTGGGCCACGGAAACAGGGTCAGCTGCTTGTTAGCAAACTGCTCTGTCATCTCGCTCCTCCACACTGATGGTATACAGAGATTGTTTGTTAGGTCAATACAAGCAAATATGCCATATAACACGTGTCCTTTCTTGATTCATTTTCTGTCTGTGTTTTTACAAACATTTGAATATCCAAACCATTTGACATACAATACTAAGTTTTCCTATAAAATTTGATCTTAGAAAGACACATTTTATGTGAAAAGGCTGTTGGTCTAAAATTATCAGTTTCAAAATGGCGGTTGTCTTTTTCAAATATAAAAATCATTATATAACAAAAAACCAACAAATTTTACCCAAAATTGTTCTAGTAAAATAGTTGTAGATTACATTATGCCAAGTTCATCGATATACTACTTTAAACGATCGGGCAATAAATAACAGAGGACACTTTTTTTATGGCTGAAAGCATTGTCATCTGAGAACTCTTTACGCAGATGACAGAATGGTTTTTGAGAAATTCATATTTTTTTAAAAACACAAACATACACACAGACAGAAAACAAATCGAGAAAGGACACATGTTGTACGGTTATTTGTTTGAATTGACCTGACATACAATCCTTTACAATATGCGACAGTTGAAGCTAGACACCCTCTATATTATGGTATTTGAAGACTGTTAGTTCTTAAAAGATTTTTTTAGTTCTACCACTCTCCTGGTATTGCCTATCTCATGTTTAATCTTATTGAAAAATAATCATATTACTATAGTTCATTTGCATTATTTATTAATATTTTAAGAATAACTTTATCGCAATAAATATTCAGTAATTCATTCATTATTCATCTCTAAGACGCCGATCGTAGAGATATGGGCGAAAATGATGGAATAATGAGTGTGATGAGTGTAGATGAACGAGTCATTGTTAGTATACTTCGACTAAGCTCAGATAGGACTATTTATTAATAGCCCAATAGCGAGGGCAACTAACAGCTTTACGTAGAATTAGTGTTGATCTGATTTTCAGCTAGCTGACCAGTCTGACTCTCATTCAACCTTGACTACCATTCTAAGTGGATTCCCAGAATTCTCTAGTAGTGTCCACGTTGATGGCAACCATTGAATGGACACCGTGACGGTATTAAGAGGACCGAGCATGGAACCTATCGCCTACAATCTCCCAAACACTTTGTTCCCAAGTAGCGGTGTTACAGCAATGCGCCACCAGTGCTGACTAGTGGTCTATTATTATTAATAAAAAAATGTATTATTCATAAATATTAATAAATAATCATTCAATAATATGTATTTATTATTGATAAAATAAACCAATCAATAATTTAACGTCATAAAAAAGATACAAAATTTTTGTATAAACTTAATGAAGCCTTAGCAAGTCACTGTAAGAGTTTATGGTTGCAATTAAACTAGATTTATTATGACATTGCATATAGTAGCGATCAATAACGTACATCATTATATAGGGCTACAAAGTTCATCTAAGTAACAGTGATACTAGTAGTGATAGCCTTTTATGAGTAAAACATTCTAAAGAATGCTCTATTTACAGAAGAAAAGCTGGTTAAACAATTAAAAGAGGGTCTCTACTTCCATAACATTTCATAAAATTAATTAATGAAATTGTTGTTAACATTAACTGCTTTAAGAAATGTGTTCCTCAATTTAAATATTCATTTAGCCAGCCGGTGTGTCGATACGGCCTAGTGTCCCAAACACACCTTCCTCCAGAGTAACGCAAACCAAAGATTCTCCTCCCATTCCTCCTAGATGTAAGTGACCTGAAGAGATAGTCCATGAGTAGATAAGATACTTGTGAAGGAGAAGACGACTGAGCACACTGTGCTTAACACTCATTGAGCCAGCCGGTGTGTCGACACGGCTGAGTGTCCCAAGCACAACTTCCTCCACTGTGACGCAAGCCCAAGTTTCTCCTCACATTCCTTCTAGATTCCCTATTGTCTTCTCGTCACTATCTGAGAGCTAATGACCAGCTGTCAAATGTCAGTATGGGAGGTCCTATGGTTTCTTATTGTAGTGTGGCAACGACTATTCCAATGATTGACAGTGAACGCTCCGTCCAGACAGAAATGTGTTAGCGAAGAATGTTAACTGTGACGTAAATGGCTGAATGATACGATAAGTAGGCTTACTTAAAAAAACAGTGGAACAACAGTACAATGATTACGTACTGTTACGTGATTAGGTACGCAAGTATCCACGTAATAATGAACTATATTTTTTAATCTGAAGGGATGAAACAAGTTAAAGTCATGGCATCGTACTAAGTCTGATAATATCAATTAAAAATAAAGTAAATCTTTATACCAACAAATATAATTAACTTAAGTCTAAAACAATTGAATTAAAGATAATAAAATGTATACAGTAATTTTAGTCAGTACTTGGTAGATAAGAAAATTATAACATCAACAAAATACAGCTGTAAAAAAATGAATTGCAGTCAGCAATGTGTATAACAATAAGTAAATTTTTACATTTACAATGTAATTGTATATTTCAGGAAATAAATTGTAGTCAAGAAAATTAATTATAGTTTGAATAAGTGTAACTACACATTAAATAGCGATCACCTGATGCTACAAGCACAATATCTGTAGCACAAAATAAGTGAATGTCATAAAACACAAATGTATTAGAGTAAAATTAAAAGTCGCCTAGAAATATTATAGTTATCGATTTTGGTAACCATATTGAAAAGGTTCTTTTAGAACCCCTTTGGTCTGAGGGTGTTAAACGTGGTTTTCCGAATCCAATCACCATAGTACTGTATATTTGTACTTGTATTGAGTTGACATTCACATTTTAGTCGTTCTATCAACACGTAATATGATAATTAAGAAACCATTACTGCCAGCAATAAATATATGGGGCAGTAAAGGAAACATAGCCAAAGAACCAGTTTAGAAAAGAAATCCACAGTAAATTAACTGTTTAGTAGCTAAATAAAACATATAATAATAAAATGCATTTTACACAGGTAATGGTACAACTAATAGTAGTAACTAAGTTCTTCGCACAGATCAATAGTCTGTGGGGAACGGGCAGAGTAAGGCTGAGAAGGCGAAAGATCTCTCCTTTAAAAAATATAATAATAATTGTACAGTTATTTCACAGAACAACGTTCCAGTCCCATTAGTGAATATCTAGACTCCTGTGGTTGACGACCACGGTCTGCCATCGGTGAAGATATAAGACGTCAGTCCAGACGCCATCTTTACGACTGAATTAATGCTCGTTTTGATAGCTTTATTGGTTGCCGCAGCCACTTTTATTGTTATCGGCATCAGCGTGTGGCTGAACGAGCAATAATACGGAGTAGGCCTCTTGGAATCATAAATGACTCGCTTCCACAGGAATAATTCACTGCCACGATTGTATTTTATTGCTACTCTGCTATTTGTCGTGATACTAGGAATGTCCGTATTGCAAGACCCGTGTAATCTGTACTAACTGTTAGGGATGGGAATTGGTTATGTTATCTACGAAGATAGTACAATCATCGTAAATAAAAGCCCTGTAATCTATATTTACTGTTAGGGATGGAAATTGGTTATGTTATCTACGAATATGGTACAATCACCGGAAATAAAAGCCCGGTAATCTGTATTTACTGTTAGGGATGGGAATTGGTTATGTTATCTACGAATATGGTACAATCACCGGATATAAAAGCCCGGTAATCTATATTTACTGTTAGGGATGGGAATTGGTTATGTTATCTGCGAATATGGTACAATCACTGGAAATAAAAGCCCGGTAATCTGTATTTACTGTTAGGGATGGGAATTGGTTATGTTACCTACGAATATGGTACAATCGCCGGATATAAAAGCCCGGTAATCTATATTTACTGTTAGGGATGGGAATTGGTTATGTTATCTGCGAATATGGTACAATCACCGGAAATAAAAGCCCGGTAATCTATATTTACTGATAGGGATGGGAATTGGTTATGTTATCTACGAATATGGTACAATCACCGGAAATAAAAGCCCGGTAATCTGTATTTACTGTTAGGGATGGGAATTGGTTATGTTATCTACGAATATGGTACAATCACCGGAAATAAAAGCCCGGTAATCTGTATTTACTGTTAGGGATGGGAATTGGTTATGTTATCTACGAATATGGTACAATCACTGGAAATAAAAGCCCGGTAATCTGTATTTACTGTTAGGGATGGGAATTGGTTATGTTATCTACGAATATGGTAAAATCACCGGAAATAAAAGCCCGGTAATCTATATTTACTGATAGGGATGGAAATTGGTTATGTTATCTAAGAATATGGTACAATCACCGGAAATAAAAGCCCGGTAATCTGTATTTACTGTTAGGGATGGGAATTGGTTATGTTATCTACGAATATGGTACAATCACAGGAAATAAAAGCCCGGTAATCCGTATTTACTGTTAGTTATGGGAATTGGTTATGTTATCTACGAATATGGTACAATCACCGGAAATAAAAGCCCGGTAAACTGTATTTACTGTTAGGGATGGGAATTGGTTATGTTATCTACGAATATGGTACAATCACTGGAAATAAAAGCCCGGTAATCTGTATTTACTGTTAGGGATGGGAATTGGTTATGTTATCTACGAATATGGTAAAATCACCGGAAATAAAAGCCCGGTAATCTATATTTACTGATAGGGATGGAAATTGGTTATGTTATCTAAGAATATGGTACAATCACCGGAAATAAAAGCCCGGTAATCTGTATTTACTGTTAGGGGTGGGAATTGGTTATGTTATCTACGAATATGGTACAATCACCGGAAATAAAAGCCCGGTAATCTGTATTTACTGTTAGGGATGGGAATTGGTTATGTTATCTACGAATATGGTACAATCAACGTAAATAAAAGCCCTGTAAACTGTATTTACTGTTAGGGATGGGAATTGGTTATGTTATCTAGGAAGATGGTACAATCAACGTAAATAAAAGCCCTGTTATCTATATTTACTGTTAGGGATGGGAATTGGTATTTTACTATGTGAAGACTGCTACTGTACAATCAACTTAAGCTTTATTAATAAGAGCCTTGTAAGCTTTATTTATATTCAAACATTTTTACATGTTTTAGAGAAAAACATAAATTAGCAAAAACCATGTTTGGTTCAAGTTCCGACAATCTCCTTACATAATTAAACGTAGATAATAGTTTAGTCTTACAAAACTGTTTTTGTAATTTTGTATGTAAATAAATTTTTTGTGCTTTTGTAATATATTAATGGTTCTAACAACCAAGAATCATTTGTAATCGTATCGTGAATCTATTTCCATGGATTAAAGCGTTTTTTTTTTAATTCACCAAATTAACAAAAATAATAATTTGGCTAAATTTTCTTTTTGACAATAGCTATCAATATTGTAGATAAGAAATTTACATTTTAATTGTTACGGTATTGTCTTTATCATATTCCAGAAAGGGACAGTATAGGCTATAACATCAGTTTCCATTCTAAAGCTCAAGTGCAGTGATCTAACAAGTGCACGACTTCAAGAGGCGTGAGAACTCGAGTGTTGGGATCTATTTCTGTTTGTTCATTAGGTGAAGCCGTAAACAAACTACCATCGTGCGTTATCCACATTACGTATATCGGTGACGGCGAGAACAAATAACGGCCAGTAAGTTATATCTTATCACCTCATTTGTCTGGTTCGCTTGGCTCGCTATGGACAGCCGGGCGCTCGTGACTAGCCTCTCATCCGATGGGCTGGCAATTAACGATCAAATGTAGCATGATCATATACTAGGGATAGAAAATTATATTAAACTGTTAAAAACTAAATAGTGATCCAAATATGTCCATGAAAAGCTTAATCTATTTAATACTGTACAATGAATTGTGTAGGTCTACTTCAACAACAGATAAATATGCTAGTACTGAGATCATCCGTTCCAAACGTTGTAAGGGATTCTTTTGTCAAAGCTTTATAAACTAACGTGTATTTGGGAACATGTGAACTAATATGCATATAATTATTTAAAATAACGATGATGGTTTATTTGAAAAAGAGTTTATTTAACCTAAAAAAGTTAGTTTGAAAATAAATTTGCTTTGGAGAAGATGGGGAGATATTTGACCTCAATATCAAAATCACATAGCTGCCATTCGAGCTCCCAATCACGTACAAATAATAATAAATAAGCTCTCTCTTATTCAGTTTACACCACAGTCACTCATAAAAATGCAAAGAGGGGAACAAGGACTTATGCCATCCTAAGGGGATGGGGTATAGGAACCCACGTCTACTGAGAGGGAAGCTAACGCCTCCATAGTCATATGGTAGTGGCAGACAACACCGTCTTACAGGACGAAGGTAGGTCGAGTCAGCAAAGTTCCTTGGAGTTTACTTCGTAGATCAAAGTTTAACCTGGGCTAGCCATGTGGACCATGTATGTGCCAACGTTACATCAGGCGGTTACGCCTTGAG
The DNA here is from genome assembly GCA_035578905.1 of Stictocephala bisonia. Taxonomy (NCBI): domain Eukaryota; kingdom Metazoa; phylum Arthropoda; class Insecta; order Hemiptera; family Membracidae; genus Stictocephala; species Stictocephala bisonia. Next base: position 3,057,499 of record JAQJVL010000047.1, read on the forward strand.
AAAACAGTACAAGTTTTGTCCAACCCAAGTTCTCCTCATGACCTCGTTTGGTATAATTCATTCCCAGCTCACCTATGATATTCCAATATGGGGTGGATGCTCAAGCACTCAATTTCTTGAAATTTTTAGGCTGCAAAAAAGCAGTTCGTATTATTTCAAAACTGAATTCTAAAGAGTCGTGTAAACCAGCCTTTATTGAACTAAGACTACTAACACTGCTCTGTCTCTACACCTTTGAAACTACTCTCCTATGTATGACCAAGTGTCACTTAATGCGAGGTAGTGACGTACATACGTACGGAACCTGGAGCAGGATCGGACATTGCCAAAGGATGAATGAGGGCGTGAATGAATAGTGTAAATGTGTTTACGAGATGAATTAACGAAATTATCATTAACTTATTATTAAATTATTAGCATTACCTATTATTATTAAATCATTAATTATCATGAAAAGAATCAATCTTATTAATGAAACAATAGGTGCTGTACTTCAGGTTTCACATTTTTATTTTAGTTTTATTCTTATTTAATATGATGTTTTATATACAACAAACTGTCAACACAAATAAAGATGTATTATTATTATTATTATTATTATTACCTGTGCCATCCAAAGGTTATGGGTTATAGGAACCCACGGCTACTGAGAGAGAGGAGCAAGAACTTATGCCATTCAAAGGGATGGGGTGTAGGAACCCACGGCTACTGAGAGAGAAGAGCAAGAACTTATGCCATTCAAAGGGATGGGGTGTAGGAACCAACGGCTACTGAGAGAGAGGAGCAAGAACTTATGCCATTCAAAGGGATGGGGTGTAGGAACCAACGGCTACTGAGAGAGAGGAGCAAGAACTTATGCCATTCAAAGGGATGGGGTGTAGGAACCAACGGCTACTGAGAGAGAGGAGCAAGAACTTATGCCATTCAAAGGGATGGGGTGTATAAAACCCACGGCTACTGAGAGAGAGGAGCAAGAACTTATGCCATTCAAAGGGATGGGGTGTAGGAACCAACGGCTACTGAGAGAGAGGAGCAAGAACTTATGCCATTCAAAGGGATGGGGTGTAGGAACCAACGGCTACTGAGAGAGAGGAGCAAGAACTTATGCCATTCAAAGGGATGGGGTTTAGGAACCAACGGCTACTGAGAGAGAGGAGCAAGAACTTATGCCATTCAAAGGGATGGGGTGTAGGAACCAACGGCTACTGAGAGAGAGGAGCAAGAACTTATGCCATTCAAAGGGATGGGGTGTAGGAACCAACGGCTACTGAGAGAGAGGAGCAAGAACTTATGCCATTCAAAGGGATGGGGTGTAGGAACCCACGGCTACTGAGAGAGAGGAGCAAGAACTTATGCCATTCAAAGGGATGGGGTGTAGGAACCAACGGCTACTGAGAGAGAGGAGCAAGAACTTATGCCATTCAAAGGGATGGGGTGTAGGAACCAACGGCTACTGAGAGAGAGGAGCAAGAACTTATGCCATTCAAAGGGATGGGGTGTAGGAACCCACGGCTACTGAGAGAGAGGAGCAAGAACTTATGCCATTCAAAGGGATGGGGTTTAGGAACCAACGGCTACTGAGAGAGAGGAGCAAGAACTTATGCCATTCAAAGGGATGGGGTGTAGGTACCCACGGCTACTGAGAGAGAGGAGCAAGAACTTATGCCATTCAAAGGGATGGGGTGTAGGAACCAACGGCTACTGAGAGAGAGGAGCAAGAACTTATGCCATTCAAAGGGATGGGGTGTAGGAACCCACGGCTACTGAGAGAGAGGAGCAAGAACTTATGCCATTCAAAGGGATGGGGTGTAGGAACCCACGGCTACTGAGAGAGAGGAGCAAGAACTTATGCCATTCAAAGGGATGGGGTGTAGGAACCCACGGCTACTGAGAGAGAGGAGCAAGAACTTATGCCATTCAAAGGGATGGGGTGTAGGAACCAACGGCTACTGAGAGAGAGGAGCAAGAACTTATGCCATTCAAAGGGATGGGGTGTAGGAACCAACGGCTACTGAGAGAGGAGCAAGAACTTATGCCATTCAAAGGGATGGGGTGTAGGAACCCACGGCTACTGAGAGAGAGGAGCAAGAACTTATGCCATTCAAAGGGATGGGGTGTAGGAACCAACGGTTACTGAGAGAGAGGAGCAAGAACTTATGCCATTCAAAGGGATGGGGTGTAGGAACCCACGGCTACTGAGAGAGAGGAGCAAGAACTTATGTCATTCAAAGGGATGGGGTGTAGGAACCAACGGCTACTGAGAGAGAGGAGCAAGAACTTATGCCATTCAAAGGGATGGGGTGTAGGAACCAACGGCTACTGAGAGAGAGGAGCAAGAACTTATGCCATTCAAAGGGATGGGGTTTAGGAACCAACGGCTACTGAGAGAGAGGAGCAAGAACTTATGCCATTCAAAGGGATGGGGTGTAGGAACCAACGGCTACTGAGAGAGAGGAGCAAGAACTTATGCCATTCAAAGGGATGGGGTGTAGGAACCAACGGCTACTGAGAGAGAGGAGCAAGAACTTATGCCATTCAAAGGGATGGGGTTTAGGAACCAACGGCTACTGAGAGAGAGGAGCAAGAACTTATGCCATTCAAAGGGATGGGGTGTAGGAACCAACGGCTACTGAGAGAGAGGAGCAAGAACTTATGCCATTCAAAGGGATGGGGTGTAGGAACCAACGGCTACTGAGAGAGAGGAGCAAGAACTTATGCCATTCAAAGGGATGGGGTGTAGGAACCCACGGCTACTGAGAGAGAGGAGCAAGAACTTATGCCATTCAAAGGGATGGGGTGTAGGAACCAACGGCTACTGAGAGAGAGGAGCAAGAACTTATGCCATTCAAAGGGATGGGGTGTAGGAACCAACGGCTACTGAGAGAGAGGAGCAAGAACTTATGCCATTCAAAGGGATGGGGTGTAGGAACCCACGGCTACTGAGAGAGAGGAGCAAGAACTTATGCCATTCAAAGGGATGGGGTTTAGGAACCAACGGCTACTGAGAGAGAGGAGCAAGAACTTATGCCATTCAAAGGGATGGGGTGTAGGTACCCACGGCTACTGAGAGAGAGGAGCAAGAACTTATGCCATTCAAAGGGATGGGGTGTAGGAACCAACGGCTACTGAGAGAGAGGAGCAAGAACTTATGCCATTCAAAGGGATGGGGTGTAGGAACCCACGGCTACTGAGAGAGAGGAGCAAGAACTTATGCCATTCAAAGGGATGGGGTGTAGGAACCCACGGCTACTGAGAGAGAGGAGCAAGAACTTATGCCATTCAAAGGGATGGGGTGTAGGAACCCACGGCTACTGAGAGAGAGGAGCAAGAACTTATGCCATTCAAAGGGATGGGGTGTAGGAACCAACGGCTACTGAGAGAGAGGAGCAAGAACTTATGCCATTCAAAGGGATGGGGTGTAGGAACCAACGGCTACTGAGAGAGGAGCAAGAACTTATGCCATTCAAAGGGATGGGGTGTAGGAACCCACGGCTACTGAGAGAGAGGAGCAAGAACTTATGCCATTCAAAGGGATGGGGTGTAGGAACCAACGGCTACTGAGAGAGAGGAGCAAGAACTTATGCCATTCAAAGGGATGGGGTGTAGGAACCCACGGCTACTGAGAGAGAGGAGCAAGAACTTATGCCATTCAAAGGGATGGGGTGTAGGAACCAACGGCTACTGAGAGAGAGGAGCAAGAACTTATGCCATTCAAAGGGATGGGGTGTAGGAACCAACGGCTACTGAGAGAGAGGAGCAAGAACTTATGCCATTCAAAGGGATGGGGTTTAGGAACCAACGGCTACTGAGAGAGAGGAGCAAGAACTTATGCCATTCAAAGGGATGGGGTGTAGGAACCAACGGCTACTGAGAGAGAGGAGCAAGAACTTATGCCATTCAAAGGGATGGGGTGTAGGAACCAACGGCTACTGAGAGAGAGGAGCAAGAACTTATGCCATTCAAAGGGATGGGGTGTAGGAACCAACGGCTACTGAGAGAGAGGAGCAAGAACTTATGCCATTCAAAGGGATGGGGTGTAGGAACCAACGGCTACTGAGAGAGAGAGGAGCAAGAACTTATGCCATTCAAAGGGATGGGGTGTAGGAACCCACGGCTACTGAGAGAGAGGAGCAAGAACTTATGCCATTCAAAGGGATGGGGTGTAGGAACCAACGGCTACTGAGAGAGAGGAGCAAGAACTTATGCCATTCAAAGGGATGGGGTGTAGGAACCCACGGCTACTGAGAGAGAGGAGCAAGAACTTATGCCATTCAAAGGGATGGGGTGTAGGAACCAACGGCTACTGAGAGAGAGGAGCAAGAACTTATGCCATTCAAAGGGATGGGGTGTAGGAACCAACGGCTACTGAGAGAGAGGAGCAAGAACTTATGCCATTCAAAGGGATGGGGTGTAGGAACCAACGGCTACTGAGAGAGAGGAGCAAGAACTTATGCCATTCAAAGGGATGGGGTGTAGGAACCAACGGCTACTGAGAGAGAGGAGCAAGAACTTATGCCATTCAAAGGGATGGGGTGTAGGAACCCACGGCTACTGAGAGAGAGGAGCAAGAACTTATGCCATTCAAAGGGATGGGGTGTAGGAACCAACGGCTACTGAGAGAGAGGAGCAAGAACTTATGCCATTCAAAGGGATGGGGTGTAGGAACCAACGGCTACTGAGAGAGAGGAGCAAGAACTTATGCCATTCAAAGGGATGGGGTGTAGGAACCCACGGCTACTGAGAGAGAGGAGCAAGAACTTATGCCATTCAAAGGGATGGGGTGTAGGAACCAACGGCTACTGAGAGAGAGGAGCAAGAACTTATGCCATTCAAAGGGATGGGGTGTAGGAACCAACGGCTACTGAGAGAGAGGAGCAAGAACTTATGCCATTCAAAGGGATGGGGTGTAGGAACCAACGGCTACTGAGAGAGAGGAGCAAGAACTTATGCCATTCAAAGGGATGGGGTGTAGGAACCAACGGCTACTGAGAGAGAGGAGCAAGAACTTATGCCATTCAAAGGGATGGGGTGTAGGAACCAACGGCTACTGAGAGAGAGGAGCAAGAACTTATGCCATTCAAAGGGATGGGGTGTAGGAACCAACGGCTACTGAGAGAGAGGAGCAAGAACTTATGCCATTCAAAGGGATGGGGTGTAGGAACCAACGGCTACTGAGAGAGAGGAGCAAGAACTTATGCCATTCAAAGGGATGGGGTGTAGGAACCCACGGCTACTGAGAGAGAGGAGCAAGAACTTATGCCATTCAAAGGGATGGGGTGTAGGAACCAACGGCTACTGAGAGAGAGGAGCAAGAACTTATGCCATTCAAAGGGATGGGGTGTAGGAACCCACGGCTACTGAGAGAGAGGAGCAGAACTTATGCCATTCAAAGGGATGGGGTGTAGGAACCAACGGCTACTGAGAGAGAGGAGCAAGAACTTATGCCATTCAAAGGGATGGGGTGTAGGAACCAACGGCTACTGAGAGAGAGGAGCAAGAACTTATGCCATTCAAAGGGATGGGGTGTAGGAACCAACGGCTACTGAGAGAGAGGAGCAAGAACTTATGCCATTCAAAGGGATGGGGTGTAGGAACCCACGGCTACTGAGAGAGAGGAGCAAGAACTTATGCCATTCAAAGGGATGGGGTGTAGGAACCCACGGCTACTGAGAGAGAGGAGCAAGAACTTATGCCATTCAAAGGGATGGGGTGTAGGAACCCACGGCTACTGAGAGAGAGGAGCAAGAACTTATGCCATTCAAAGGGATGGGGTGTAGGAACCAACGGCTACTGAGAGAGAGGAGCAAGAACTTATGCCATTCAAAGGGATGGGGTGTAGGAACCCACGGCTACTGAGAGAGAGGAGCAAGAACTTATGCCATTCAAAGGGATGGGGTGTAGGAACCAACGGCTACTGAGAGAGAGGAGCAAGAACTTATGCCATTCAAAGGGATGGGGTGTAGGAACCAACGGCTACTGAGAGAGAGGAGCAAGAACTTATGCCATTCAAAGGGATGGGGTGTAGGAACCAACGGCTACTGAGAGAGAGGAGCAAGAACTTATGCCATTCAAAGGGATGGGGTGTAGGAACCCACGGCTACTGAGAGAGAGGAGCAAGAACTTATGCCATTCAAAGGGATGGGTGTAGGAACCCACGGCTACTGAGAGAGAGGAGCAAGAACTTATGCCATTCAAAGGATGTGGTGTAGGAACCACGGCTACTGAGAGAGAGGAGCAAGAACTTATGCCATTCAAAGGAATGGGGTGTAGGAACCCACGGCTACTGAGAGAGAGGAGCAAGAACTTATGCCATTCAAAGGGATGGGGTGTAGGAACCAACGGCTACTGAGAGAGAGGAGCAAGAACTTATGCCATTCAAAGGGATGGGGTGTAGGAACCAATATCTGCAGAGAGAGGAGCAAGAACTTATGCCATTCAAAGGGATGGGGTGTAGGAACCCACGGCTACTGAGAGAGAGGAGCAAGAACTTATGCCATTCAAAGGGATGGGGTGTAGGAACCAACGGCTACTGAGAGAGAGGAGCAAGAACTTATGCCATTCAAAGGGATGGGGTGTAGGAACCAATATCTGCAGAGAGGGGAGGAAGAACCCATGCCAACCAAAGGGAATTTGGTATAGAACACTATGGTTGAATAGTTACGTGGCACTCTGTATAAAGCTCCTTTTATAATTTAGTAATTAACAAGATTGCTTAAAAATATAATTATATTAAATATTTAGCTAAAATACAATTTTATATATAACTATGGAAGATAGAATTAAATAATGTTTAAGTTATTATTGTGATATACTGTAAAATATTTAAATTCCAGCATATTTTAATGAAGTAAATCCTTTCCACGTGTATATTGTATTTAAATTGGGAATATATGTATGATAACTTTACTGCATACGAATAAAAATTACGTTTTCTTTGCCAAAAACAAACATGTTTCAATTAATAATATTTGGTGATGTCAGACAAAGCTGGAGTGGTCCGTTGTCACCTGCAACAACGGTGGCGGTATTATCGATTTGTAATTCCATCATAGAGTGTAGGTTCCGTTGCAGAGTGGCGTTTAACACAATTCCAAAACCGAGAATAACCAATCCAGATCAGAATCCAATCCAGTCTTGGAAATGCGAATCTGTTTTAATTGGGTTGTTTACATAAATTAGTATACGGAATCTAATGGTCCCAAACCCACACTACGAATCCCTTACGACCAATTTTTGTTTTAGATTATTCTAAACTAAATATTTAATGAACTCTAGTGAACTGATGCTTGATAAAATAATAAAATAAATATCTATATGTGCAAACACTTATTTAATTACAATTATTATGTTATTATAATACTTCAAAAAGGAATAATTTCTCAATTTTATATTTCATTAGAAAAATAATTTGGCTTTTGCAGAGCAATGTAATAAAATAAAAAATATGTTATAATATATTACAAAACAATCAATAGAAAGTAAGGAAAGTGTAAGTGTCAGAGTGCGTTACCAGTGACTAACTGCAGAGAGATGAAGGTGATAACAGGTTGGTTGTTCGCTCGCTCACTTCACTATCTGATTTCCCCGTTCTAATTGTCCGTCGTTGGCGAACAACACACCGTGACAACTAAGGTTTCACTCGCCGAGACGTTCCTTACCGTCTTACCAAAACACATCTATGCGTCCAGTGCTGCTCACAGATTGAAAATGTAGGTATGACACTTTCCTTTATAAAATAATCTGGATTTTAAAAAGGTCAAAAATTTATACCAATAATAAAAAATAAAGATTAACATAAAGTACATAACATGTGTCTAATACTTCCCAATTATTTTTATATTTTAATACTACTAATAAAATCAAGCACTTCCATAGGATTTGTCTATCTTAAAATACTACTCCAAACTCACTCAAAATGAGGTTATGTCAGCAAGTATATGCTGGCCTAACAAAGCATACAAGTAAATGTGATGTACGTTAAAAACATACAAACAATTTATTTTGATTATTGTTATAAGCAATATTCTGTTAGAAATAAATAAATCGTGTAGGTAAATAGATAGTTTATTAAATTTAGCAGAAACCTACACATATGTTCTGGCAAGAATTAGTAGACTGTCCAAAACATTTATAGTTAAACTATTGTCAGTGGTTGTATTTCTATTGACTTCACTTTAGTATAGTGATTGATTATTGATTATTTTACAATATTCCTCTGATCAGAGTACTCATACGAATAACTTACACGGAAAAATCGACATATCTGTCGCCAGTTGACATGGGCTTACATGCCTGTGCGTTAACTTTATTCAACGGGTGAAGTACCGACCGTTGGCTCAGTGTAGATTCAAACCTTGGACCTTGCCCTCCACAGTCCGAAGCCTTAGCCACTGAGTCACCACGCCAACCAAAGTTGGTAATCTCTTCCGATTACCTCCGTTACAATCGAATCTTTGCTGTCCATATCACTAATTATGGCTTTAAATTACACAAGCAAAACACTCCAGCTGATGTTGATCCTCGGTCTGACAATTATTATTTTTACTTTCTATCCTTGTCTGTCTTGTTTAAGTTAACAATATACTTGTGTGAAACTATCAATCGTGAAAAATACCTACTTATAAAATCATGATCCTAAACATTAACAATTAATTATGGTCTCTTAAGGAGGCCGTTCCCAAACCACAAAGTCACCGCTGGCAAGTCTACAAGCCCAAACCACAAAGTCACCACTGGCAAGTCTACAAGCCCAAACCACCAAGTCACCGCTGGCAAGTCTACAAGCCCAGACCACCAAGTCACCGCTGGCAAGTCGACAGGCCCAGACCACCAAGTCACCGCTGGCAAGTCTACAAGCCCAGACCACCAAGTCACCGCTGGCAAGTCGACAGGCCCAGACCACCAAGTCACCGCTGGCAAGTCTACAAGCCCAGACCACCAAGTCACCGCTGGCAAGTCGACAGGCCCAGACCACAAAGTCACCGCTGGCAAGTCTACAAGCCCAAACCACAAAGTCACCACTGGCAAGTCTACAAGCCCAAACCACCAAGTCACCGCTGGCAAGTCGACAGGCCCAGACCACCAAGTCACCGCTGGCAAGTCGACAGGCCCAGACCACCAAGTCACCGCTGGCAAGTCGACAGGCCCAAACCACCAAGTCACCGCTGGCAAGTCGACAGGCCCAGACCACCAAGTCACCGCTGGCAAGTCGACAGGCCCAGGCAGCCTATAGTAGCAATGTAATTTTAATCACCGGGCCAAAACATGATGTTCTATTTCACCTGCAAGGTTTATTATTATAATAAGTTATAAACGGCCATATTAAGAGATGATGCATTGGCTAAATCCTACATATGATGGAAGCGAAAGAAAATATTGCAATGTGTAAACATAGTAAAGGAAAAATGTCAAACATTTTTCAAAATAATTTGTAGGTTACCTATCCAATCTGACATCTCTGATTCGTCTCAACTATCAATGTTCACGGATTATCTCGAAGACTGAGAAGGGTCAAGAACCTTTTCCATCCAAAGTGAATGGGTGAGGTATAAGAACCAACTTCTACTGAGAGGGGAGCAAGGACCTTTGCCGTCCAAAGTGGGTTGGTGAGGTATATGAACAAACGTCTACTGAGAGGGGAGCAAGAACCTTTGCCAACCAAATGGGTTGAGTGAGGTAAATGAACCAACGTCAATGAGAAGAGAGCAAGAACCTATGCCATCCGTGTGATGTGGTATGAGAATTAAGCTCAATGAAAAAACGTCCCACAGTATGCCTATGATCCACCGGACAACCACGGATGCCTTACGTCACCAATCAGCTGTCAGCCCACCTGCGACCCACACAACAGCCCACCTGCCTTTGTATTGGGTCATCGACTATAGTTGTGTAACAACCATTGTTGAGTTATCTGTAGCCTAATGTCATTTTCATTGGTACAATAACCTTCTGTAGTAGAAGGCTTTCTCTTGCTACACCAACAAAGAATAATTGTCTGTTTATATCAAACGCGTAACGTTGGACATTTAGTCTCCGTTCTCACAGGATGGCCTTTAGGGCTATTGAAGCAAGTCAAACAGTATATACATATAAACAAACTACTTTACTTTTCATAGACATATGATTATCACTTATCCCTGTAAACCGTAAACAGCTAAAAAATGCATATTTCGTTTAAGTAATAAGCTGGTTCATATTAGTTGTCTCTTGGGCTTGCCTCAGAATTACAACGTTGTTTACCTGAAAACTAAATTGATAGGAAACACCACTTGCAAAGAGTTTCCCACTCAGCCCTTCACCTTAATAATGTAGAGCAATCAATATGGTCAACCCTAAACTACTAAATTAGTAATAATGCATAAATAACTAATCAAATATAAATAAAACTAACTAATTTATCACCAGTTTTAATTATAAAAACTGTTAAGTTAATAATACTTAAATCTAGGTGATAAGAAGCAAATTAAATGTCATAAATAAATATTTATTGGAAGTTTATAATTGTTTCATTGTAATACTGTACAATTGTACATTATTACTACAATGTAGTGTATTTGTGCATTTTGTGCTTATATTGTAATATATTTGAGCATTTAGAACTTTAATCGTAGTATATTTGTACATTATTTACTTGTACAGTACTACATTTGTGAATGTTGAGCTTATATTATAATATATTTGTGCACTTTGTACTTGTGTTGTAGTATATTTGTCTATTTTGCGCTTACATTGTAATATTTATGTGCATTTTGTACTTATACTGTAGTATATTTGTGCATTTTGTACTTATGTTGTAATATATTTGTGCTTATGTTGTAATATATTTGTGCATTTTGTGCTTATATTTTGTGACGTGCAATTGTACTGAAGAAAATCACAATAGAAATATGTTAAATAATAGTTAAAAGGAGTTAATGATACAGTTAAATATTGCGTTCGCAATTTTTTAACAATGGGACTTACCCGCTTGGTACCATAAATTGTTGTAGAAGTTGACATTGTCTCGTAACAACGTGGTTGTGTAGAGAACTAGCCAGTGGCTGTCTAGTGTTATCTGCGTTATCACTGACTGGCGCTTGTTGTGTAGTCATTTACAACACCCACTATTCACTCCACGTAATCATTAGTGTGACTAACGACTGGCCATTTCTTGTGAAATGCGTGGAAATAGCTAAACAGTGACAATATCATTTCTTGCAAGTTTAGTTTCACCTAGGATTAAGTTTGGATTTGAAATTATCTTACAATATGACCTGCTTACATTCAGTATGGTGAGCATAGGAGTAAACTAGTTAGTTGGGTTCCGGTTGCTTAGGGAAATACCTGTAACTGATTTACAACTTACAGAGTGGACTTCGATCAGCGTATAACAGACACGGAGGATAGCTTTGAAGAGTTTGAATTCGTAAGATATTCATTATTTTATTCATTATTCATTAGTAAGACGCCGATCGTTAAGATATGGACGAACATGAGGGACGAATGAGTGTGAAGAGTGTAGATGAACGTGTGTAGTTATTGTTACTATCTAAAGTTGACTTTCCCTCAGAAAGAGCTATTTATTAATATAATATAGCCCAATAGCCAGGACAACTAAGGGAACTACAGCTTAATGTGGAATACGAACCACGCCATGATGGTCTGACTAACTAAACGCCAGGCTAACTGACAAGCCTGATACTCAATTCTCTTCCCTACTCAACATCTGAACCTTGGCTACCATCCAGCATGGCTACCATCCTTCTCTAGTCGTGTACACGTTGATTTCAACCATTGAGCGGACGACGTGTCGGTATTAAGAGGACCGAGCACAGAACCTATTGTGAAAAATCCTGATACAGTAAATAGTTTATCAGGACAAATTAGGTATGTTCAAAAGGTTATTTAAAAAAAATCTCTAAGTGTAACTCAAATAACTTGAATAGATTTTCATTCGTATGTTTATTATTTGAATAAACATCTTAAAAACTCATTAAAAAAAAAATAAATAAAAATAAATAAATAAAAAGTTGTTAAAGACATTCTTAAAACAGTATTATAAGTTAATTTAATATGAGCTTAATTGGTTTGATTCTTGGAGCCTTTTATAAAAGCTGATAAATAGATAACAACATTTTTGTATCGAATTGTCTCCATTTTATATGCATACCATAAAATAATTTGAATTAGAACAACTATTAACAGGGGCTGAAAATATATAAAACAAAAGCAATGGCGTGCAAAACAATATTATTGAACAAATACTTCAAATATTACGGCTAGACTAATGTGTGAAGTGTGAGTTTCATTGTAGTTGCTCATTGAATTGTTTTATACTCTTCAAGAACTCCCTGTAAGGGGTAGATAGCAGGGGAAGTATGCTTTTAGTTTTTATTTTTTACAATCAAACGCTAATCTTTCACTAGATTCGACTTAGAAGTAAATGAATAGGCTACATCATTTTTCATATTTTCGTGGGTGTTTCTTCCTTTTTACTAAGAAGAGGAAATTACTATTTTTGGAAAATAAAAATTGCTTATAAATAAGAAGTTAAAGCAATAAACCCACTTCACTCTCCCCAACCACTCCCGATACCACTCCTCAAGGGACCTCAAATAAACCCACTTCACTGTCCCCAACCACTCCCGATATCACTCCTCAGGGGACCTCAAATAAACCCACTTCACTGTCCCCAACCACTCCCGATATGACTCCTCATGGGACCTCAAATAAACCCACTTCACTGTCCCCAACCATTCCCGATATCACTCCTAAAGGGACCTCAAATAAACCCACTTCACTGTCCCCAACCACTCCCGATATCACTCCTCAAGGGACCTCAAATAAACCCACTTCACTGTCCCCAACCACTCCCGATATCACTCCTCAGGGGACCTCAAATAAACCCACTTCACTGTCCCCAACCACTCCCGATATGACTCCTCATGGGACCTCAAATAAACCCACTTCACTGTCCCCAACCATTCCCGATATCACTCCTAAAGGGACCTCAAATAAACCCACTTCACTGTCCCCAACCACTCCCGATATCACTCCTCATGGGACCTCAAATAAACCCACTTCACTGTCCCCAACCAATCCCAATATCACTCCTCAGGGTACCTCAAATAAACCCAATTTACTGTCCCCAACCATTCCCGATATCACTCCTCAGGGGACCTCAAATAAACCCACTTCACTGTCCCCAACCACTCCCCATATCACTCCTCAGGGGACCTCAAATAAACCTACTTCGTTGTCCCTAACCACTCCCGATATCACTCCTCAGGGAACCTCAATCTCTTCTCTAACGGAAACAGCTCTGATGAATCACGATAGTTTACAAATACCCCAGAAGATCCATCGTATGTCAACGATATCCTTGTTGACTCCACGATGGCATCAACCTTGACTCAAAAAAAATACGATAAACTAGTTTAAGAGCTCATTCAGATTATAAAGAGACGCCTAAGGGTGCATTAGTAGAGAAAAACTCAGTGTGCTTCAGAGAGAGCTTTACCGAATCACTATGGAACCCCATGGCGTGCTCGATCATTTTTTCAAGCAATATTGTGGATTATTGCCATGAACCTAAACCTTCACAAAGAGAGCAATTTTTTCAAAACATTTTTAGTCTGTTTATTTATGTTTAAAGTAACGTGGATTTTAGGATAAACATTAAATACAATTGTCTTGTGAAAGTGGTGGTACCTTAATCAGTGTGGTTTGTGGTTATTTGTCTGGTAATTCACATGTAACCTCAAACATTTATTCTATGGAACACCACTCGATTGTCTCTCAACTCCTTGGTCTTTGGGAGAGTAGCCTTGTCTGTGGGAAATCATGGGCACATATCTTTCTAAATCATCGCCAAGACTATCCAAGACCACTACAACCTCAGGAATGACCGGCCAAGTGGGAGGCCCGTACAATGACACAATGTACACATTGTCTATCTCAGACGGTTCTCATCTCTAATGATTCGTCGGTTTGTTTCTCATGACGTGGTGGCGAGTGCTGGTGTGAAAGGCTGTATATTGTAACTATGTGTCAATACAACAGGCAGACAGTCAATGCTCAGGGCACCCTGGTAGCTCACTAGTGGCAGTCGTTGGAAGTCACTGTTCGATAGCGTGGCAGTTCAGTGGATAAAACTTCGGACTATGGAGACCAAGGCCCAAGTTCTAATCCACAACTTCTAATGATCGATACTTCACTCGTTTAATAAAGTTCACGCAAAGCCCTGTGGCCCATGTTAACTGGTGAGGGAACAAAAACGATAACTTTCACTTTAGCCATCAATATTTAGGGACAAACTTAAAAAAAAAATAGTTTTAGTCCAGGATTTCCTGTACCAATGGCATGGGAATTTTAAAATATGAATTTAAGAAACGCAAGGAATTGACCAAAGCTATAGGAAAAGGTGACAGGTGATCTTGGCTTTGTAAGAGTCAATGTGTATTGAGTCCCACTGCAAGGCCGCCATCTGATTTTGAAGTTATTTACAAGATGTTTGATTACTTTAAGCTATGCAAGAACTGACGTTTAGCAAAAGTATGTAGAATTTTTGTTTTCTTTGAAAGGACAAAACTGGCTTGAAAGATAATTATTAAAGAAAGAAATTAATTTCGTGATCTCAATAAAGTTTATTCTATATGGCTCGTTTCAACTGGATCAGTTCAGAAAGTCCTAACCATTATAGCTACTGTGCATTAGCGGTTATCTACATAGAGTAAACATAAAATAATGAAATGCGGAATTTCCATGCTTGTGAAATTAATAAAATATATTTGTTATATTTTTATCTTATAACGAATGACTTGAACAGTGTTACAGAGTGTGATAGTATTCTTTAACATTTCTCTTTATACTGAAGAAGAAATATTCCTACCCATTATAATGATTGATAGTCGCTTGGCTTGTACAGATTATTTTTAAATTCCTAGCTGTAGTTTTAGACAGTGCAGTCGTAGACAAACATAAGCTTTTAACTGTAACAGTATTAACCTCTTAATATTTTTTATAATAATAAATACAGAACAATGAAACTCTAGTACGTCAATGTATGAGAGATAGTAACAAGAGATAAGATGGGCAAACCGCAAAGGTCAGTAGGAAAACCCAACCTTTCAAACGTTATCAATTGCATTTGTATTAAAATCAAACAAACTTTGAGGGGCTGCTATTTCAAACGAATAATCCTTTTTCAATAGGGGTTGCGGCAATGTGTTTCTCTACCTTAAAAATGAAGTATAACTCGACCTATGCTTAGATTTAAAATTTTTCAGATTTCCTCCACAGAATGTCCCCCCCCCCCCCAAAGCGAAAAAGGCAACTAAAATGGCGAAAAAGTCAGTAACTACAGTGAGGGCGTAATCCTAGAGTTTCACTGGTCTATGTTTATTAACATAATAAATATTAAGAGGGTTTTAGACTTTTTGAACACCCGTTATATATGACAAAATATTGTTGAATGGAAGCTATTTAAAATGTCTAGACTATATACGTATTTCAGTAGATATCCAATGTCCGAGTCTCTGTTGAGGAAGTCCCATGAGTAGTTCCTCCTATGTAGACTGGTTCAACAACACCTGCTCGCCCAATTGGAGGAATTATCGAAGAAACTGGTTCATTGACAGCAATATTTGTTCGTAGTTCACTACAGTCAGACCCGCAGCCCGAGGGACCAAGTACCGCAAGCTACGCCGGCTCTCGGTGACCCACTTACTGCCGGCCCCTTCACACGATCGAGCGGAACAATAACAGCGTTAATCTGTCTTGGCACTAAATACAAACTAAACCCTCATTAAAGAGTATCATACAATACTATGACAAGACAATATAAACAGGGACCATTCGTAATCATTAAATATTAATTTTTGTAGAGAATTCTCTTTCAAGAAGGTAAGATTTGCAAAACTAAATGAAATATTGTGCAATTTTAATGTGATGAGTGTATATCATATAGTTAAATATACAATGACCTGGTTCTTGAATAAAATCATACAACAACAAAGATACTAAAAGAAACACGAAGTTATAAAAAAAAAACGTCAACAGGGGATAACAAACTGCAATCACATTCTTTCTCACGTGACTTCAAAGACCAAAGAAACAATCAAATAAAATCTTTTTACCTCATTTTGGAAATCAGGTTACTAAATCCTTCTCTTAAGGCTTCATATAAAACTGATTATATTTGTGTTCTTTAAATTCTACTTCCATAAACAGATGAAACAGATCACTCAAACAACGAACAAGATTGGTTCCTTCACAAATCAAGTTCTGTTCTTTCGTGAACTTTTGTTTCACAGGAAAAATTCTTTTGTACTGATGTAAAACTACTTTTATTTTAGAGATCGATTACTCAATAATAATTAAGCATTGTTCTAAATACAATCATATTTTTATCACGTGTAATATTAAATTAGTATTAGGCTATTAAATATTAACAAAATTGTCACTATTGCTACAAATACACAGCAAATCCAAGTATATAGGTTGAACAAATCTCACATCCGTCATGTCATACATTCGTCTTCTTCCCACGACTGATGATAAGACGACAATCCAAACTCAAATCTGTGGTAAAAATACTAAAAAAGGTATAACAGACTATAGTCAGCCTTTCTCTACTAAAGCACCAGTGTAAAGACGATGACATTATATTTACCGTGTGGTGGACTGTTCTGAACCAAAGTGCTGGCGGCAGACTTGAGCTTGTTAGAATCCTCTTCAAAGTTCTTGAACGTTTCACTAATGACATCTAATAGGGATTTCATTGAAGAACCAACATTTTATGTGTAGTCCATACCCACTAGAATAACTAAAGTTGCTACCTATGAGTGACTTAGAGGCTAGACTACTGTGAGAATTCTTAGGTCAAAGTCACCAAGTCTTGAAGTTTAAAATCGATCACAGTTATAAACTCTGAAGTTGAACAGCTTGTCAAGCCGTTGGAACGTCAAACATCTGTCTCTCTGCCAATCCATGTTCAGCCGTCATCGGGCTCTCTACAGAGAACTTTCTCCCTCTGAGTACCTTGCATATTAGCAGTTTTTGTTGTCGTCATGGCGTTCAACGGCTTTCTCCCAATATCTGACTGAGCATTACCACTCGTGGTTAAGGTTTTCATTCAACGTCAGTGACTTTTGTGTAGCTACAGAAGAAACAGTTAATAAGTAACAAACAAAAATAAATTCACTGTTCAATTTGTCACTTATAATATTTGTATTGAGTGGTTTTCAAACAAAGTACCATATTTATATGATCGTTAACAAATATAAATATACTTTACTGATTTTTATGATTTTGGACCAGTCTTTCTTTTCCTTTAAATTGTCACTTGGAATATATGAAAAGATCAACTTGTA
The DNA here is from genome assembly GCA_035578905.1 of Stictocephala bisonia. Taxonomy (NCBI): domain Eukaryota; kingdom Metazoa; phylum Arthropoda; class Insecta; order Hemiptera; family Membracidae; genus Stictocephala; species Stictocephala bisonia. Next base: position 3,074,850 of record JAQJVL010000047.1, read on the forward strand.
GTAAAATCAGTAAGTTTGTTGCTGAGGGAACATATTCAAATCATCAATACTGAATTTTCTTTATTAGCATGTCTAGTATAAAACTCTCAGTATTCCTATAAATCCACTTTGAACATTTGTAGATATTTTATCATTGTTAGATATATTTTTTTGGTCCCACAAAATCCTCTATCACGCAAAAAATACTTTATTTTTTTGTTATTTTTTAAATAAATTGCCTCCATGCATGCTATATTGTAACCAGGCCCGTTTAATGTCAATATCTCATAGCTGGCCAGCCAACAGTCGCACAACTCACTATGTCACCATCAACTGGATATCGATGGAGATGATTGAGATAACTTAAATTTTAGGATTATCTCTCGAACAGCATATGTCCTATGAGTAACGATCAACTCCTGGTAAAAATGTCACAAATCCCCGAAAGCAAACAAGGCTTTCAAAGGATTATAGATCCTAAATAACAATATAGGGTCATAATTGCATTAATATTTTGCAATCTAAACCTGTATCTCTATTACCCTCACAGTTATAAATTTAAAAAAATCTTAAGTTCAGTTATGTGCTTTTCATACAAACTGCCAGGTTCAGTGAGAAGATGGACGGCTTCCTGGAGGACATTTACTTGTCCGTCTAGGAGCCCACACGACCAAGGGCAAGCCCCCTGGAGTACGAGTGTGGACCGCACAATGCGGCAAAGTGACCGGACGAGTCATGATTTGCGACCTGTGTCACGCGAGACGGAGGTGGGCAGGGGACAAACAAAGCCTTGTGCCTGGCCGACACTGGGACACAGACACATGGCTTCACAACATAACTGGGAATAGAAACCGTGACACATCCTACGGTGGCTTCACTACATAACTGGAGGTAAGGACTGTAACATAGACACGTAGTGGCTTTACTACATAACTGGAGGTAGGGACTGTAACATAGACACGTAGTGGCTTTACTACATAACTGGAGGTGGGACTGTAACATAGACACGTAGTGGCTTTACTACATAACTGGGGGTAGAGACTGTGATACAGATACATAGTGGCTTCACTACATAACTGGGGGTAGGAACTGTAACATAGACACGTAGTGGCTTTACTACATAACTGGAGGTAGGAACTGTAACATAGACACGTAGTGGCTTTACTACATAACTGGGGGTAGGGACTGTAACATAGACACGTAGTGGCTTTACTACATAACTGGGGGTAGGGACTGTAACATAGACACGTAGTGGCTTTACTACATAACTGGAGGTAGGGACTGTAACATAGACACGTAGTGGCTCTACTACATAACTGGGGGTAGGGACTGTAACATAGACACGTAGTGGCTTCACTACATAACTGGAGGTAGGGACTGTAACATAGACACGTAGTGGCTTTACTATATAACTGGAGGTAGGGACTGTAACATAGACACGTAGTGGCTTTACTACATAACTGGAGGTAGGGACTGTAACAAAGACACGTAGTGGCCTTACTACATAACTGGAGGTAGGGACTGTAACATAGACACGTAGTGGCTTTACTACATAACTGGGGGGTAGGAACTGGGATACAGACACATAGTGGTTCATTACATAATTGGAGGTAGAGATTGTGACACAGTGGCTTTACTACATAACTGTGGGTAGGGACTGGGATACAGACACATAGTGGCTTCACTACATAACTGGAGGTAGGGACTGTGATACAGATACATAGTGGCTTTACTACATAACTGGAGGCAAGGACTGGGACACAGACACATGGTGGCTTTACTACATAACTGGGAGTAGGGACTGGGACACAGACACATAGTGGCTTCACTACATAACTGGAGGCAAGGACTGGGACACAGACACATGGTGGCTTCACTATATGACTGGGGAAGGGGCTATAAACACTACAATTGGCTTTTAATGGCTTTAAAAATATAAGTGGCTTTACTACATATTTGGGGATAGAGACTCTGACACAGACTGTGCTACTGGTTTGAGGGGGCAGCAAGCATAACCCTTAAAGCAGGCTAGTCTTTTGAGTGTGAAAGACTGCTGTCATTTCCAAGAGAGAATAAGTCAAGAGTCGTAAATAACATAAGATTTATGTAAGTATGAAGTCTTTTGTTTATTGGTTTTTCACTATACTTATAAATATGACTGAACCTAATCAATCAATCATCACCTACACATCGTGTGCTAGAAGAATGCCAGTTGGGTTTATATAGTATAAAGACTAAACTCACATTTACCTAATGATAATTGTATAGTATGTTTATCATTAATTTCAAAAAGAATATAAAATTAAACTAGAACAAAATTAACAAAAGCTCTAGAAATTGATACTAAATTTTTTTTGCTAGCTTAGTGGTTAGCACTTCTACTTAGTATGCATAGGGTTACGGGTTCGAATACCGGAAACTTCACTGAAAATTTGCTTGATAGGTTTGGACCGTTTTTCCACAACAACGTTTGTAGACTACGTTAAAAATGCCACTTGCGTAAATAGACAAACAAATTCCTAGGATGATGATTCCGCGTGATCACTCGGTAAGAAACGTCCAAGACGCAGAGCAAATGAAGGCAAGACAAATTAACGGAAGTTTCATAATGACCTTAACCGTTAAACGCCTTTAGCAAGAATACAATTTTCTTGTTTGGGTCACAAGGGTTCAAAGTGCGGGTTGTCTCATTAGAAAGGTCATGTCTACCTAGGGAAAGTGCCAGGGGGCACACAAAGAAGGAGTGGATGGCTCAGAGTGGATGGCTTACAAACTATACAAGATTTAATTAGGTATAAAACTATTAGATTACTTAAGGGGCCCATCAGGATAGCCCTAAATGAAACAGTTGTGAGGCCTGAGTCGTTTTAATGTTCTTTTTGTCATCATCAGCTTCTGCAGTATACTATCTTTATTGGGTTGTAGACCTGGTACATGATATTAGATTTAGCCTTGAGTGCATCCCGACTTTGTCTTTTGTATTTATAAAATATATGACTGTCAATTTACTGAGTTGGTTTAAAGCTTGATGGGACATGGCTCAATGTTAGTGAACATTCAAAGCGATGTAACATTGGATTTGAACACAGTTAATGTTTGATTCTAATAAATCATTGAACATGTTCAACAATGGTTAAACGAAGTTCAGTATCTATTGTATTCATTTAAATGAGATTTAGTTAAATATTCATATGAAAAGTCTCTATAGAATTTTTCTCGTAGAATTCTACTCACTAGAACCTGACACGCGCAGCGAAAAAGACGGATTTTAAAGAATCTTAATGCTATACTCAGTAAATGATGTCGTTTACTGACAGTACAAATACAACTTATAAAGTTTAATTTCAGAATAGGGGCGTGTGACTTCCTTATAACTCTTACATCTAAAAGGCTGAGTATAAAATGTCTATTAATGTGTTTTTATCGGTTATTTGTAGGCACGTACTTACGATACATTACCATACCTTGCTTATGCTCAACAAGAATATACAAAGTATACTGTACAATTATATCACTATAAATTGTAATAGTCTCTGAAAAGAGAATTTAATGGGTGATAGGTACAAATCGGAAAATTTCATATAATTGGTGCTTATGACTTAACTGTACTGAACATTTGCTTTTTCCAAGAACAGCTTACAGTATACCTAAATAAAATCACAAAAATGCTAAATAAACAGGCAGTAATTAACAGGCAGTAACAATTCTCAATATTTATTTCAATTAAGTAACCATTTCAATAAATATGCCAAAGGGAAAAGATCTACTTGAGCGGAAGCCTGTTTGCAGACCTGAGCTACTAAATGGCAACTAAATTTTTACATTTAAGAAAATAAAAATTGCAATTAATGTTTACACTGATAAGGGCATTATTTACGGAAAATCAGACCCTCCATTAGTATAGGTATAATTTATGTAAAATATTAACTTTACTTAAATAAATCAAAAAAGGAGAAAGAGAGGAAAACAAAGCAAGTTAAATAAAGTTACTCTACTACAAGATAGTTAGTTGTACGGTGGGACGAGAGTGTATTACAATATTGTAAGGTGTGGAGAGGGAAGTGTGTTGAACGGTTGTAAACTGATACTTATCTGTTCCTCGTATGTAAACTTTAGGACTTTAGATACAAACTTGTGAACTTTAGGGCCAAAGAAAGATAATAATATTACTATGAATATACAATACAAAACAAACATATATTTTGGAAACATGATCCTCATAAAGGCAAGTGTGTGCGTGGGGACGAGCCACTATAGTTTACTTGGTCAAATTATACACACTCATCCTCACGCACAGGCTTGCATTTGTGAGGATCATGTTTCAAATATGTGCTTGTTATTATCTGTTCTTTATCTTCAAGGTGGTGTTGAATTCACTGGCCTGATCCCTTGACATTCCATATTGATGCTATTGTTGCAAATACATGTTTTCTGTTACTGTAGGAGTGCTTTATATTTAGGTTCAAATATTAAAGGAATCGACAAACTAGATTATGATACCATAAGAAATTATATGTCATAAAACTGCTTAAGATATTAATTTTATTAGCTATTAAACAATTTTTTTAAGGTGGGGCAGGTTTTTTTTCTAACCTTACTCTAACCAATCCCCATACACTATTAATCTGTGGAGGGAACTTATCAGATATAGTATGGGGGAAAACCAGTACAGTACAAAGCGAATTTTACTTATAAAAACTAACAGTCAAGTATATGATTCGAACTTGCGCCTAATCGAGCTCAAGCTCAAAGTCCCGAAGCCTAAGACTGCTTGGCCATTGGCTCCTTTGTGTAGGAATAATAGAACAAAGTTCTAGATGTCATTTATTACAGAAAATAAGCAATATGTTAGTATTTTTTAAAAATTCTGTTTCGATAATCAGATGAACCAGGAGCATGGAAACAAATATTGCTAAACTAACTAAAAAGTAATTTCGACTTGAAATACACAACCCGACAAAATAAATTATTGTTCAACCGATATATTCCAATGTAAATTTAAACATATTAGAAGCAGTTATTTGCTAACGAAACTACTCCCTTATTTCTTGACAAACAAAACGGTTGATATGTCAATCAAAATATTTGCCTCTGTTCGTAGTTGTGCAAATATTTTCAAACTGAAGAGCACATGTAGTCCTCAAAGAACGTTTTTCGGCCATTAGGATAACACGGAGAGGATTAAATAATGATATCTATACAATTTTAACAGCTGTTGGAATGTAAATAATGGTGTTTGTAATTTTGAGGGGGATAGATGTTTTATAATGTTAAACCAGGGAAGGGAATGTTGTAGGCATAGTTTTATTCATATCCGACTGTACGGCCGCACTGGACTTGCAAGTTTAAATGGTAATCTAATGCAGTTATTTTATTTGTTAAATTAATCTTCATTAATTAAATAAAACCAAATGAAATGAACACGTTTGAAATAGGCTCAGTGTAGCATTTGTTTTTTATACTAATAAATAGATAAGTAATGTGAGTGAGATAATGTAAATAAATTTAATATGATTTTACGCGATGCAATTTACATACTAATATTTGAACCAACAGTCACAGGCCGAAGTGTTTCAATCGCAGCAACTGAAAGGGTTGACAGGCAAAGTGTGCAGTGGTGTCTTCTAGTATAATCAGATTCCATCATAGGAACATGGCCACTTCTAACCAAGTCATGTCATAGACGTGATCTGCCAACCCACAGGACAGGTGGGACAATCGGATAATATCTCTCTTGAACATTCGTCATTATCAAAAGTCAGTCTAGATGTGAATAGTTGTGGCCCACCCATGTCTACCGGTCACTCGCCCGCCTTCCTTGAATACAAACGTCATTTTATATAACTGAAGACTATCCTAGGATCTCTCAGTCACCGAAGTCAGACTACTAGTAGTTGATGTGAGTAGTTGTGGCCCACCCATGTCTACCGGTCACTCGCCCGCCTTCCTTGAATACAAACGTCATTTTATATAACTGAAGACTATCCTAGGATCTCTCAGTCACCGAAGTCAGACTACTAGTAGTTGATGTGAGTAGTTGTGGCCCACCCTTGTCTACCGGTCACTCGCCCGCCTTCCTTGAATACAAACGTCATTTTATATAACTGAAGACTATCCTAGGATCTCTCAGTCACCGAAGTCAGACTACTAGTAGTTGTAAGTAGTTGTAGCCCACCCATGTCTACCGGTAACTCACCCGCCTTCCTTGAATACAAACGTCATTTTATATAACTGAAGACTATCGTAGGATCTCTCAGTCTCCGATGTCAGACTACTAGTAGTAGATGTGAGTAGTTGTGGCCCACCCTTGTGTACCGGTAACTCGCCCGCCTTCCTTTAATACTAACGTCACTTGATATAACTGAATATCGTCCTAGGATCTCTCAGTCACCGAAGTCACAACACCGAAAATCCTTTTATTTTTGTGGATGGTAGATAAGTCTTGACCGGGCGTGAGTTTACATTGAAACTTGCTCATGCAACACAATGAGGTTTAAACTATCAGAGTTTACTACTGGAAGTTTATGTGGGGTTGATTTTCTGACAGTAGACCTGCAATTAATGGCTGATTTCAAGGTCTTAGCATGAATATAATGTAAATATACTACATAAATCAGATAATATTACTTTAGATCAAAACTATTTAGTCCGGATAACTACTGTGACGTGTGATCTCTCTCGGATAGCCTAAATTCTCACGTGTTCTTTTTGTTGAGTCTCTGCGTGTTCCATTGGTCGTTGGTTTGGTTCAGCCGCCCTTTCTGTTGTATTTTTGGGGACTTGAAAAAAATGCATGTCTTGTAGTGTGGTCGAAAATGTGAAGAGGGGTTTGTTATGAAATGTATCTAATTTATTAATTTTTTTTATTTTCTCATCCTTCCCCACCTACCCTACCTTTTTTAATTTTTTAAACGTTAAATCCGGTCAACCTCTAAATTTTGTCGCTGAGGCTCCAGTCATATAGCTATTTTTACACTTTTTAAAATTATATACTGTTTCTTTTTTAGACGTATATTTGTATTGTTTTGTATTATTGTTTCTAATATTTATTATTTACGTTAGGTTTTATTGTTATTGTCTGTATAGATTTGTGTTTTATTGGAACTATTTATATTCATTTCCTGGTAATTTGTTTAGTTGAAGTTGTTTTGTAGTATTTATCTTTTCTTTATGCTAAATTGTAACAAGGAGGTTTGAATGTTTACTGTGATTGTTTTATTTATATATTATTATCATTATTTATTTATTTATTTATTTTTTGTAAGCCTCGAGGTGAAATTATTCTAGATTTAATCAATTTCCGTTCCAAGTCACAGTTGTTGTCTCTTCATTTTCAAATTTTGTTTAGTTAATTTTCTTCCCTCAGGTGATTTGTCATTTTTCTCTTTGATGCATTTTTTGTCTCATTCTTGCTCTCCCCTGAGTTTGTGTACAGCTCCGCTAGATCATGTTATGTTGGCTCCTTATAGTACTAGCCTTACTAGTTACGCACGACCACTCATCAATGATCAATGATTAATGTTATACATTACCTCCAGAGGGATTATTTTACTCTGTCAAATCAATTAATATATGACAGCAGCCATTACTAAATAGATCACTAATTATATTTTTAATGATTGAATAGGTTTATATAATCATAAAAAGCGACGGAAACATTTCCGTAACATACAAAATACAACCACAATCACCCAGTGATACCCACCATGCCATTCATTACCTTTGAAATTTATTCAGATACATCATTTCTAACTGCTAGTGTTAAAAAATAATATTTTATTCTCTGCACACCCATTTTTACCTTCCAACGTTCCAGTAGCCTTGATTTGAACTAGAATGGTTAAGGTGAGTCTTTCATTCCAGTCCGCATTACTGTAATTTCATTCCACTGACTTTTTAAAGCATTTAGACAATTTGCTTTGCAAATGGTTGCATTAGAAAGAAAAAGAATTGTTATACAATTTTAATATACTATGGTCAATTGTACTATAAAGCTAGTTACACCTGCCATGCCTTTACATCATATATTACGATAGCTAAGAAATTATTTATAATTTAAATTGCATTTAAATAGATAAGAAGGTCCTCAAAAACAGGCTTTCGGGCTTTATTGAAACAATTACAATGTTGGTTATTAAATGTATTTTTAATTGTTTTTATTCATTAATTCACGGAACTAAAGGTTAATTGTGTAAACAATTTCAAACACTGTTGAAGAATTTGTATTTCATATATTAGACAGTAACATTTATATACTTTCATGATACATGTCATAGGGTTCTACAATTAAACACTATTAGGTATAATCTCCTGGCCATTAGTCATTTATACAAGGTTGAGTGTAGACCATAGTTCAAATTTCAACATTTTTAAATTTAAACTTTAGCTAAAGATGAACGTAGCGAATTAAAACAACTAACATTTGTAATTACATTTAATTTCTTGTTCTAATTTAATACGATAATTTTAAGAGTGTTTAGCCCAACTTAAAGCTTAAACGTTTTTAACATTTAAGTGGTAATGTATAAAGTGAAATAATTAACAACTAATAACATGGGTTATGTGTGACACAGCAGATGTAAGGTACAACAAACATCAACTTAGTTGGTACTATAAGTAATCATTATTTAAAGAATAAGTTTGTTAGTTATTCTTAGAACACAAGCTTAAAACAATTAATTGAAAGTTTAAACGTGTTAAGTCCAAGTTAAAATTGTTAATATTTTAAAATTTGATTTACTTACTATAAAGGTAAATCAAATTAAATAATATTTTGTCGTAAATAAAATGTGTAAAGATACAAACATAAATTTGTTGCCACTTGTGGTGCAGTATTGCAACCCAGTTACTTGGGGACAGATTGTAGGCGATAGGTTCTTTCTGTACCGATACGGCATCCACCCAATGGTTGCCATGGGCGTGCCGACAACGAAATTGAATCACTTACACACCACTTCATTGAATCATACTTACAGGTACTCCATTACCAGGAATTTGTCAGGTAATCATGACAGATAACGATCCCATTGTTATCCCTCTGTACTTTTAAATAACAGTGGAATGACCTAACTTCTTTTGTGAAATTCCAAACAATAATTGTGCGTACTTGTTATTGAGATATACTTGTATTATATAGTATGATAAACTATATAATACAAGTATATAGTTGGAGTAATGGCCCAGACCGTACAGGTAATATTAATTACTTTTGTCACATATTTGGTAGAAACTCATGTCAGCTGTAACCTGATAGAGTATTTATCATTCATACCGAAACTGGATTAAAGAAGAAAGGAAAGAGTGTTTCCTTGGAAAAATTATTAGATCACCCTCTTTCTCAATATTGATTATAAAAACAACTACAGTTATTAATTGTAAAACGATCTAATAGCCCTACTGCAATTATTACAGTTTGACGATAATTTAGGTTTTCCAACTATGTACTGTACTACAAATATTACTCACTTATATCACCTGTTGTATGATAAGAATAAAATAATTAGGCGTGAACATTTGTAAGGCCGAAATATAGGATTTGTAAATGTCACAGGATGTATAAATTTTAGGTAGATACTAAAGGATCTGATTTGCTTATACATTATAAATACAACTCACTCCAATAATACCAATGACTACAGATATAATTTCTACTTGCAGTCATTGATAATACTCAAGTGGTTGGCACAAGATATTATCTTAAAGTTCTTCTTAAAAAAACACAATATTTAACAATTTTATTGTTTCACTAACGTTAACCTTAATGTTAAAAATATCACAGTGCTGCACTTATTGTAATTTTACTAACACATTCAATAATACTTCTACAGTAATTAGATTCATAAACCAACTAAGTGTATATTTGTTTTACCTCACCCTTGCTGTGTTATGTTTAACTGTTGTTGTAAGTTATATCACGCTATAAATGTTTCTAAATGTGAAAGCTTTAACTTGGGCCTAGAACACTAAAATTGTCGTACCAAAGTGGGTCGAAAACTAAAAGTTACAGTAAAAGAAAATAATTTCTTCTTCATTGGTTATGTTAATTTTTATTAAAGTTTAATCAACAGCAGTTTAAATTTTTACTGGGATTTGTACTCAACCTTGCGTAATACAGTAATACCTCGATAGTTCGACACTTTGTGGACTAGGGGGGCGTCGAAGTATCGAACTATAAGGAACGTTTTTGAAATTTGTTAATGGTGGCGTGTGAGATGAGGGAGACAAAGGTCATTTGCCTCCCTCATCGAAAGGTCATTGGACATTTGCCATCATTACGTGAAAATTACCAATCACGACGTTTCGATTTGGTAAAACCCAAACCTTTTTCAAGTGCTAAAAACTAAATTACATCTACACAAACATGTTATAAAACTACGTTCTTAAACTAATAAACTTATCTACTTTAATAATTATCTACATTTTAACCTAGATCCTAGAATGGGGTACAACAAAATGAACTTCTGCTAAATATTGAACTTCAGGTACAATGTATTTATTTTATTTATGATTAGTTAATGTAATCTTATTTCAGTCTGATTTGAATATTAATTTAATTGTGTTTTAACATTTTTTCGTTGATATCGTGACATTGACAGCGCCTAATTGGTTATATTAATTTAACCCTGTTAACATTTTTATATTTAGCAGAAGTTCATTTTGTTGTACCCCATTCTAGGATCTAGGTTAAAATGTAGATAATTATTAAAGTAGATAAGTTTATTAGTTTAAGAACGTAGTTTTATAACATGTTTGTGTAGATGTAATTTAGTTTTTAACACTTGAAAAAGGTTTGGGTTTTACCAAATCGAAACGTCGTGATTGGTAATTTTCACGTAATGATGGCAAATGTCCAACTACCTTTGTCTACCTCATATAAGGAATGTATGCTATACATAAAACAACAAACATTATTGTTATAAAGAAATTTTAGTTTATTTTCTTCATTAATCGTTAAAAATTTAACAAAAGTAAAAACAAGCAATAATGTGTAATATTTCTATAACAATGTATGTACTACTGAATTTGTATGGAGTTACAATAGTGGTTATTAAAGTATGGACAGTAGACTACTTAGAAGATACAGTAACTGAATGTCCAAATACTCCTAATTTTAACTGGTATTCACTTTGACGGTGTTATTTCATTGATCTGCACTGGGCTGACTCGCACACAACCTGCCATAGACAACAGTTTTACAGTACAGTGTCACCATTACTGGTGTCGAACTATCGAGGTTCTACTGTATAATTATACCGGAGCGGTTAGGCTGGCCCGTCATATGTACTTGAAACACCCTTCGCACTTTAGGTAAGTAACACGGAAGCTTTGCATCGGCTGACTGCAATCAGCTGATCTGATGTAACTTAGTATAGTTGTTCAAGTTAAAACCAGATAGGCCTACCCGATTACTTTCAAGTATTGCACTGCGATAAGACAGTATTATGACTGCAGGAACATATGATATTATGTATGTTTGCAAACACGTGGACGGTCGTCTTACCTTGGTAGCCGCTCGGTTCTGTGCCCTGAGCACCGCCGCTTGGGCCATCTCGCCGGCCACACCCGGTCACCTCTGCGCCGTCGTTACTTCACACCTTTAACACTGCTGTACAAGCATTCACTAACTTGATGTCATTCACTTCAAGCACAATGGCAAACCTAGAGTATCAATATAAAATGTCAAAGAAATTAAGTTTGTAGAATATATTTTTTATTTTTATTTACAAATGATTTGAGAGAGAAATTTTAGCTCAACATCGTTGTTATTTGGATGTTTTAGTTTAGTTGAAAGTGAACTACTAAATGACTAATCAATTATTTATTTTGTTTAAACGCAATATTAAAAAGGTTTATTTAAATTTATCCAGTTAAAATAAAAAGATTATCTTAGGTTTAAGTTAGTTTATCCTACCAAGTAGTAGCAAAATATATTCTATGGTATACATTAAAAATAAGTTTGACTTAAATTGTCCAGGTGGTTATTTAGCGAAATAAACAATGTTACATTAAAAACGAACGGGTTCGGTTTTGCTATAGGCTTAAACGTCTTCTATATATCAGTAAAACAAACTACTTCTATATCTCCAATGTAAGTTATTCATGTTCTAAATATTCATAAAATAATTAATAAATCATAACTTTATTTTTATTTATTTTTTTTTTACTTATTATGGGTTGCAAACGTCCAGTATTTTAAACAATAATAAAAACTGATGTTTTTATGTTAAAATAAAGGCATTCATTCATGTTTATACTGTAATTCTTATAATGCCTCATAAATTCATATTATAAAGATGAATAGTTAAATTCAAATAAATATTATATCTTTTGGTGAAGAAAATATCATGTAATAATGTTTTTTCTTACTGTTATTAGCTAAAATGAATTTAGTATATTTTGGTATATCCTTAAAATAGAATTCAGTTATTTTATTTTAAATCAAACTCATCCGTAAATATTTAATAGATCATAAGTACACATACTGAACATCAACAAGCTAAATAATCCGTACTCTATGGCGGGGGCGGGAACAATAACACAATCACTTGATACTGGCGGTGAGGCGCGCGCACAAACACTGAGCCTGGCTGGGCCTGAAGACTCGCTCGCCGGATGGGAGGGAAGGACCGCTAGCCGCCAGTGTTCTCTAGCGGTCACTACGACAACTTCCTCCTGTCAATCACTTCCGCCCATTCCTCCTCCGCCTCTTATCCGCTGATCCGTGAAAATCCAATTTTCCTCAGCATACAACTGCCCGAGCTAATAATATAATTCTGCGGTCACACTCAGAAAGACTTCTTCTTCCGGGTAGAGTTGGAGGTATCCAGAGAAAGTTTGTTATAAACAATAGAAATATTAAATAGCGACTTAAAAAACAAGAGAAAGCCTCATGGTGGTGTTAAAGATAACAGCGTTTCTTTACACGTACGTCTGGGGTGATGTTAACCAAACACAACACTATCTGCCTTGGCTTAGTAAAATCCAAAACTGTTGAAAATTCTGTTGATTGTGTTGTAGTAAACTAACACGATTTTGGGGTTATAAGTACATATTGCTTAGTATTTTTCAAAAGTTGTTGTTCTATTACTTTTTACATTAATTGTGAACCTTTCAACAGTTAAATTAAAGCAATGTTTTCCTCTCGTTCAAGTCCCTGTGACTCGTCTTGCACAACAGAGATCGCTTACTTCTAGGTAAAGGCCTCCACTGCGTTTTGTTTTATCCACACGCTAAATTCTCTGTAATTCTAATACAAAATTTAAAGTTCAGGTAAAAAAATGGCTGTTGAACTCGGAAGAAACTTGGAAATTCACAGATGTAATAGAATGAAATATTCATGAATGGTTTTTTGTTGGAATGTGTGTGTATAAAGTTGTATATAATAATAATAATTTTAAAAAATTGTATAGTTTGTATAGATAAAGTTAAATATTTTATAGCAAAAGTGAGAGTATAAGAGTCTATAATAAATTAGAATATTATATTTCTAATAAGAACTGAAACGGCGCTTTCCGTTATTTTTCATTTTTTGTGCTTAAAATAAGTATAGAATAGTATAAAGATTGTCCACAGTGATAAAACTCAGTGTAACACTACAGAGGCCGAATACCAGTTATCAGTGTCAAATATTTAGCGACTGATGATAGTGACTATAATTTTGATTTCCGGCCATCACAACACAGTATAAGTATTTTATCTACAGAAAAGAGCTGTACGAACTATAGCTGGTGTACGAAGAAGAGCACCGTGTAAAATATTTTTTCAATCACCCTCATTATACCTTTTGATCCTTCCCTCATTATACATATATGAAATGATTTTGTACTACAGATTCAAATATGATTTCATCAAAGTTGGTTCAGACGTCCACAATTATAACACAAGATCCCGTGACCAACACAGGCAAGTTCCCCACCGACTCCAGCGTACTGCCTCACTCCCTCAAAATATGGGGCCAAAATTATTTAACAAATTACCACAAAATATTAAACTAGAAAATAACCCGATCATATTCAAAAAAATTACTCCTTAATCACCTTTTAATGCAAGCTTTTTACTCTGTTGGTGAGCATAAAAGTGTAATAGTCTACACAGATTTTGTTTTGCATTGCTCTGGGAGAAGTTTATAACTTTTGTTACCGTACATTTATTAAGTTTCTTGTACAATCTTTAAATTTAAGTTAGACTTATTTAATGACGAGTGTAATACAATTATAATATTGTCATGCTAGACAATAAAGAATTTGAATTTGAACAACTGTGGAGGATGGTCGTGTATATTCTTAACACATTATTTTGTGTACTTAGTGTATTGTTCTGGAAGGAATAAATATACATTTAATTTCATAACGTTCTGACACCAGAGTACATATTGTTTACTTATATGGAAGGGCATTACCTCGCGTTTGTTTTATCCACACGTTAAATTCTCTGTGACTTTCTGACACACCAGAGTGCATATTGTTTACTCATATGGAAGGGCATTGCCTCGCGTTTGTTTTATCCACACGTTTAAGTCTCTATGACTCTTCCAACAAACGAGAGTACAAATTGTTTACTCATATGGAAGGGCGTTGCCTCGCGTTTGTTTTATCTATACGTTTAAGTCTCTATGACTCTTCTGACAAACGAGAGTACATATTATTGATTACTCATATGAAAGAGCATTGCCTCACGTTTGTTTTATCTACACGTTTAAGTCTCTGTGACATTTTGACATACCGAGAGTACAAATTGTTTACTCATATGGAAGGGCATTGCCTCGCGTTTGTTTCATCTACACGTTTAAGTCTCTATGACTCTTCCAACAAACGAGAGTACAAATTGTTTACTCATATGGAAGGGCATTGTCTCACGTTTGTTTTATCTACACGTTTAAGTCTCTATGACTCTTCTGACAAACGAGAGTACATACTGTTTACTCATATGGAGGGCATTGTCTCGCGTTTGTTTTATCTACACGTTTAAGTCTCTATGACTCTTCTGACAAACGAGAGTACATATTATTGTTTACTCATATGGAAGAGCATTGCCTCGCGTTTGTTGTATCCACACGTTAAATTTTCTGTGACTTTCTGACACACCAGAGTACATATTGTTTACTCATATGGAAGGGCATTGCCTCGCGTTTGTTTTATCCACACGTTTAAGTCTCTATGACTCTTCCAACAAACGAGAGTACAAATTGTTTACTCATATGGAAGGGCGTTGCCTCGCGTTTGTTTTATCTACACGTTTAAGTCTCTATGACTCTTCCAACAAAACGAGAGTACAAATTGTTTACTCATATGGAAGGGCATTGTCTCACGTTTGTTTTATCTACACGTTTAAGTCTCTATGACTCTTCCAACAAACGAGAGTACAAATTGTTTACTCATATGGAAGGGCATTGTCTCACGTTTGTTTTATCTACACGTTTAAGTCTCTATGACTCTTCTGACAAACGAGAGTACATACTGTTTACTCATATGGAGGGCATTGTCTCGCGTTTGTTTTATCTACACGTTTAAGTCTCTATGACTCTTCTGACAAACGAGAGTACATATTATTGTTTACTCATATGGAAGAGCATTGCCTCGCGTTTGTTGTACCCACACGTTAAATTTTCTGTGACTTTCTGACACACCAGAGTACATATTGTTTACTCATATGGAAGGGCATTGCCTCGCGTTTGTTTTATCCACACGTTTAAGTCTCTATGACTCTTCCAACAAACGAGAGTACAAATTGTTTACTCATATGGAAGGGCGTTGCCTCGCGTTTGTTTTATCTACACGTTTAAGTCTCTATGACTCTTCCAACAAAACGAGAGTACAAATTGTTTACTCATATGGAAGGGCTTATTTGTTTGTTTTATCCACACGTTAAAGTATCTGTGACTCTTGTGACACTCCAAGTATGGGTTATTTGTTTGTTTTATCCACACGTTAAAGTCTCTGTGACTCTTGTGACACTCTAAGTATGGGTTATTTGTTTGTTTTATCCACACGTTAAAGTCTCTGTCACTCTTGTGACACTCTAAGTATGGGTTATTTGTTTGTTTTATCCACACGTTAAAGTCTCTGTGACTCTTGTGACACTCTAAGTATGGGTTATTTGTTTGTTTTATCCACACGTTAAAGTCTCTGTGACTCTTGTGACACTCTAAGTATGGGTTATTTGTTTGTTTTATCCACACGTTAAAGTCTCTGTGACTCTTGTGACACTCTAAGTATGGGTTATTTGTTTGTTTTATCCACACGTTAAAGTCTCTGTGACTCTTGTGACACTCTAAGTATGGGTTATTTGTTTGTTTTATCCACACGTTAAAGTATCTGTGACTCTTGTGACACTCCAAGTATGGGTTATTTGTTTGTTTTATCCACACGTTAAAGTCTCTGTGACTCTTGTGACACTCTAAGTATGGGTTATTTGTTTGTTTTATCCACACGTTAGGCCTAAAGTCTCTGTGACTCTTGTGACACTCTAAGTATGGGTTATTAATAAAGGAGGGTAAATATTCGTATTTATAGATTTCAAATAGCTGAAAGGCTTACAATCCGGCCTACATATTTAATCATATACATTACCTTACCCTCAAGAATGTGTCATAACCAAACATTCCTAAGATGAAGTTCATCAAGTCTAAATTCATAATGCAGTATTGTTATATAATTTTGTAGATATGAAGGAAAGATTTAAAAAAAATCATATGAAAAGTGGATTTTAACATGCAAATATTCGTTAGCATGTTAAAATATATCATTAATTTTAATTTAAAATAAAATTATATGTAATCTATGTTTCAAAGAAAATTTATGAACGTAAAAAGTATTGTAGGGAAAATGTTAAATAATTGTATTGTTGTATTAAAACTGACGTTAGATGTAACAAGAATTTTGTATACTTAATAAATATATCTTCTGAGGGTTTCCTGCACAACATTGTGAACGTATTTATGTACTTTTGTGTCTTTCGTATTTCTGTATGATGCTAGTTTTCTTTTTAAGTACTTGGGAGATATGATAATGATGACTATTTATTTATTTTATATGCTTAAATGTTCAACTAATATTAGCGTAAAAGTTAATTACATGTCTTTTTACATCGACGATCTGGAAAAGTATTACGTCGATTCTTGATACAGCGCATTGACTGACAGTCTACTCACTGTACATCCCTTTGTATATATTTTCCATCTGTACAATACCACCTATACAATACATTTATTGTTAACTATCGTATACCGTGCTTCATAAAGAAAATCAATATTTGTAGTTTGGCCGAAACCGAACTGCCGAAAATGTTTCGCGGCCAACAGCTGATAAAAAGAATCGAAACAAAATAGACGTCAGAGCGATTTCAAAACTAAAGATAAGCATGAAATTGACGTTTGGAAACCTTGTGGGGGAGGAACATTTTCCTATGGTAAATCCCAAAGACACAAAGACCCTATATATAACCTAGTTACTTATGAACAGAATAGTGGAAACACGTTTAATCAAAAACTAAATAACTTACTGCAAGAGATGTACGAGAGAACTTTAAACCACCAATGCATTTATGAGCCCATAATTTGAAAGATAAAACTATGGTAGTGTAGTTAAAATATTCTTGCGAATAGTCTAGCAAGGCCCATTCGTATTGTCCCTTGATGTGCCGAGGCGGACAAACTTATCACTTCATCTATCTTTGACTTGCTAGATCTTTGTGGGGATGGTTAAGTGTGTATTCGGAACATAGAATGTAAATAGATAAACAAATTAGCATATTTCGTGGATCTAATAGTTTATGGCCGTGATTAAGAGGGAGCTGGTGAAGGTTTCCCAATAGCTAATATGGCTGAACAGTGAAAAGCAACATTTCTATGTAACTGACACCTATTGCCTCAGCGATGAAGAAGGAGGGAAGCATGTTGCTTTGTATATCTCACGTGATATCATCTGGTATTCAGCACATTCCGGACTGCCCACGTTCGTGTCGTTTCCTAACCAAAACCGCCGCCCCAGCAGTGGGCAAGATCAGGTTTGAATCTGATAACAAGGTAAAACATATTTTGTAAATCTTACCTTAGTGTTTCAGCGGATTGTCTTATAGGAATGACGGCATTTTTTTTTAGATAAGGAGCCGTTATATAAAGTATATATATTTAAGAATCAAACAGTGCCTTTTCGCTGAATGCTTGTTAAATTAATAATAAGGCAATAGTTTACCATATAAGTCAATTCATAAATTGTAGTTGAGAAGTAATGTATCTGAAAATACATTATCTAGCCGTTCCCCCAAAAGCAGCATGACTACTAGGTTGTTGTCAGTAACCGTCGGTCAAGCCGCCTACAGGAGGTGGGCAGCAAGGTCGCCCGCCTGCCTACTGCGGTGAGAAGCGGTTACAGGTCGCCCGCCAGAGAGTAAAAGTCTGTAGGTGTGGCGTGAATAGCAATGCCGAACATGTTGTGAATGGGTGTAGTAGTACTAGTTGCACGTGAGCAATGTACAGCTGAAATCTCCGGGTGGAATATTAAGTCGTCTCCCTCACAGGATCGTGCTAAGGTGTCACTCCGGATTGCTCCCTCTCGTTTTCAAGAAGTATCTGAACGTGATCGACCTCTTCCAACTTGTCCGACATAAATCAAAGTGCGTCATCTAGACAAGGAATCTCTTTTCTCTGTAAATAACAGCCTGACGTGGATAGTTAAAGATGTGTGACTTCTCTCTCCTGAGTCTATTGCGTGAAGTATTTCCTGGATATAGGAATGCTGTTATCTATTAGCAATTGTTTGACGTAGATAAACTCATCACAATGTGTCGTGAGGACTCTAAATATCTTCTATTCAAGTTACCTTTTATTTTCTGGAGGTAGCCATATAACCTGTTCATCCTAGATCGAATCCTTGAAGTGTTTTTTTCGGATAACCATAATGTTTTCTAGAAGTAATAATTTCAAGCTGGTTAACTCGTTTACCAGCCTTTTCGAACAATATACTTAAAACTCTGTGTCTTTTGTAAAAGTTATCATTACTCTCTACAAGAAGCAGCTTCACTGCTGAAAAAAATAACCTGCCAATTGAGAGCCAGAGGCTGAAGGAAGTTTCCAGATATCTTCCTATTGTTTCGAAGAAGTGATAACTTTAAGCTGACGTATTGAAAAGCCATAAATCATTACAAAATGTCGTACCGAATAGGGTACTTCCATACAAGTGTCTGTTGTTCTTTTGATTCATGCAGACTTAAACACTATTAGTTGTATCGAAGGTAGATATACCTTCAGATATGCTGATAGCTGTACTTTTTGTAATCACAACAACACTCTAGTTTGTTTATTTTTTCTTTCTAACAATTTTATAATGTTTCTTTTACTATTTCTTTGGACATCTTATATGGTAGTGTTTCAGGAGCTTATTTTTTTAACCTTATATAGAAAAGGTTCATCGGGTTTTTATAAGGTAGTAAAAGTTTACAAATTATTATGTTTAAAATTATATTTAAAAATGTGTTGATTCTTCAACTTGAGAATTTACTAACGTAAATAGCACTCATCTGGCGTCGATTAACTTTTTTGTGTACTTATCCCATGCTTCAGCATAGTTTCATATTAAAAATGTGATAAATTACTTACAAGTCGGCACTGGTGGCGCAGTGCTGTAACCCAGCTACATGGGGACAAAGTGTTTGGGAGATTGTAGGCGATAGGTTGGATGCTCGGTCCTCTTAATACCGACATGGCGTCCGCTCAATAGTTGCTATCGGCGTGGACACTACTAGAGAAGTCTGGGGTGTCCATGTTGGGTGGTAATCATTGTGCGGATGTTGTGTGAGGGAGATAAATGAGTATCAGGCTTGTCAATCAGCTGAAAATCAGACCAACACTACGTGGTTCGGATTCCACGTAAAGCTGTAGGTCCCTTAGTTGCCCTGGCTGTTGGTATATTAATAAATTGCCCTTTCTGAGGAACAGTTGAACTCAGTTAATAACCAGACTACACTCATCCTAAACTCATACAATCATTCATATTCGCCTTGAAATACCAACAACGTTGTGTCGGCGTCTCATATGTAAGAATGTAAATTTTACTTACATTGACTTTTTAAATATTGCATTACATGTTATTTTAATCAAGAGATATGTTACACCACAATTGTTCCAACATAATATTATTAAAGTGATAGATTGTTGTAAGCCTCATAGAGCAAGGGCCAGAGTGAAACCACTTAATAATAGATCACTGACATTGAATTAGTTCACTTATTTTTATTTTTACCTTTCATATACTGCTGAATAATCTTTATTTAAAAAAAGTAAGAACAAGGACTCATAGCATACTTTTAAAATTCAAATTTTTATTCCCATTTTTAACCATAAGAAAAATGCTCCAAATAGTTTAAACATTTGTATTTAGTTTTTGTTTCATTACGTCGCTTTGCACAGTTATATATTTGAGGATGGTCATTGCTTAATATATTTACTATATAAGTATAACATATTCTCCATACCTCGTATTGTATAACATATTCTCCATACCTCGTATTGTATAACATATTCTCCATACCTCGTATTGTATAACATATTCTCCATACCTCTTATTGTATGACATATTCTCCATACCTCGTATTGTATGACATATTCTCCATACCTCGTTTTGTATAATATATTCTCCAATACATTCTCCTCGTATTGTATGACATATTTTTATTGGGAATACATTTGAATAGTTTAGAATTCGCGTAGAAGAATAAAAATAATGTCATCAAGTGGACGGACGGCGTAAAATATCTTTACGTGACTTGTAAACCAGATGATGTTGGCCAAGCTGTTTTATTGATAGTTGCTTTAATATTTGGTGAACTGTAAATATTAATTCTTTTTTTTAAACCATAGAGACTAAGTCATGTTTTAAATAATGAAATTCTCAGTAGATCATTTTATTACCAAATTAAGTAAATTATAGTTAGTCATATACTGGGAAATATGTTAATTAAGCCTTTTCAAAGAGGTAACTTATTTAGCTTTCTAACAGTTATTTTTCTAAAAACCCACTTTCTCTAGCTATCGTCCTTAGGGCTGCGCGATGACGAGTGAAGGATGAGGCTTGAGGCTGGTCAGTAATGAGCTCTATTATGTTACGGGTTCACAAAAAACTCTCCCCACACCGACTCCGCCCATCAAAGGTATGTGATCACACTCAGTTTTTGTACCGAGTCATCAATTTAAATGCCAGACGTTCTACAGCTATGATTCTCACTCACTATCCTTTTACCTTAGGGAAGGTTGTTTTCTTGTGAAAAACAATATTTAATAGCTGAGGAAAAAGCTCCCCATTGTAAAATTTTTCCAAAAAATATTAATATAGCTCACCACACTGTCATTAATGTGGATAAAAGCTATACGTTGTTTTGATTGTACAAAAACAAACTCTTTCTTCTCTATTAAGATAAGCTGTTGATAGTTCTCCAACCCACTGTTAGATCGATCTTTATGGCTTTCCCATCCATCTTCGTAGTCCGATATCAATTACTATCCCACCTACTCATATTGTACGATGTTTATTGTTCTCTTTCCCCTTCGAAGTACGGTGTCGATATCTCTCTCAGCTACCCTCATAATACAGTGTCGATTGATCCTCTACCCACCTACATAGTACTATGACGATTGCTCTCCCATCCACCTATATATTACGATGTAAATTTATCTTCCACCCATCTATATAAGTAAGATGTCGATTGCTATTCTACCCACATACATTGTACGATGTCAATTGATCTCTCACCTACCCACTTAGAACGATGTCAACTGTTCTCTCACCTACCCACATAGAACGCTGTCAATTGATCTCTCACCTACCCACATAGAACGATGTCAATTGCTCTCTCACCGAACCACATAGCACAATGTCAATTGCTCTCTCACCTACCCACATAGAACGATGTAAATTGATCTCTCACCTATCCACATATGTAGGACGTTAATAAATAGCATTTTCATACTTGTTTTCCACTTGTAACTTTTAATATTTAAAAAAATGGACAGTAGGTCGTCGTGGTTTTAGCGTATTTTTTACCTTGGAAACCTTGATTACTTTTGCGTAATATTCCTTGTTTATTTTATCACTTTTATTTGGTCTGATCACTGTAGTTGTCCTCTAAGAGTTTGTATTACAATCAATACAATGTAAAAAGTCAAAAGTCAAAGTCAAAATTGCTTTATTTACATATACTTAAAGTACAGCAATGGCGTCAATTCTTAATAACTAAAATTTGTCTTGTATTGTGCAATGTTTGAGATTACAAATCATTTAATAAATAAGTTAAAACCAAGTTATCAAGTTGTCAAGAGTTAAAATGAACAAAAATACAATCAAACAATTTTTTTTTTTAAATAAAAACAGCAATGGTAGTTAAAAGTTACAGGAATAGGTTACAGAAGTAGTAGTTAAAATTACAATGCAGGAGATTGTAATCAAAATATAAATTAAAGTCTAAATCTTGTTAGATATCGTCATTGTTTATGTATTCATCTAGGGAGTAGAAGGGTCTAGTTGTTAGCCAGTTGTTCAATGAAGTTATCGTCAATGTTTATGTATTCATCTAGGGAGTAGAAGGGTCTAGTTGTTAGCCAGTTGTTCAATGAAGTTATCGTCAATGTTTATGTATTCATCTAGGGAGTAGAAGGGTCTAGTTGTTAGCCAGTTGTTCAATGAAGTTATCGTCAATGTTTATGTATTCATCTAGGGAGTAGAAGGGTCTAGTTGTTAGCCAGTTGTTCAATGAAGTTATCGTCAATGTTTATGTATTCATCTAGGGAGTAGAAGGGTCTAGTTGTTAGCCAGTTGTTCAATGAAGTTATCGTCAATGTTTATGTATTCATCTAGGGAGTAGAAGGGTCTAGTTGTTAGCCAGTTGTTCAATGAAGTTATCGTCAATGTTTATGTATTCATCTAGGGAGTAGAAGGGTCTAGTTGTTAGCCAGTTGTTCAATGAAGTTATCGTCAATGTTTATGTATTCATCTAGGGAGTAGAAGGGTCTAGTTGTTAGCCAGTTGTTCAATGAAGTTATCGTCAATGTTTATGTATTCATCTAGGGAGTAGAAGGGTCTAGTTGTTAGCCAGTTGTTCAATGAAGTAGAAGGGTCTAGTTGTTAGCCAGTTGTTCAATGAAGTTATCGTCAATGTTTATGTATTCATCTAGGGAGTAGAAGGGTCTAGTTGTTAGCCAGTTGTTCAATGAAGTAGAAGGGTCTAGTTGTTAGCCAGTTGTTCAATGAAGTTATCGTCAATGTTTATGTATTCATCTAGGGAGTATAAGGGTCTAGTTGTTAGCCAGTTGTTCAATGAAGTTATCGTCAATGTTTATGTATTCATCTAGGGAGTAGAAGGGTCTAGTTGTTAGCCAGTTGTTCAATGAAGTAGAAGGGTCTAGTTGTTAGCCAGTTGTTCAATGAAGATATCGTCAATGTTTATGTATTCATCTAGGGAGTAGAAGGGTCTAGTTGTTAGCCAGTTGTTCAATGAAGTAGAAGGGTCTAGTTGTTAGCCAGTTGTTCAATGAAGATATCGTCAATGTTTATGTATTCATCTAGGGAGTAGAAGGGTCTAGTTGTTAGCCAGTTGTTCAATGAAGTAGAAGGGTCTAGTTGTTAGCCAGTTGTTCAATGAAGTTATCGTCAATGTTTATGTATTCATCTAGGGAGTAGAAGGGTCTAGTTGTTAGCCAGTTGTTCAATGAAGTTATCGTCAATGTTTATGTATTCATCTAGGGAGTAGAAGGGTCTAGTTGTTAGCCAGTTGTTCAATGAAGTTATCGTCAATGTTTATGTATTCATCTAGGGAGTAGAAGGGTCTAGTTGTTAGCCAGTTGTTCAATGAAGTTATCGTCAATGTTTATGTATTCATCTAGGGAGTAGAAGGGTCCAGTTGTTAGCCAGTTGTTCAATGAAGTAGAAGGGTCTAGTTGTTAGCCAGTTGTTCAATGAAGTTATCGTCAATGTTTATGTATTCATCTAGGGAGTAGAAGGGTCTAGTTGTTAGCCAGTTGTTCAATGAAGTTATCGTCAATGTTTATGTATTCATCTAGGGAGTAGAAGGGTCTAGTTGTTAGCCAGTTGTTCAATGAAGTAGAAGGGTCTAGTTGTTAGCCAGTTGTTCAATGAAGATATCGTCAATGTTTATGTATTCATCTAGGGAGTAGAAGGGTCTAGTTGTTAGCCAGTTGTTCAATGAAGTAGAAGGGTCTAGTTGTTAGCCAGTTGTTCAATGAAGATATCGTCAATGTTTATATATTCATCTAGGGAGTAGAAGGGTCTAGTTGTTAGCCAGTTGTTCAATGAAGTAGAAGGGTCTAGTTGTTAGCCAGTTGTTCAATGAAGTTATCGTCAATGTTTATGTATTCATCTAGGGAGTAGAAGGGTCTAGTTGTTAGCCAGTTGTTCAATGAAGTTATCGTCAATGTTTATGTATTCATCTAGGGAGTAGAAGGGTCTAGTTGTTAGCCAGTTGTTCAATGAAGTTATCGTCAATGTTTATGTATTCATCTAGGGAGTAGAAGGGTCTAGTTGTTAGCCAGTTGTTCAATGAAGATATCGTCATTGTTTATGTATTCATCTAGGGAGTAGAAGGGTCCAGTTGTTAGCCAGTTGTTCAATGAAGTTATCGTCAATGTTTATGTATTCATCTAGGGAGTAGAAGGGTCTAGTTGTTAGCCAGTTGTTCAATGAAGTTATCGTCAATGTTTATGTATTCATCTAGGGAGTAGAAGGGTCTAGTTGTTAGCCAGTTGTTCAATGAAGTTATCGTCAATGTTTATGTATTCATCTAGGGAGTAGAAGGGTCCAGTTGTTAGCCAGTTGTTCAATGAAGTTATCGTCAATGTTTATGTATTCATCTAGGGAGTAGAAGGGTCCAGTTGTTAGCCAGTTGTTCAATGAAGTTATCGTCAATGTTTATGTATTCATCTAGGGAGTAGAAGGGTCCAGTTGTTAGCCAGTTGTTCAATGAAGTTATCGTCAATGTTTATGTATTCATCTAGGGAGTAGAAGGGTCCAGTTGTTAGCCAGTTGTTCAATGAAGTTATCGTCAATGTTTATGTATTCATCTAGGGAGTAGAAGGGTCCAGTTGTTAGCCAGTTGTTCAATGAAGTTATCGTCAATGTTTATGTATTCATCTAGGGAGTAGAAGGGTCTAGTTGTTAGCCAGTTGTTCAATGAAGTTATCGTCAATGTTTATGTATTCATCTAGGGAGTAGAAGGGTCCAGTTGTTAGCCAGTTGTTCAATGAAGTTATCGTCAATGTTTATGTATTCATCTAGGGAGTAGAAGGGTCTAGTTGTTAGCCAGTTGTTCAATGAAGTTATCGTCAATGTTTATGTATTCATCTAGGGAGTAGAAGGGTCTAGTTGTTAGCCAGTTGTTCAATGAAGTAGAAGGGTCTAGTTGTTAGCCAGTTGTTAGTAGAAGGGTCTAGTTGTTAGCCAGTTGTTCAATGAAGTTATCGTCAATGTTTATGTATTCATCTAGGGAGTAGAAGGGTCTAGTTGTTAGCCAGTTGTTCAATGAAGTTATCGTCAATGTTTATGTATTCATCTAGGGAGTAGAAGGGTCTAGTTGTTAGCCAGTTGTTCAATGAAGTAGAAGGGTCTAGTTGTTAGCCAGTTGTTCAATGAAGTTATCGTCAATGTTTATGTATTCATCTAGGGAGTAGAAGGGTCTAGTTGTTAGCCAGTTGTTCAATGAAGTTATCGTCAATGTTTATGTATTCATCTAGGGAGTAGAAGGGTCTAGTTGTTAGCCAGTTGTTCAATGAAGTTATCGTCAATGTTTATGTATTCATCTAGGGAGTAGAAGGGTCCAGTTGTTAGCCAGTTGTTCAATGAAGTTATCGTCAATGTTTATGTATTCATCTAGGGAGTAGAAGGGTCCAGTTGTTAGCCAGTTGTTCAATGAAGTTATCGTCAATGTTTATGTATTCATCTAGGGAGTAGAAGGGTCTAGTTGTTAGCCAGTTGTTCAATGAAGTTATCGTCAATGTTTATGTATTCATCTAGGGAGTAGAAGGGTCTAGTTGTTAGCCAGTTGTTCAATGAAGTTATCGTCAATGTTTATGTATTCATCTAGGGAGTAGAAGGGTCTAGTTGTTAGCCAGTTGTTCAATGAAGTTATCGTCAATGTTTATGTATTCATCTAGGGAGTAGAAGGGTCTAGTTGTTAGCCAGTTGTTCAATGAAGTTATCGTCAATGTTTATGTATTCATCTAGGGAGTAGAAGGGTCTAGTTGTTAGCCAGTTGTTCAATGAAGTTATCGTCAATGTTTATGTATTCATCTAGGGAGTAGAAGGGTCTAGTTGTTAGCCAGTTGTTCAATGAAGTTATCGTCAATGTTTATGTATTCATCTAGGGAGTAGAAGGGTCCAGTTGTTAGCCAGTTGTTCAATGAAGTTATCGTCAATGTTTATGTATTCATCTAGGGAGTAGAAGGGTCCAGTTGTTAGCCAGTTGTTCAATGAAGTTATCGTCAATGTTTATGTATTCATCTAGGGAGTAGAAGGGTCTAGTTGTTAGCCAGTTGTTCAATGAAGTTATCGTCAATGTTTATGTATTCATCTAGGGAGTAGAAGGGTCCAGTTGTTAGCCAGTTGTTCAATGAAGTTATCGTCAATGTTTATGTATTCATCTAGGGAGTAGAAGGGTCTAGTTGTTAGCCAGTTGTTCAATGAAGTTATCGTCAATGTTTATGTATTCATCTAGGGAGTAGAAGGGTCTAGTTGTTAGCCAGTTGTTCAATGAAGTAGAAGGGTCTAGTTGTTAGCCAGTTGTTAGTAGAAGGGTCTAGTTGTTAGCCAGTTGTTCAATGAAGTTATCGTCAATGTTTATGTATTCATCTAGGGAGTAGAAGGGTCTAGTTGTTAGCCAGTTGTTCAATGAAGTTATCGTCAATGTTTATGTATTCATCTAGGGAGTAGAAGGGTCTAGTTGTTAGCCAGTTGTTCAATGAAGTTATCGTCAATGTTTATGTATTCATCTAGGGAGTAGAAGGGTCTAGTTGTTAGCCAGTTGTTCAATGAAGTTATCGTCAATGTTTATGTATTCATCTAGGGAGTAGAAGGGTCTAGTTGTTAGCCAGTTGTTCAATGAAGTAGAAGGGTCTAGTTGTTAGCCAGTTGTTCAATGAAGTTATCGTCAATGTTTATGTATTCATCTAGGGAGTAGAAGGGTCTAGTTGTTAGCCAGTTGTTCAATGAAGTTATCGTCAATGTTTATGTATTCATCTAGGGAGTAGAAGGGTCTAGTTGTTGGCCAGTTGTTCAATGAAGTTTTTAGCTTCTTTCCTGAGAGAGTCTTCATGTGTGCTGGTAGTAGATTGTAGAGTTTCTTGCCCATATAGGAGGGTTTCTTTTCATATAGTGTGAGGTGATGTGCTGCCAAGGTGTAGTTTACAGCATGACGTGTGTAGTGGTCATGCTGGTCAGCTACCCTTGGCAGGCTCCTTTCATCCACAAATAATATGACATCTTGGATGTAAAGGGCAATCACTGTCATCATTTTGAGCTCCTTGAATGCTTCTCTACAGGTGTCTCTTGGGCCAAGGCAGTGTATAACCCTTATGGCTTTTTTCTGGAGTCTTAAAATCCTTTCTAAGTTCTGTTGAGTAGTTCCTCCCCAGACAGATATGCCATATCGAAGGTGTGATTCGAAAACAGCAAAATACGTTGTTCTAGCGGTAGCTATGTTGCTAATGGCTTTTATCTGTTTTAGGACATAAATGCTGGTGTTGAGCCTGCTGCATAGTGTGTCCACATGCTGTGTCCAGGTTACATTTTCATCAATAGTTACCCCTAGAAATTTAGTCGTTTGTTTCATGTCAACGTCTGGTAAGGCTGGCACCTGGTCTCGCCTTCTACCAAGAGCTAGTTGGTTTGTTTTAGACATGTTTGTAATGTTTGTAAACGTAAAACACATGCTGGAAATGAGGTTTTACCATTATTCGGCCACATACTGAGGGAACGAAACGTTCAAGTTTCATCACACTCGTTTTTCGGTAATCGGTGGGTTTGTGATGAAGGTGGGGGGGGGGGGGGGATGAATGGCCGTCATTAGTCCTCTTGTCCTGAGCCCCTTTTATTAATGTGTTTCTACAGGCAACTGTGCTGTTTATTTATATACAGTATATTCTAGAATATATGCTTATTTGTAACGATATATATATATGTGTATATATATATATATATATATATATATATATATGTATGTATGTATGTATATACAGCTTATTTGTATACTTGCAATTCTTATATTCTTCCGTATGTTGTAATTAACTATCTCCCTCCTTTTCTGACTATACTGTATTTTAATTACTAGCCTAAGTACAGCAATGTAACTTAAAAATACAACGGCATTTGCATGGAATTACCGAGCAATGTCAGGATGGTTTGAAGTATTTTACGAGACTTTGGTAAAAAAATAATATAAGCTACGTGTAGTATATTACTGTCACATTGGTATAATTTTATATCATTAATTTGTTTACTATGTTTTGAATCAGAGATAGTAAAACTTTATTTTACTGTTGTAAGTTATTTTAGTAAATTTAATAATATTGAAATATTACGTTAATGTGTAAAATGAGAAAGTTACATTAAAATACAAACCAACGCCAAATACAACAAGCTTTGGAATACTTTACTAGGATTTGTTGGTATCTCAGTCTGTCAAAATCTGAATGCACGTCTTTGGCCATTCAGTAAGTACTTAGTCCTTCCTAGACCGATGCAACACCATTGGTTGAATGACACATCCTAGAAAGTAGTTCCCGCTTCCACTTACAGTGCGGCTATGGCGTATTTCGTCTAGTACCATGTAGACCTCACTATCCGGCCGGATACAGAAATATCTTTTTAACAACATGTATGCAACAATGAACAGATATTTCATAGGAATACAGATTCGTATTTCAATAGACAAAATATGCAAGTACTGTATATTAATCAGTTTTCATGTAAAACTATTGGCTATTTTCGTTCACTTTTTTCTTTCTTTCTTTTTATTTCATTACATCATAATGGAGAATCATTTAATGGATTATGATCTGTTAGAGGAGAATCTGTTAATGGAGAATGAAAGCTTTTCATATAAAAGGTTCAATATAAAAATTATGATTTAGTACACATGCGGTACCTTTATAGATAAAAGGAATGAACCATTTTCGCTAAATATTTCAAACATTTCCTAAGGAATCATCATCTAAAAATAAGGCCGAGTAAAAAAGTGTTTAAGCTAATTTATACTTTTAAATTATGTAATTTTTGTCAGGCAGTGACTTCTGTAAGCACAAACAATATTGTGCTAATACGAGGACGAGACGTGTTGAGTTCCTAGCAAGAAAGAGTTTAAAAGTATTTTAATTTAAAATTATAAAATTTAAATCTTGAAATAAAAATAATAAATATATAAATGATATGCATCAAAATATTCACTCACTGCTTTAAAATATCTGTATCTTTAATTTCAAAATAAAAATATGTTTAGATTTGCGGTTCGAGGCAGTTCCTGGTTTTGTAGTGCAGATAGTGTCAGCCCTAGATCTGTGATATCAAGGAATACACTAGATTTACATGTTTGAACATACACTCAATGTACATTTATATTTAATTTATGTATAAACAAGAAAATCAGTTGTTTGCCCTGCACTCACGATTTCAGTGTTTAGAATAGACATAGAACGATAATGATACCAATCAGTAAAATTGTTTAAAAGTACAAAATATTGTCTGCATAATTGATCCACTCGTTTTTCTTCAATATTCGTCAAATATAAAAAAAAATTATTTTAGTCTAATTTAATTTTAGGATTAACATTTAAGTGTAATATTAAAGATCTGCATCAATAGCGGCAATTATCAACTAAATGATACTATAGATGGCGACTGTTAATGTAAGAACATCATGGCTCATTTTCCGGACGGTCCACCGATCTATGGAGTTTCCACTGAGTCCGTAAGACGAGCAAAGAAGGAATTGCACAGCCATCGGAGACGCCGCATTCCTGATTTCCCTGTGTAATTAGGAATTATACAGCAACATTCTCTATCTATACTGCTGAGTGAAGGCATCTATTGTACCACTGGCCGTCCAAGTAAACGTGAAACAATAATTGAAACGTAATAACTGAGCGTTGAGTAAACGTATGTTTATTTCAGTTGTGTGCTTGAAATTGGATAACTGGCACTAAACTATAGATACAATGATTCCGTTGTAATCAAAACAAAAAAGGACTAAGTTTTAAATTAAATTTTTAGTTACATGCCTGCTTTATTTGGTATAGTTTGTTCCTTTGCCTTATCATCTCTGTATAATTTTCACTAATTATTTTGAAAACCCTTATGGCTGGCTCGAATACACTTGTTTTACAATTAAATATTACGAGTTTATTTGCCACAGTCTATCAAAATAAACAATTAATTTATTTTCAATTTACACAACACGTTTGCAGCGTTATTGTATTCATGTGTACAGGTTAGTAGTTATTAAAAACAAAGAAATTTTATCATAAATGATCATCATAAAACTATCGTCTAGTCACATGACCGATTTTTATCATTCTTATAAACAAGTAAACTAAACACTTTGCGTGAAGTAATAAAATCACTCACAGAGACTATTTCTAAAAGTGTAAATTCTTCAGTATACTACAAGGTCAAACATGTAATTTTAATGAAAAGTAATTATATTTTTCTTCCTGTTTGTAACGTTAAACAAAAACTGTATTTTGCAACCTAAGCCATGTTAGTTATTTTACTATTGTTGTTAAACTAATCTTATTGCCTATTTTCATCCAATTTTATTTAAATTACAAAAAAGAGAGGCTGTACATCACAGCCTTCAACATGGATCGTGGTCTTCATACAGTTTGTACGCACCACTCTCGTGATACCAAGAGAGGCCAATATTCCTCTAAATTGAACTTTCACTGGTCCTCGCCTCCTGCTGACTTTTTCCATCAGCTGTTTCGACTTCAAACACTAAATTGGCTTCAACTCTCTATATCCGATTAGTCCTGGGTTAACTGAAGGTGTTAGAGTTGTTATTATTTTACAACTTTCCAATTTAAAAATCCGTATGTTACCTTCACTTTCTTCACACAATGTGTTAATACTGCCCAAAAAGCCCCACCTTAAAGAGTAGTCGAGACGTATCTCTAGGAACACAACCAGCTTACATAAATTACCTCTTTTAATATCTTATCTGCCTCTTATTGCATGAGAAGGCAATTATAGCATTTTAATAATTTATCTTCTCAGAGACAGTGTCTTAAGGGTTGGTGCTCTTGACACCAATTTATTATTGCCTATAAATTTAGCTTTTAATTAAATGTGTTGAAAGTCAACATGATAATGTAAGTAATATTCTAATGTTCTAACTTATTTTCCATTGGCTGTTGAAATGGAGATTAGATGTGTTTTGAATGAAATCCATTATGGACATCTGAATACCGCAGTTTCAATCTTTTGCTATCTCGGAACGTAAGTCCGCAGCACATCTGACTACTGCAGTTGACATCTGTTACTGACTAGGTATGTCAGTCCGACAGCACATCTGACTACTGTAGATGCCATCTGTTACTGACTCGGTACTTCAGTCCGACAGCACATCTGACTACTGCAGTTGACATCTGTTACTGACTAGGTATGTCAGTCCGACAGCACATCTGACTACTGTAGATGCCATCTGTTGCTGACTCGGTACGTCAGTCCGACAGCACATCTGACTACTGTAGTTGCCATCTGTTGCTGACTCGGTACGTCAGTCCGACAGCACATCTGACTACTGTAGTTGCCATCTGTTACTGACTCGGTACGTCAGTCCGACAGCACATCTGACTGCTGCAGTTGCCATATGTTACTGACTCGGTACGTCAGTCCATCAACACATCTGACTACTGCAGATGCCATATGTTACTGACTCGGTACGTCAGTCCATCAACACATCTGACTACTGCAGTTGCTATATGTTACTGACTCGGTACGTCAGTCCGACAGCACATCTGACTACTGTAGTTGCCATCTGTTACTGACTCGGTACGTCAGTCCGTCAACACATCTGACTACTGCAGTTGCCATATGTTACTGACTCGGTACGTCAGTCCGTCAGCACATCTGACTACTGCTGTTGCCATCTGTAACTGACTCGGTACGTCAGTCCGTCATCACAATGACTTCTGCAGTCAGTCCGTCAGCACATCTGAATGCTGCAATTTCCATATGTTTCAGACTCGGTACGTCTGTCCATCAGCACATCTGACTGCTGCTGTTTCCATATGTTGATGACTGGTAAGAAAAACCGAGTTCCCGTATTTCGAAAAACTTCCCCTGTAAATATAAGCTCCTCTTTACAACTTAAATAAAATCAGGACATTATTGAATGTACATAGTTTCCAAATATTACGTCTCTAAAATTACACGAGTATTTTATATATATATATATATATATATATATATATATATATTTATTTATTTATAATTTTTTTAATAGGATTGAAGCATCAATGGTGTATTAATTTATTTAGGAAACTCATACGGTTGGAAGGTAACAGCTTTTAATTAAATTTCAATAGGAAAATAACATTAATTCTTGGTTTTTGGGTGAATTGTGTTGTATCGAAACCAATAAATTAAGTCAAAATTAAATTGCTTATAGAGAGAATTACAATATAAGCTATCTATTGTAGTTGTATCACTAATCCCAAATCTATAATGAATGTATTTGCTTATTGATTTGAATGTCTACTAACATTATGAATGTATTTATGACGTAATAATAAAACTCTGCTACAATGCTTAAACCTAAGGGTTATAGATAAGAGACCGATGTATTATTGTAGAAATCTTCAATTAAAAAAACCCAAAACCCGGAAACTAAATGGCGGCCCATATCAACACCAACTGCGGTTGCGGTAAATCTTTCACAACAAATAATCAAAGACCGGTGAAATATTGGTCCAAGCGAGCCGTGTCCGGTATCGGGACCTGCCGTACTTACTCACACTTATCTCCCAACCTTATTTATTGGTCTGTGCCATCCTGAGTGGTACGAGCAGTTGATGGTATCGCAAGGATTGAAGGACTACAAAGGAGAACAGTGGACGGAGTGTGTTTATTTCTTGATTAAAACTCAAGAACATATTTATAATTGAATAGTTAAAACATTACACAATTTGAACAACGTATTCAGGTTGCTTGATTTCAGCAACTTGCGCTCCACCCGACACGTCAGACCTGGAAATACACATACACGTACTTATTAAATCATCCTTGATTCTGATTTCAGCAACTTGCGCTCCACCCGACACGTCAGACCTGGGAAATACACGTACTTATTAAATCATCCTTGATTCTGACGAGGAGGAAATATATTCGGAAAAGTGTGATAGTATAATGTTTCATTTAGAAGAACAGTGGGTTCTTTTCATTTACTGGGTTAGAAATAGTACAATGAATATTTTACATTTATTTAAGCGTATTATTTATTAATTTGGAAACAAATAAATTACAATTCGAGGCGAACAGCGGAACATTTTTGTTCTAATCCTCCAACCTAGATAATACTTCTGTTAATGACAGTGAAATTGTATTTGATAACAACCATAAATACACACAACGTTCCTTTTGTATTTGTTATTGCTTGAAAATTTTACAGAACGATGTGTTTGTACATATCAGTCATAAAAATGATAAATACACTAACCATTTGTTTGATAACGACACTTTCGGTAGTCTTCATTCTAGTGATTCTTTTATGACAATTTTTATAGTTCATATCACACTTTGGAAAGAGGCTTTAACATTGCTGTTTGAAACTTAGATAAAAATGTGATTGAGAATGAATTAATTTAATTTTAAAAACATATATGTACGTTTACATTTGTTAAATTGGTTTGATGACAAATTTTTTATTTGTTTACTTACATAACCTTCGAAGTTCCAAACAATATGAAGTTGAAAAGACAATTAATTGATATTCTAAATATGGTAGGATAAGGATTATCTTATATTCTTACTGTTATTTGAACGCTGTACTTAATTTTTACTGTCATTGGCACAGAAAATGTTGACGTTTAGATGTTTTATCAGATCGTACCATCAAATAAATTTGTTAAACTAATATTAAAACAGTTATTGCTTGATGTACGAGCCATTTAACCATTTTTACCATTTACAAATATGTCTATCGTTAAAATGATAAGTTACTAGTAAATTTTGGAACTTAGGCTTAAGCGACCTGTGTCATAACTAGAGACTATATTTTGGAACTTAGGCATAAGTCGCCTGTGTCATAACTAGAGACTATATTTTGGAACTTAGGCATAAGTCGCCTGTGTCATAACTAGAGACTATATTTTGGAACTTAGGCATAAGTCGCCTGTGTCATAACTAGAGACTATATTTTGGAACTTAGGCATAAGTCGCCTGTGTCATAACTAGAGACTATATTTTGGAATTTAGGCATAAGTCGCCTGTGTCATAACTAGAGACTATATTTTGGAACTTAGGCATAAGTCGCCTGTGTCATAACTAGAGACTATATTTTGGAACTTAGGCTTAAGTCGCCTGTGTCATAACTAGAGACTATATTTTGGAACTTAGGCATAAGTCGCCTGTGTCATAACTAGAGACTATATTTTGGAACTTAGGCATAAGTCGCCTGTGTCATAACTAGAGACTATATTTTGGAATTTAAGCATAAGTCACCTGTGTCATAACTAGAGACTATATTTTGGAACTTAGGCATAAGTCGCCTGTGTCATAACTAGAGACTATATTTTGGAACTTAGGCTTAAGCGACTTGTGTCATAACTAGAGACTATATTTTGGAACTTAGGCATAAGTCACCTGTGTCATAACTAGAGACTATATTTTGGAACTTAGGCATAAGTCGCCTGTGTCATAACTAGAGACTATATTTTGGAACTTAGGCATAAGTCGCCTGTGTCATAACTAGAGACTATATTTTGGAACTTAGGCATAAGTCGCCTGTGTCATAAATAGAGACTATATTTTGTAACTTAGGCTTAAGCGACCTGTGTCATAACTAGAGACTATATTTTGGAACTTAGGCATAAGTCGCCTGTGTCATAACTAGAGACTATATTTGGGGTGACAACCACGTCAAGGTACTATCTACATTATGTACAATATAACCAAGTGGATGGTTGTATTGTACATAATGTAGATACTACGCGTGGTTGTCACATGTAAACATATACTGTATTCTAGTTAATAGTAATATTAATTTTATTTTACTCTTATTTGTATCACAAGTATTTTCGATCCCAGAACTATTGAGTTGACCACTTTTACAATGTTGACAATAGTTCAAGTCAACAAAACATTACAGAAAGACAAGTGGCAACAGTTTAAAGAGTTTTGAAGTTTATAACGGAAGCATTTAGAACGGGAGGTTCAAGTTCACGAAGTTAGTAAATCAGCTGTTGAACAGATTATCATGTGGCAATAATACTTGGTAAGAATTTTCTAATCTTTTATATTCATGATCATTTTAGAATGATGTGTTGTTTTTTCATACTTGTCACTCATTTTCTTTAAAACATAGTAACTAGAGGCCGGTGCAGATCGACAGTTGGAAGCCGTTTCCCTCCGTGAATGCTAAAAACTGGGTTTATATTTCCATGATTCAGTCTGTAATAATGATCGTATCGTAACACTTTAAGTGTCATTTAATATGTGAAGAACTATTCTAGTGGACCAAAAGTTGGTTTTCTAAAAAAATACTATTTTTATAGTTTTTTACAGTTAAATATGTAACATTTTAAATGTAATTCTTGATGATTTTACATGAAAAACTCATAAAATAATCATACAATGGTTACTAATGAGCTATAGCTCATTCTAATTATAAACATGAACCGTACAGTTGAAATAGAAAAGCATGTTTAAGCCTGTTGACAGTTAACTTGCTTTGCTACCACAGTGCTGTCTGGGACTGGGCAGTTTGGGAAACAGCCACTCTAATACAGTTAGTTAGCAACTACGCGTACTTAACATGTTTTAGCCTGTTGATAGTTAACTTGCGTTGCTACCACAGTGCTGTCTGGGACTGGGCAGTTTGGGAAACAGCCACTCTAATACAGTTAGTTAGCAACTACGCGTACTTAACATGTTTTAGCCTGTTGACAGTTAACTTGCGTTGCTACCACAGTGCTGTCTGGGACTGGGCAGTTTGGGAAACAGCCACTCTAATACAGTTAGTTAGCAACTACGCGTACTTAACATGTTTTAGCCTGTTGACAGTTAACTTGCGTAGCTACCACAGTGCTGTCTGGGGCTGGGCAGTTTGGGAAACAGCCACTCTAATACAGTTAGTTAGCAACTACGCGTACTTAACATGTTTTAGCCTGTTGACAGTTAACTTGCGTTGCTACCACAGTGCTGTCTGGGACTGGGCAGTTTGGGAAACAGCCACTCTAATACAGTTAGTTAGCAACTACGCGTACTTAACATGTTTTAGCCTGTTGACAGTTAACTTGCGTTGCTACCACAGTGCTGTCTGGGGCTGGGCAGTTTGGGAAACAGCCACTCTAATACAGTTAGTTAGCAACTACGCGTACTTAACATGTTTTAGCCTGTTGACAGTTAACTTGCGTTGCTACCACAGTGCTGTCTGGGGCTGGGCAGTTTGGGAAACAGCCACTCTAATACAGTTAGTTAGCAACTACGCGTACTTAACATGTTTTAGCCTGTTGACAGTTAACTTGCGTTGCTACCACAGTGCTGTCTGGGGCTGGGCAGTTTGGGAAACAGCCACTCTAATACAGTTAGTTAGCAACTACGCGTACTTAACATGTTTTAGCCTGTTGACAGCTAAACTTGCGTTGCTACCACAGTGCTGTCTGGGACTGGGCAGTTTGGGAAACAGCCACTCTAATACAGTTAGTTAGCAACTACGCGTACTTAACATGTTTTAGCCTGTTGACAGTTAACTTGCGTTGCTACCACAGTGCTGTCTGGGGCTGGGCAGTTTGGGAAACAGCCACTCTAATACAGTTAGTTAGCAACTACGCGTACTTAACATGTTTTAGCCTGTTGACAGTTAACTTGCGTTGCTACCACAGTGCTGTCTGGGACTGGGCAGTTTGGGAAACAGCCACTCTAATACAGTTAGTTAGCAACTACGCGTACTTAACATGTTTTAGCCTGTTGACAGTTAACTTGCGTTGCTACCACAGTGCTGTCTGGGGCTGGGCAGTTTGGGAAACAGCCACTCTAATACAGTTAGTTAGCAACTACGCGTACTTAACATGTTTTAGCCTGTTTACAGTTAACTTGCGTTGCTACCACAGTGCTGTCTGGGGCTGGGCAGTTTGGGAAACAGCCACTCTAATACAGTTAGTTAGCAACTACGCGTACTTAACATGTTTTAGCCTGTTGACAGTTAAACTTGCGTTGCTACCACAGTGCTGTCTGGGACTGGGCAATTTGGGAAACAGCCACTCTAATACAGTTAGTTAGCAACTACGCGTACTTAACATGTTTTAGCCTGTTGACAGTTAACTTGCGTTGCTACCACAGTGCTGTCTGGGACTGCGCAGTTTGGGAAACAGCCACTTTAATACAGTTAGTTAGCAACTACGCGTACTTAACATCGCATTGCTTAAGTGCCATTAATAATATTACATATAATTAACTGTTAGAGTTAATTGCAATAATTAATGAAGTGCGTACGAAAATAATGATAATGATATAAGCTAAAGACTCACCCCGTTCCTCTTCCTCGCCTCAGCAAGGCTGACCCACTTCAGCATGTCGTCTAAGACCATCAGAATGTGCCCGCAACACAACTCCCCCTTTCAGCTGTGTTGGAACTTCAGACTGTTCTAGTATCTTCACAATTTAACAATCACTTCAATGTCACTTTAACATAGGACCTTGACAGGTTACTCTTTGTCCTCTCCCTCAGTATATACACTGTATTATATATATCAAAATAGTATTAAAAAATACTTTACTTACTAATGTGTACCCATAAATTAAGATTAATCGTTAGTTAATATTATATATACATTGTAGCAATGCATATATTTGTACGATGATATAAAATAATCTCAATTCTTGGTATATAATTGCTAATCTATTACATCGTGTTTGAAATTACATTCCAGAATCAGGGAATTTATATTTTTGTCATAAAAAGATACAATTTTGCCCATCTTCTTCAATTTATAACTTTTTACAAAAAATATAAAATATGTTTTATAGTAATATCTACAGGTATAATAATTTTTAGTTAATAAACCAACCTCTAAAATTATGAAAGAAATTGATCTGAAATAAGACGTTTACTGCAATTTAATATTAATTGGTTTATTTCCAAAAATCTTTATAAAATAACAACATTGTAAAATAATATTTTGGTTCCCATAAATTACAAATCCAGCCCAACAGCTGAATTGAAAATAATCTTAAGAGTCTGCAGAGGCTGTCGGCCATGTTGGTTTTAATCCCATCAGAACAATGTTATTTTTGTACCGGACATACGATAACGCGTATATCAATTTAATAGTTATTTTGCAACGATTTTTTTCAAACAAATTTAATTTAATCAAGAATAAAACTGCGCGTTGGTATTGCTTTGCGAATTCCTAATTGGTTTTATAGAAAAAAATTAAAAAAGTTTTTATTTTCCCCTATTTTATAAAACTAGACGTATGTATTAATAATCTCAAAAACAATCCCAATGCGCAAAACGATAACGTTTAAAATAACACCTAATACACAACTTTTTGTCAATAAATGACGAAAAAATATGGACTCGAAAATAACATTGTTCTTATGAGATTAAAACCAGCATGGCCTCTTAAGAGTCTGCAGAGACTGTCGGAAGTTGTCGGCCATGTTGGTTTTAATCCCACAAGAACAATGTTATTTTCGAGCCGAACGTACGATCACACGTATCCAAACTTATTTTTAACACTTATTTATTTTAACACTTATTATTTAACACCAAAGTTATTTTTAAACGTATTTTTCCAAACAAATTGCATTAGATCAAGAATTAAATTTGTGCGTTGGAATTGCTTTGCGAATTTGTAATTTGGTGTATAGAACAAAATATAAATAATATTTAGTTTTAAGCTTTTATTTTCATCTATTTTTCAAAACCAGGCATATGTTTTCGAAATATGAAAAGCAAACCCAACGCGCAATATGATATCGTATAAAATGACACCTCATACACAACTTTAGGCCAATAAACAACGAATAAATATGGATTCATATGGATTCGCAAATAACATTGTTCGTATGGGATTAAAACCAACATGGCCGACAACTTCCGACAGCCTCTGCTGACTCTTAAAATAAATAAGATATTTTCTGTATTACACTTTCAAACATCTTATGAACAAATTTGTCTCTATACGCATTTATTAAGTGTTGTTAATTCTAATTAACGATTAAAACTATTTAAAATTTAATAATAATTAGTTCATACAATTTTTAAACTAACATTTTCTACAAATATACTTACTGGAAATAAATTAATTGAACTATTAAAGACAAGTTCTACAACAGGTAGAACTTGTCTTTATGTGTTTAACTTAAATCTTTATGTGTTTATGTTTTTGTTTTAACATAAAGATAAAACAAAGGAATACTGAACAAACGACAACTTACAAATTTTACATAAGGCTCAATATAATACACTTAAATAATTATATTTTAATAACGATAGATAAACGCCTTTATATGTAAAAAAATAAAAACTAAAAGAATGAATAAATTATTTACCTACTCTGTATGCTAGAAATACCGTTCAATAACCCATCTGGCCATGATACTGACCAGTTGAACTCTCAAGTGTCCAAAACAGTCTTCAGGCCCAAACATGCAGCTCGGCCTGAGAATAGTGGTATTGACCCACCCGCCCACCCATACACGTATAGTGGTATTGACCCACCCGCCCACCCATACACGTATAGTGGTATTGACCCACCCATACACGTATAGTGGTATTGACCCACTCGCCCACCCATACACGTACAGTGGTATTGACCCACCCGCTCACCCATACACGTACAGTGGTATTGACCCACCCACCCGCCCATACACGAACAGTAGTATTGACCCACCCACCCGCCCGCCCATACACGCACAGTAGTATTGATTCGATCGAAAAGTGGTTAGCTCGGTCTCCCTATACTAAAACATAAAACGTAAGACTTGCTATATTAAATTTAGTATACTAGTATGTCGAATTGGACGTATATTAAACTACAAAGGACAAGTATTAGGGTTCAAGGCAAAATGGTAGACCACACTGTAGGAAGATTTAATATTTTTTTTTTTTTTTTTTTATCATTTGGTGTGTTTGGTCTAGGACTCATTACGTGTATTTAATTTGTTATACACATTAATAACCCATTTTCCCCACGTCCACAGTAATTTAATTTAAAATTTAAAAAATTTACATTGTACTCTATAGATATCCGTGAATGAAGCCTCCAGTAATGTAGGGACTTTTCGACCATTTATACAGCCTTAACTGTGTAAAAGGTGGGCCAACTAGTAGTCACTGTTTCTACTGTTCAGCCATATACCAACCGTTTCTAACGTGTGTTAAAGGTGAGCCAACTAGTAGTCACTGTTTCTACTGTTCAGCCATATACCAACCGTTTCTAACGTGTGTAAAAGGTGAGCCAACTAGTAGTCACTGTTTCTACTGTTCAGCCATATACCAACCGTTTCTAACGTGTGTAAAAGGTGAGCCAACTAGTAGTCACTGTTTCTACTGTTCAGCCATATACCAACCGTTTCTAACGTGTGTAAAAGGTGGGCCAATTAGTAGTCACTCTGTTTCTACTGTTCAGCCATATACCAACCGTTTCTAACTTGTGTTAAAAGTGGGCCAACTAGTAGTCACTCTGTTTCTACTGTTCAGCCATATACCAACCGTTTCTAACGTGTGTAAAAGGTGAGCCAACTAGTAGTCACTGTTTCTACTGTTCAGCCATATACCAACCGTTTCTAACGTGTATAAATACTCATTATGCTTTTGGTCGGTAGCTTAGCTGGTTAAATCCCAGCTTCATGAGCCATAGGTTCTCAGTTCGATCTCAATCAGAGGCGTAACACATTTTGAAAGGGATCAGCTGATGACCACCGGCTGTTCATTTGTCATTGGGATATTAATTAATGACACTTTCTAAGGAAGTCGATTTTAGTTTGTAACGATGACTAAATTCGCTCATCTACACTCATCACACTCATTCGAAATCATATTCACCCATATCTTGACGATCGGCGTCTTAAGAATAAATCAATTTTATAAAATTGGCATGTTTTTAAAAGCCATTTACTAAAATTTGGAGGCGTAATTGACAAAACAACATCCCAACAATATCAGAGTCCATTCTGTATCCAAACCTCTCTACAACAGTTTTAACAAGAGTTGAAATTCATGTCGAAGTTTTTAGTAAATTCTAAACATGAATGAGGGTATAGTTATATCATTATTAAAGACAATTAATATGGATGTGTGTTGTTTGGCTATAGTAATTCAACTCGATATAACTAAATTCACTGCAAGTTATAAAATATAAGGTACAATTTCCTTAATATTCATGGTAAACTTTCTTCGCACGTTGACTTTGCGGAGACCCGAGAACTCAGACCCGGCCAGATGATGGACGCAAAGCCAACGCCCGAAAAAGGTTTACCACGAACTAATACTAAGATATTTATGTCTTACATTTATACCTTTCAGTGTAACAAATGCAGTTTTGTGTAAAGTCTAGTAGAAGTAAAGTCGCTCTTTTTGAGAATATATATATAAAATCCCTTCATATCTACATTCAGTCAAAATTTTTAATTTTTCCGACACACCGAAATAGGTAAACATTTATTTCAGTCAATGATCACAGACCAGCTTTATATTTAAGACTAGGAGACACCACTGCACGCACGTTATATGTCCTCAGTGCCATCGTTCGTGCATGGGTTGGAAGGTGGATCAATAACAACAATGTATGGGTGGGTGGATCAATACTACCGTACGTACATGAGGGAAGAGGGTTAGATGGGTTAATACAATTGATATATAACATTTTTTGCGATAACAATATCAAGTATGTTGAAGATGGAGCTGTATTAGTTTTTTGTATATAATTGTTAAAAATAATACAATTTAAACCAATAAAAACTTTATTAGTGAGGCCTTTCGATAGCAAGACTATCATCGTCAGACACATCACAAATTAATATACTTTTTTGTAATGAACCGCCCGCCCACCCATACACGTGCAGTGGTAATGACCCACCCGCCCACCCATACACGTGCAGTGGTAAATTCATTTGTGATGTGTCTGACGATGATAACCTTGCTATCGAAAGGCCTCACTAATAAAGTTTTTATTGGTTTAAATTGTGTTATTTTTAACAATTAATATCAAGTATAGTTTGTGATCTACCTAATAGTGTGCTGTGTTATTTAACTTTTATAGAAATTAATTAACTAACATCCAGTTAATAAAACTAAGAATTCAAATAATAAGTGACTGTAAATATCTGTTTGGAAATGGCTGTATCTATCGTTTTGTGACTTCACAGTTTCCCAGGTTCTCATTCTTTCCAGCACGTTCTCAGACAATACCACTTCTCTCTGACGCCACTCCACGGGATGGGAAATTCGCAAATTTGCTTTCCAGGCAAATTTGTCTCGTCACTATGTCCAGAATCCACGTCCAAGCAGGACACTCACGTAGGCTACGCGGTGTAATTATGATCTCTCGGCAGTCACATGCCTACACGCAGCATCCTGACGGGCCGACAATGAAGGAGAAAAGTGGGACAGTACTGCAGGTACGGGTACGCTAGTCTATGTTAATATGGGTCCTGTAACAGGACCTGGGGCGGCCGCTTGGCCTACTGCTAC
This sequence comes from Stictocephala bisonia, assembly GCA_035578905.1. NCBI lineage: Eukaryota > Metazoa > Arthropoda > Insecta > Hemiptera > Membracidae > Stictocephala > Stictocephala bisonia. The sequence goes on from JAQJVL010000047.1 coordinate 3,117,735, forward strand.
CGCGGGACCACTCCTGCTGACGTCTGCTTACTGTCACAAGAGTAGAGATGGCAAGGATGTATCGATATATAAGAAATATCGATATATCCTTGTTTTCGCAAAATATGTTTCAATACATCGATATTTCGTTATCGATATTTTCTTTTGATAATATCGGCTATATCGATATTTTGGTCCGTTATACCATATCACTGAATATTGATGTTATTCTCTCTACTCAAAATCATTACTATTCGGACAAACATTCAACTTGCCTCTCACAAAACATGATTGAAATAATAAAGTAACTTTATTTAGTTATTTTACGTGAGGTTAACGCACTAAAATGTAATTTATTGTAGACCTATGGGTAGAAGTTTAATGCTTATAAGAAGCTTAAAGGCATTTTAAATGTGAAAAATATAATAAAATATGTTGTTACATTATTCTTTTATAATTTACATAATAATTAAAGGTATAATTATTCAAATTTTGATTTTTTTTCATTCACCTCCATGGACCACAACTTATTTCGTAAAGATAAATGTATTTAATTTTTACATTCAGGAGGCTATTCTAAATAGTGACAGCAAAACATGGGAGTAATTTTTGTCATGACATAAGCGTTAGTGCATAATTTTAAACAGACAAATCATTTAAAGTTCGATATATCGATATTTTTCTTTCGATATTATTGTTATATCAATATTTGGTTTGTGATGTATCGATAGTTCGATATATCGATATGTTCTAAATATTTGCCATCCCTACATAAGAGTCTTGATGACAAGGCTACTGTCGGCGCAGAAATTAAGTGTACCCCAGTTTGAAAGAGTTTATTAGAAGAAACTAAGAGACATATGAAAAATCCAATGCCATCATTTTTTCTTCTTTTAATTTTGCTTTAAAACATGTGCCTTTGTAAACTTTAATGTAAGTTTTAATAATATTTATCCTAGTTGGAATAAAACGTACACGAATTTTACTAGTTTTATTTTATTACTAAAAAAACAGTTAATGTATCGCGTGGTTGACTGGAATGTTTTCTTTAAATTTTATAAATTTCAAAATTTTAACTTTTCAAAAAGTAAAGTTCTCATTAATTTCCTGAACCGTTTTCTTGGATTCTGAAGGTTACGTTGAAATTCTTATGAAATATCTGGTTACGATATGTCATTTCGATGTGTAAGTTTATATAGTGATTTTAAATTGATTTCAATAATTTCAAATCACAGCATTTATTTACGCATATAAAGGAAATGTATCGTAACTATACATTTCGTAAGGATTACAACGTGACCAATTAGTTAATTTTAGGACATCTAGAAGCCAAGAATGAGTTGTTTCAGAAAATAGATAACAAGTTTACTTATTTAGTTGAAATTTTGAAATTAACAAAACTTGAACCACGTATCAAAATATAAATGCGATCCACAAAAGGGGTTTCGAGCAATAAAAGGACATTATTGATGCAAAGTGAAACAGTTTTTAAATTCTGTAAATTTATGTTTCAATGCAACTAGGATAAAAATTATTAAAACCTGTAAAATAAATGGTACCAGGTGATTGGCACAAACTTTCTCTCTTTCCCTTTATGTGAGATTTTTAAATAAATAAGATGTTCAATTTATTAAATTTCTAAGGAATGTACAGACGAAACACTTATTTTATTTAAATAAAAGTATGTACAAAAAATCTTCAAAAACAGCTGTTCAATTTATCACATATCCAGATTTTATGTAAACAATCTTCAACAACTTGAGTTGTGGATTCCGGCCTTCAACCTCCAGCCCCAACTTAGTGGGGTTACTAATAAATAAAATACAATATATAAACAATATTTTTAATTATAATTTTCATCTTTACTGAACATTTAATCATAACAGTTATTCAAAATCTTGAAAATATTGCATTTTTCATGTTTATACCCGTATAAAATAATATTATAACTAAAAAACTACTAAAGTGAAGGACATGCGGATCTTACTAAAATATTTTAAATTGTAATTTACATCTTTCCTGAAAATTAAATTAAAATCATTAGAGCCATTTTAAATAAAATTCCATTTTTGGTTGTTTTTGCGCATAAATAAAAAATGTAAAAAACTGGAAAAATTGGTTAGAGGCATTGGCTAAATACATACCAAATGTCATAAAAATCGATTTATCGGTTTGGTGTCCAGCGTGCACATACACATAGACAGACAGACATATGGACAGACACAAAAAACCTTTTTGGGTTTAGAATGCATTTCGACCACTTTTAAAAAAAGGGGTTTTCCTGGACGATCACAAAACTATCTCTATGCTAACGCATATGGGAGAAAGTAAAAATGTACAATTTTACATGTCATAATGTAAAATTAAACGAGGAAAACAATGATGTGATTGGTTTGTGGATTGTCCATAGGTTTCTTAGGTTCATAGTAAACAACCGTCAAACTCGGGTACAAACAGTAATAAAACTGTTTAACCTATGATACTGTTTGTAAGAGATATTCCTCAAGAGAATATAGCAGTAAAATATTTATTAGAACGTAAACAACTAAGTCCTTAAAGTATTGAGTTGATAAGAAATGTGAATCATTCTTAAGGTAAATGGAACGCCATAACAAAATTAACATGATACATACTTATTTCATATCCTTGCAGCAAGTTAGAGATCTGGAGATCGGAAGTTGTATGGGATATTTTCGTCTGAGATGTAATTTACAAACGGACTTTTTGTAATTTACAAAAGTTGTATCACAGTTTTTATAGAATTGTTTAACTCGCTGTTAATTGTAATTTTGCCTACAATTTAATATGTATGAATGAACATTTTAGTTAAATTCAATGTAAGTTTACATTGAATTAATGTTTTTAATTTAAACTTTGCAGTGATATTTACAACAGATCTATAATCCAAATAAAATAACTTTGGTACTGGTGGAATGGCCACGCGCCACTAGTCTGAAATGACAAAACTCTGAGTTTTTAATTTGTTGCCAAACTTAAAATAATTAAGCAATCATTTTCAAACTAATTTTATAGTCGCCACCATGTTTTATCCTTCAAGAAAAAACTATACTGGAGATTTTGCTTGAACTAATTTGCTTTTTGTAGTGATATTTGTGTTTAAAAACACGTTTTTATTTGTGAAATTGCGTGTGAGTCGTCTTTAACCTGTCACTTTAGAAAGAATAATGATAATACAATTATATCTTGTGGTTGGATGACAGTTTGATTTGTTGTGATTAGTTTGGTATAAGACTCATTTAATAATTCAAACAAGTTAATGAGAGATGAACTTTTTTTGTAAATCCTTGCAAACTCAGTAACGACATACGCTAGACAAAATGTCTTTAAACCTAAATTAATTGTGTTATTTAAGTGACACTAAAATCATACTCTCACAAAAATAAATGTTTCTTTAACTAGTAAGAAAGTTTCAGTAGTTTTCAAATCTAGATTGTCAAAAAGGCGGCGGTAATACCAAACGGTCATTGTACAGTCACTAGCTCAGCAGCCAACTCTGCCCTCTTCCATTGTACAGTCACTGGCTCAGCAGCCAACTCTGCCCTCTTCCATTGTACAGTCACTGGCTCAGCAGCCAACTCTGCCCTCCTCCATTGTACAGTCACTGGCTCAGCAGCCAACTCTGCCCTCTTCCATTGCACAGTCACTGGCTCAGCAGCCAACTCTGCCCTCTTCCATTGTACAGTCACTGGCTCAGCAGCCAACTCTGCCCTCTTTCACTGTACACTCACTGGCTCAGCAGCCAACTCTACCCTCTTCCACTGTACAGTCACTGGCTCAGCAGCCAACTCTGCCCTCTTCCATTGTACAGTCACTGGCTCAGCAGCCAACTCTGCCCTCTTCCATTGTACAGTCACTGGCTCATCAGCCAACTCTGCCCTCTTCCATTGTACAGTCAATGGCGATTGTACAGTCACTGGCTCAGCAGCCAACTCTGCCCTCTTCCATTGTACAGTCACTGGCTCAGCAGCCAACTCTGCCCTCTTCCATTGTACAGTCACTGGCTCAGCAGCCAACTCTGCCCTCTTCCAATGCAAACATAAGTTATTCTTGTCAATTACTAATAGAATATTAACTAAAATTTGAAAGAGCCTAAATATTAGAATTGCACTCAACACTAATAATTATATTTAAACAGAATCCTATAACATTATTTTAACATCTAAATAAAAAACTTGTAATAATTCTAAAACTAAATAACTGTAATAAAAAATAAATATTAAACTATACCAAGCACTGTTAAATCGATTAAGAACTGAACATGAACACACCTCAAAATCAACTAACTCACCTTGTTTCTTACTGGAGAAACATTTCTTGTCTGGAAATATCGTCCATCTATTATTGTTAACATTATTTTATGCTTGGACTGAATATTCAGTCTACACTTTCCCTCGAGCAGAGTATGCCTTACGCGTCCGACACAGCCTGGACGTAAACGAATTATGAGTTTACCTCATCAACTCTTCATTATTTTTCTGCATATTTTATTAGTGCCACAGTATTATTTTAGTAATACATAAATAACACAGTGAATGTTTGCTCAAAGACATGTTGACTAGCGTTTGTCGTTTCCGAGTTTGCAAGGGTTTACAAAAAAATTCTTATTAACTTGTTTGAATTATTAAATGAGTATTATACCAAACTAATCAAAATGAATCAAACTGTCATCCATCCACAAGAAATTGTATTATTATTATTCTCGCTAAAGTGACAGATTAAAGACGACTCACGCGCTATTTCACTCTTAAGCATAAATATCACTAGAACAAGCAAATTATTTCAAGCAAAATCTCCAGCAGGATTGTTTTTAAAAGAATATAACATGGTGGACACTATACATTTAGTTTGAAAATTATTGCTTACTTATTTTAAGTTTGACAGCAAATTAAAAGTTATGTCATTTCAGACCAGCGGCGCGTGGCCGTTCCGCCAGTAACAAAGTTATTTTATTCAGACTATACAGTCAAGGATAATCCTATTTTATTGAATATAACACTATTACAACAAATGGAAATAAATGTGTAGATTTGTGATATCTAACGAATTCATTTTATATAAATCAAGGGATGTCACAAAAAATCCTGTTGTTTATTAACAAACTATACCTATCCAAATCTCATAATATTATATTTTATATTTAAGTTTAAACATTCAAACCCAATATTTTTTTGATCAAATAGGAGTTGATTTTTGTACGGAATCAAAAGAGTGTATAGGAACTCATTAAATAATATAAAAGTTAAGTATGTTAGGAATAATTTAGAAACCCCTCATAAAAATATATATGCAAGTTATTATTTTGAGTGTCAATTTAAATAAATTAATGACCGATTGAAAACTTGCTTTTGTTACGAACCTGTAGCAGAATGAAAAACGGAAATATATATTAAAAAGAGCCTTATGAACTACCATTAAAATAATCATTCAAATACAACAAATAAATTGAGATATTTAATAAAATAGAAGCAGATTCCAAATGACAAAAGATAGATGTATATAAATTTAATTGGAGAAATGAGTGTAAATCAAATTTGAAAAACCAGCGTAATATCATGACCGGTAACGGAGACCCTGTCACTGACCAACAACTACCTCGGTGATCTGCTTATCAGTTACGGAGACCCTGTCACTAGCCAACAACTACCACGGTGATCTGATTATCAGTTACGGAGACCCTGTCACTAGCCAACAACTACCACGGTGATCTGCTTATCAGTTACGGAGACCCTGTCACTAGCCAACCACTACCACGGTGATCTGATAATCAGTCACGGAGACCCTGTCACTAGCCAACAACTACCACGGTGATCTGATAATCAGTCACAGAGACCCTGTCACTAGCCAAAAACTATCACGGTGATCTGCTTATCAGTTACGGAGACCCTGTCACTAGCCAACAACTACCACGGTGATCTGATAATCAGTCACGGAGACCCTGTCACTAGCCAAAAACTATCACGGTGATCTGATTATCAGTCACGGAAACCCTTTTACTAGCCAACAAATACCACGGTGATTATCATTCACGGAGACCCTGTCACTGACCAGACCTTGTCACTAGTCAACAACTTCCATGGTGATCTGATTATCAGTCACGGAGACCCTGTTACTAGCCAACAACTACCACGGTGATCTGCTTATCAGTTACGGAGACCCTGTCACTAGCCAACAACTACCACGGTGATCTGATAATCAGTCACGGAGACCCTGTCACTAGCCAACAACTACCACGGTGATCTGCTTATCAGTTACGGAGACCCTGTCACTAGCCAACAACTACCACGGTGATCTGATAATCAGTCACGGAGACCCTGTCACTAGCCAAAAACTATCACGGTGATCTGATTATCAGTCACGGAAACCCTTTTACTAGCCAACAACTACCACGGTGATTATCATTCACGGAGACCCTGTCACTGACCAGACCCTGTCACTAGACAACAACTACCATGGTGATCTGATAATCAGTCACGGAGACCCTGTCACTGACCAACAACTATCACGGTGATCTGATTATCAGTTACGGAGACCCTGTCACTAGCCAACAACTACTACGGTGATCTGATGATCAGTTACAGAGACCTTGTCATTAGCCAACAACTACCGCGGTGATCTGATGATTGGTCACGGAGAACCTGACACTAGTCAACAACTACCACGGTGATCTGATTATCAGTTACAGAGACCCTGCCACTAGCCAACAACTACCACGGTGATCTGATGATCAGTTACAGAGACCCTGTCACTAGCCAACAACTACCACGGTGATCTGATGATTAGTCACGGAGAACCTGACACTAGTCAACAACTACCACGGTGATCTGATTATCAGTTAAAGAGACCCTGTCACTAGCCAACAACTACTACGGTGATCTGATGATCAGTTACGGAGACCCTGTCACTGACCAGACCCTGTCACTAGTCAACAACTACCACGGTGATCCGATAATCTGTCACGGAGACCCTGTCACTAGCCAAAAACTATCACGGTGATCTGATTATCAGTTACGGAGACCCTGTCACTAGCCAACAACTACCACGGTGATCTGATAATCAGTCACGGAGACCCTGTCACTAGCCAAAAACTACCACGGTGATCTGATTATCAGTTAGAGAGACCCTGTCACTAGCCAACAACTACTACGGTGATCTGATGATCAGTTACGGAGACCCTGTCACTGACCAGACCCTGTCACTAGTCAACAACTACCACGGTGATCTAATAATCAGTCATGGAGACCCTGTCACTAGCCAAAAACTATCACGGTGATCTGCTTATCAGTTACGGAGACCCTGTCACTAGCCAACAACTACCACGGTGATCTGATTATCAGTCACGGAGACCCTGTCACTAGCCAAAAACTATCACGGTGATCTGATTATCAGTCACGGAAACCCTTTTACTAGCCAACAACTACCACGGTGATTATCATTCACGGAGACCCTGTCACTGACCAGACCCTGTCACTAGTCAACAACTACCATGGTGATCTAATAATCAGTCACGGAGACCCTGTCACTGACCAACAACTATCACGGTGATCTGATTATCAGTTAAGGAGACCCTGTCACTAGCCAACAACTACTACGGTGATCTGATGATCAGTTACAGAGACCCTGTCATTAGCCAACAACTACCGCGGTGATCTGATGATTAGTCACGGAGACCCTGTCATCAGTGCAGTTAACAACTACAACGGTGACCTAATGACTGGTCTCGGAGACTTTGTCACTAGCCATCTACCATCATGATCGGGTAAGCGGTCATGGAAACCCTTTTACCGACCAACAACACCCTAGTGGTCAGCCAACAACAGCAACCTCGGTGATTAGGTGAGCGAACTGCGGAGTCCCTGTCACCAGCCAACAACAACAACAACCTCGGTGATCAGGTTAGCGGTCCACGGAGACCCTGTCACCAGCCAACAATAACAACCTCAGTGATCAGGTGAGCGGTCCACGGAGACCCTGTCACCAGCCAACGGCACTGACATTCTTCCTCCTTAGAAAGCTAGTTTACCAGATAAAACCGACTGACGTTTCCCCATTGTGTTGGTGCACTTCTTTGGTTGGACATCACCGTTAGTCCTCCGATAGCCTTCTTGGGACCTGCACAAGAAGTTGCGGAACGCACACAATCGCTCCAACTGATTGCCGATTAACTTTCACATCTGGCATTGGTTCTGTTGCTAGTGATGCCCGTCACTGTTGGTTTTTAGACAATTATTAGAAATTCCAAAAGGTACATTTTAAGAAAATCACACACGTAAATGTGTGGCTATTAAAATATTAAAAAAACTCCTTTAATTTTTTGAGCTCTAGGTTTGATCGTGAAAGCCAATCTAAAACATTCCTATGATCATAAACGCCTCAAAAATTGTCCTTTTTATTTTGATTTTATGATTTTATAAAAATAAATAATTATAATAACAAAGCAGAGATTTTTAAATAAGGCAGTCAAACCCCGAAGCTAGAGATCAAGAATTTTAAAAGTAAAATTAACATAATGAAATTTTTTAGTGTCAAGAAATGTTAAAAGATAAAAACATTAAATTTTTTTAAAGAGTTAAAGATATGTCAGAAAGATGTTCTATGAAATATAAGTTCAACTTTTGAGTAAACACTTTCAATCGTCCAGTATATGTAATGAAGATAAGAAATGTTTTTCATTTTCGTTTGGCAGAGTTTGTTAAGGAATTTGATAATTTATATATAGCCTACTTTAAGGTCGATGAGATTTTACACTAACGCTCTATAGCGAACATCATGATGTGTTGTCTTAGAGCATGGAGTTTGAAACAAAACACATCGATTTGGAAAACTATCAACTCTCTATAAGCATATTTTTCCTGTTTCCACACATTAAATATAATACATCATGCCTGATTATATTCAGGCAGTATATAATCATTCTGATCCGAAATGAATACTGTATATAAGTCTTGTAACAGTAGAATGCTGTGTTGTAGCAATGTAATCAGTTAGGCATATACAGTTCAGAATATATTTAAAGTTAAAAAAAAATAAATACATACTTTGTCTTTAAAATTAAGGATATAGAAAATTTAAAAGGGCCGCTCCGGGATTTGAACTCGGGACCTCTTGCATCCAAAGCAGGAAACATACCCCTAGACCAAGCGGCCGATGTCAATCAGTTGTTTACATATTTATGTGACTATTGATGAGGAGGAGAAAGTTTGGTGTAAAGTAACGAAGGACACATGTCTAATCCTGAGTTCTGACACTAATATACATTAATTTATCACCATGGATAACCATGTTTTAATTGCTTGACTGACTCCAAAAAGGACGATAATTGGGAAAAAGGCTGTGTAGTATTTTAAAGAACATACAGTGCTTTAATGCAAGTACTGACGCCCAGTTCAAAAGACTGGAGCGAAACCTATATGTTTGAGAAGTGCTTGGAAAACAATAACCACTAATCATTAATTTGAGTCAGATATTGTCTTATTAAATGTTGTATTGATTGTTAATTATGATATTTCTAACTGATGGACACATAGTGGCTTTTCAATATACTAACTTTTAATATTCTAAAAGTGTAATGGTATTGGTTTAATATATTCTTACTTTACTTGACTATCCGATCACTATTTGATCAGGACGCACAGTGAACAATAATGAAGAAATATGGGACTTGAATTTTGCATGTAACAATAAGAACTGAAAACTGAATCAATATTTTTGTAAAATTCAATAAATTTAGTATAGAATCATTATTAATACTTCAAACCAACATTAATAAATGTTTTGTTAAACACAAAAAAGGGGGTTCTTTATAATTTTTGTCAATATTTGGTAACACAATTTTTTATAATCCCACAAAAAGTAATTTGTATTGATTACATTTAAACATTATATACGTATAATTTAATATTCTGCTCCAGTTAGTGTTGTGACAGTTACATTATAGTTGCAACAAATTAATTACGGTGTACTTCCAATGTCTAATAAATATCCAAAAAAATATTATATTTACCTAACTAGAGGAACAAAAAATTAAAATGTGTGTTTTTTAGGAACAAACCACAAAAAGTCCTTAGAAAACAAAAATAATTATGTTCTGCATATTTCGGTACCCTTTTACAATTATTTCTCCTAAGAAATGGCAAATATAGCTTCTGGTATGCTATAGCTTAAACAATAGATCCAAGCAACAAAATAATAAAAGTGAGAAGCAACGCATCCCTTACAACTGCCAGTGAGATCAGAGAGTGCCAGCAGTATTGGCATACGAGGTTTTTGAGTGAGAAACGAGTATATCTGGAACCAACTTACACTACTGCTCTAGAGGTAACAGATGATAAGCAGCAATAATGACTTCAAATGGCTTTCCTCACATAGTATTAGAAAAAAGCAGCTAGATAAGCATTTTATAAATTGTAAATCTACAAAAATTTAGATAATTGAAAAACGAATATGCCGCTCCGGAATTTGAACCCGGGGCCTCCTGCTCATAAAGCAGAAATCATACCTCTAGACCAAGCGGCCGATGTATCATAGTTGTTGACCTGTTTATCTGACTTCTTGAGGGAAGGGAAAGTGGCCAGACATAATGATTCATACATATATTTTCTATGTTATCCATTAGTGGAGTGAATTTGTTTTAGCTGACAGCTCAACGCGATCCCTGCTGTAACTGTTCTGGAGCAGTACTTTCTGTCAAACTGTAATCAGAATGTCTGATCTCGTTAATTATTTACAGTGAAGGAATATAAATATGGTACAATTATAGTAAAATAGGAAACCCTTTGAATGGGAAACAGTTCTGTAACAGCTCATTTTCTCTGGCGGTGAGCAATATACATTACGTCCACATATGTGATTGGTATCAAAGCACACAAAACAAATTGTCATACACTTAATTATTTCATCTTAGAAAAAATATATAAATCTGTCTTCACTATTTCCATGTCACACTAAGTTATTTAATCTTCATCAATTATAATTTATGTTTAACTAATGGGTTAAGCGCCATAATAGTCACTATTATTAAACGAGCTCCAGCCTATAACTAAAAGGATTTCAATAAAGAACGTAGAAGTAATTTACAACGATACCTATAAAGTATAAAACATCGTGTTCAAAGTTATTGGACAAGAGATATGAAACAGGCCGAGAATGTTAGATAATAAAAGCTATTTCCAGTCTTGATAGGTTGGTTATTAATGACAGAACACTCTAGAGAGTGTGGCGTTTTAACTTTTTTGTACTTACTCCCCTGTGGTCGAAGCAGTGTTATTCCTTTCACTTATAAAGTCCACTATTCACTGGGTTTATCCGCTGTGATCAAAGCAGTGTAATTACCTTCATTTTTAACGCCAACCACTCATTGGGTTCATCCCCTGTGGTCGAATTAGTGTAATTCCATTAATTTATAACGTCAACCATTAACTGGGTCCATCCCCTGTAGACGAGATAGTGTAATCCCTATCATTTATAACGTATATACAGCTATAGAACACTGTGTGAGAGATCTGTGTACGTAATGTACGTTTCGAGACGCCTGGGTCATGTTACCCTGAGGTGAACGAGGCTAGACGGCGAGACCTTTAACTTACCAATTCACGTAACCATAAAGCTATAGAACACTGTGTGAGAGGTCTGTGTACGTAACGAACGTCTCGAGACACCTGGGTCATGTGACCCTGAAGTGAACGAGGCTAGACGGCAAAACCTCTAACACTTACCAATTCACGTAACCATAAAGCTATAGAACACTGTGAGATCTGTGTACGTAACGAACGTCTCGAGACGCCTGGGTCATGTGACCCTGAAGTGAACGAGGCTAGACGGCGAAACCTCTAACACTTACCAATTCACGTAACCATAAAGCTATAGAACACTGTGTGAGAGATGTGTGTACGTAACCTACGTCTCGAGACGCCTGGGTCATGTTACCCTGAGGTGAACGAGGCTAGACGGCGAGACCTTTAACACTTACCAATTCACGTAACCATAAAGCTATAGAACACTGTGTGAGAGGTCTGTGTACGTAACGAACGTCTCGAGACGCCTGGGTCATGTGACCCTGAAGTGAACGAGGCTAGACGGCGAAACCTCTAACACTTACCAATTCACGTAACCATAAAGCTATAGAACACTGTGAGATCTGTGTACGTAACGAACGTCTCGAGACGCCTGGGTCATGTGACCCTGAAGTGAACGAGGCTAAACGGCGAAACCTCTAACACTTACCAATTCACGTAACCATAAAGCTATAGAACACTGTGTGAGAGATGTGTGTACGTAACCTACGTCTCGAGACGCCTGGGTCATGTTACCCTGAGGTGAACGAGGCTAGACGGCGAGACCTCTAACACTTACGAATTCACGTAACCATAAAGCTATAGAACACTGTGTGAGAGATCTATGTACGTCATGTACGTTTCGAGACGCCTGGGTCATGTTACCCTGAGGTGAACGAGGCTAGACGGCGAGACCTTTAACACTTACCAATTCACGTAACCATAAAGCTATAGAACACTGTGTGAGAGGTCTGTGTACGTAACGAAAGTCTCGAGACGCCTGGGTCATGTGACCCTGAAGTGAACGAGGCTAGACGGCGAAACCTTTAACACTTACCAATTCACGTAACCATAAAGCTATAGAACACTGTGAGAGAGGTCTGTGTACGTAACGTACGTCTCGAGACGCCTGGGTCATGTGACCCTGAAGTGAACGAGGCTAGACGGCAAAACCTCTAACACTTACCCATTCACGTAACCATAAAGCTATAGAACACTGTGAGATCGTACGTAACCTTCGTCTCGTGACGCTTGGGTAATATGACCCTGAGGTGAAAGAGGAGACGGTGTGACCTTCAACCTCACATTCTCCTCACATCAATGCAAAATGGTGTTGACCTTCCTGTCCTTAATACTATAACAAAGGAACAAAATCGGGAACATATATGATATTATAGAAAATGTAATACTACTTGACAAAGTTTTCATCGTTAGTGTTTTAATTAAAATAATCGTGTATAAACATGAAAATATAAAAAAATAATATTCATATTACTAAAGGTTAAAATAAAATATATTTTATTACTCTAATTAAAAATAAACTATTTTATATTCTAGTTATGTTACTAAATCTTACGATAAATACATTGAAACTTTAGTAAAAACTACTACCAATTTTAGGAAATCAATAGAAATTGATGCTACTTCTGCTATATCAAATGTTACGTTTAATATTTCACGTCGTTTAATAATACGTCTTTATTTCAAGTGTTGACAAATTGAGACAGAAAGACGATTTCAGTACTATCAATTTAAATTAACAGAGAAAACAGCAACATTTTTTCGTAATTTTTTGTTTCGAGAAAGTAATAATTAGAAAATGTACATATTTCTATTAATATTGTATTATTTTCGTTTACTTTTTATCACACGTTTTATAATACTCAAAGTGAATACAATAAAGATTACTATTATAGGTGGCTAACTGCAGCTGAGTCACTAACTATACGCCATATATACTCCTGGTTCTTGCTCGGCTGATGATGGAAGTGAACTTAACTGGTGCATGTAGACATTTCTTTTCCACTATGACAATTGAAAATATTTGCAAAAATGTTAAAATTTCAGCAGTTTTACTGTAAACAAAAACAAGGCAAAACAGTAGTCTCATTACAAAATATTATTGGTTGTGTCTGCAATCTTTGGAGGAATAATTTAGAGACAAAGATAAATAAATACAAACTTTAAAAATAATTAAGGATGCCCGTAGATGAGAATTACTAGTAAAATGTTATCGAAAATATTATAAGTTATGGTTGCAAGTTATGTTAGTATACTGTAATATAAACGTATCATTTCAATAAAAAAATAATTGAGTTTGTATTTTTTTATGTATAGAAAATTACAAAACTGATAAAATATATATGTTAATGTTAACTATGTTTTATCAGTTTTGTAGTTTTCTATATAAAAAAAATAAAAACTCAATTATTTTTTTTTCGGTTACGGAAATATGCCAGTTAACCTTTAGAATCAAGCAGGAGCGTGCAGGCGATAAATATGGCTAATCAAGCGATTTTCCCAGATTGACTTCCTTTCAAACTGGAGTATAAAAGTTTAAACTAACGTAGCACATTACGTACAGCAGATTACGTAACCCAAACGTAATCTAACCTTATCCAACAACGCATGTACAGTGATATTGACACTCCCATCACACCCTCACACGTACTGTGCTAATGACACTCCCATCTCATCCACACGTTCTGTGCTACTGGCCCTGACATCTCATCCACAAACGTACAGTGGTACTGCCCCCATCCCACCCTCACACTTACTGTGCTACTGACACTCCCAACTCATCCACACGTACTGTGCTACTGGCCCTCACATCTCATCCACAAACGTACAGTGTACTGTCCCCATCTCACCCTCACACGTACTGTGCTACTTGGCCTCACATCAGCATCCACAAACGTACAGTGGTACTGTCGCATCCCACCCAGTGGTACTGTCCCCATCACACCCTCACACGTACTGTGCTACTGACACTCCCATCACACTCTCACACATACTGAGCTACTGACACTCGCATCTCATCCACACGTTCTATGCTACTGACACTTCCATCTCATCCTCACGTATTGTGCTACTGGCCCTCACATCTCATCTACAAACGTACAGTGGTACTGCCCTCATCCCATCCTCACACGTACTGTGCTACTGGCCCTCCTATCTCATCCACACACGTACAGTGGTACTGCCCACACCCCATCCTCACACGTACTGTGCTACTGGCCCTCCCATCTCATCCACACACGTACAGTGGTACTGCCCACATCCCATCCTCACACGTACTGTGCTACTGGCCCTCCTATCTCATCTACACACGTACAGTGGTACTGCCCACATCCCATCCTCACACGTACTGTGCTAGTGGCTCTTACATCTCATCCACAAACGTACAGTGGTACTGCCCCCATCTCACCGTTACACGTACTGTGCTACTTGGCCTCACATCGCATCCACAAACGTACAGTGGTACTGTCCGCATCCCACCCTCAAACGTACAGTGCTACTGGCCCTCTCATATCATCCACACGTACTGTGCTACTGGCCCTCACATCTCATCCACACACGTACAGTGGTACAGCCCACATCCCGTCCTCACACGTACTGTGCTACTGGCCCTCCCATCTCATCCATACACGTACAGTGTTACTGCCCCCATCACACCTTCACACGTACTGTGCTACTGGCCCTCCCATCTCATCCACACACGTACAGTGGTACTGCCACCATCCCACCTTCACACGTACTGTGCTACTGGCCCTCCCATCTCATCCTCACACGTACTGTGCTACTGGCCCTCCCATCTCATCCTCACACGTACTGTGCTACTGGCACTTTCATCTCATCCAAACAAGTACAGTGGTACTGCCACCATCTCACCTTCACACGTACTGTGCTACTGGCCCTCCCATCTCATCCTCATACGTACTGTGCTACTGGCCCTCCAATCTCATCCTCATACGTACTGTGCTACTGGCACTTTCATCTCATCCAAACACGTATATAAGTACTGGTAAGGAAATATATGCTTTGTTAGTCCAATGATTGGTTATTGCACTACATACTCTAAAAGATCCTTAATCGACACCCTTAACAAAATATTGATCTAAGCGTAGAAAATATAACTGCCTTCTAAGCGATTATCTGCCTCTAATTTTTATAGTTTCTTATTAAAATAAGGTGGAGACAGGAATAACTGAAGCGAAACTGTATAAAGATATGTTTAGTGTTTCAAATGTTGCAGCCTCTTGCCTTAAATTTACTATCAATGGAGTAAAGTATTTTATAGTTCCAATAATCAGATACATTTTTATGTTGATGATAAGTGTCTTTGTAATGTTTAAGACTATGTTCTAACTATCTAAAGTTGTTAATTTGTATTCACATTATTTTGTCGAAGTAGCACATCTATTAAGATAACGCCAGTGTAAAATTAAATTCAAATTTTAGAATTCAATGTTTGTTGTATTAAAATCATAGAGCAATTAGTAACCAACGATCGTGTATGTAACTTTCCGTATCCATATTCAGTTGGAGCCGGTTGTTAGCACGTACAACGCAGTTATGACGGCTGGCGTGACGATCCAGACTATGAATAATTCATAACCAATTGTTCATAAGTGCAATGTTGTGCTCTGGCCCCTCTACCGTAACGAGCGAAGCGAGTGTAAGTGGCGGCGCCGTCTTTCGGTGTACGCGCATGGCTGAGGCGTACCTAGCACTAACATGACATTCAAACGAGAATACAAGTGATGAGATTCTTTTAATCGTACATTTAAAGATTAAACCATGCGTTTTAACTAACTTGTCGGGATTGTTTAGTTGTTTAAACAAGTTTTATAAACAAGTTTCATAAACAAGAGTTACTCAAATCGATTCTAAACATAGTTCAAAGAGATATGCTATTGACCCCATGTTATCTATAATAAATTTGACTTATAAATAATAAACATATCTAGAGGGAATTAAGCTTCAATTTACAATTAAAATTACATTTTCATCCACGCTCACCCAGACTTCGCTTCATATTGACTAATGTCATCTCGCGACTATAAAATAAGTAAATATTAATGCTTTATTTCTTAGCTTTTTATATAAACTACACTATATTACTAACAAGTTTGGTTAGAAGTTTGGTGTTTAGGAATCATACGAGATATTCTCAGATTAGAAGGTGCCAGGAACAGAAACATGCTCATGTGTGAGACATGGGCCAACAATATGGTAGCTGGCAGTATTGTAAAACATGCCATTGTAAATAACTTCATGTTACAAAACAACTATTGGGATTCATCAACGTATATATATATATATATATATATATATATTCGAATTATTTACAATGATTTAGAAAGTAAACTGGTTCAGTTTTATGTGTGTTTTTAGAAACTATAGACAATCATTTCTTAGAAAGTTTCCTATAATGAATTATCAGTTACATTCTGCGTAGATACGTAAAATACAGCATGTAGGAGTCATGCAGTCAATCCGTAACAATACATATGACAAAGCTTTAACCTTGTGTTACTACTAACCTAATCTAAAACTACATGCTCATGAAAACGGCTATTTCCCAAGTTTTCCTAATCTAATTGCTCTTCAGTTCACGTTTTAACATGCATTCTATATCCTGCCGAAGCTGGGAGCAAAGACCTGGAATGCAAGAGCGTGGTAGAGCCAGACGTGATCTGGAAATTATCCCGGAAACATGGTTTTGTTTGAACAAGACAAAGAGTGGAGGCGAAGTGTGGGTGAGGAATGTAGAGGAAGGCAGCTCGTGCGTCCTGAAGTCACGATGCTTGCTGGGGGCCTGGAGGTAATGGCCGAGGAAGCCGTGTTGAAGGATACGTCAATAAACGGGGTGGCAGGATCCGCCCCTTGATCTCGCGGGGTATCTGACAGTACTTACAGTGATGGTTGATACCTTCTGCCTGGAGACAACTCCTGACTTTGCAGAAGGAACTAAACATCGCAGTATACTAAAATGGCAACAACATCGATAACACAAGTAGGCTACTATAATTCATGAGGAAAGGAGACATTAAAGAACCCAAGTGAATTTTAGTTTAGCCCTAATAAATAAGAATAAAACTCAATATTTAAATCAAGTTTAATAATTCTTTATTTGAACATTTTTGACATCAACGAAACAAATCTGACAGTTTACATGAGACGTTTTCGCTAAGTCAAATGTGATAATTATAGGATTAGGATAGAAAAGCTCACCCAAATACGAGCTGTTATGACGTATTAGATACATTTATTTATAATAAATATTTTAAAAATCTAAATCTCGAAGGCGTCACAGTTCATGGTACTTTCAGCTTTTTGTAATAGGTCTAATTCATAAAATATGTTAATTAGTTTAAGTGATAAGTACAGAGCCAATTATTCTAACACAAACCTAGGAAATATTGTATCTGCATTAAATGTTTAACAAGCATTTTATATAAATATGGTTAGTAATTATTCACGCAGAATAGCATTGTCCTAAGCAATGATAGCCAACTATACAGTTGTGGTCCAAATTAGGCTTCCGTATTAAAGATAATTGAAAGACCACTATAGCTTACGAAAACACTATAGGTGACACACAGCTAACTGTCATAACTAAAACATATTAAAATGAGTCTTTTTTTCGAAAAAATTTAATAGTTTAAAAGTATAAATACATCAATCAAAGATGTTGTAGATATGATTTTGATCTCAGTTAAGTTGAAAAGTTGAAATTTAAATTTCTTTTTGTGGAAAGAAGATGATTTTTAGAAACCTTCCAATTAACGTGCGAACACACTTTAGTTTCTTCTCAGTTAATTTGACCTGATCGAAAAAAGAAACCATCGCGAATTGTCAATAGTGTCCTCCATCAGACTGCAGACCACGTAGTCATAGTTTGTGGCCCTGTTGACAAATACTAACCATCACTTTCCGTCTCAAAGTTCATTGGCGTCCGATAGAAAGTATCAGTTTGTTATAAGATCAGACCACTTTCGCCACCTCCACCTGACTTTCCCCGGACACTGACCTGTCCAAAGGACCTGGGGACTTGTGGCACACTGGTCTACCTTGGGACATTCCACCTGACTGTGGAGAAAGCAGACGTACAACCTTTGACCCGACGGGACGAAGGAAGTAGCCCGAGTAATGGGTCCATTAGACCAGTAGCAAACAACTTCATCCTTGAATAGTTCCACGGTAGACGACTTGGTCAACAGACTCAGAACGAGTCTCTGGAATGCAAAATACGGGACCTATCTTTACTATAAAATGAACTTGCTAAAAATGTGCAAATGCTTACTTACTAGTGTATTCGGTAATTATATAGAAAGGGGCCTTGACGTAATTATATAGAACAGGGGCCTTGACGTAATTATATAGAACAGGGGCCTTGACGTAATTATATAGAACAGGGGACTTGACGTAATTATATAGAACAGGGGCCTTGACGTAATTATATAGAACAGGGGACTTGACGTAATTATATAGAACAGGGGACTTGACACAATTATATAGAACAGGGGCCTTGATGTAATTATATAGAACAGGGGCCTTGACGTAATTATATAGAACAGGGGACTTGACGCAATTATATAGAACAGGGGACTTGACGTAATTATATAGAACAGGGGACTTGACGTAATTATATAGAACAGGGGACTTGACGCAATTATATAGAACAGGGGCCTTGACGTAATTATATAGAACAGGGGACTTGACACAATTATATAGAACAGGGGCCTTGACGTAATTATATAGAACAAGGGCCTTGACGTAATTATATAGAACAGGGGACTTGACGTAATTATATAGAACAGGGGACTTGACGCAATTATATAGAACAGGAGCCTTGACGTAATTATATAGAACAGGGGCCTTGACGATTTTTTGGGTGAACATTTTTCGACAAGACTCTTTCCTACATAATTACCGGGTTTTGTAATGGTCTAGTTAATTAGTTTTCAAACTTAAATTAAATAACAAAGCTGTTTGTTTAATTTAATGAATTCCGTTCTACACGTTGAACCACGAATTCCTTGAGCACATATTTAACAATATTTTTATCTTCGTCTACAAATTAATATTATAGCTGCTTTTAAACAAGTAAAATGTAAAAATAAACAGCTACATTGACTCTATACTCTATCCGAATGGCTAAGGACTGAGTGTCAGGTTGACCTGGCTCCATCTATATCATTAACATCTCAGCATGTCTACTACATAACTGCATTTGTATCTAATACAAATCCTACATTTTCTGGTTTGGTTTGAAATGAACATTATATGAAAATGAGATCAATCTTAACACAATTGCGATTTTTCAATATTATGGTTAATTAGCCTAGATATACTGTAGCTTCTGATTACAACTCTAGAAACTGCTCATCTTATTTATTACTTGTTCAGGAAAAATCTTAATATATTTCATCACAAAGTAGAAATGACAAGTTCACTTTAAATTATAAATGATAGCTCGACAGTGCTTTTATTAAAAAAAATGTTGTTAGTCGAATAATTGAAAATGTTAGAATCAGACACGCACAGGGAATATGGCATCAAACTTATTACTGGATACGATGATACTTAAACATGTTTAATCTTAATTGTTTTTGAAAATTAACCTCGAGAACAATATAATATTCCATTCGCATTGGCTATCGTCATCACCGCAGGAAATATTTTTTCCAAAATCTTAATATTAAGATTCCCCATCTGAATTCTCCGACTCTGAGGTTCTTATGTATGTGTATTATGGGCTTATTTATCCTTTTCTCACTTATGGTGTTCAAATTCGATGAAACGGTTCGAACTATTCAGCTATTTAAAATGGGAAAACAAGCTATTATAGTTCTTTATAAAAAGACTCATCATTACTCAGATGCAGATCCCTTTTTAAACAATATAGTCTTCTAAATTGTTCAACTTCTTATATTTTCTATACCATTGCTTTGTAAGAATTTTCTGTTATTTATTAAATACAAACTTCTTTACAGCCCAAAATTCATATCTATGACGGCATTATTATTCCCGTTCTTAAAACTTCCTCCTCAAGAACCAACTTCATTATCACGTGCAGCTCTCTTCAACTGACGGTAGACTAATCTTGAATGGTATACATACATTTGGAGGGTTGGTGCGTAATCTATTTGTAGACACTCAGTGTCAACAGCGTCCGAGATTTCCAAGTCGGTATATTGTAACTACTATAAAAAAATGTTGGATTTTTATCTGTTGTAATATAGGTTTTTGACTGTTACTTCTGCTGTTCTATATCATTTTCAGTGTTTTCCAATCGACCAACCGTTATTTACACGTTCACACACAATGTCGAGGTCATGAGAACATCTGATGTTAACAATAAACACAGCTGGTTTTGTTTGTACATTCAACAATAGTAGACCATTAATATACGCTGATGGACCGGCTGACTGGAATGGACTGATGCGTCTCAGACGGGAATACTGGGCAATCCATTCTCTGCCTTATACGGTTCCCATTTGCATGACAATACAGCCTCGAGCGGACCATTATCCCCCCCCGACAGTCGGTCGTCAGAATCGTTGTACTGTCAGCTTTATACGAACAAATGAATATACCTTTAAGATTTACTTCAAAAGTCACTGTCACGCTTATAATAATTTTTAACGAATTCCGATCAAAACAGTTAAGATGAAAGAGTGTGTATCTATATCTATAAAAGGAAAAGCCCTGTCTGACTCACTTACTTACACACTCCAACTTCCCATGTAGGTAGACAGCTGAAATTTTGAACACTGTTTCTTTAGGTCTTAAATAGGACAACTTTTCATCTTAATAAAATACTCCAAATGGGCAGAAACCACCACTAAATGATAACGTTGGATCTATTATAGTAAATTAATAACAGCTGCTTCATAAATAAATAAACATATTTAATTTGTATGTTT
Organism: Stictocephala bisonia; assembly: GCA_035578905.1. Lineage (NCBI taxonomy): Eukaryota > Metazoa > Arthropoda > Insecta > Hemiptera > Membracidae > Stictocephala > Stictocephala bisonia. The sequence continues at coordinate 3,139,219 of JAQJVL010000047.1, forward strand.
GACATTATCCTATTGATGCATTAAAAGTGTATTCTTCAGCTGTTAAACAAAAACAAATAAAATGACCACGTTTGAAATAGGCTAAGCCTGTTAATACCAATGGGTATATATATATATATATATATATATATATATATATATATATATATACCCTATATAAAATATAGGAATATATATAAAATAATAAATAGGTAGCAATGCAATCAACGAATAATCAAAGAATTTTAATCTTCTAGAAAGCCAGGTTCTAGAAGAGTAAAATTAAGAACGTCTACTGCTGCTGGGATAAATTTGTGCAATGCTGTTGAACTAAAAAATTATAACATTTTACGTGTACGACTTAGTTAAGTAGTATACCCAAATGATGCTCATGCAATTGACATGATGTACCACACAATATGTTGGGCAACAAATGTAACTAACGTTCTCCGACAAAATAATTCAGGCACAGATCAACAGAACACGGATGTTAATTCAGTGGCAGCACGTGTCTAGTTTATTATTATATTGGAGCAGGAACTGTCTTCAGGAAAAATATTGGTGTGATGTAATGTAAGTGCGTCTTGGAAGAAACGTACTTAAATATTTGTTCTGCAATCAATGTACGACATAATGCTACGACACGCAAACAACTTAAAGTTTTAATTGAAACACAATTATCAGACAAAGACATTGAATTCTCTAATCCAAACCAGGTTAAAAAGCCTCAAAGAGTATCAATGAAATTTACTAGACACAAAGTGATTGCTGAAGCGGAAAGTTGTGGCGAAGAAATTTCGAGAGAATTGAATTTATTGCTTGAATCTGCAAGCATCATAAGAAAACACATTTTTAAATCAACATCATGGAAGATTGATGGTGCTATTCCAGAAAGTCTCACAGAAATTGTTTCACAAGAAATTCAAATGTTCTTTAAATTGTGTGTCGCAGGAAAAATACCATTGATTATAATCAAATAATAAAGAACGAAGATGTACTGAGACGAGCAAGCAATATGTCATAGATGCTGTCTTTCTCGTCGACAAGTAGAAAATAAAACACCATTAAGTTTCCATTACATTCGAGACCTACCTCTTCAAGTGGCTTGTGGATTAACCAATCATAATACAACATGAAGTCAGAATTTGATCAAATTCATGCATAACGTCGGATGCAGTATTGATTACTCAAGAGTACTAACAGATATTGCCAAAGTGTCCTTAACAGGATTATGAGGAATTATGGTGTGTACATTCCACCAGACTTGGTTTCTGAGAGATTTATTCATTGTGCTATGGACAATATTGACTTTAGTGAAGATACCATTGACGAAAGAAGGACATTTCGTGAGACTGCTGTAACTATTTACCAAGATGTAAAAGAGTCTGATCAACATGATCCAATATCATTGACCTCATCAAAAGAAATGCCATCAACGAATATCATTATATTCGTTAACTGTATCGTTCACTGAGAGCTAGTCAACACTGAAACGCTACTTCCGTAAAACAATTAACTGAGTGTCTACATTAAATTACAACACTAACGACAGGTGGAGGATACTCGAGGCACAGCTACTTTTGCTATCCCCACCCATACACGTACAGTGGTAATGACCCACCCACCCACCCAACAAAACACGTACAATGGTAATGACCCACTCGCTCATCCATACACGTACAGAGGTAATGACACACCCGCCCACCCACACACGTACAAAGGTAATGATCCACCCACCCACCCACACACCTACAGAAGTAATGACCCACCCGCCCACCCATACACGTATAGAGGTAACTAGCGTGAATGAGATACTGCAAATAAGTTTAATATTGTAATTTTACGTTTTACAGTTAATCTACTATTATTTGTAATCAAAAGTCACATTCCGAGGCCGAAGGCTGAAATGTATCAAGCGCAGCGAGAGTCGGGTTTGGCACACAAAGCGTGCAGGGGTGTTCCCTAGTATTCATAGACCATCTGAACATGTTGTCCAGACATGTATGCTTTGAATATAAATTGTTTTATAATGTCTTATTCTTCCGTTACCTTATGATTAGTGAATTTTTTTTCATGAATTCCAGATTTATAATAAAGGTCAGGACTCACATTTAAACTGAAATCACTGTGTTCAGGTTCATTATTTTCGATGTCAAAACTTCATCCTTAATTGCCACACTTAATTTACAATAATTGTCTTCTATGTCATTTTTTAAAATATATTTTTAACCAACTCGCTCTAGAATCAAAAGGACTAGAGCAAAAAAATCGGTGACACTGGTGAGGATAATGTTTTTTTTTTCTTTTTTTTCTGTAATTCCAATTTACGTGTATGGGTGGGAGGGCGAGTCTCTGCCACTGTACTTGTAAGAATGGGAAGGTGGGTTAGTACTTAAACTTCCCATTATACGTGTATGGGTCAGTACCTCTGTAGGTGTAGGAGTAGGAGGTTGGGTCAGTACCACTGTACGTGTAGGGGAGGGTGGTTGGATCAACACCAAAGTGGTGTATGGGTAGGCGGAAGGGTAAATACCACTGTGGGTGTATGGGTGAAGGTGGGTTAGTACTTAAACTTCCCATTATACGTGTATGGGTCAGTACCTCTGTAGGTGTAGGAGTAGGAGGTTGGGTCAGTACCACTGTACGTGTAGGGGAGGGTGGTTGGATCAATACCAAAGTGGTGTATGGGTAGGTGGAAGGGTAAATACCACTGTGGGTGTATGGGTGGGCGGAAGAGTCAATACCACTGTACATGTAGGGGTAGGTGAGTGGGTCAACAACCCTGTACGTGTACGGTTGGGTCAATACCTTCTTAATAAGCACAGTGTTAAACGAATAAGTTGATTCTTTAAAAACTTTTATTTGTCCGATTAAATTATGTAAGGTAGGCTATATAAAGTTGTATGTACTGTTACGCAGAATGTTGATGCTTAACATATTTATTATTTTATTTTACTGAGTGATAAACATACTTAAGGTGTAAAAATTATAATTTCCAAAATCAATTGAAATGAAAACACACAAAACAAACGGTAAACTAAGAAATAATACTTGTCATCACCGTTTGGGTAATTTTATAACTATGAAAATGCAACATAACCCACATAAAATATTTATGATGAAAACTCTTTAATGATGCAATACTAAGACACTATATTACAGTAACCAAACCACAATGCAAGAGTGGAGATGAGACTTAAGTTTTAAACATGACGTTAACATTGAATAGATTCAAAAGAGATAGAAAAGCGAAACAAAAAATATTATTCCACTAAAAACTCGAACACACAAACTTATAGAATTGGAAGTAAAACTTAAATAGAATACACTGATATAGGATGTGATATGAAAAAAAAAACCAAAGACAATAATTCCATCGGTATATCAAGGCAATGGAGTCTGGTAGGTTATCAAAGCAAATGATAGAATTTTATGAAAATCGAGTCACAGTAGAAAAATGAGCAATTAAATATAGGTTTTTCAATAAAAGAAGACTTAAAAGCTTAAAGTAACATTTAACTGACGGTCCTGCTGACTGTAAAGTTACTGTGTCCATCAGAATGGACACAACTACCTACTGTAGTCACAATCACCTGTCCAGTGTTGTGATGTTACTCAGACCAATAAACATTCTGCGGTTCGGATGTCATAATCATATGTATGTATATGCCTTATTTTACCTGGATTCTGGGCTATATTAATAATTTACCATTTTGTCAAGATCCCTAGTACTAGCTTTGTCATGTTCACGTATTTGTTCATTCTATTCTCTCTTTTTCATTTAAAACCATATTCAATCATATCTTAACGATCGGAGTCCTAATTGTAAACACGTAATTATTATAATTTAAAGATTTGCTAAAGAACATTTTGAAATTTCATTTTTCCTATGGTAATTATCGACCATTATGTCTAAGGGCCACCGACCATTATGTCTAAGGGCCGGTTAGGCCCAAGGGTTTTGGTTACGAAACGGTAACGGCACGAAGGTTAATTCCTTTGCCGGAACATTGTGAAGAACTGGGTAACAAAAGGTCTCCCGGTGGGAACAGCGGGAATGGAATGTACGTTTGTCAGCCTCCGCAATACGCGGGATAACGGCCGACTGCGATGACTGCTCCGTGGCGACGTGACTGCAGAGGCGAAAGTGAGTCCAATGCCTAAACTCTGTGAAAGCAGGCTGGCCCGTACTTCCGCGCCAGATAAGAGAGCATTGTGACCGTTGTAGATGGATGATGGAGTCAACACTGCGCCGATTGGCCGGCCCGTCACTTCCACCTCATGTTTTTATGTGAAACTCATTTTAATGCTCAAACAAGGTTTTATGGTTGGGATTTTATTTCCATAGCTAAAAAAAAGCTAGTTAGCTAACTTCTTAGTTTTCAAAGCATAAATACGACGCTATTTGTAATTTAAAGTTTTTACTTGGTAAATATGTTCCATACAATATACTGTTAAAACAAAAATCAATATGAACTAAAAAAAGAAAACTCATTACAGAACGTTTAACTTTAATGCATCTTTTGTTGAATTTAATGATCTTTCACATTAAAAGTTTTCCTTATTGAGTTCGAAGAGAGGGGTCATTAATGGTTTTGTTCTAAAAGAAAGATAAGCGAGCCACTGGTATTTGTAAGTTACAAGGTTTCTAAAGATCAAGAGTCAGTTTGAAATAAAGAAACAGTTTGAAGAAAACATACTTTATTGGAGGATTGAATAGTGCCGTCTCTGTAGGAAAGGCAGGTGGTAAGATTCTTGTGTGTGTACCTTACGGGCATATTAACTGACAATTTCAAATGAGAAGTGACCTTGCTGTCTGCCGAAGAAGAGAGGAATGTACCTCTAGCTCTTCTTCGGCTTCGTGCAAGTTATTCATGCATTTACACTGAGTTGCTTCTACGGTGACCTTGAACAAGGTCCAGTGAACATTGTTGATGTCATAGCCTATTAGATGGAAGGATTTACTTTCAACCAAGTCGTCAGGAGACACGTTCCCTGACTTTTGAGACGTTCTCTCGTATTTCTCGAAAAGGATAAATGTCAGATTTGTATGTAGGGCAGACATCAAGGCGGCTTACTGTGGTTCGTAGTAAATCGCTAAGCACACGAAGATAGAAATAAAGTAAGATAATGACCGAACTAAACACAACTCGACTGGATTCCTGGAGGACCGTAAATCTGACACCAGCCGAGTCCTACAGACCATTGCCGGCATTCTGTCACGGGGCTAACAGGAACTCCAGTAGACATCTGGCACGGCATCTGGTATCGTATTTTCGGGAAAAATATGAAGAATATTACAATATTCTGTACGTAGAAAGAAATCGGAGTAAAATTGAAATAACTTTACTAAGTATCGGGTTACTCGATCCACAGGTCCTTGTCTTACTTTTCATTAAAAAAAATACATTAATTATTTTCTATGCATTGAATAACTAAACCAGAAATCCGTACCTCAAGGCAGATTGTTGAAAATGGTCCGTATTTGTACATTTAAAAATGAATTTAAACTAATTTATAAGTTCAACAGTGCTAATCAGTTAACCAAACTTGAAACAAGGATCTACAGTTAGACCAGAGAATGAATGGTATGAATTGATTTTGGTGGGGTTATTATTAACATAAATAAAATAATAGAAAATAATGGAAAAACAAAGTCTCCGAACAATAAATATACAAAATAGTGTACAAAAGAATAGAAACGTTTTTAACTTTGTGAAATTTTGAAAAGTTTGATTTTATCCTGATAATTTATCAGACAGAATGAGACTTAGTTGATGAATTTAGTTAGTTGTTGAATTTAGTAAGAAATATATCCCTTTAATGGATTTTTAAACAACAGCTGTATATAACCCAAAATTGACATAAAACAATGTAAGCTACTACTAATATAATCTACTATCACTAAAAAAATACTATCCATGAGAACTAGAATCTTGCCCATCATAGCTAGGCCGAAAACGTTGAAGATGTAACTTCTGACCGTCTATTTAAATGAAGTGAGAGATTATACAGACACCTCTGTGTCATGATCGACACGATAATAGTTGGACTCTTTGTCCGCTTGGGTCGCGTGCTGGGCCGCGGCGGCTTTGAGCCTGATAACTGTGGTGTAATCTGATGGATGGATGCGCAGAGCTGACGGCAGAGGGAGTGGCTTACACGTGGACTCTACACAACTCACAGTCCCTAGCAACAGGCGAGGAGACAGATCAAAGGGCTATCTCCAAAATCTGCGAGAAGAATAATTGAAACAAAGAGATAATTGTTTCGTTCCCATTCACGCCTTCAACAAACGCACTTACCCCTCTCAACTTATCTACATAAACACGACCAACGGTTTCTCTACAATCTTTCAGTTTCAATTGTGATTAGTTTATGAATTCATAATTTATAGCCCCTGAACTGTAATTATTAAAACTATTTAGACTAACTTGTCAACAGTTTAAATTGATGTAATAGTTTTATTTTTTCCTTCATGTTCCGGTATGATAATGCTATCTTCAGGTGAATTGAGTACATGAAGATTCACATGAAACATGTCGTGAAAAAAATAAAACTATGACATCATTTTGAACTGTTGACATGTTGGTATAAATAACTCTAGGGATCAACAGTTGTATGGTTAGGAGATGGCTAAGGTATGGTGATCCACCATAACCAGTTCATTAGCTCTAGGGTTCAGTGTTGAGTTTCTGTCCTCACAAGTTCAATAACTCTAGACATCAACAGTTGTATGGTCAAGAGTTGACTAATAACCATAATGGTAGTCCACCATAACCATTTCATTAACTCTAAACATAGACAATTCTATTCTAGGGTTCAGGGTTGGGTGTCTGCTTTTATGAGTTCAATAACTCTAGACATAAACTGTTATAGGTTCCAGGGTTAGGTGTTTACCTTGATTAGTTCAATAACTCTAGACATCGGAAAGTGAAACAAGATTATATCACTTGAGAGAAAGTGGCTGGACATTAGACCACTAACCTGAGCCTGAGGTCGAGAAAGGTGACTACAGTCACTTTCACGGTCAAAACCAACCAATCAACGACAAAAAACGCTGGCCTCCGTTTTTGTTGTTGGAAATCCCCACCAATAACCTGTTTTTATTAATCATTGATTTGCAATTGTAGTGTCAATTTGAAAACTCTTTGGATATATTTATAAAGGCTGATATGATGACTTTACGTCCTGAAAAAAAAACCTACAACAAACCTCCTATCCTGAATATGTGGAAAAAATATAACAAGAAACCTACTGTTATAAATTAATGATTTAAAGTGTCTATGAATGATTTACAAGCGAAGTAAGGGTCGAGGTCCCACAGGGATCGATTCTCAGCCCCGTGCTCTTTCTGGTGTACGATAATGATACACCTGCATCACTGCGTCATGAGCGGCTTATTCAGTATGCAGATGATACAACCAAATAAGGAGTTGAATTCGGATTTGGAAAGAGTAACTTTTATAGATTTAAATAGTTGTGTTCAACATATTAATAGTATCAATATTAGATGAAGCAGAGTTGGATGAGGTTCATGCGACAAAGTTTCCTGGAGTTATCATCAAACGGAGATTATTTTAGACCGATCATATTGATATGGATTATTCCAAGTTGTCATGCGGAATATACGTTCTGAGAACCCTGTCCGTGATTTTCCCCAACATGCTTGCGGCTTATAATGGTCTCATTTATCCTCACTTGTCGTATGGAGTTGTTTTTTGGGATGGCTGTTACTCAGTTAATGAGACTCTTTAGACTGCAAAAAATAAATAAATATAACAATAAAAGATAGAGTCCAAACTGGTCTAGAGAGTTCTGCAAACCCATGTTTAAGTCGTTAAAGCTATTGATATTGCATTTCATTTATATTTTAGAGACTGTATTGTATTGTATGCTCAATACAACCTTCACAAGCAGGTGTTCGCTTGGTCAATAGTCTTCCGATATATTACAAAAGCAATATTGAGCCAAAGGCTTTCAAGGCACGGTTACAAATGTTTCTCATTTCCGAAGTCTTTTACTTCGTGGGAAATTTGATTTCCTATCCCACAACTGGGAGACCAATAATTCGGCGTTTAGACACTGAAAGCTGGAGTATGTAACTTCAACTAATTGTGTGAATGTGAAGAATGTATGAGCCAAAAATGTATGTATGAATGTAGGATTCTGTATGAATATCTGCTTTAATTTTAATCAACATAATAATTTAATTAAAGTCTGACGATTTCAATACATTTACTATGAATGTCCATCCAATAAAAAAATATTCTATTTTATTCTACATAACATGATGTTATATTTCTATTTTAAATTTACTAAAAATTACTAAGTCAAAGTAAAAGTCCTCTTGAAATGTTCCGACATAACTTATGATTTGAGGCTACTGTGTATATGTATAATTTAACAAACATGGTCGAACATAAATGATCACAAATTCATTATATAATAAATAAACGTAAAAATCCCCTTTATGTATTAAGAACGCCAATAATTAAAACACAAAAACATATTAAATTCCCTTGTCAATCAATACTATTCTTATTGAATTTCATCAAACATGTTCGTCATTAAGTGCCCTATCGAGATCAATTGAGTAAAAAGTTTATAAGCAATAAGAAACAGATTTATTGCCGAGGTAATTATATATTTTCGGTCATAACCTAATCCTTGGGCTAACCATGAATAATAATTTAAATAATGATGGTTTCAGTAACATAGTAACCATATAAGGTTACTTCTACTATAAGCCTTTCATTCACGAGCATGATATTTTATAGTGCGTTATACAAAGTAATACTGTTGTCAAGAGTGAGGTTTGGTAAATCACTGAGGAACAAACCCGCCACGCTGCTTTATACATAGTAACAATGATGTCAGGAGTGTCACTGAGGAACAAGCACGCCACGCTGCTTTATACATAGTAACAATGATGTCAGGAGTGTCAATGAGGAACAAGCACGCCACGCTGCGTTACACATAGTAACACTGTTGCCAGGAGTGTCACTGAGGAACAAGCACGCCACGCTGCTTTATACATAGTAACACTGTTGCCAGGAGTGTCACTGAGGAACTAGCACGCCACGCTGCTTTATACATAGTAACACTGTTGCCAGGAGTGTCACTGAGGAACAAGCACGCCACGCTGCTTTATACATAGTAACACTGTTGCCAGGAGTGTCACTGAGGAACAAAACACGCCACGCTGCGTTATACATAGTAACACTGTTGTCAAGAGTATCACTGAGGAACAAGCACGCCACGCTGCTTTATACATAGTAACACTGTTGTCAAGAGTGTCACTGAGGAACAAGCACGCCACGTTGCTTTATACATAGTAACATTGTTGTCAAGAGTGTCACTGAGGAACAAACACGCCACGCTGCTTTATACATAGTAACACTGTTGTCAAGAATGTCACTGAGGAACAAGCACGCCACGCTGCTTTATACATAGTAACACTGTTGCCAGGAGTGTCACTGAGGAACAAACACGTCACGCTGCGTTATACATAGTAACATTGTTGTCAAGAGTGTCACTGAGGAACAAGCACGCCGCGCTGCTTTATACATAGTAACACTGTTGCCAGGAGTGTCACTGAGGAACAAGCACGCCACGCTGCGTTATACATAGTAACACTCTTGTCAAGAGTGTCACTGAGGAACAAGCACGTCACGCTGCTTTATACATAGTAACACTGTTGCCAGGAGTGTCACTGAGGAACAAGCACGCCACGCTGCGTTATACATAGTAACACTGTTGCCAGGAGTGTCACTGAAGAACAAGCACGCCACGCTACTTTGTACATAGTAACACTGTTGCCAGGAGTGTCACCGAGGAACAAGCACGTCACGCTGCTTTATACATAGTAACACTGTTGCCAGGAGTGTCAATGAGGAACAAGCACGCCACGCTGCGTTATACATAGTAACATTGATGTCAGGAGTGTTACTGAGGAACAAGCACGCCACGCTACTTTGTACATAGTAACACTGTTGTCAAGAGTGTCACTGAGGAACAAGCACGCCACGCTGCTTTATACATAGTAACACTGTTGTCAAGAGTGTCACTGAGGAACAAGCACGCCACGTTGCTTTATACATAGTAACATTGTTGTCAAGAGTGTCACTGAGGAACAAACACGCCACGCTGCTTTATACATAGTAACACTGTTGTCAAGAATGTCACTGAGGAACAAGCACGCCACGCTGCTTTATACATAGTAACACTGTTGCCAGGAGTGTCACTGAGGAACAAACACGTCACGCTGCGTTATACATAGTAACACTCTTGTCAAGAGTGTCACTGAGGAACAAGCACGTCACGCTGCTTTATACATAGTAACACTGTTGCCAGGAGTGTCACTGAGGAACAAGCACGCCACGCTGCGTTATACATAGTAACACTGTTGCCAGGAGTGTCACTGAAGAACAAGCACGCCACGCTACTTTGTACATAGTAACACTGTTGCAAGGAGTGTCACCGAGGAACAAGCACGTCACGCTGCTTTATACATAGTAACACTGTTGCCAGGAGGGTCACTGAGGAACAAGCACGCCACGCTGCGTTATACATAGTAACATTGATGTCAGGAGTGTTACTGAGGAACAAGCACGCCACGCTGCGTTATACATAGTAACACTGTTGCCAGGAGTGTCACTGAGGAACAAGCACGCCACGCTACTTTGTACATAGTAACACTGTTGCCAGGAGTGTCACCGAGGAACAAGCACGCCACGCTGCTTTATACATAGTAACACTCTTGTCAAGAGTGTCACTGAGGAACAAGCACGTCACGCTGCTTTATACATAGTAACACTGTTGCCAGGAGTGTCAATGAGGAACAAGCACGCCACGCTGCGTTATACATAGTAACACTGTTGCCAGGAGTGTCACTGAGGAACAAACACGCCACGCTGCGTTATACATAGTAACACTGTTGCCAGGAGTGTCACTGAGGAACAAACACGCCACGCTGCGTTATACATAGTAACACTGTTGTCAAGAGTGGCATTGAGGAACAAGCACGCCACGCTGCGTTATACATAGTAACACTGTTGTCAAGAGTGTCACTAAGGAACAAGCACGCCGCGCTGCGTTATACATAGTAACATTGTTGTCAAGAGTTTCACTGAGGAACAAGCACGCCACGTTGCTTTATACATAGTAACATTGTTGTCAAGAGTGTCACTGAGGAACAAACACGCCACGCTGCTTTATACATAGTAACACTGTTGTCAAGAATGTCACTGAGGAACAAGCACGCCACGCTGCTTTATACATAGTAACACTGTTGCCAGGAGTGTCACTGAGGAACAAACACGTCACGCTGCGTTATACATAGTAACACTGTTGTCAAGAGTGTCACTGAGGAACAAGCACGCCACGCTGCTTTATACATAGTAACACTGTTGCCAGGAGTGTCACTGAGGAACAAGCACGCCACGCTGCGTTATACATAGTAACACTGTTGTCAAGAGTGTCACTGAGGAACAAGCACGCCACGCTGCTTTATACATAGTAACACTGTTGCCAGGAGTGTCACTGAGGAACAAGCACGCCACGCTGCGTTATACATAGTAACACTGTTGCCAGGAGTGTCACTGAAGAACAAGCACGCCACGCTACTTTGTACATAGTAACACTGTTGCCAGGAGTGTCACCGAGGAACAAGCACGTCACGCTGCTTTATACATAGTAACACTGTTGCCAGGAGTGTCACTGAGGAACAAGCACGCCACGCTGCGTTATACATAGTAACATTGATGTCAGGAGTGTTACTGAGGAACAAGCACGCCACGCTGCGTTATACATAGTAACACTGTTGCCAGGAGTGTCACTGAGGAACAAGCACGCCACGCTACTTTGTACATAGTAACACTGTTGCCAGGAGTGTCACCGAGGAACAAGCACGCCACGCTGCTTTATACATAGTAACACTCTTGTCAAGAGTGTCACTGAGGAACAAGCACGTCACGCTGCTTTATACATAGTAACACTGTTGCCAGGAGTGTCACTGAGGAACAAGCACGCCACGCTGCGTTATACATAGTAACACTGTTGCCAGGAGTGTCACTGAAGAACAAGCACGCCACGCTACTTTGTACATAGTAACACTGTTGCCAGGAGTGTCACCGAGGAACAAGCACGCCACGCTGCTTTATACATAGTAACACTGTTGCCAGGAGTGTCACTGAGGAACAAGCACGCCACGCTGCGTTATACATAGTAACATTGATGTCAGGAGTGTTACTGAGGAACAAGCACGCCACGCTGCGTTATACATAGTAACACTGTTGCCAGGAGTGTCACTGAGGAACAAGCACGCCACGCTACTTTGTACATAGTAACACTGTTGCCAGGAGTGTCACCGAGGAACAAGCACGCCACGCTGCTTTATACATAGTAACACTCTTGTCAAGAGTGTCACTGAGGAACAAGCACGTCACGCTGCTTTATACATAGTAACATTAATGTCAGGATTGTCACTGAGGAACAAGCACGCCACGCTGCGTTATACATAGTAACACTGTTGCCAGGAGTGTCACCGAGGAACAAGCACGCCACGCTGCTTTATACATAGTAACACTGTTGCCAGGAGTGTCACTGAGGAACAAGCACGCCACGCTGCGTTATACATAGTAACATTGATGTCAGGAGTGTCACTGAGGAACAAGGACGCCACGCTGCGTTATACATAGTAACACTGTTGCCAGGAGTGTCACCGAGGAACAAGCACGCCACGCTGCTTTATACATAGTAACACTGTTGCCAGGAGTGTCACTGAGGAACAAGCACGCCACGCTGCGTTATATATAGTAACATTGATGTCAGGAGTGTCACTGAGGAACAAGCACGCCACGCTGCGTTATACATAGTAACACTGTTGCCAGGAGTGTCACTGAGGAACAAGCACGCCACGCTGCGTTATACATAGTAACACTGTTGCCAGGAGTGTCACCGAGGAACAAGCACGCCACGCTGCGTTATACATAGTAACTCTGTTGCCAGGAGTGTCACCGAGGAACAAGCACGCCACGCTGCGTTATACATAGTAACACTGTTGCCAGGAGTGTCACTGAGGAACAAGCACGCCACGCTGCATTATACATAGTAACACTATTGTCAGGTGTGTCACTGAGGAACAAGCACGCCACGCTGCGTTATACATAGTAACACTAATGTCAGGTGTGTCACTGAGGAACAAGCACGCCACGCTGCGTTACACATAGTAACACTGTTGCCAGGAGTGTCACTGGGAACAAGCATGCCACACTGCGTGATATATAGTAACACTGTTTGTTAGGAGTGATGTTTGGTAAGTCTGGACACTGAGGAAAAATCTCAGAGGAAGAACTATGCACTGACTTCATTTTTCTAACTATACATAATTCATTTTCAAATAAATTTTTGATAATTTTTATAGCCTGTTCAAATGTCACAGTATTTTACTCCAGTGGTTGGAAATATTGAATAAGTATACCTATTATTGCAGCCATTGAAAAAACTAAAACAAACAAAATTAATAGGGCAAACCATTTTATTCAACCAACACATTTTACACTCTTTAAAAACATTTATTAGAATATTGAAATTAATAAAGTAGCCTAAGTGAGACAAAATAAAGTTATGCCTAGTTTTGGTTAAAAGTTAAGAATTTTTAAGGAGAAAGTAAATATGCTGCAAAAGTAATTCAGAGAAAAATCTAAAGTATGATAAAAAAATCATGCCATCGCACGTAACTGGTTAGTATGATCCTAACAGAAGTAATTCGCTACATATCCTACGACGCGACGGGACAAAACAAATGTGTTTTTAGTTGCTTAAATTTGATGTAATTCTAAGCTTAAAGAAACGTTATACGGGTGGACATAACTTCAGTATACATAAAAGGATGTTTCATGAGAACCTATGAGTGTTGGTGAAAATAAACAGACTGAGTGAAAGAAAAAGAAATAAAACAAAACTAGGACTATTAGTTTTTAGTAACAATAACGAGCTTAAATGACCGTCTGAATGTGCAGCAACAATGTGGAGCAAGTGACTGGAGTAACGGTGTGGCACTGGTTGTACCACATACTCCAGCGAGGTACGATATGTGTCAAGAGGTTGCACCTTCTCAAAAACACAGCCGTAGTCAAACTTATTACTGGCTAAGATATTAACAACATTATTAGGCATTTACAATATTTACGGTTTGTAAGTACAGCCAGGATTCAGTTTAAAATTTACAAAATTTGTACAAACATAACCTAGATAAGAATAAGGAAGAAATATATTACATATGTTCACGGTAGTATCGAATACTATGCTTTAAAATATATGAAGATGTTAAAAATTCATGAAATGTAATCATTCACATTATTGCTTGGACTGTAAGTTTTATGGAATTAAAAATATCTTCTTATAAAGGCAATTAGTGTAGTGCACTATTAATTGTCGTGACCACTGGTAGTTATCTCATATACTGTAAGTTTTTTTTTTTTTATTTGAAATATACTGAGGGTTCTAAACAAAGCCTCTAGCTAAAATGTTTGCTATGCATTACATCTGGCACGTGAGGAAATCAGCATGAATCAGCTCACCTGATACACCATACTCCCTCACCTGATACAACATACAATTGTTGGCTGTACCATTTTAATCGGAGTAGAGAATGAATAAATTTTGCTAAATTACTATTTTAATACGTAATTAAAATTTTATTTTTATGCAAAAAATCACATCAGTAACTAAGAGAACACTCCAGGCAAATATATGAGTTTAACCTTCTATCGTATAACCCACTTTGACTGTTATATTTGGCAGGAGCACTACTTCTAAATCCGACGCAGACATCACTATGAGGTTTCAATAAAAAACACAAAGAGAAATAGTGCAAGCCTTATGGTTAACCACAATAATAATAAAATATATTTTGTGAAAGATTGAATAGCTTTATGAATAAAAATTGACATCTACTTAACGAAATTAGAAAATGCCAGAAACCTTCTGGGACTATTATCAACGATCCTGGATTCATTGGACAGCAATCATCCCTAACACAAACTCAATGGATATAATGTTCTGGAACCAACGTATTAACACGTATTTCTATTTAATGTGTTATTGTAACCAATGGGGACCAAGGAAATAGATGAATTTAAATAAAAACCTACCTCATGTTTACTAATTTTCAATGAAATTATTCAATGAATAGATTGAAAATAAATATGTTAAAATTAATGGTCAAAAGATTTTACATATTGGCCATTTAACTTAACCAAACTGACATGGTTTAGCTGTTTATTTCCTGCTTATGAGAATTTAAGTTACATTCTTAGATGATATATTAAACTAATATATCTCGTGATTATCATAAATAAATTCCTTAGTGCATAGCTTTTGATCTGATAAAAAATGAACCTGAACTAAAAACTAAGTTATCAAATATAAGTACAGTATATGACCTAGTAGTGGTGTAAAGAACATACTCATTCGATTTACAAATGAATAAGCTGATATTTGAGATTTTATCAAATACAAATAGTTTTTAATTAAATAAGTATATTTTTCCAATGTTGTTATTATATTACTATTTTTCGTATTTAGTAAAAACTCACTTTCATGATTGTAATGAGTTTTTTGGTTTTTACATGTAAGTTAAGAGTATATTTTTACTATTATCTTTTAAAATTAGGCAAATTAATTTCTACGTGTTAACATTGTTGTAAAAAGTACTAACAATAATACTAGTAAAACTAATAATACTATTAACAAAACACAAAATAAACTTGAAAAAACAAAAAAAAATACTAAATTAATTTATTTTTTACCATATTATTATTTCTTATCAACATACAAACTCGATTTTGAGCACAACAATGGCGTGGAATTGGAGGGAAAGTGTCCGAATGAAACACCGCACTAACGACGCGATAACAGTCTATCGATGACCCAGTGTAGTCACGCACGGAGCGACCGGAAGGAGGAACGGAACGACACTGAGACACTGGTAACCGGATTAGTTCCGCAGACCATCTGATCCAGCTTCCCGCCATACTGGCTGGGACCGCTAGGGCGACCAGCTGCCCGATATCAGCTGATTGCTGATAGTCTATTGATTTGTATTTAGTGAGCTAACCTGATTTTTGTCCCTTTCATTTTTGACTGGAACCATCCAATTTTCCTCAGACTTGTTGAGCTATTCATTAAAATACACTTAATTCCTGTATTAAAATAAATTGATAAATTCACAGTGATTACATTCCAGAGCCACATTAATAATCTACAATATCCTAATATTTAATTAAATGTCTATATACCTGCACATTTCCTTTATTATTTTCAACGTTTGGGAGGTAACTGACAATTTTTGAAACTCTACTGACACCAAATGTAAACACAGATCAAGATTTTATTTTTGGCCTCCCACTGAAAGCGCAAAAATATGAAAATTAGTTTAAATATGAAAATGAACATGTTAATTTTAAAATTCTGACAATTCTGACTAAAGAGCAAATAAGTTTTAATAAGTTATAAAATAAGTTATAACAATGCCACAAAGACTGATTTTTCGTTTTGATGCATCCACCAATTTTCCATCTGAGTCATCAACCAAATGGGCGAAGGGAACGAATTTCGTCACTACGACTTATCGCCAGATGAACTAATGTTTGTCAGTCTAAGCGTCACAAACGTGCCTTTTAATAATGATAAGTTATGTTTTTCATCCCTTTAATAATTAGTCTGAATTTGTTTCAGGTTTCTAAAGAGATCTGGTTATTTGTAAAATAATAAAAATAAGAAAGAAAAACAGAAGAAAATGTTCATTTTATATGAGTGAGATAATGTTAATGTAAATATTGAGTCAAAAATAATGATGATGATGGTTAGATTAGAGGCTTGAAAGAGAATATTATTTTGGTGCCATACAAAATATAATCGAAGATCAGCTGCTTTAATCTCAGACTTTAATTATGAAGACAGAATGCAATTAAGCTTGTTAAAAGTTCAAAATATTATCGAGTATAACTCTGATAACAGTGACTCATTTGTGAAGATTGCGCATCACTACACTTTTAACAGCGACAGTGACAAGCGAGAAAATTTAAAACAAAAATGAGACTAAGAGAGATTTATAAATTAAAAAATTATTTAATATGTCATAAAACAAAAGTAAAGAAACATTAATACTTACATATCTAAAAATAAAATCAATACAATATTCCTTTGATGATGACAGATTTACATCAGAAGACGGCTGAGATATATCTTGGCATCACATAATGATGAAGAGGCAAGTATGTAAGAAAGTGAAAATCACAACGAACTGACTACTAAGAAAAAACAAAAGGAAGGAGTTTTTAATCCTTGAAAAATGTTAGAAATGAGATGGATTCTGAGCATACAAGAAAACCCAATAATATTCACTATTATGAGCTATAATTTGTAGAAATAAAATGACATATTCCTATAAACATGCATAAAGTGTACAAGCAATAAGCATCTTTTTATAATGAAAATTCTGTTTTTGAAAGGCCTCAAACATACTTTATACATTTTTATTGGAATGTGTGATTTTTATTTCTGTGAATTATAAAAAATATTCAATAAGTGAGTTTTATTCATCATGATATTGTCATAAACCTTTTATGTTATGAGCACACCATAAAAGAAGACTACAATAATTATCACTGTCAAGAAACTGAATACCTTTAGTTAATGAGTGTTAAACAAGTGTGCTTATCGTTGAAGTACCTGACGAGACCCAAGTTCCTCCTAGCATTTGACACAACACAGTTTACGCGTTCAGAGAAGATCAACTTGCAGTCTACGAGGACGCCTAGATCGCAAACTGCACGCTCTCTTTTGATTCTACAGCCACTAATGTCATAAAAGAAAAATTATAGATTAGTGTTACGCGTGAACGAAACCCCCATTGTTTTGCCAAGGTTGAGCGGCATGTAACTGTCTTTAGCCCACATCACAGCCGGATCGGTACAAGATTGAAGAGCCAGATAGTCTCTTGTATTAGCAATCTACATAGATTTAATATCGTCGGCATAGAGCTGAACTGCACAGTTCAGGAAAGATGTAATGTCGTTAATACATAACAAGAAAAACAAATATCTCAAGTTATACCCTTGTGGTACTCCTGCGCTTGCAAAGAAGCTCATTGAATACATACCAACAAATGACACTTTAAATGTCCTATCCAAGAGGTAAGAAACTACTATCAAAACCGTGTGAAAACCAATAGAGCATGATTCTATAGGCCTAGGTATGATTTAAAATAAATGAGAATTCAAGTAGGGTGCCAAATAGTTAATTCTCTTGCAAATAGTTTTGGCAATGTCACAATCAACATCTTAGGCTAAAATAATTTTAGCTACAAAACTAATGACTGCCCCTTTAAAATAATTATTGTGGCCATTGACTAGTATTAGAAAGTTGTCAAGGAAAGTAGTTTTCAGCGAGAATATGTCGCTCAGTATGTAACCCGGCTCCTGGGCAGGAACTGGCTACGCCGGAACACCAGGAAGTCAACACGTCCTGTCTCAACGAAAGGGAATATTTTATGAGGCTTCTTTTTCACTAATTATTTGTATTATTCATTCAACAATTAACTATTTCCCTTCACCAACATTTTATAAGTACTTAGAAATACAACAAATGCAGATACATGTTAAACAATAAAACCTTTATTGCAGAGGTTTTTAAAAATATTTATGAAATTGATCTACTATTGAAAGAAGATCGAGTTTTATAAAAAAAACTACACTCATCAACACTCATTCATACTCATCCACAAAATGGAATACTCATACTCTTCAACAGAATTTATACTTACCAACACTCACTCATACCCATCTTCAACAATTTATACTCACTCATACTCATTTACAACCATCTACGTTTACCAGCAAAATCACTCATACTTGTCAACAACAATTTGAACTTACCGACTCTCTCATACCCTTTCTAAACAATCTATACTCACTCATCAAGTGCATGTATACCACTGTAAGAGAGGGTGCGTGGGTTAATACCACTGCACATGTACAGGTTAAGCTCTTGGTTTGGTTTAAGAGGCAATAATATTCATGTTGTCTTTAGTAAAGTAAAGCAAAATCAGATGATTACATAATTTAAATTCAGTATTTACTTAACTATAAACATCGAAACTGAGTGGTCAAATTCATTACTAATAATAATAATATTTATTGCATCAAACCTCAAATGAGGTATTACAATATATAATATAATAAATATAATACAAATTGAGTTAAATATACATATAAATTACAGTTGAATTAAAAAAATCTTCAAGGTTGTATAAACACTCTTCTAATAAATAGTTGCATCTAATCTTTTTAAATTGTTTCATTTCCAGATTTCTTAATTTTTTATAAGGTAATTTATTATACAATTCAATAGCCATATATTCATGATTTTTTTGTGTTGTTGAGTATTTACATTGTTTAATTTTCAGTTCATTCGAATTTCTTGTGTCGTACTTATGTATATTTTTTTCTGAGGAAATTTATGTAAGTTGATTTTGGTGTATAATAAGCTTTTGTAAAAGAATAGTGAAGGAAGAGTCATTATTTTTAGTTTTTTGAATAGAGGTCTGCATGGAGTTTTAAAAGGTGCTCCACAAATTGCTCTTTTTTGAATTTTAAATAATTTAACTGAATTTGAAGACCGGCTCCATAATATTATTCCATAATTCAATATGCTATGAATATGCGCATAGTAAATTTGTATTAGTATATCTTCAATCACATTGTACTTTAGTCTTCTTAAACAGTAGACACCTTTGGTCAGATTTTTTAATCGTATAATCCACATGATTATTCCAAGATATGATCAAAGATAATTCCTAAAAATGTTATTGGATTTATTTTAAGGTCCAGTCTCAATCTATTTGAGTAAGTAAAATGTATGTCATATATTTTGTTTAATTTGAGAATTAATTTATTAGCATTGCACCAATTGATAAATTTCTTTGTAGTAAAAGAAATCACTTCTTATAATTTGTCATAACAATTTGATGTAAATACTAATCCAACATTGTCAGCATATAAGAAACATTTAATATTTGTGGAGTTCATATTTTTGGGAATATCGTTTATATAAATATTAAAAAGTAATCTACCCAAAGGAGATCCTTGTGGTACACCAAATTTAATTTTTTACCTTCTGAAAGTTGACCATTAATTTTAGTGAATTACTATCAAATCCATAGTAATTTAACTTTTGGAGAAGAATTTCATGGTTTATACTATCAAATGGTTTTGAATAATCAAATATTCTTAAGCAAACAACTTTCCCATTTTCAATAATTTGAATGCAGTTAGAAGTTATACTTTGAACAGCATCAATTGAAAAGTGTTTTTTTCTAAAACCGTATTGTCTTTCAGTAAATAGATTATTATCTTCAAAATAAATGTAAATTTGTTCAAAAAGTAGTGACTGAAATATTTTTTAAATAGCTGGAACAATATAGATAGGCATGTAATTTTTGTATGTGACTTCTCCATTTTTATAGATAGGAATAACTTTTACTTGACCATGTATGGCTTTCTCTAGGTATTTTGATATTGTAGGTAATATTGCAATCGGCCGATAATTTACTATGTTTTGTTTGACAAATTTTTTGTTCTTGGGGTATACCAGAGATGTTTTTAGTATTTTTGGTACTGTGTTTGTAGATATAGATGGTTGTTAATGGATGTGTCTAATGACAAGCTGACCAATAGCAAATTTATTTTAAAGAAATAGTTCAATTCAAAATTATTAAGAATTAAATTCTTATCAATTCCTTATAATTTTGCCTAAGAACTTTCATTATAATTTTAAAGATTCTATTATGTCACAAAATGTTTAACTTGTATTATCACTGACAGTCTTAAACATGTTTTTCATAGCACTGATCACGTATGGATAGGGGGTGAGTAAATAAATACCACTGCACATGTTTGTGTAGGTGTGATTGAGGATTGCAAGTACTTGAATTATGCTTGATCACAGTAATTAAGCCTCTTCTTTTATCTATATAGAAAAAAGAAGAGGATCAAGTACAGAGCCTTGTGGTACCTCTCGACTCACAGTAAGAAATAAGTGACTTCTGTTTCTTTTACTTCTGTGATACAGGGGTATTTGAAAGATATAGTCTTCTAAATATTCACTGGTACATTTATTACTTCGTATTGAACGTATCTTGCTAAATTTAAATTTAAATCTCTTAATTTGAGCCTGTGATCTACTGTATGGTCAAGAGTCTGGTTATAACATTTGTAATAATGGTGTATTTTTTTGACGAACTAATCAACGATGGACTCTTTGGCAACGTCATTGGAATCATCATTGGCAACGTCATTTGACCTTTCCGCTCTCTATACTGGTTGCAGTAAACGTCCTGGAGAGCGTGTACTCGAGTATCGTCGTTCTTTTCTTCTGGCTACGTTTACTGCCTTCGATTCCACCGTTCCAGGAACAATCTCACTCTTCTCCAGCTCCAAGCCAGCCTTCATTCTCCCAGCTGCTCTCCAAGCGCGCTTTACTACCACGCATGACAAGGCAATTTTAAATGCGGCCATTTTACTGCGCTTCGAATATAAATAAATAATAACACGCTGAAACTGACAATTATTTACGACTTTGCCATTTTATTCGATATAGTTTATCGATGGGCATAGGAAATGTGCAGTTATTTATGTTACCCTTGGTCTGAGGTCAACTTTTTGATATGGTAAATACTTCATATATTTACCCTTCATTTAAGTCATTTTTAATTTCATATTATATGACATGTATTTTACACAAACACCTTCTGTTAAGTAGATTGGCTGGGTAGGATAGGCGGGCGATATATTACAAGCAGGAATACCAATCAATAACATTTAACGAAAATTAAAATGCATTCCAATGGATGGTTGAATGGGTTAAGAGACATAATGGAAAGGTGTGTAAAACGTTGAGACAACCTGTCGTCTCCCAGCCATGTATACAGACAGCATTGTAAGATAATGTTCGTTAATATAACATTTTGAAAGAATTCTATAATACCTCATAAAACTATTACACTTTTTCGGAGTGTTTATGGTTTCGGTTAGTAAAGTTAGATGCTCATAATACAATAAATTTTCATTACTGATTATACAGCTTCGTGATATGGTAAAGTTAAATACGAATATGTTGCGCTAGTTGTCATTTCATAAAAAAATAAATAAATGACAAATTTAACTTACATATGACACGCAGATAATTAACTATTCACAATAACATTTTTCAACTAGACTTGCTATAGTAGAATGCTCCATCCTTTAACACCCCAGCACTTCCTCTCACTAATTTTGTCCATCCTTGTATGAACCATTGCCATTCTTCAACTATCCAAAGAGTTTATGATCAAAATATTAGCCACTATCCACGAGACCAGCTAAGGCAGAAGCAATTTTTACTATGTCTGTGTGAAAAATACTTTATGTACTTGATATATGCATTAAAAAATAAATATCTTAAATCTAAGAAGATTCATAGAGAAATTCTTTATGTGGTTAAATATTAGCTGGAAGGGGGTTATTGGTCACTTTTGACATAAAGCAAGATGGATTTGTAGGCGGATGGTCACCGAAGTGGGGGGGGGGCTCTATAATTAAGTGTAAGAGAATATTTAGTAGTATTCTCTAAACACAATTACTGCCGATTTTTCAGCTACCATTATGTGTCTAGTTTATTTCTCAATGTGTTTATATCTTCTTAACAAATAAAAATTTAAAGTTCAAATTCTGACCTCACCATTATTTTCTAAATTTATTAATCATTATTTTAACATGGCACACATGTAGGAGCTTTACTTTTAATCTGGTTGTCTGCGCATGTGGTACGACCTATCCAGTTTCATCAATTTCGTTTATATTAAAACATTTTTTATTTCATTTCTTATAGCTGCAAAATCAACCTGAGTCAACGAAAGTCTATTTTTACTACCCAGGTATGCGTTTTTTTCAAGAACTGTTTCCTGCATATTGGGGAGTTTTGATTTTTATGCGTAAAACAAAGAACTTAAAAATATTTCAACTATAATTTACAAATGTTATTAGGTTATTTATCTATTAAACATTAAAAACTGTCCTTTTTCTGTCGTGAATTCGCAATTCTATGGTTTTATTACAGTCTAAGTAGGCACCATATCAATAAAAGAGGACTGATATTCTAATTGATCTATTATCTCATCACTTATAGTTACTGACTATTTCTCAGTCAACTACTAACAATTATTTTAACTTTATAAATAACCAATCCGCTAATAAGACGCTTAAATTGTCAGATTACGTCGTTGTTGGTAATTGTCACCCCCGGGTGACTGGTTTTTACCAACCGTCTAATGCACTTTCCTAGTCCATTCCTTCAATAAGGAGAAAGGCATGACTCTGAGTAGTTCGGGTTTAACAACTGGGAAGAAAGTAGTCTTTAATCTTGTTCACGACAGCATTTCACTCCAAAAAAGCTGTCTGCAAGCTGCCACTCTTATAAACTGACTCTCAGTAAATCATTAAACACGAGAGTTAGTTTGTTGTCCTTGGATATTTATTTTGTGGGGACTTTCCTTCCGTGCTGGTAAAGGAGCAGCTCCAAGGAGTGACTCATAGTTACTGCTGGTACTTTGGAGCGGTCAAACTAGTTACTTACTACAGGTCAAAGTTACGAAAGAAATTCTACGACAAACGTACAACTGAAATATCTTGCAGGTTAGAAATAAATAAATAAATACATCAATAATTAAAATAAAATGAAGGAACCATATAGTACTTTCTCTCCCTTCCCCTAATAATTCATTATTAATTTATAAAACACCGATCGTAGATATATGGGCGAATGAGTAGACGAACGAGTCATTGTTCAATGTTATTTGCAAAGGCCCCAATAGCCAGGGCAACTAAGCGAACTACATCTTTACGTGGAATCCGAAGCACGTAATATTGTTATGATTTTCAGCTAACTGACAAGTCTGACATTCAGTCCTCTTCCCTACACAACATCTGAACCTTGACTACCATCCAACATGGACACCCTAGACGTGTATAGAAGTGCCCACGTCGATATCAACCGTTGAGCGGACGCCGTGTTGGTTGAGAGGACTGAGTATAGAATCTAACACCTACAATCTCTTCAGTGATTTGTCCTTTAAGTATTGCTAATCAACTGTTGTTTTGTCTTCTATTACAACCAGTAAACTCCTTGTACAACGTAATTATTTAGCGATAGCTTTCTTAAGCGTTTGTTCAGTAGTGTATTGCCAAAAAATTGCAAATAACAATCAATTTAAATCGCTATTTATCTCCTTCCAAAAAAATCATCCTGAATATTTTAACACAGATAAAATAAGATACAAAACCTGTATAAAATAACCACACGAGAACAAAACTTTGAATAAAAAAATCTATTTTATATTGAAACACTTTTTCAATAACCTCTTTAAAGTCATAAAAGAAGCGCTAGTTTTCAAAAAATTAAAACAAATATAATAAATTATTTAAGAGTTTGGTCTTACAATAAAATTGAACTTTTTACTCAAAGGCATTCACTGAAAGAGTAAATTTATATAAACTTTCATATTTTTCCAAATTAAATTTATCATATTTATCAGTATATTGATAAACAACTTTACATTACCTAATGCATGATGTTGATATTTTTATGAAGTTTTGAATAATTATAATTAAATGGTCATTTTTAGTTTATTTCTATGACTTTAATTTATTTCCCCTTAGCTTACGCAGTGGTAAAGAGCAGTAAACAATTATAATTATTTATTTCCAGTTTGCAGGTTTGAGTACTACTACCCTGTGAAGCGAGGATAGATTGTTACTGTCAAGCGTGTCGAACCATAGGGATGACTTATGACAAGTATTATGGAGGTGACGTATATTACTTTTGACTTTTTATGTGTATTTTTTATTGACGGATGAAAATGCATGTGTAATTTTTAAGGCGTTGAAACACATAATGCTGGCGAATAGTTATGGGTGCATGCATTATAATATACATAACAACATAAATTCCTTTGTTTTAAAACATTTTATTGATATTTCCACGTGGTTTTCGTTTTTCTACTGTGATCTAACTTTAACACAAACTGTCCTAAGACTAAGATTCCTTTCGATTGAAACACAATAAATACGTGTTAAAGTTAAATTGGTTGTTGTTAGAATAAAAATCAAGTTAATACATAATTTTAAAATAAATATATAATTGTATCAAAAAACTATCATTTTTCTACGATAAATCTTCCAAATCTGGCATGAAATGAAAAAAGTTATTTCCATTTAAATAGTTTATAATTTTTATAAGAAGTTTTAATATCCAAAATCATGTGTCCTCACTGTTTTTTCTCGTTGCAGGCCTGCTGAAAAACTACACCTCGCTTAGTGTGGGGCGTTGTTTGTATGAACTACTTTATCTACGGGGGTATATTTAGGCTCACATTGTTTGTTGCTTATCTTAACATGTTTAAATTAAATAATCAAATACACTTGATTATGTTATTACTTACAAATAGATATCTCATGTATTAGGAATATTTTGTGCAAGTAATTAGGTTAGTCAGTGAGGTCTGTTACTACAGCTGGTTTAAACTGCATTGCATTTACACGAGACTACACTAGCGCTCCACAATGGAGCACACAAACAGCTGATAATTTGACACTCAACATTTAACATTGGATGAGTGGCCTGGCCTATCTGTGTGTACAATCTATGGTACTATAATAATTATTGGGCAAGACAATAAGTGACCTACGTGTTATATTTAGTGCATGTAGAGGTTTCAGCAGCACAAGGAAATCATTCCACCACTGAGCTGCCTTACTTCACGAGCGTGACTAACTTCCGCAACAGCGTGCACTTGAAAAAATAACTATAACGAACTGTTCAAGTTTGTCTAGTTGCTATTGATTTCTTACATTATTATTAGTTGTGTTATTGTTATTACTGAATGTAGAATTTTATATAATTTTATCGCTCTATGCTTTATTCGTTAGCGTTAATCAAACCAACCAATTGTCACTCCTGCTAATGACGAAGTGGGTGGGACTTGCTATTGCTATGTTATGCGCTGTCAGTCCACGGCCTACCGGGATCTTAGTTGCCATGACAATATTAAATGTAATAATACAGAGGGGGAGAGTAGTTCTCTCTCTCACTTCCACCACTCACACCATATCTCTCTTTCACAGGTGCATTCAATAGATCACTTTCTAAGTAGCTTACCTATACTCAATATCAATCAATACATTACGAAGAGAAGTTAAAGAAAAACTGAGTTAAAAATATTACTATTTGGAAAACTACATACTTAATATAGTAACTCATCAATATTGAAATAATAATAATAGGCAGTGTGTTCGGGAATACAGTCCGGTAGATTGCCTTCCAGGTTGTCCGCTGTGTAACTCGGACACAGTAACGATGCTTGTTCTTAAGAAAAATACAACCGGCTCGATGCTAGCACTCGTTGTAGTCGTGTCACAGAACTACTCCATCTCTCCAGTTTCCGCAACATAGCATGGCAGTTTACATATGTTGCAATACAATTCATTGAGTAGAAATATTCAAATCGTAACGATAGTTTGCTTACCGCACCAGCTGTTTACTACTTCACCGCTAGCTGAGCTTCGCTACTATACTTTGGCAATCTTCAAGCTAGCATTTGTTTGTTTCCCTTCTTTTTAAATAGAGTTTTTTACCACTGTTGACAACTGTATACCAAACCATGTAACGGCCGCTTGGTCTAGGGGTATGATTCCTGCTTTGAGTGCAGGAGATCCCGGAGCGGCCCTATATTTTAAACTATACTTATGGAATTATTTTCCTGTTAATGTTCAAATGT
Source organism: Stictocephala bisonia (assembly GCA_035578905.1). Taxonomy (NCBI): domain Eukaryota; kingdom Metazoa; phylum Arthropoda; class Insecta; order Hemiptera; family Membracidae; genus Stictocephala; species Stictocephala bisonia. Next base: position 3,166,076 of record JAQJVL010000047.1, read on the forward strand.
TTTGTTGGAAGTTCTAAAATGGCATATGGCTTGTAAATATTTATTGTATAAAGTCACCAACAGTGGTACACATACAAATACAACTGTGCGTTACTATTGTTACATTACTCCGTCACTTTGACTGAGAAAGTTTACTATGTTATAAACCACCTTTCATTGATAAAACCCCGGCGGCATATGGCTTGTAAATATATATTGTATAAAGTCACCAACAGTGGTACACATACAAATACAACTGTGCGTTACTATTGTTACATTACTCCGTCACTTTGACTGAAAAAGTTTACTATGTTATAAACCGCCTTTCATTGATAAAACCCCGGCGGCATATGGCAGGTTAATATTTATTGTATAAAGTCACCAACAGTGGTACACATACAAATACAACTGTGCGTTACTATTGTTTCATTACTCCGTCACTTTGACTGAGAAAGTTTACCATGTTATAAACCGCCTTTCATTGATAAAACCCCGGCGGCATATGGCAGGTAAATATTTATTATATAAAGTCACCAACAGTGGTACACATGCAAATACAACTGTGCGTTACTATTGTTTCATTACTCCGTCACTTTGACTGAGAAAGTTTACCATGTTATAAACCGCCTTTCATTGATAAAACCCCGGCGGCATATGGCAGGTAAATATTTATTATATAAAGTCACCAACAGTGGTACACATGCAAATACAACTGTGCGTTACTATTGTTTCATTACTCCGTCACTTTGACTGAGAAAGTTTACCATGTTATAAACCGCCTTTCATTGATAAAACCCCGGCGGCATATGGCAGGTAAATATTTATTATATAAAGTCACCAACAGTGGTACACATGCAAATACAACTGTGCGTTACTATTGTTTCATTACTCCGTCACTTTGACTGAGAAAGTTTACCATGTTATAAACCGCCTTTCATTGATAAAAACCCCGGCGGCATATGGCAGGTAAATATTTATTATATAAAGTCACCAACAGTGGTACACATGCAAATACAACTGTGCGTTACTATTGTTTCATTACTCCGTCACTTTGACTGAGAAAGTTTACCATGTTATAAACCGCCTTTCATTGATAAAACCCCGGCGGCATATGGCAGGTAAATATTTATTATATAAAGTCACCAACAGTGGTACACATTCAAATACAACTGTGCGTTACTATTGTTTCATTACTCCGTCACTTTGACTGAGAAAGTTTACCATGTTATAAACCACCTTTCATTGATAAAACCCCGGCGGCATATGGCAGGTAAATATTTATTGTATAAAGTCACCAACAGTGGTACACATTCAAATACAACTGTGCGTTACTATTGTTACATTACTCCGTCACTTTGACTGAGAAAGTTTACCATGTTATAAACCGCCTTTCATTGATAAAACCCCGGCGGCATATGGCAGGTAAATATTTATTGTATAAAGTCACCAACAGTGGTACACATTCAAATACAACTGTGCGTTACTATTGTTTCATTACTCCGTCACTTTGACTGAGAAAGTTTACCATGTTATAAACCGCCTTTCATTGATAAAACCCCAGCGGCATATGGCAGGTAAATATTTATTGTATAAAGTCACCAACAGTGGTACACATTCAAATACAACTGTGCGTTACTATTGTTTCATTACTCCGTCACTTTGACTGAGAAAGTTTACCATGTTATAAACCGCCTTTTATTGATAAAACCCCGGCGGCATATGGCAGGTAAATATTTATTATATAAAGTCACCAACAGTGGTACACATGCAAATACAACTGTGCGTTACTATTGTTTCATTACTCCGTCACTTTGACTGAGAAAGTTTACCATGTTATAAACCGCCTTTCATTGTTAAAACCCCGGCGGCATATGGCAGGTAAATATTTATTATATAAAGTCACCAACAGTGGTACACATGCAAATACAACTGTGCGTTACTATTGTTTCATTACTCCGTCACTTTGACTGAGAAAGTTTACCATGTTAGAAACCGCCTTTCATTGATAAAACCCCGGCGGCATATGGCAGTTTAATTTTTGAAAATAAAATAAAGGCAAGTTTATTTGATTTTCATTTATGAACATATCTAGTAGCAATACACTTCGTGCAATATATGCATATACATATTTATATTGCAAGAATTATACAGGGTGTAACTAAAACGGTGTTCTGGCTATATATTTGAGGATTCTACACAGAATTTAGAGAATAAAATTTTAAGCAATTCTGCTTCGTTTAGTGTCTATCTGACTGTGATTTTTTACAACAAAATCAATAACTCAAAAATTGTTTATCTGACTTGAGATGTTGCTAAGTCTTTAAATTCTCAAAATGGCGGCTGATAAAAATTTGTACATCAAAATATCTTTTCAACTGTGAGGTTAATCAGTTTTAAACAAAAACAATAAATTAAATTTTATCAAAAAACTATGTACCTAATTTTTATTGTAAGCCTATTAGTAGGGAAGTTAACTAAACAATGTATACAACATCCAGAGAATACAGTTAAATACATTTTCACCAACACTTTACTGGTAATAGATTTACAATAAAAACTGAGATATTAATAGATTTGTAATAAAACTAAACAAACATTTTTGGCCTTGTGTAAAATTGACGAACTTAACAGTTTACATGATATTTTGATTGAAATATTTTAAACGACCACCAGTTTTAAATGGATAAAGATAACACAATGGCTATTTTTGTACTGTTTAGTGTCTATACATTTAAATAATTGTACAGGATTTAAAGTCTGTTAGTCAAATAGTTCTTGAGTTAATAATTTGTTTGTAATCAACACAAACTGACACAAACGGAGCGGAAATTGATGAAACGTTATTCATTATTTTACGCTTTAAATTAGATAAAGAATCCAAAAATACATAGCCAGGACACTGTTTTAGTTACAACCTGTTTATATGGTTTTTATATATTTAATTATACTCCTGCAGTCTATGTCCATTCTAATGCTTGTGTGTCTTTCACAGATGTTCACAAACTAATTACGCACGAGATAACACATACATATTTATTTAATTGTAATGATTTGAATATGTATATATATGAAGAGAATGTTCATTATTTGTGTTGTGTAGGCCTACTACACACAAACAGACTCACTCATGAATGTACTACAGTAGTTTTCCTTTTGTGTGAACACACAATGTACACACACTTTGTGCCAATACACCAATCGTTCGCCAATACCTGTCTATATCTCCTTGTACGTAACAAACACTCCCAGTCCATAGAAAGAGTTTTATTGATTTCAACACTAAATGGTAAAAACAGAATATTAAAATATTTCAGCACCTGAATGTTGCCCATATTGTCCAGTGACTGATTCTCAACGAACCAAATGAAGTCAAAATATCATCAAGGGCCCTTTGATACTAAGACAGTTATCAAAGGGCTGCACTAAGACAGTTATCAAAGGGCTGCACTAAGACAGTTATCAAAGGGCTGCACTAAGACAGTTATCAAAGGGCTGCACTAAGACAGTTATCAAAGGGCTGCACTAAGGCAGTTATCAAAGGGCTGCACTAAGACAGTTATCAAAGGGCTGCACTAAGACAGTTATCAAAGGGCTGCACTAAGACAGTTATCAAAGGGCTGCACTAAGACAGTTATCAAAGGGCTGCACTAAGACAGTTATCAAAGGACTGCACTAAGACAGTTATCAAAGGGCTGCACTAAGACAGTTATCAAAGGACTGCACTAAGACAGTTATCAAAGGGCTGCACTAAGACAGTTATCAAAGGGCTGCACTAAGACAGTTATCAAAGGGCTACACTAAGACAGTTATCAAAGGGCTGCACTAAGACAGTTATCCAGAGTTCCAAAGATGTAACAAATATAAATAGGAAAACTATTATGATTCACTGTTTGTTCTTATTTGTGACGTATCTTAATACCTCATTGCGTAAGGATAAGACAATTAAGAAAAGTTTTAATAAATTGCTGTTTTCTTTCACGGACCTGAGCCATTTACGAAATTGTTAATTTATCTCACCGCTCATTTTGTGTAATGCATATTTCTAGATAATGCTTTCTTTCATAAGCCTACGAAAGTTTTCATTAATGCGATCGAACCCTTCCATGTATCTAAGAAAATTCAGAATAGTTTTTATGAATTTTATTGATTACTTTCACGGATCAAACACATTTACGAAGAATTCTAATGTTTATTACTCGTTGCATTGATGGGTGTAAGTAATTCATGAAGTTACACAGAAGCGTGTAATCAATAAACATTATGTGAGTATTTCCCGGTAGTGCGGCTTCCTGCATTAATGCACGGAATCAGGTTTGTTAACTGCTCGCCGGCCACTTTTAAATGGGATCGGATTGAATTAACGGTTCATTTCCTTTTGTATTTTTCCTTGGTATTATGTTTTAAATTCCAATGAAATGATTCATGTGTGTCGGTCGACAAATAAACATACGTTTAGTAAACTGGTAAACTGATTTTTGTTTCGGATTATTAAACCCATTGTTATTCATGTTTACTGTAATTGGAACCTTACACGATCAATAATAATGTCAAACTGCAAAACTATGGACTATTAGCTGCACGTTACACGGTCAGTATGTATACACTAGTCCAGGATTTCATCACTTAAAAGATGGATTCAAGAAAACAATCAAGTATAGCAATATTGAGCTTATTCCTTTGAATCAAAGCCAAACATGGAAAGTGGGTAAAAGAAGGGTTGTTTCAACATGAAAAGTACTTAAAAATATTTAAAATAATTTGACTATCAAAACTACTTAACAATGGCGGAAAACGTTCAAGTTGTTCATTTTGATGGTAGAGCCACATTTAGTGAAACAAATTCAATGGGAAAACCAAGGAACAGGAAACTGGCAGTTCCCACACTGTACTGACCCCACATATCCCTTCAATATTATTATCAATATGCCAACCAATTCCCAGTATTGAAGGCTGGCTTTAAACATTTCTAGACTACTTCAATATTTCTTGTCAAACCATCAATACAGAGGGGTTCCCTCAGGCCCGGACTGGCTCATTGAAAAGGGCGGTGGACAACCGTCGCCAAGGGCGCCGATATATATATATATATATATATATATATAGAGAGAGAGAGAGAGAGAGAGAGAGAGAGAGAGAGAGAGAGAGAGAGAGAGAGAGAGAGAGAGAGAGAGAGAGAGAGAGAGAGAGAGAGAGCTCGATTTATAGAAATTGATGTGCTGGAACTGTACCTGAAAAAATATTCCGGGGGTTTGGGGGGTATTCCATACCCCCCAACGGAAGCGGGGGGTCCGGGGGTCCTCCCCCGGAAAATTGTTGAAAATACCATCATTGAAATAGGCAATTTTACGCTATCTGAGTACATTTTTGCAACTTGTAATCCAAGATCTTTTTTTATTTTTTATTTGAACAATTAGTTCAAAATAACTGTTCAAAACAATCTGTAACCAATTTTTTAGTACATATATATATATATATATATATATATATAAATCTTCACTTTATTTTTGTAACTATATATTATTTCATATTCTACATCATGTTTATTATATATTATTGACTTGGGTATTAACTGTATTAGTGTATTACAAAATCCCCTGACATCGGAAGGTTCAGATAAATGAAACAAGGCGCTTTGGTTTAATAATTCCTAATGTATTTAATAATCGTAAAATACATCGTTTACTAGTATTAAGGTAAGTGATAGAGCCAAACACTAACAATAAGTAATTAAGTAAATGGTCCTAGAATGTTAGTAAACGCCTCATTTCTGTGCTTGAGTCACACAATTTGTTTATTATCGTTTCACCATCAATTTTACTCATAATATCCTTTTCACTTTGCATGATTATTAAAGATTCAGGATTTTGATTTATCATTGTGGACCTCAGACGAGTTTAAATAAGTTTCAATTTGGAAAATATTCTTTCACAGCTAACTTGGGTTAATGGAATTGTAAGCAAATATTTATAAACTTTATAAAGTTCTTTGTATTGCAAGCAATACATATTATATTCAACAAGCACTTTAAATGCACACTTTATACAAGTGTTACAGGTCTTTGCTTCAGTACACTTTACCGAGTCTAGGTCAAATTTATCTTCGTCGCCACCTTCAAAGTCTTCGTGATCTAGTTCATTATCTGATTCCTCTTCTGACTCTCTTCCCCTCATTCCTAAATATTCGTTGGAAATAGAGGGTTTTGAAATTTGTGGCCAGACTTCAATAAACGATGCTTATTCCTCTCTTAGTTTCTCTTTGTCTATCGAAGGTATGACTTTACAAACCTTATCAAGTGCACAAACCTTATACCGAGTACTGCCGAACGCAGAAGCAGCAATCGGCAATCTGAAATTGCTTATGAATGTACTTTACCTTACTAAGGTAATGTAAGTTTTAAGCCCACCTAATTATTCTGAATAATTACTGAATAACTAGGTAGGTAGGAGGTGGTGTTTATTACGTTAAAATATGCATTTTAATATTCTCACCGCTAAGGCAGTGAAAATATTTGGCGTGAATATTTTTGTTACTAGGCGCCCTACCGCGAGGGCGCCCGAGGAGGAGGGCGCACCGGGACGCGTCCCGGTGTCCCGGCGGGCCAGTCCGGGCCTGGGTTCCCTCATTAAAACAATGATCAAGTAGGAACGTGTAATCAAATTTATTTCGAGTTTATTTACATTGCTCTCATAAAATCTCAAAAGGAAAATATTGCGTATTTACTATGATTTCAAGGTTCTTGCGGTCTTCAAACAGCTCCTGCATCCCTTTAAGACATCCCACAACTAATTCAGCAAACACAGATAACTCCAATATGTTTGTAAGTAGACCTGATGTATCTCTAACCCGGGGATGTCCTAAGGACTGTCAGTGAAGTATACATGTTAAGTTGAATGGCTGACATATAATAAATAGGACATTAGTTTCATCCCTCCTCAACAAAGGGGATGAACAAAGGGATACAGGGGGAAACATGTATCCCTTACAAACACACTACTTTTTCATGTAGATTATTAACTCAAGAAATATTTGCTAATAGTTTTACTTACAATATTTCTATGGAATTGGAAATTATAAGTAGAGAATAATTTATAAAATGCTTACTATTATAAAAACATGAATCTAAAACTTACGTTTATGGGTCATTATGACAAGTATGGATATGAATAATTTTTCCTTAATATGCCTACAAATTGTCTTATTACTGCTTAATCTTAATTTAAGTTTTTTTTTAAAGAATTGTCAAATACCATCAGTTGAAAAAGTAATACACGTTGTAAATCTTCTCAAATATTTTTGCTCCATGAAAGCAATAATACACCTAAGCTATTCTGAATTTCATAACACATGAAAGGGTTTTAATGGATTAAAGCACAATGAAAAATAATTTTCCAGCATTGTAATTGAATTTTAACGGTTCTTGGAATTGATTTGCAGTTTCAAATGTTAAATGTGTTTGCATATAATGCAGTAAAATGTGTTAAAACCATCGACGCGGTCCGACGCGAAACACGTACAGATGTGCCATGTGGACGTCGTTCGACAAAAGAAGGCGTTCGTCAGGTGTTCCAACTCGTCAAACAACTAATCGAGCCTATTGTAAAGTATGTATTAAATTTTTTTTGTCGTGTAGATCAGCTCTTACACTTAGCTTAACATTAATGATCTATTTAATTTTATATTTATTTATGGTGTTTGTTAAAAAGCATAAAATCAATCAAATCGTCATTCAGATATAAGATTAAAGTTGGTTCAAGCCATTTAGAAAAAAACCATTCAAAGGGCTGGGTTAGTTATACATACAATCAAATATATGTTAAGAAGAAAAGCAACAATTAAGTCAATAAAAGAAATTAGACTTATGATTCAAGAAGTTGTAAAACATATATTCATGTACCTTGCATTTTCCTTTGGGAGCCCGGAGGCTGAGCGCAGTAACGGAATTATTGGTGAAGGATGGGACTGAGACAAGTTGTGATGTACCTTGCATACTCCTCAGGATATCCTGGATGCTGATACAGTAACGGAATTATTGGTGAAGGATGGGACTGAGACAAAAAGTGATGTACCTTGAATACTCCTCAGGATATCCCGGAGGCTGAGCGCAGTATCGGAATTCTTGGGGATCGGCGGGACTGAGACAAGTTGTGATGTACCTTGAATATTCCTTTAGGGAGCCCGGAGGCTGGGGGCCGTAACGGAAGTGTTGGTGGACGGTGGGACTTGGAAAAGAAGTAATGTACCTCGCATATTCCTCTGGGGAGCTCGGAGGCTTGGGGCAGTAACGGAAGTGTTGGTGGACGGTGGGACTGAGACAGTCGTGACCCACATCTTCTTGATAATAATCCACGGATGCAGTTTCGAAAACTGGTTTAGCATCGTCTAAGTGAGTTGTGGAATGGTGCAAAAAGTGGATCCGGTCCTGCCGCCTGTGACCGCGCCGCGGCGCGCGCCCTGTTACTGTTAGTCCGATAATCACTTCCGGTACCTGTGATATTAATTACACATCAATTAACCGATTACGAGTTCAGAGGAGTAATCATTGTCATTAAAGTGTAATTATATTTTGTTCGAAAACTTTAATTATCTATATACATTTATGAATGAAAGAAGTCCTAAGAACCCAAAGATGTCCCAAGACATTTAACGTAATAAAATATTTTATAATATGCAAAATATTTATAATATGTAGCATATTAATGGTTTACGATTAACAGCAAACAATCAGTTATATTTTCGAGCACTGATTGCAAATAGTTGTATTGTTTTGTAAATTAGAGTATATGTATATATATATATATATATATATATATATATATATATATATAATGTATCTTAAAGTCCCTTCTTCATTCTCTTAGAAATATTCACCTTTGAATTTTCTTTTGAGGATGTTCAATAAACACTATTTTTAAATTTGTTTTAATAAAAATTGTAGTCTTCATATAAGTAATAAATATGTAGAAGGAACATTTTCAAAATAATTTCTTTTCGGAGATTCCATATGGCTATCTCAAGTTAGTTTCTGTATATGTATTTAACTCTTTAAGAAACCATGCTATATATATTATTAATTTTTAAAGAATATAGTAGACAAAAGGTACTAACCCACCTAAAGTGAAGTAAAAGTTAAAAAATATTTTTTTTAGAGTGTATTCCATACTTTTATTTATTTTTCTATGAAAACTACATAAGTACAAATTTCGAATTGAAATCTGTACAATTTTCTTTGGCTAATAATGCATAAAAACTTCATTGCTAGAGTTTGCTATAACTAAGGGAGTTAAGTACTTTGTTCAATGTGAGGCAGGTCATGTTAGGACAGTGAGATAGAGAGGGGGAAGAGGAACACGTTGTGTTTGTTAGTGAGGCAGGTCATGTTAGGACAGTGAGATAGAGAGGGGGAAGGGGAACACGTTGTGTTTGTTAGTGAGGCCTGGCGCTGTGTTACTCATAGCGATAGTTACGATTAAATCTACAACTAAATTCCTCAGACAGTTCACTGGACGCCTGCTTCTTGTTATTGCAGACCCAGTTCAAGACTCTGACATTCTCACTTAGCAGACTTACCTATAGTGTTTGTGGGTGAGAAAAGGGATTGTTTAGGCCCGTTGAGTAGAGAGGGGAAGAAAATTGTGTTGGGTTTGTTTTAGGAGGTTGTTAGGACAATAGATTTAAAAGAAAAAACCACCTTGTTTTGAATGAACCATCAATTTTAACCAAAAAATAAAAAAAACAAAATTTTGGTTATTAAAACATCATTTTAAAACCAGTAAAATAAGTGAAAAATGAACCGTTGGTATTGTTTTAGTACTCTATTAAAAGGACATTTAATAAAAAAGGGAAAAACACTTGTTTTTGTTATGTAGAAACAAAGTCAATGTTTAGGAACAGTGATAAAGGGGGAAAGGGAAAGATTTTTGTTAAAAAAGAAAGGGGGTTTGTTTAGGAAATGAGATGGGAAGAAAGGAAAGTTTTTGAACAGGTTTTTCCATTTGACTGGTAGGGAAAAAAGGGAAGAAAAAACACTTTTTTGTTATGAAGCCAGGTCGTTAACTGAATAGGGAGAGGGAAGGCTGAAATTTTACTTTTTATCATAATAGATACATAATTAAATAACAAGAATATGATCATGATCGGGAAAGCCTAAAAAATAACGAAAATTATAAAAACGGAAAAATGGGTTTTCTGTAAATATGTGTACTGTGGAATTTTGTCCCGATCAGTATTATGGCAATGTATTTGCAATCGGGCCATTTTAAACGTGTTAGTGCCGGTTTTAGAAAGGTTATGGTTTTAGGCCATTGTTAGGTAAGGTTATGTTTAGGTTAAGTTATGTTTGTTTGGTTAGTTTAGATTTTTTTGGTTAGGTTTTGTTAGGTTAGCAATAGCTTATCTAAAAGCCACCCTAAACTCTCAAAACCTAACCTAACCAAAACTAACCTATCAGAATGTAACCTATCTAACCTTACAAATCCAAACTTAACCTAAAAAAAACCAAACCAAACCTATAACAAATAACCAACCTAGTCCTATCCTAACAAAACAGAGGACCCCCACGCTTGAAAAATTTACTATAACCTAACCTAACCTAACCTAACCTAACCTAACCTAACCTAACCTAACCTAACCTAACCTAACCTAACCTAACCTAACCTAACCTAACCTAACCTAACCAAGCGTGGGGGTCCTCTTCTGAAACAGACCCTAACCATTTTGAAACCACCACATTTCCGTAAGCTAACGTGTAAAAATTCCATTGAAAAACCCTTGCTATATTAGTATTCAGTATCTCTATACCTATAAAAGGTAAATACAACCATTGATTTTACTATATAAAAGTGTATGTAAAAAAAACATCATTGATTTTACTAGTTATGTATAGTAAAATCAATGATACAACTGACTCACTCACTCAACGCTGCAACTTAAGTGTACTAAACCTGCGAGGCTGAAATTTTGTAGAGTAAAAGATCTTATGCTGCAAATGTACAATAAGAAGGGATTTTGAAAAAAATCTTAGTAAATCGAAGATGGCAGCCTTTTTAGTGCCAAAAATGTTAAATGCCAAAAACAGCGTTTCTCTAATTGACTGTAGCGGCTAAATGAACGGTTTACAGCAAAACTAACACAATTTTCTCTGCCTGATTTGAGACGATCCTTAATTTTGGCCCTATAACTTTTTGCTCTATCTCACCTCCTGCATCCTTAGGTAGAGCTAGAGTTTCAATTTGTGCGTGTAAAGTTTTAAGTTTTTAAGCCGAAATCCATATATAAAGTGCATGTTTGTTATGCGTGTAGAACTGTGAAGGTTTGAACATTTTACACAAGCTTTTTCTCAAATTAGGTCATAAAAAGTGCTTTTTGTGATTTTCCCATAAGAAATACATTAAGGCAGTTTTGGGGTAATAAAAGGCCGCCATCTTGTTTATGATTGAAAAATGTAAACTATTGTGAATTTTCCTGAAGCTTTAGACCGAGAGCTTCAACTCAAATATACAGTTGATTTAGTGTCAGTGAGTCAGTCATTCACTAAATCGGGCTTTATACTATATAAACTAGGGGAAACCTCTGCAAGCTTCGCGTGCCAACCCCGTCGTCATTCGTTGCGCCGTGAGGTAAGCTCGGTCTACGGCCTAACCTGGTTACTCTACCTTTAGCACCTTTGAGGAACTCGGCCTGCGGCCACACCAATATACTCTGTACAGTCCCATTTGTTGATCTCGGCATGTTGCCTCAAGAGAAAGATCGGCACCAGGATTGTTAACCAGTATGACAATCAATTTTTGTTTTTGGGCCTATTTTTATTGGGGGGGGGGGGGGTGCAATACCACTGTACGTGTATGGGTGGGCGGGTGGGTCAATACCACTGTACGTGTATGGGTGGGCAGGTGGGTCAATACTACTGTACGTGTATGGGTGGGCGGGTGGGTCAATACCACTGTACGTGTATGGGTGGGCAGGTGGGTCAATACTACTGTACGTGTATGGGTGGGCGGGTGGGTCAATACCACTGTACGTGTATGGGTGGGCGGGTGGGTCAATTCTTCTGTACGTGTATGGGTGCCCATAATCATTTTCTTTTCCAAGATATAACAGTAAAATGTAATGATATGAGATAAATACCTATAGTTTGATAACCCACTTGGAAGTTTTATTTTAGTAGGTACTGTATTACCTTTTTACTGGTTTTAGGGTTTTTCTTTTTATTTATGGAGGCACATACCCCTCAAAATTTACCTTTTTCAAAATCTGATGGTATATTTGGATTCAGGAGAAAAATAGCTTACAATTGATACCCCACTTGAGTAGATAAGATCAGTTTTAAAAATATTTACATTTTCAAAAATTTCAGTGTTTGGGCCTCGGATATCCCAAATTTTGAAGTTTTTATGCCGAAATTCATATATAAGTTGCATGTTTGTTAAGCGTGTAGAACTGTGAAGGTTTAAAAATTTTACTTAAGATTTTTCTCAAGTTAGGCCATGAAAACTTTGTTGTTGTGATTTTCCCATAAGAAATACATTGGGGCAGTTTTGGGATAAAAAAGGCCGCCATCTTGTTTGTGAGTGAAAAAGTAAACTTTTGTGAGTTTACCTGGAGGTTTCAGACCGAGTGATTTAATGCAAGTATACATATGATGGGGTAGGATGGCGGGAAATGCCTCAACATTTTGTGTCAGTGAGTCTATATACTATACATCGAGATTTATAGTATAAGACTAGGGGAAATCCTTGCACGCCTCGCGTCGCCACTCGCTACGCTCGTGATGTAAGCTCGGCCTTCAGCCTCGCCTGGGAACTATAACTTCAGCCATTTGTGGAACTCGGCCTGCGGCCTCGTGGGGAAAGTCGGCCTACTTTTTGGGAGCCCTTAAACTTTCTTTCTTCCAAAATATAATGGTATAGTTATATTTAGGAGATAAATACCTATAGTTTGGTACCCCACTTGGGCGTTTTTATTTAGTATTGTTCATTTTTTGGTTTTTTAGAGATTTTTTTCTGTTTGTTGTATACCGAGAGCTTCAACTCAAGTATACAGTTGATAGGGGTAGGACGCAATTCTGTCCTCGCTGGTAGGACGCCGGGAGGTACCTCAACATTTAGTGTCAGTTAGTGAGTGGGTTACTACATCGAGCTTTATAGTATATAGACTAGGGAAAATCTCTGCACGACTAGCGTGCCAACCCCGTCACTCGCTTGGCTCGTGAGGTAAGCTCGGCCTACGGCCTCGCCTTGAAACTCTTCTTTTAGCCCCTTAGTAGAATTCGGCCTACGGCTTCGTTCGCGAGTTCAACCTACGGCCTCACCAAGACGCTCTGCTGCAGGCCTCTTTGTGGAACTCCGCCTACGGCCTCGCGGGGGAAAGTTCGGCCTGCGGTTTCGCCTGGGAACTCTACCTTTATCCCCTTTGAGGAACTCGGCCTGCGGCTAAAGGTTATAGTTCAGCAAATGTCTTGGACCCATGAAAGCAGGCTGTAATAGTAAAATACTTTCGCAAATGTCTAAGAACTATGAATGCAAGCAGTAAATTATTATAACTCTTCCTAGAGCAAGCAGTAACATACTTTACATATCTTCGCAATTTTCGTAAAGGTCCATGAAATCAGCCACATTTATTAAGACTGTTTGAAATTATTTGTCTTAAACTCTTGGAGTATTATACAGTTCTTGGTGTGTTGGTATATTTTTTATTAATTTGTTTTCTTTTTCAAAAATCGGTATTTTCACAGCACATTTTCTGTGGATTCATGTTCGTGACGTTAGTATTTGCTTGTTTTTGTATTTATAACTATTAAAAAACTCAAGACATAATTAATTCAAAACATTCTGTTTGCTTTTTATAATAATCAACATCAAAACAAAAATCAGCTGTTACACATTGCAAATAACACATTTAGAAACACTAAAACTCTTCCCTCGTAAAAAGAAATTTGAAAGATTTGCATTGTGAAAATTAAATTATTAGCTTTTGAATATGATTAATGTGACGTCTCCAAATCATTTGATCAACTTGAACACAGTAGATCATCCTTCCAATTCTTTGTTTCATAACTCCTCTTCTCCATACCTTTTTCTCGGTCCTTGAATAATCTCTCACCATTACTATGTCTCCTTCATTGAACTCCCTCCACGATCTTTCATTTATGTTTCCATGTTGTGAAATTGCTGGTTTATCTTCATGCGTTCCATTTGGTGTTTTATTCCTGGTAGGTATCATTATATCCAAGGAAGTTCGAATTTTTCGTCCAAATATCAGCTCTGCTGGACTTTTCCTTGTTACCGTTGAGGGCGTTTGACGTTGAGAAACGAGAAATTTAAGTAATTTTTCATTCAGAGTACCGCCTTATTCCACTAACTTTCTGAGGTTTCTTTTAACCTCTTGGATGTAACGTTCTGCCTGACCGTTACTTTGTGGGTTGTATGGTGCAATTGTTCTATGTGAAACTCCAATTTGCCTTAGATACGTCTGAAACTCTTCTAATGTGAATACAGTGGCATTATCACTTACAATTGTGTTAGGAAAACCAAATCTTGAGAACACAACTTCCAAAAATTCAATAATTTTCTTTGAAGATATTTGAGACATCGGACAGACTTCAAGCCACTTGGAGTAAGAATCCACAACCAACATTATATTTTGATTTGCTATGGAGCCTAGAAAATCAACGTGTAATCTCCTCCATGGAGTATTTTCTGTTTCCCATGGATGCCAGACTTTGGCAGGATCTTTTTGGTTAATTTGACAAGGATTACAATTCTTCAAAAATCATTCAATTTCAATATCAATTCCTGGCCACCAGACAAAGCTTCTAGCCAATGCTTTCATTCTAACAACTCCAATGTGTGCTGAATGTAAGTCTTCTAAAATCCTTCTCCTCAGCGATGTTGGTACAACAACTCTGTCACCTCTGAGTATACAACCATTTACTAAACTGAGTTCACTAGTATGCCTTTTGTACTCATTGCAAACCTGAGGTTTACCCTTCAGTAAACAATCATAAACTTTCTGTAAAATTAAGTCTTTTTGAATTTCACTCTGAATTTCACTCACATTTACCAGTAGCATGTCATCTAACCTTTTAACTTGGTTTATACACGCCTTGTGTATGTCATCCATGAAGTTTTCATCGTTTATTCTTAATATTGGCATTCTTGAAAGGGGGTTGGCTGCTACATTATTCTGAGATGACTTAATTTCATAATCAAACCCCTGTAAAAATATCTCATCCTCGTCGCCATTTTTCTATTTATAAGTATTAAAAACACTCAGACATAATTCGAATCTTTGCCATTCCGCAGGAGCATTTTTGTCCCAAACATCAGTCGATTAACTGCGTATACACCCTTATTTGTACTGTTCGCTTGTATTTTGGCACTTTCGTTGTCCATAACAATATTTAAGTATGCATGCGAAATGTCAATACAGTAGTTGAGAAAAATTTGCAGCCGCTCATGTTAGAAAATAGTTCATGTAAGGTGGGGATTGGGTAGTGATCTGGTTCTAAAAACTTGTTAACCGATACCTTATAATCGGCACACAGCCTAATGTCTCCGTTTGTTTTACAATTGGTACCACGGGTGTACCCCATGGGTTGTAAGTTAACTTTGTAATAGTTCCCTCCCTTTCTAGCCGATCTATTTCATCATTTAACTTCTCTCTGATTGCAAAAGGAACAGGTCGAGGTGGTAAATACACGGGCTTAGAATTGGGTTTCAAATGCAAATGAGCCTCATAATTCGGTACTTTCCCTGCTCCTGGAAGAAAAACATTAGGACGACTTTTTCATTTCTCCTATGAAATCATCTTTTTCTTCATCAAGGCATTTGTCTGATAATTGGTTCATAATAGGAAGACCAGTTTTGAACAGTTTCAACCATTCTCTTCCAAATATGCTATCTACATTACCACGAATCACATACAAATTTCCAACAGATATCTGATCTTTATAGCAAATTTCAACCGTATCAAATCCCACCGGACGTATAATTTCCCCAGTATATGTTTGTAAACGTAATCTTGTTTTGTTAAGTACTTTACTTGGAAACAGTTTTTTAAACAAATGTAAAGATATTGTGCTTACAGCTGCACCCGTGTCTAATTCCAAGGAATTGTGTTTGTCATCAATAGTACAGTCTAACATTGTTCTATCAGGCCTGTCGACCATTTCGGGATTTTAGAAGACTTACATTCAGCACACATTGTAGTTGTTAGAATGAATGCGTTGGCTAGAAGCTTTGTCTGGTGGCCAGGACTTGATATTGAATTTGAATGATTTGTGAAGAATTGTAATCCTTATCAAATTAACCAAAAAGATCCTGCCAAAGTCTGGCATCCATGGGAAACAGAAAATACTCCATGGAGGAGATTACACGTTGATTTTCTTCATTAATGAAAATTGGATGGGACCACTATATTTCATATTTACCAGCTTAGTCAATAAATATAAAACAAGTATTTATGATTTGTATTTTCTTCAAAAACAACTAACTTTTGCCTTTTAATGGGTTTTAATCAATGAAACGTGTGTTTGTATTATGTATTGAGTAAACTTTCACAGTGAACATTATTCCAACTTGTATGTTTGCTATTCTTAGTAACATTACCGTGTAGTAAAACATTATTCCAACTTGTATGTTTGCTATTCTTTGTAACATTACAGTGTAGTAAAACATTATTCCAACTTATGTTTTCTATTCTGAGTAACATTACAAAATACAATTTTCAAGTATAATGACATAGAATGTTGACACTCAAATATTTAACCATAAACAATAATTTATTTTATTTTTTATTTTATTTTTTTTAATTTATTCATAAGACGCCGATCGTCAAGATACGGGCGAATATGGATTTCGATTGAGTGTTATGAGTGCAGATGAGGGAATGTAGTCATTGTTACAAACTAAGGCCGACTATTCCTTAGAAAGTGTCATTAATTAATAGCCCAATGACAATTGAACAGTCGGTGGTTATCAGCTGATCCTTCTCAAAATGTATTGACTCTGATTGAGATCGAACTGACAACCTTTAGCACATGAAGCTGGGATTGAACCAACTACGCTAAAATAACATGTAATAATAAAATTACTCATAACATATAATACTTCTGTAATAATAAGAAGGCCTTTAATTCTATAGTAAAAGCCAATGCTTATCGTTGAGTTAATGAAAAATAATATACCATTAAAACTATGGACTGCTTAAAGGCTAGTTGTTTTTATGTGACTTATTATTAAGACTACTCAAGAAGAAACGTTTTGCTCATAAAAAATTGAAGCGTTCAGGAGAAACAGACGAGAGCAGGGTTTACTATGGCCTGAGGCAGGCTGAAGAAGTGGAATTAGATCGCTGCAGGAGGGAGCATGAACGTAGTGTTTAGAGTGGCCTGAAATGTAAACCTGCTAACTTATGAAAATATATTAACACTAACCAGTTCAAGGGTGATCCTTCTATCACGGGCAGTGATTATT
This sequence comes from Stictocephala bisonia, assembly GCA_035578905.1. NCBI lineage: Eukaryota > Metazoa > Arthropoda > Insecta > Hemiptera > Membracidae > Stictocephala > Stictocephala bisonia. Next base: position 3,183,526 of record JAQJVL010000047.1, read on the forward strand.
GACGACAGGTTTTGCAATGACGAAACTGTGTTGAGTCCGTCTTGATTCTTCGATCATCATGATTAATTGATAGCTGAACCTGACATCCTAAATCCACGTCAGAAAGGAAAAATTTCGTTGCTGACATTCCCTACTTATCTCTTATCACCGTTCACTATGCCAGCAATAGCTTCAAGACTCGCTCAGCATCTGGCATTGAGAGTATTCCATCATTTGTTATTAAATAACTGTTTGAAGTATTACCCTAACTTGCATCGTTGTTCAACTGGATTCTAATGACAGGGAGTTTCCTTCGACTTAAAACTCAACACTAGCATAACCGAATCCAAAAAAGGACCACGTAATCTATCTAATTACATACCTATATATTTTCTTTGTGTAGTACTTAAGATGTTTGATACGGTACACAGACTGATTATGTAACAGGGTCTAGTCTGTTACATAATCAGTCTTCATTAACATTTCATGAGAAATCATTCCCTTTTAATACTTGTCCTCGTTTTTTTTTTTTTTTTTTTTTTTTTTTTTTTTTTTTTTTTTTTTTTGCAGTCCTGCGGTTGCGTGTCCAGTAAGCACAGGTTGATGAGATTTATTTTATTTTCATAAAGCATTAGACAAGATTCCTCAACAAAGAAGGCATATTTAAAAAATATGCCCTTTCTTTGGATTCTCTCCAGAGCTTATTCAGTGAATCAAATTTTACCTTTTGGTTAGGATATTTAAAGTACGGTTTATTTTGGTGGCGTGTGTTCAAAGAAGTTTATTGTTGGGTCTAGAAATATTACAAGTCTCTAATTTGTGACCTTTGTTTATCATATTATTTATTAATAACATTACATCTGCACTGAGCTGTGAAGTCTAACTCTATGCCAACGATATTGTACAGACCGATGATACAGGAGGCCCTCTGGCTTTTCAATCACGTATTGATTCGGGTGTGAGATGGGGGGGGCTACAGACTCAGAGATCATATAATCCGTACGTATAAATATCTTATATGTTCGTATTAATGTACTCTGGGTTACAGATAACTTCATGACAATGAACTTAAAAAAAGTGGTAATTTCGTACATACGTTAATATTATTCTAAACCTTCTTTTATGACATAAGTGGTTTTAAAATCCAAAGAGAGATTTGTAGTTGTTATGGTAATACTATATTTTGAAAAAATTTTTATTTATTGATATTAAGTATATATTATCATTAATTTTACTATATAAAGAGATACTCCATCCATATGGGAGAGTTGTGGCGAGGCCCCAAAACTGTTTTGAGGCCCCACGCTGCGCTGCGCATAGCCCTATTTCCTCTCTCTCTCTCTCTCTCTCTCTCTCTCTCTCTCTCTCTCTCTCTCTCTCTCTCTCTCTCTCTCTCTCTCTCTCTCTCTCTCTCTCTCTCGCACGCTCTTCCGTCTCTCTCTCTCACTTCCCTCCTCTTAACCCACTCTCCCATTCTCCAGACAGCCGCCCCGCCCTCTCCTTCCTCAGGTCCCACACACAAACAACGTCCTGCTTAGATAATTGTTTACGTTATTCCATATGGCCAACGTTTATCCGGGTTCTCTGTTTTTATATTTGCTTGCATCTCTTTCGAATAAAAAAGAATACTGTGTTGATACTATTACAGTAAAACTCAGCGTGACATTCATATTGAATAAAGAAATATTTATAACTGAATAAATTAAAACACCATATTGATTTATATTACTATCACACCGTGAATTTGTAAATTGACACACTTGAATAGACCGCTAACTTATCGGCAATGCTGGCGATAATTACTGCTGATTTAAGTAAACATTTTCATATTATATAGCCCATCTGAAAATCTTTATTTATTGCATTTTAACCATCGATTAGGTGATTAAATCGACTGTTGTACTCAATCATTAGTTTTTCATATGCGGTAATTGATTAAAAAATAAATCGTTTTCAAATCCAATCAATGACTCTCCTTTCAATTATGAAATTAATCTGCAAATATTCCAGGAATATATAATAGCCTATAGTGAAATATTAAAAAATGTGACATTATTTATTTCTTTGACAAAATAAATATTGAAATAGGCCTATGATATTTATATAGAAAAATACTGGGCAAAATATAAAACCCAAATGAGATTCAAATTGCATGATAGGGTTAGAACAAATCATAACAAAACCACCAATTTACTTCTATACAAGATAAAAATAGCTTTCATCTTATGGCCTGATTCAGACAATCTGTGTATAGGCATTTAATTTAAAATAGCATTATTTTTAATTTTATTATATACATATGTTTTATTATTACTGTCTGTAACATTAACATACTATTTGGTTCCAAGTAATTGCATGATTGTTTGTAAAATATTTCATTGTTTGGTGAATGGTCAGTTTTTATTTTTTTCGGAATCATGAAGAGTTGTGACTCTATTATTACTTCTTGAGAAAAACAATCTCGATGTCAATTGCAATTGGTTAGGAAATATTATCACGTTAGAATATAACTAGACTACTGATTATTTAGATTCAATTTTCATTATTTTAATCAGGTTGTGAAATTATTGTAAATTTTGTTTATGTCCCCCTTTAAAAAATACCGATTTATAACATTGATTGAATCAGACCATTGTAAAACGTATGTTTAAGGCGAATATAATTAAAGTTAACACATCTGTTTTTCATACTATTATTTTACTAGATGTGAAAGTATGGATAAACTGCAATTTATTTATATTTTCAATTTCTCTGGAAAAGACACTCTGGAATTACACTGGTAACACTTCACAAGTAGCGTGACCAGCAATAACATAAGAAATAACTAATTTTAAGTAACCACAGTCTAAATAATAACAAAATTAACTATAGCCGCACTCTGTGGTGTTTTTAATTATAACAATTCGAATATGACTTATTTACGCAACTGAGAATGAACAGGACAAACAATGCCAAGAACTAACAAAACTATATAAACAAATAAATATTACAAATAAACAATAATATAGTTAAAAAAAATACGTAAATTTGGGTTTTGCGCATATTTTGAACTGTAATATTATGGTTTCAAATTGAAACAATTATATATATATCGTATTAATGATAAGCATACACTTTCAAATTAGATAAATTAATCCTAAGTAGAAGAACAGGGACCTTTTTTTGATAACCAAACACTTCAACTCTAGAACTGTGAGCCGTGGGGAGTAATATAGGCTATACATGTTTAAAAAATTATTGTAATTTAATAGTAACATTTAAATGAATGGCAAACATACTTATATTAAACATCTGCGGTTAAAAAGATGACTAAAAGTCAAACAACTTATATTATTTACACTTATTTAGCTACACATTAGATTAATTAGGATATAGTATTACGGTGATCACTTAACTTAAATCACTAATGAGAGTTAGGCGAGGGTCCAATAACAAAACGTGCGAGCTGTACTTAAAACGTTAAAGGAAAATCAAAGGATATGCGATGATTGTTAGTCTAGTACCGTACACCAAAATAATAAATATTAATAAAAATATTGCCATTTTATTGTTTTTTTTTTTATCCAACTCAAGCCCAAAATCAATTCAGATATTGTCACACTTTAGTTGTTATAGAAAAATGAAATCCTGGTTTTGTCATCTTGGAAACAAGTTCAGCTGATATAGATAATTATTATATTTTACCAATAACCAAGAAAATATAAGCACAGAATATAAGCAGATATGTGCTTATTTTGTAGTATAAGTTTGGTGCTATTCGGAATCAGACCAGTAAAAATTCAAGTTATTTTTGGCGGATTGTGATATTTACGGAAATATTTCTATATCACAGCTTGAGGTCTAAGTTGCATTTTTGAGCGGCCAAGACTGGACAGACTACCTGAGATCGGTATTGCGCGCAACTCGAGTACTGGTTTGGGGCCTTCTTGGGACATCGCAATTAACGCAGCTAGGATTGCGCGCAACTCGTTAACGGCAAGAGAGTGAGGTAGGCCTATTACACGATTTTCGGCAACGCGACTGAAGAACTGAATTGTGTGCAAGTATGTTTTTTCTTTTTCATTTTATGACTCCGCCACTATTTATGAAATCATCAATACAGCAAATATTTTCTCTTTATCTCCATCTCTTTATATCAAATAAAAAGAAAAAAATGCCAAACCTGGTATAGCCTAAAATAGGTTTACTTTTTTTTACCACCATTTTTCTTGCTACTTCTAAATATACAATTACTTAAAATATCAATGAACTTATAATACAAACAGTATTTACATCATTTTAGATAATGTATAATGTTTTAACTAAACATCTGTAACACACTGTTATTTACATTAACAAAATAACAAAAAAAATGTCCCCTAACATTTTTCATATTCACAACCCCCTAAGGCCTAAATAAAAGATCGCGATTCCTTTCCGTGCAAGACAAACCACAGCAAGGAATAATATCCCACTTTGACCCACTGTACTGTCGCCAATCGGCGACAGTACAGGTGCAGTGGCTACAAGTACTTCCGGATGAGCGTCTCGATAGAAAGAGAGAGAGAATGGGGGAATGAGAGGGAGTGATTAGTTCCTTTACTGCTCACAGGTTGTGCAACCGAACAGTCGAAACTGGAGGCAATTTCGAACTCTTTAACTTGATTGACGACAGGTTGCAGCACGGTCGCTCCCATTTTCCGTGCCTCAATATTTAACATTGGATGGAACTATCTTCTATGTATAGTAAAATCAATTATATTATTTAGTTAAGTAACGTGTTAAGAATAAGAAAAGGCTTAACTTTGCCTGAATAAACAAAGTATTTTATATTTTCACTTCATTCTCACACATGTAAACATTTCATATTTTTACATGGCCGCTAAGACGCATGGTCTACTCTGGTAGCTGGACTTTCAATATAGCCTGCAATCAATCAATGACATCACACCGTTCTGAAGTGCGGCGAGACAAAACCAATGTGTACGTCTAGTTCACTTCAGTTATGTGATTATATTACATTTTCTAAAATAACATTAAACCATTCAATGAAGAGAAATGTTTTAATTTATGGGATTATTTTTAACTGTGTCTTAATAATTGTTTATAATATACAGAATATCTTTAGATCACAACAAATCTTTAAAGCTGTAAGTATCCCCTGAGTAATTCTAAACTAGCAACAAATGGTAAAGAGTGTCTGGATTTTGTAATTGTAATCTCCCAGATATAGCAGCTACATAGAAAAAAAAAAAAAAAAAAAAAACTAGAAAAAGACGAGCTATGTTCAATTTTTAACCGCCTCCTTGAAAACATGCTGTTTAGTAGAATTTTGTTTAAGTTAATTGTATTGATGTTGGTAAAAAATAAATAAACCGTTATTTATATATATATATATATATATATATATATATATATATATATACATATGTATCTTGATCATTTGTATGTCAGAGCAGATCCCTCTTTTATTAATACAGCAGTTTTTAAATACAAACCAGCAGATCACTATATGATAGGTTGTGCTATAACGATAAAGAGTAATAATTTTTCCTGGAACATGAAACAAAATTATTCGTTTCTTGATAACCGACTTGTCAGACAAAACTTAAATAACGCTGTTTGGCCTATTAGTAATAATCAAGATATTAATGGCCACTGTGAGAATGTTATTGACTTTTTTAAAACCATATATGGTAAAAGTATGAATGTGGTGTTTGAAAGGAAAAATGTTTCTCAACTGTCACATAAAAAACCATGGATGACTGAAACAATTTTTAATTTAGTTAAAAAACGAGACAGACTTTTTCGTAGGTGGAAAGATACACCTACTAATAATAACTATAGACTAGAGTACATCAATTTAAGAAATAGAGTGAACAATGTAATATCTAAACGCAAGGAAACATATATTTTTAATAAATTTCAATCTGCTCAAAAAGACATGAGAAAACAATGGGATTGCATAAACTCTTTGATTGGTAATAAAAGACGTGATAACCCAGACCAGAGCATCTTACGGGCTTTTGGTCACGGAGAAGTGCTCGGCGGTTTACAAAATGAGTTTGCTAACTTTTTTGAAAGTAGTGTAGAACATGTAATTCACCTAACATAACATAGGTATTCGCAAAACTTACTCAATCCAGTGCCAATACCTCACCCAGTTCTCCTCCACTCATTATATATCCCTAAAGCAAATAAAAATAAAATTTATAGTATTAAAAAGAATTTAAATGTAAAAAAATCACCTGGTGCAGATGGAATCCGAGTGACTGATATTCAGTACTGCTCGGATAGAATGAGTCAAATAATTAGTGATTTAATAAATGTCTCTATGACACAAGGCATATTTCCCGAACCGTTAAAAGTAGCTATAATTCGCCCAATACATAAATCTGGTCCGAAAAATATACTATCGAATTATCGTCCAAAAGCTATCTTATCAGTAATAGAGAAGGTATTTGAAAAATACATTTCCTTTTATTTAAACAAATATCTTAGTGAAAATAATATAATTTGCTCAAACCAGCATGGATTTCAAAAGGGGAAGGGGACCGAAACAGTTTTATTATATTTCGTTGATTTTATAAATAATAGTTTAAACAACAGGAAGCAAGTAATAGCGGTATTTATTGATTACTCGAAGGCTTTTGATACACTCGATCACAATATCATGCTAGATGAACTTAAGAAAATAGGAATTACAGGGAATATGTATTCGTGGTTTGCAAGTTATCTAAAAGAGCGACCTATGATTGTAAAAATTTGCGAATCATACAGTACAAGTAAAGTCTTGACCCACGGTGTACCACAAGGAAGCGTATTAGGCCCAATTTTGTTTAATATTTATGTAAATAGCTTATCTGAGCTTCAGGTTTACGGTAATATTTTTATGTATGCAGATGACACAGTTATTACAGTTGCAAGTAAGGACTTCTATTTAGCGCAAAACTATATGCAGTCAGATTTCAACATTTTATTAAGATGGGCACACGACAAAAAGTTGACTATAAATCCAAAAAAGACAGTAGTTATGAATTTCCACTCATCCCATAATAATCCTGGCCACATACCATCCATTCGTTCTCATGACTGTAAATGCCTCATGACTAACAATGTAAACACTTGCGCATGCAGTGTACTGAAAGTAGTCTCAGAAACACGTTATTTGGGTATAATAATAGACAACAAACTAAGATGGGAGTGCCACATTAATTATATAGTTAACAAACTAAAACCTATTTCAGCTAAATTGTTCTATTTAAGGAAAAGTTTTCCACTCAATGCCCTAAAGATTATTTATAAAAGTATGTTCGAGTCCATTATACGTTATGGAGTAGAAATTTGGGGTGTAGCATCGAAAACCTTATCCCAACGCTTAGAATCTCTGCAACGTAGAACCCTAAAAACTATATTTAGAAAGCAGTACAATAACGATTTAGACGATTTAGTATTTTTGTTGGCGCAGTGTAATACCCTATATCCGAAAGAATTTAGAAAGTACAAGTTGTTGCAAAAGTTTTATATAGAAAAGAAATTTCAAATTCCCAACGTTAAAACCCAATACAATTTTCGTAACTTAGAACGATATAAACTACCTCGTTTTTGTAATAAATATGGAAAAAATTCTCTTAGTTATGTAATTCCGTCACTTTTTAATGATCTGCCAGATAATCTGGAAAATTTTACAAAATTCGAACATGTGAGACAATTCATATATCTCTGGCTTGTGCAAATGTCTGAAGGTTGTAATTTAAGTTGTTGATTACTACATTTGATTTTTGTATTCCCTTATATTTATGTTAAAAAACGAGTTATAAGCATAGTGGTCTATATAGCTAGGTAAGTTAGGAATAAGTTTTTGTTCATTTGGTAGTAGAAAAAAAAAAATTAAAAATAAAAATGTAATAAATTTTGTTATGTTAACTGATAAATACCCTTGAAAAATATGCTGTAAGTCGTTGATATGTCTTGTTTTATTTTTATCTTTTCTGTTAGTTTATAAATTAATTATGGACTTAGTAATCTGCATTATTTCTTATTATGTTTAGGTTATTGATAATATAAAAATATATTTGGAAACTTTTTCGCAGTGATAGCAATATGGTCACAATATTGTTGTTGAGAAATCATGTCGTTCTTTTAATTTTATTCTATTAATATATTATAATTATTAGTTATAATTTTACAATACTGTTAATATTTATTTTTATTCTGGTGGATTGAAAATAGACACTGAAGCACCGTCGCCATGAGCGCATATAATTTATTATGTACATATATATCTGTAGTTTTTGTATGTATATAAGAGCACCCAACGACAAATCTTTTGATTTGTTGGGACTCGTACTGTAAATACTTTGAGAAATAAACTTCTTGTATCTTGTATGTTTTTAAATATATAAACGAGTTTATTATTTTATACCAACATTAATACAATAAACTTAAACGGAATAAGTTTTCAAATAGGCGGTGGATAAACATTGAACAAACTCGCCTTTTTTTGGTAGCTGCTATACCTGGGAGATTACAAATTCCAGACAGTCCAGTTAGCAGATTTGTTGCTCGTTTAGAACTACCCAGAATAATTTTAAAGATTTGCTGTGAACGCGAACAACATTACCTCCCGCATCCTACTGACAAACGTGTCCTTTTTTTACTAACTGAATTAAATAAAAAAAGAGCCAACTGGCACTCCTTGAAGTCTTCAGACATTTGATGGAGAAAGAGTTACGAAGCAATTTCCGCTATACCAGCAGGAAGATCAGCCAGCCGGTCTTGACACCATCTTTTCGGAAATTCTGTTGCATGCTGGTATCAAAGCGAAGCAATGGCTTTAAACAAACTACAAAAAGATACTACCTACAGCAAATTTGCCAAAATCATTCAAGCACAAAAAGATACTAGCTACAGCAAATTTGCCAAAATCATTCAAGCACAAAAAGATACTAGCTACAGCAAATTTGCCAAAATCATTCAAGCATCAAAAGTAGTAGCTGTTCTGAAGCCTGGGAAAGATCCCGATCGAGTGGAAAGTTATCGCCCTATATATCTTCTTAGTGTTGTTATAAGTAGGACTGTTATACAATAGAATATCACCCGTTCTTGACTCTAATGTTCCAGTAGAGCCTTGGCCGACGATGTACCGAGCAGACATAATTTATCGAGAAAGGGGTTGAAAAGAAGTTGAAAACATATTCACCTTATGACAGTGGCTTATGACACAGTATAGAGCAAATATTTGTTGTTAAAGTTCTACAGCATTCTTCCCTGCCCCTTTCTGCTGCGATTTTGGAGCCAATGTTTAGTGTCAGACTAATAAAAGTTTATCTCTGTCATGAAGAAAGCTTTCTTAGACATGTAAGGATTGTCTGCCAAACAGGTTTGTATTCGCACCAATTTTGTTCAACTTGTATAATAAACATTATTTATGCAGATTATATTGTTTTAGCTTATCAACAGAAGAACTTCGGAGCTAATGAAGAAACACCTTCATTAGCGTGACTTTGTAGCCCTCGAAGAATATTTTAGAACCTGTAAGCTAAATCCTAACCCATAAAAAAACTGAAGTGGCCTGCCCCCCTTAAGTAATCAACTAGCTTGTAAAAATTTAACATCTTTCTAAAAAGCGTTAAACTGCTCCCAAATAATTTCCCACAGTATCTGGGAGTAACGTTATATCGATCGCTGACATTTACAAGCCACCTTAAAACCAAGGAAAAAGCACTACATTACATAACTGGAACAACTTGGGAGCCAACGTAGACGTTCTACGTACAACTGCTGTCACTGGTCTATTCAGCTGCTGCCCACTTTAAACCGTACTAAAGCGATTGATGTCCAACTTAATAGGGTCTTAAGAGCTATTAGTGGCACTCTCATGGCAACCTTACTTCCTTGACTGCCGGTGCTGTGCAGTATAGCTCCTCCAGAGATAAGACATCAGGAGGCACTACTTAAATTCAATAAGATCTTAATGGGAATCTTAATTACTGGAAGTTTCAATGGGGGTTGACGATGGATCAGTCATGCGATTACTGGAAGATTGAATGGGGGTTGACACTGGATCAGTCATGGCGATTACTGGAAGTTTGAATGGGTGTTGACATTGGGTCAGTCATGGCGATTACTGGAAGTTTGAATGGGTGTTGACATTGGATCAGTCATGCAATTACTGGAAGTTTGAATGGGTGTTGACATTGGATCAGTCATGGCGATTACTGGAAGTTTGAATGGGTGTTGACATTGGATCAGTCATGCGATTACTAGAAGTTTGAATGGGTGTTGACATTGGATCAGTCATGGCGATTACTGGAAGTTTGAATGGGTGTTGACATTGGATCAGTCATGGCGATTACTGGAAGTTTGAATGGGTGTTGACATTGGATCAGTCATGCGATTACTGGAAGTTTGAATGGGTGGGTGTTGACATTGGATCAGTCATGGCGATTACTGGAAGTTTGAATGGGTGTTGACATTGGATCAGTCATGGCGATTACTGGAAGTTTGAATGGGTGTTGACATTGGATCAGTCATGGCGATTACTGGAAGTTTGAATGGGTGTTGACATTGGATCAGTCATGGCGATTACTGGAAGTTTGAATGGTAGTTGACATTGGATCAGTCATGCGATTAATGGAAGTTTGAATGGGTGTTGACATTGGATCAGTCATGGCGATTACTGGAAGTTTGAATGGGCGTTACCATTGGATCAGTAATGGCGATTACTGGAAGTTTGAATGGGTGTTGACATTGGATCAGTCATGGCGATTACTGGAAGTTTGAATGGGTGTTGACATTGGATCAGTCATGGCGATTACTGGAAGTTTGAATGGGTGTTGACATTGGATCAGTCATGCGATTGCGGGAAGTTTGAATGGGGGGTTGACACTGGATCAGTCATGCGATTACTGGAAGTTTGAATGGGGGTTGACACTGGATCAGTCATAGCGATTACTGGAAGTTTGAATGGGTGTTGACATTGGATCAGTCATGCGATTACTGTAAGTTTGAATGGGGGTTGACACTGGATCAGTCATGCGATTACTGGAAGTTTGAATGGGGGTTGACACTGGATCAGTCATGCGATTACTGGAAGTTTGAATGGGTGTTGACACTGGATTAGTCATTCGATTACTGGAAGTTTGAATGGGGGTTGACACTGCATCAGTCATGCGATTACTGGAAGTTTGAATGGGGGTTGACACTGGATCATTCATGCGATTACTGGAAGTTTGAATGGGGGTTGACACTGGATCAGTCATGCGATTACTGGAAGTTTGAATGGGGGTTGACACTGGATCAGTCATGCGATTACTGGAAGTTTATCCAAGGAGGAATTGCGTTCTGTCACGGAGGAATTACCTAGCATAAATGGAATCAGTGAGGCAGGACTTAAATAGCTGCATGAATTGGATTTAGCTTTGTGACTGGTGATTACATTATACATTATTACGTAACTTTTGGAACCTTTTCCAAACTTATATCTATATTTATAAAAGAGGATGTTTGTATATTTGAAGTTTATGCGCTGCCAAACCATCCAACCGATCGCCATGAAACTTTAGGATGTTGTCCTGTATACTCCCGAGATGGTTTCTTTGAAGTTTGATGCAGATCCGTCCACAGGATCCCGCCCCACAGGCTCCTAAAGATCACATGTTATTCAAATGGAGAATCTGAATTGTTTACAAAAAACATATGACTGTGTGGTTTAATGTAGTTTCACATGCCATAAGCAGATTGAAGTTCTCACAACAACAGTACTGTATATGTTTTGATTTATTGTAGTTCTACATTTCACCTTGAGAGTGTAGCACACACTACTTTTACTTGATCGGGTGATCTGTATTTGGTGTTAACCTTTTTTCCTCAGTAATTAAAACATATGGTGAAACGTGAAAATAAAAATAAATAATTATTTGTTTTGCAGTTTACTTTTTATGACATGCCTCCTAAAAAATCTAATATTAGTAGAAAAAGCAAAAATGCTCGAATTCTTTCAGCTATTATGTTCTAAATCAAACTCAATATTATGACGGCGAAGCGGGCGGGTACAGCTAGTATATATATATATATATACACACACACACACACACACACACACACACACACACACACACACACACACACACACACACACACACACACACACACACACACACACACACACACACACACACACACACACACACACACACACACACACACACACACACACACACACACAGCTTTTTAATTTTGTAATACATGGTAGCTGACAACAAACCATACGCAATACATATATCTCGCTTTCGATTGTGTTCTTGTTAAGCAATGCGACGTACATTATCAATGTATTGGATTATTAGCTTCCTAACATCGAAAATGGTACGGAGTTGAAGCAAATCAATATTGTTTAGAAAATACACATTGCCGTAATTTCAAGGAGAAATATAAAATTGTTCAATAATATCAAAATACAAAAAGTTGTGCAAGGTTTTTTAGCAAATGATAATTTATTTATAAAACTTTTAATTAATTACCAAATTATCCATCACTAACTGACTTGTCCATTTATATATTTACTCTTGAAGAATATAGTTCAGCAAGTAGCTACAATATATTAATCTAAACTGTACGCAAATACAATAGTTTACCAGCATCCTTCAGGAACAACAGGTTCGGTCCATATCATTCTCATAATAACAAGAGATTTAGGGCTTAACATCCAAGTGAAATTTCTAAATGAATGTACAATTCGGATGTTATATGTCAACATAATATTGTCTAATCAAATATGATTACATAACTTTCTACTTATTCAGAGAAAGGCATTTTAACGTTGAAATTGAATATTATCTAGCCCATAATATTGTAATCAAATTTCACTAGCAAGAGTGTCCTCTTTAGAGTATGATGAGATGTGAAAAACCAGAGAGACGTATATTGCTAATAATTAATTATGATTAGGTGAAAGGAAAATCTTTATGAGTTAAAATTGTAAAACTATCACAAAGATGTGGAGAAAGTAATTTTTTATTGAACAATTCTTTAGATTACATAAGAATTCACCTTTACTTATGTTACCATTGGGTTCTGAGATCAGGTCTGTATATGTTAGGTAGGAGGAATGCGATAGCATATTGTCAATTTGAGGAAACGTAATCAAAAGTTTTGCGGTAGCAGAATGTACAGCGTAGAATTCATTTTGTAACACAGAATTGTTTAAAATGACAAGGAATACTAAAGGGATGTTTATAAAAAGTTTGTTGTTTCGTAAAATTGACAAAACACAAATTTAATAATGAAACTAAAAAAGTACGACTTGTTTTGAAGCAGTTCGTAATTATTATGTATTACATTTCTTAAAACATCGTTATAATTTTGTGTCTTCAAATTTTATTTCAGTAAACATTTTTTGTCTTTTTTTCTTGTTGAGAAAGTTGAATAAGGTTTCGATAAGTACTTCAGTATTGATGATTGTGTGTCGAGTCTGACCTCCGAGACCAGCTGTGCGACAGATATTGCGAGTGGATTAGCAGCCATTACTACATGTTTGCTAGAGGGATCAACAATAATTTTAGTTAGAAAACACTAATTGGTTTAATTATTACTCATACAAAACTTCCACTACACAGTTATATGACAGTTTCAAGTGCGAGTTGGTCACCTGTACTTGGACGGCGTTGATATCCTCAGGAAGAATCCATAGTGGGTCCACGGAGAAGTGCACTGTGGGATTTAATCCTACCACGAGTCGAGAGACGAACATGCCAAAGATCAGATCGCGAGAGCAAGATCACCTTGAAAAGAACAAACAATACAAATATTTCTCCACCGGGTGCAAGATGCGTACGGTATGCAAAGAATAGTGCGACTGAGTCGACATTTGGTCGGTGGCTCGGATAATGAGAGCATTGTGTCGGAGGGCAGTGGCCGCGCAGTTCCCAGACCTTGCATGACCCGCTAATTGTCGAGCCTCAAGACACTCCCACACATACGGACCTCACCTATACCCCAAAATGGACAAAAGCCGTTCTTTCTTGCGTACTTTATGTTTGTATCTACAGCGATTCAAACTTCAGTAACCTAATGTACTGACCAAAATAATGAATTAGATTGCAACTTGTATAACTTTCAAATTGAAGCCCTATAAACCTTTGCTCTGTACTATTCTGTGGTGTAAAGGTGATTGATGACCCAAAAAAAGATTCAAGAAACCTGATCAACCGTCGCAGCGTGTATCCCAGATGGCCGGTCCACGCCAAAGTCACATGAACGGTGGCACCCCAGTAACTGTTCTCTGACTGATGGACAGAGCCAACAGAAATGTCCAACAAGTTACATGACGTATTGGTCAGTACGGTTAGCACGAGAAACACGTGTCGTACCGACACTACCGATTCAACGATGATATCATGCCACATTGACTTCGGTGAGTACTGAACTATTGTTGTTGGATCATACTCAGTACTGCGGTTTTTACGGATCGCGACATTGACTTCGGTGAGTACTGAACTATTGTTGTCGGATCATACTCAGTACTGCGGTTTTTACGGATCGCGACACTGACTACGGTGAGTACTGAACTATTGTTGTCGGATCATACTCAGTACTGCGGTTTTTACGGATCGCGACACTGACTACGGTGAGTACTGAACTATTGTTGTCGGATCATACTCAGTACTGCGGTTTTTACGGATCGCGACATTGACTTCGGTGAGTACTGAACTATTGTTGTTGGATCATACTCAGTACTGCGGTTTTTACGGATCGCGACATTGACTTCGGTGAGTACTGAACTATTGTTGTTGGATCATACTCAGTACTGCGGTTTTTAGGACCAATTTTTAGTAAACTGTAGGAAGCAATAGTACTGATTGCCAAATAGTCAGATTATTAGGTTTTGAAATAGAATTTTCTTAAAAATCTTAGTCTGAAATTAGAAAATTATTTTAATCTTAAAGTTTATGCTTAAGTGGCCGGTGTCACAACCAGAACGTCTATATTTTCCGAAGACAACCGCGTCAAGGTGATATATACACTATTTACAAGATAACCTTGGGCAAATGCATGGGCGAATAGCACCTTCACGCGGTTGTCACCAAAAATATAGAAAATTATCTTATTTTATAAATAATGTTCAGTAAAATGGTTAATCGGTGAATAGGAAATGAACTACTTGATTAGGATCCTAGTCAATTTCTAATGAATTTTCGCAAAAAAAGCCGCTGAGCGTCAAACCTGGGATACGTTTCTGGTATCATAAACTCTTTGACTGTTATAGGTGGAATGATCCTTTCTCGTGTGGAATTGACTATATTATGTCGCTTTCACATGGGGTTTACTTAACTGCTATGCGTTTGCACAAGATTCCCTCATAATTAATAATAATAATAATAATAAAATTAAAATAAAGATTAACAGTAAAAATGAGAAAGAAGTTTTATTACTACAGGAAGTGGAGTAGGTAAAATTTGAGTAGGACATCCTGAGGGTGTTAACTAAGAAAGCAAGGCATCGGAGTGAAGGAAGCAGGGTCAGCACGGTACACATAATAACCAGAATAATAAGATTTAAGACTCACAAAAAATTAGGCCGATGAATGCTGATGCGGCGGAGAATCAGAAGAAGCTCCGGAGAGGAGGAGGCTCGCCCATCACGAAAACGGGCCTATAGGGTGATCCGTAATAGAAACACCTATAATAATTGGTATTTCCGAAATCGTAGGCGTGTCCAGTGAGTGGCAGGGAGAATGAGATACTAGGGAAAGAATTGGGGAAGAAAGGGGAGTCTGAGGAGAGTTCGGCAAGTGATAGGACTTCAGGAAACAGACCAATAGGGAGGACCAGCACCTGGAGGTCCAACTACCTAGGCTTCGTCAACCCACCCTGCAGAGAGCAAACACGGGACAAGCTAGGAGGAGGACTTTGAGCCACGGTCCAACCCCTTGCGATATCAACCCCCGGAGAACTTCACGAGCGGCCAACATGAACCTGAGGGATGACTGGACTTGCAGCACTGCAAGCGACTCCAGACCCAACAGCCCACCTGACCCTGAGGGACAAGCGGACGCCGAATCCACTACGGCCCGTGGACACCCCATATCTGAAGGAGGTATGTTAAAAAATGTTTTTAACAACTCCAGGGTTTAAGGGAAACGAAAATATAAAATTTGTAGAAGAAAGGAAATTTTGTAAGGGCGTTCAATTACGTTTTACCTACACCAAAGCGTAAACCGACAGGCAGTGCATTACTCATATAAGAAGCTAATAATAATCGTAATTTAATAATAAAATATAATTCACTGATTGAGGGAATTTAGTCTGGTAGAAGTTAATGTATGAGATTGCTCATTTAAATTGTGAATATATACTCGTAAATACGTAAATCCATGTAATTGATCATTGTCCGTATAAGTGGTTGGTTTTAGTTGATATATATATATATATATATATATATATATATATATATATATATATATATATATATATATATATAGTAAATAAATAAATATTGCGTTGAATATATAAACCATAAATATTGGATAATTCTTGGGAAGAGTAAAGTATTGCTAATAATGTGATCAGTCATGTGATGTCAAATTAGAGATCACACGGCTATTGTCTGCCCATTGCTCTCTTTTAAGGGGGGGGGGGGGTTAGCTGGTCATTATTGAATTGGAGAAACAGATATTGAATGATTGGGAAACTTAGACTTACAACTGAATTTTTTATTATTTTTTTAAATATTCTTTTTTTTAATTAATTGTTTCCCTCGTTTGGAAGATGCAAGAAAATAAAGCCAAAGTGGGGCTCTAACCGATGGTATCGGCATCCTAGATGCAAACCTCGTGGTAAACTACAGACTGTGCAGGAATGCTAACTCGTTAACTTTTAATGACTTCCTTGTTTTTTTTTTTAGAAATAAATGGTTGAAGGAACCACAAATTGTTGTTTGCGGTTGTACCGATATATCGGGTCGTGCTTTTAAATCTTCCGCAGCTATTCGCGGTCAGACTCCTCCAGGACTGACTGATAGAGGTCCTTGTTCTTTGTCTATGTGATTACGTTCAATACATTCACCCCTGGCAATTCTGTCATATATTCTTTAATTAGCTATATATGAGTGACTTCTATTGTTCCGTTGTAATATCACTCGTATCTGTCAAACTGAAATAAGACAACTATAAATTAAAATTAAAAATAAAACAATTTAGTTCACTTGGTTTGATCGTATTCTTTTACCACAAAACTTGGTACAAGTTTAATTTTTCGTTGATTTAACCTGTTTCTAAACACCTCAGAGGATTTTATGTATTTTTGTGATATAAGGCGAGATAAATTTCACATACCTCATAACAATTTCAACATACCTCATAACATTTTCTTGGGTGACACAAGAAGATTTGTTAAGATATCAATAACCACTAGTATAGTTCTAATTTCAATTCTAACTAACCTTCTTTCTATTTTAGTACACCTGAAAAGCATTTAAATGTAAATTTATTAGAGATTTGAATGCTGCGTATAGTTATGGATTACACTGCTCCACATACGGTCAACCACCTTTAAGAATGTATCTAACAACTAAACAGATAAATCGACCTAAACAACTAGAATGATCACACTTCAACTCAGGCCAGGATAAAAAAACCGTCCCTATAAATTTGGAAAAGCATCCCTAAACTAGTGATAAATGTTCCTAAATTACATCCAAGCTTTCGGGGAAATGTGCATGATTGTCTAAGGAATACATTTAAAGTATTTAACAATAGCCACTGAATGATCAATGTTTATAATAAAATATACAGTAATAATTGATTTCCCCTTGAATTAAATATTCATGTCATCAGCATACTACACCAGAGTTCGTATAGTAATGATGGTATATAATTTACATGAAATAATATAGTAAAGAAGCCATACATTTTCCTTGGGGACACCAAACCTTAAGTGATTTATTTGACGGTTTAGACAGTATGATTTTTCCAGCCTTCTAACGATTAAAATCTTGTATACAATAGAAACCTAAAAACTGACAGAGCGGGAAGAATTTAAATAGGCCAGTAAGTATTGATTGAATTTGCATTACCATTTTCAAAATTACTCTCCTTATTTTTTTTAGGAACGAAAGAGAATATCATGTCTTAAAAGATGTTTCACAAATATATGAGACCTCTCAGTAGACACTTAAACAGGCTTTTAATTACAGCTTTTTAGCGACAGGTAATTTACAATTTATCTTCAGTTTAGGGTAAGAAGCTTGATTTGTTTGTCTCAGTTCTTCTTCAACAACCCACCAGTTTTTCTGCTGAAGTGAAGAAACTGTTGAACTCATCAAGCACTTTTGTAGTGTCTGTAATTAGTACTTCGTCAGTCTGTCTTGATTGGATTTTTTTATCAATCAAAACATATCATACTGTTTATATAGGCATTTAGCTTTTTTTGATTAGCCATTCTTATTTATACAATTTCTGTAGACGGTTGTTGCCATGATAATAGTTAGTTGTTGATAAATTAACGCATAGTGATATCAGAACAAATATTATTTACTTCATTAATTATTTAATTAAATTATGATAAAAATATGATACAATTATAAAACAATGATAAATTATGATAAATAAAAACTAAATTATGTACTAAAAAAAAGTTGTTTTAGATGTAGGCTAAGTTAGTAAGTACATCTGAAGACGACAGGAGTTTGTTATACCTGTCGAAACGTTGTTTGTTTCCTAAACACTCGAAGCATTGGAACTCTCCAAATATTATCATAAATTATGTAGTATGGATAAAAGCGCATTTAGAAAATATTATAATCGTTTAATATAATATCAATGCAGAAATTATAACCACAATCAATTCATAACATGTTTTTGACTATTATGCCCCTAGAACTTTACTAAACTGTTCTATATATGTCGGGGACATGTTTTTTGCTTCCTCGTATTGAGCTAAATTATTTGTCCATACTTAACTTACAAGATGAAGAGAGTAAATACAAACTAACTTTTTTAAGGTGTGAAACTTTGGAGTAAAATAAATTATTCTACATAAAAATAAAGTAGTGGCTCAGAATGTACTAAAACTAAACAGTTACGAACAAGTTATGGTGAAGTGATTAAGCAAGCATTCTCGATAGAATCAAAATATTGAATTTATTACAAGAGGAAATGATTGGTGGGGCTCTAGCAGAAGACTCGCTTCTGATTGCTACTCAGAGGCTACGATTGACGTCTGCGTCGTGATCGAGCGTCCTTGCTAACGAACCGGTGAATCTAACGGTGGAGGGGAGGATGCGCATTTCCCAAATTAATTGAAACACGGGAACGGCTGGATGGATAGCCGCAAGCCGTTAGACGCACATCCTGTCCCGGAGGTAGACGACAGGTAGCAGCAGCAGCGCTCGTTAACTTTGTTACACGTAACAACTCACTACTGGGAGTCACCATTCCATGGACGTTACATGCCTTTGTTTGCGAAAATATTATTAGAAAGAGGGAAAAGTTACATAACACACAAAACATTATTTTCAATTTATACCAACACCTGATACCTAATTTCATCTAACATCCAGAAACAAATAAATCACATTCACTAAATAGTATTAACAAAAGCTGAATGTAAAGTGCTTGGCAAAAGAACTGCCTTATTGAGTGTTCCTCTTTTAGTATCTTATTAGGTATATATAGCTTTTTTTCGTATAGTCATTATAATATTCATATTTATTCTTATCTAATTTATATATTTGTTATTAATCGTTTTTACCTGTTTTATTGGAAATCGGTTTTTACAGTAAATAAATAAACCATTTTCATTATAGAATATTCGATTCTTACGTTGAACACAGGATATAATTCTGATAATACATAAAGATTCAATTAACCTAATTTAATGAATTATTAATAGCCCAAGTTTTAAAGGTGGAATGGGGTGCTGTTATAGGCTGTGTACGTGTGGAGTATCTATGGCCGGGCCCTCTGTAGTCCGTGTACATCCAAAAGGTGGGTTAGAATGCACTTAACACTGTGTGTGTTTGCAGTGTTGGAGGCAGGGTTCTCAGGAGTGAGTAAAAAAGAAGGCTTGAAGGGCCTTTAACAGCTGTTTGTATTTGCTGTGTTGGAGGAAGGGCCCTCAGTAGTAAGTCCAAAAGGAAGATTGGAGGGCTCTTAACAGCTGTGTGTTTGCAGTGTTGGAGGGAGGGCCCTTAGTAGTGTTGTAAGTCCAAAAGGAGAGTTAGAAGGCACTTAACAGCTGAGTGTGTTTATTGTGTTAGAGGGAGGGCCTTTAGTAGTGTTGTAAGTCCAAAAGGTGGGTTGCTGGGCCCTTAACAGCTGTGTGTGTTTGCTGTGTTGGAGGAAAGGCCCTTAGTAGTAAGTCCAAAATGTGGAGGGAGGGCTCTTAAAAGTCTTGTACATCCTAAGGCGGGTTAGAAGGCTCTTAATAGCAGTGTTTGTTTGCAGTGTTGGAGAGAGAGGCACCCTCAGTAGTCTTGTACATCCAAAGAGTGGGATAGAGGCAAGGTTCCTATTTAACAGGTTGTCTCACTATCATATGGTATATATAAGCCGAGTTGTGACGACAGAGGGTGACCTCCGACCACAAGGTTGGAGGGTCTTTAATAGCAGTGTGAGTATGCAGTGTCGGAGGAAGGGCCCTCACTAGTCTTGTACTCCAAAAGGTGGGTTTGAGGGCTCTTAACAGCAGTGTTTGTTTGCAGTGTTGGAAGGAGGGCACTCAGTAGCATTGTACGTCCAAAAAGAGAGTTGGAGGACCCGTAACAACTGAGTGTGTTTGCAGTGTTGTAGGGAGGGCCCTCAGCAGTGTAAGTCCATAAGGTGGGTTGAGGGTCCTTAACAGCTGTGTGTGTTTGCGATTTTGGAGGAAGGGCACTCACTAGTGTTGTAAGTTCAAAAGGAGAGCTGGAGAGCCCTTAACAGCTGTGTGTGTTTGCAGTGCTGGAGGGAGGGACCTCAGTATACATGTATGTCCAAAAAGTGGATTGGAGGACAGTCATTACCAGCTGTGTGTGTTTGTAGTGTAGGAGGAAGGACCCTCAGTAGTGTTGTAAGTCCAAAAGGAGGGCTGAAGTGCCCTTAACAGCGACGTGTTCTTTCAGTGTTAGAGGGGGGCCTCAGTAGACTTTTATGTTCAAAAGGTGGGTTGGAGGGTCCTTAACAGATGTGTGTGTTTTGAAGTGTTGGGGGGAGGGCCCTCAATTGACTTGTACGTCCAAAAGGAGGTATGGTGGGTACTTAACAGCTGTGTGTGTTTGCAGTGTTGGAGGGAGTGCCCTCAGTAGACTTGTATTTCCAAAAGGAGGGTTGGTGGGTACCTAACAGCTGTGTGTGTTTGCAGTGAAGGATGGAGTGCTCTCAGCAGACTTGTATTTCCAAAAGGAGGGTTGGTGGGTACTTAACAGCTGTGTGTGTTTGCAGTGTTGGAGGGAGTTCCCTCAGCAGACTTGTATTTCCAAAAGGAGGGTTGGTGGGTACTTAACAGCTGTGTGTGTTTGCAGTGTAGGATGGAGTGCCCTCAGCAGACTTGTATTTCCAAAAGGAGGGTTGGTGGGTCCTTAACAGCTGTGTCGTGTTTGCAGTGTTGGAGGGAGTGCCCTCAGTAGACTTGTATTTCCAAAAGGAGGGTTGGTGGGTACTTAACAGCTGTGTGTGTTTACAGTGTTGGAGGGAGTGCCCTCAGCAGACTTGTATTTCCAAAAGGAGGGTTGGTGGGTCCTTAACAGCTGTGTGTGTTTGCAGTGTTGGAGGGAGTGCCCTCAGTAGACTTGTATTTCCAAAAGGAGGGTTGGTGGGTACTTAACAGCTGTGTGTGTTTGCAGTGTTGGAGGGAGTGCCCTCAGCAGACTTGTATTTCCAAAAGGAGGGTTGGTGGGTCCTTAAATGCTGTGTGTGTTTACAGTGTTGGAGGGAGTGCCCTCAGCAGACTTGTATTTCCAAAAGGAGGGTTGGTGGGTACTTAACAGCTGTGTGTGTTTGCAGTGTTGGAGGGAGTGCCCTCAGCAGACTTGTATTTCCAAAAGGAGGGTTGGTGGGTACTTAACAGCTGTGTGTGTTTACAGTGTTGGAGGGAGTGCCCTCAGCAGACTTGTATTTCTAAAAGGAGGGTTGGTGGTTACTTAACAGCTGTGTGTGTTTGCAGTGTTGGAGGGACTGCCCTCAGTAGACTTGTATTTCCAAAAGGAGGGTTGGTGGTTACTTAACAGCTGTGTGTGTTTGCAGTGTTGGAGGGAGTGCCCTCAGTAGACTTGTATTTCCAAAAAGAGGGTTGGTGGTTACTAAACAGCTGAGTGTGTTTGCAGTGTTGGAGGGAGTGCCCTCAGTAGACTTGTATTTCCAAAAGGAGGGTTGGTGGTTACTTAACTGCTGTGTGTGGTTGCAGTGTTGGAGGGAGTGCCCTCAGTAGACTTGTATTTCCAAAAGGAGGGTTGGTGGTTACTTAACAGCTGAGTGTGTTTGCAGTGTTGGAGGGAGTGCCCTCAGTTGACTTGTATTTCCAAAAGGAGGGTTGGTGGTTACTTAACTGCTGTGTGTGTTTGCAGTGTTGGAGGGAGTGCCCTCAGTAGACTTGTATTTCTAAAAGGAGGGTGGTTTGGTTTAAAGGGAAATTTAAAAAACTGAGTTGGGGTTTCGTGTTGGAGGGTTTCCCTCAGTAGACTTGTATTTCCAAAAGGGGGGTAAGGGGGTTACTTAACTGGTTTGGGGTTGGGTTTTCAGTGTTGGAGGGGGTGCCCTCAGTATAATTTTTTTTTTTAAAAAGGGGGGGTTGGTGGTTACTTTAAAAGCTTTAAAGTGTTTGCAGTGTTGGGGGGGATGCCCTCAGTTTGACTTGGAAATTTCCCAAAAGGAGGGGTTTGGGGGGTCCTTTTAAAAAGCTGTGTGGTTTTACAGTGTTGGGGGGGAGTGCCCTCAGTAGACCTTTTATTTTCCCAAAAGGGGGGTTGGTGGGTACTTAACAACTGTGTGTTTTGCAGTGTTGAAGGGAAAGGGACCTCAGTAGACTTGTATGGGCCCCAAAAGGGGGGGTTTGTGTTCCCCCAAAAACTTGTGTGTTTGCAGTGTTGGAGGGAGGTTTTCCCAGTAGACTTGTAATTTCCCAAAGGAGGGGTTTGGGGGACCTTTAAAAGTTTTTTATTTGAAATTTTGGGCTGTATTTCTCTGAATTACTGCCCTCATAGACTTGTATTTTTCCCAAAAAGGGTTGGTGGGTCCCTTTTAAAAGCTGAAATGGGGTTTGCAGTGTTGGAAGGGGGGGTGCCCTCAGTAACTTGTAAATTTTTAAAAGGAGGGTTGGGGGGTTACCCTTTTCAGCTTGTGTGTTTTGGGAGTGTTGGAGGGGAGTGCCCTCAGGGAAATTGTATTTTTCCCAAAAAAAAAGGGTTTAAAGGTTTTTTAACAGCTTGTGTGTTTTTCAAATGTTGGGAAGGAGTGCCTTCATAGTACCCTTTATTTCCAAAAAGGGGGGTTGGGGGTTACTTAAATGCTTTTGTGTGTTTGCAAATTTTTGGAAAGGGGGTTTCCCTCAGTTAAAACCTTTGGGATTTCCCAAAAGGGGGGTTTGGTTACTTAACGCTGTGTGTGTTTTCAGTGTTGGAGGGAGTGCCCCCATAAAACTTGTTTTTTCCCCAAAAGGGGGGTTGGTGGTTACTTAAAATGCTGTGGGGGTGTTTTTCAATGTTGGGGAGAGTGCCCTCAGTAGACTTTTTATTTCCAAAAAGGGGGGTTTGGTTTGGGGCCTAAAAAGCTGATTTTGTTTGCAGTGTTGGAGGGATTTCCCTTTAGTTTGACTTTTTGGGGTTTCCAAAAGGGTGGGTTTGGGGGTTTTTCTTAACTGGGGTGTGTGTTTGCAGTGTTGGGGGGAGTGCCCTCAGTTAGACTTGTAATTTTCCCAAAAAAAGGGTTGGTGGGCACTTAAGAGCCCGTGTGGTTTGCAGGTTTGGAGGGGTGCCCTCGTAACCTTTTATTTCCAAAAGGGGGGGTTGGTGGTTTTCTTAACAGTCTGAGTGTGTTTTGCAGTGTTTGGGAGGGAGTGCCCTTTATTTGGGCTTTTTATTTTCCCAAAAAGGGGGGGTTGGTGGTTTACTTAACCCGCTGTGTGTTTTTTTGCAGTGTTGGGGGAAGGGGAAGGGCCCTCAGTAGCCCTTTTTTTTTAAAAGGGGGGGTTTGGTGGGTCCTTAACAGCTGTGTTTTTTCAAATGTTGGGGGAGTGCCCTTAGTAAATTGTATTTTTCCCAAAAAAAAGGGGTTTGGGGGGTTCCCCTTTAAAAGCTGAGTGTGTTTTTTCAGTGTTGGAGGGGGTTTCCCTCCAGGGAGACTTGTTTTTTTCTAAAAGGAGGGTTTCGGTGGTTTTCTTAAAAAAAGCGTGGTTTTTTGGGAAAATGTTGGGGGGGTCCAAGGGCCCCCCCCCAAATAGAAAAAGTAAATTTCCAAAAAAGGGGGTTGATTGGGTTTCTTAACAAACTGTGTGTGTTTGCAGTTTTTGGAGGGAGTGCCCCTCAGGAGACTTGTATTTCTAAAAGGAAAGGGGTTGGGGTTTGGTCCTTAAAAAGCTGTGTTTTGTTTGCAGTGTTGGGGGGAGTGCCCCCCCAGTAGACTATTTTTTCCCAAAAAGGGGGGTTGGTGGGTCCCCTTTAAAAACCCGTGGGGTGTTTAAAAGTGTTTTGGGGGGGGAGTGCCCCTCAGTTTGGCCCCTTTTATTTCCAAAAAAGGGGGGGGTTGGTTGGGTTTCCTTTAAACCCGCTTGGGGGGTTTTGCAGTTTTTGGGGGGGGTGCCCCTCATAAACCCTTTTAAATTTTTAAAAAGGAGGGTTGGGGGGGTCCTTAAAAGCTTTGGGTGTTTTCAGTGTTTTGGGGGGGAGTGCCCTCAGTAGACTTGTTTTTCCCAAAAGGGGGGGTTGGTGGATACTTTAAAAGCTGGGGTGTGTTTGCAGTGTTGGAGGGGGGCCCTCAGTAGACTTGTATTTCCAAAAAGGGGGGGTTGGTGGGTCCTTAAAAGCTGTGTGTGTTTTAAAAGTGTTTGGGGGGAGTGCCCTCAAATAAACTTGTATTTTTCCCAAAAGGGGGGTTGGTGGGGCCTTAACAGCTGTGTGTTTTTTTGCAGTGTTGGGGGATGCCCCCAGTAGAGTTTTTAAAGTTTTAAAAGGAGGGGTTTGGGGTTGGGAAAAAAATAAACGTGTGTGTTTTCAGTGTTGGAAGGGGGTTTCCCTCAGGGAAACTTTTTTCCAAAAGGGGGTTGGTGGGTCCTTAACAGCTGAGGGGGGTTTTTTTGCCAGTGTTGGGGGGAGTGCCCCATAGATTGTATTTCCCCAAAAAGGGGGGTTGGTGGGTCCTTAACAGTTTTAGTGTGTTTGCAGGTTGGGAGGGGAGTTTCCCCCAAATAGACTTGTATTTCTAAAAGGGGGGTTTGGGGGTTACTTTAAAAACTGTGTGTGTTTGGGAGTGTTGGAGGGAGTGCCCCCAGTAGACTTTTATTTCCAAAAGGAGGGTTGAGGTTTTCTTAACAGGGTGTGTGTGGTTTGCATGTTTGGAAGGAGTGCCCTCAGTAACTTGTAATTTCCCAAAAGGGGGGTTTGGGTTTTCTTAACTTTCTGTTGGGGTTTTTCAGTGTTGGAGGAGTGCCCTCAGTAAAACTTGTATTTCCAAAAAAGGGGGGTTTGTGGTTACTTAACGCTGTGTTGTTTTTCATTGTTGGAGGGGGTTGGGCCCCCAGTAAAACTTGTATTTCCCAAAAGGGGGGTTGGTGGTTAAAACGCTTGTGTGTTTGCAGTGTTGGAAAGGGGGTGCCCCCAGTAAAAACTTGTATTTCCAAAAGGAGGGGTTTGGGGGGTCCTTAACAGCTGAGGGGGGTTTTTTGCAGTGTTGGGGGGAGTGCCCCTTTAGGGGAACCTTTATTTCCAAAAAAGGGGGGTTGGTGGTTCTTAACTGCTGTGTGGGGTTTGGGAGTGTTGGAGGGGTGCCCTCAGTAGACTTGTATTTCCCAAAAAGGGGGGTTGGGGGGCACTTTAAAGTGTGTGTGGGTTTTCAGTGTTTTGGGGGGAGTGCCCTCCCGTTTGACTTGTATTTCCAAAAGGGGGTTGGTTGGTTTTCTTAACAGCTGGTTTTTTTGCAGTGTTGGAGGGATGCCCTCAGTAACTTGAAATTTTCCCAAAAGGGGGGTTGGGTGGTTTTCTTAAACTGGTGTTGTTTGCCCGTGTTGGAGGGAGGGGCCCTCCCCGTAGACTTGTATTTCTAAAAAAAGGGGGGTTGGGGGGTCCTTAACCCGGGTTTTTTGTGTTTTTCAGGGGTTTGGGGGGGGAGGGGGCCCTTAAATAACTTGATTTCCCCAAAAAGGGGGGTTGGTGGGTCCTTAAAACCCCGAGTGTGGGTTTTCAAATGTTGGAGTGGAGTGCCCTCAGTAGACTTGTATTTCTTAAAAGGAGGGGTTGGTGGTTACTTAACAGCTGTGTGTGTTTGCAGTGTTGGAGGGAGTGCCCTCAGTAGACTTGTATTTCCAAAAAGGAGGGTTGATGGTTTACTTAACAGCTGTGTGTGTTTGCAGTGTTGGAGGAGTGCCCTCAGTAGACTTGTATTTCTAAAAGGAGGGTTGGTGGGTTCCTTAACAGCTGTGTGTGTATTGCAGTGTTGGAGGGAGTGCCCTCAGTCAGACTTGTACTTTCCAAAAGGAGGTTGGTGGGTCCTTAAATGCTGTGTGTGTTTACAGTGTTGGAGGGAGTGCCCTCAGTAGCCTTGGTATTTCCACAAGGGAGGGTTGGTTGGGTACTTAACTGCTGTGTGTGTTTTGCAGTGTTGGAGGGAGTGCCCTCATTAGACTTGTATTTCTACAAGGAGGGTTGGTGGGTCCTTAACAGCTGTGTGGTGTTTGCGAGTGTTGGAGGGAGTGCCCTCAGTAGACTTGTATTTCCAAAAGGAGGGTTGGTGGATACTTAACAGCTGTGTGTGTTTTGCAGTGTTGGGAGGGAGGGCCCTCAGTAGACTTGTATTTCCAAAAGGAGGTTGGTGGGTCCTTAAATGCTGTGTGTGTTTACAGTGTTGGAGGGAGTGCCCTCAGTAAACTTGTATTTCCAAAAGGAGGGTTGGTGGGTCCTTAACAGCTGTGTGTGTTTGCAGTGTTGGAGGGAGTGCCCTCAGTAGAGTTGTATGTCTAAAAGGAGGGTTGGTGGGTACTTAACAGCTGTGTGTGTTTGCAGTGTTGGAGGGAGTGCCCTCAGTAGACTTGTATTTCCAAAAGGAGGGTTGGTGGGTGCCTTAACAGCTGAGTGTGTTTGCAGTGTTGGAGGGAGTGCCCTCAGTAGACTTGTATTTCCAAAAGGAGGGTTGGTGGGTTCCTTAACAGCTGAGTGTGGTTGCAGTGTTGGAGGGAGTGCCCTCAGTAGACTTGTATTTCTAAAAAGGAGGGTTGGTGGTTACTTAACAGCTGTGTGTGTTTGCAGTGTTGGAGGGAGTGCCTCAGTAGTACTTGTATTTCCAAAAGGAGGGTTGATGGTTTACTGTAATCAGCTGTGTGTGTTTTGCAGTGTTGGAAGGAGTGTCCCTCAGTAGACTTGTATTTCCAAAAGGAGGGTTTGGTGGTTACTTAACTGCTGTGTGTGTTTGCAGTGTTGGAGGGAGTGCCCTCAGTAGACTTGTATTTCCTAAAAGGAGGGTTGGTGGGTACTTAACAGCTGTGTGTGTTGCAGTGTTGGAGGGAGTGCCCTCAGTAGACTTGGTATTTCCAAAAGGGAGGGTTGGTGGGTTACTTAACAGCTGTGTGTGTTTGCAGTGTTGGAAGGAGTGCCCTCAGTAGACTTGTATTTCCAAGAAGGAGGGTTGGTGGTTACCTAACTGCTGTGTGTGTTTGCAGTGTTGGAGGGAGTGCCCTCAGTAGACTTGTATTTCTAAAAGGAGGGTTGGTGGGTACTTAAAAGCTGTGTGTGTTTTGCAGTGTTGGAGGGAGTGCCCTCAGTAGACTTGTATTTCTAAAAAGGAGGGTTGGTGGTTACTTAACAGCTGTGTGTGTTTACAGTGTTGGAGGGAGTGCCCTCAGTAGACTTGTATTTCCAAAAGGAGGGTTGGTGGTTACTTAACTGCTGTGTGTGTTTGCAGTGTTGGAGGGAGTGCCCTCAATAGACTTGTATTTCTAAAAGGAGGGTTGGTGGGTACTTAACAGCTGTGTGTGTTTGCAGTGTTGGAGGGAGTGCCCTCAGTAGACTTGTATTTCCAAAAGGAGGGTTGGTGGGTCCTTAACAGCTGAGTGTGTTTGCAGTGTTGGAGGGAGTACCACTGTACGTGTATTGGTGGGCGGGTGGGTTAATACCACTGTACGTGTATGGGTGGGCGGGTGGGTAATACCACTGTACGTGTATGGGTGGGGTGGGTGGGTTAATACCACTGTACGTGTATGGGTGGGTAAATACCACTGTACATTTATGGGTGGGTGGGTGAGTAAATACCACTGTACGTGTATGGTTGGGTGGGTGGGTAAATACCACTGTACGTGTATGGTTGGGGTGGGTGGGTTAATACCACTGTACGTGTATGGGTGGGTGGTTGGGTAAAAGTATTGTACAAAGTAGTGGGTCAGGTTCTGTACAATAGCTATAGTACCTCTGTTCGTGTATGGGCGGGGCGGGTGGGTCAGTACCACTGTACATGTATGGGTAAGTGGGTGGGTCAGTAATACTGTACGTGTACGGTGGGTGGGTCAGTACAATGTCACTACAATCAGATTTGAATAGATTTGATGAAATCGGGATGGGAAGTTCATCAACTTGCAGAGGCATTTTTCTAACTATTAACAATTTAGTTTTACTTAATTTTAGTGGTTACTTAACTGCTGTGTGTGTTTGCAGTGTTGGAGGGAGTGCCCTCAGTAGCCTTGTATTTCCAAAAGGAGGGTTGGTGGGTACTTAACAGCTGTGTGTGTTTGCAGTGTTGGAGGGAGTGCCCTCAGTAGACTTGTATTTCTAAAAGGAGGGTTGGTGGGTCCTTAACAGCTGTGTGTGTTTGCAGTGTTGGAGGGAGTGCCCTCAGTAGACTTGTATTTCCAAAAGGAGGGTTGGTGGGTACTTAACAGCTGTGTGTGTTTGCAGTGTTGGAGGGAGTGCCCTCAGTAGACTTGTATTTCCAAAAGGAGGGTTGGTGGGTCCTTAAATGCTGTGTGTGTTTACAGTGTTGGAGGGAGTGCCCTCAGTAAACTTGTATTTCCAAAAGGAGGTTTGGTGGGTCCTTAACAGCTGAGTGTGTTTGCAGTGTTGGAGGGAGTGCCCTCAGTAGAGTTGTATGTCTAAAAGGAGGGTTGGTGGGTACTTAACAGCTGTGTGTGTTTGCAGTGTTGGAGGGAGTGCCCTCAGTAGACTTGTATTTCCAAAAGGAGAGTTGGTGGGTCCTTAACAGCTGAGTGTGTTTGCAGTGTTGGAGGGAGTGCCCTCAGTAGACTTGTATTTCCAAAAGGAGGGTTGGTGGGTCCTTAACAGCTGAGTGTGTTTGCAGTGTTGGAGGGAGTGCCCTCAGTAGACTTGTATTTCTAAAAGGAGGGTTGGTGGTTACTTAACAGCTGTGTGTGTTTGCAGTGTTGGAGGGAGTGCCCTCAGTAGACTTGTATTTCCAAAAGGAGGGTTGATGGTTACTTAATAGCTGTGTGTGTTTGCAGTGTTGGAAGGAGTGCCCTCAGTAGACTTGTATTTCCAAAAGGAGGGTTGGTGGTTACTTAACTGCTGTGTGTGTTTGCAGTGTTGGAGGGAGTGCCCTCAGTAGACTTGTATTTCTAAAAGGAGGGTTGGTGGGTACTTAACAGCTGTGTGTGTTTGCAGTGTTGGAGGGAGTGCCCTCAGTAGACTTGTATTTCCAAGAGGAGGGTTGGTGGTTACTTAACAGCTGTGTGTGTTTACAGTGTTGGAGGGAGTGCCCTCAGTAGACTTGTATTTCCAAAAGGAGGGTTGGTGGTTACTTAACTGCTGTGTGTGTTTGCAGTGTTGGAGGGAGTGCCCTCAGTAGACTTGTATTTCTAAAAGGAGGGTTGGTGGGTACTTAACAGCTGTGTGTGTTTGCAGTGTTGGAGGGAGTGCCCTCAGTAGACTTGTATTTCCAAAAGGAGGGTTGGTGGTTACTTAACAGCTGTGTGTGTTTGCAGTGTTGGAGGGAGTGCCCTCAGTAGACTTGTATTTTCCAAAAGGAGGGTTGGTGGTTTACTTAACTGCTGTGTGTGTTTGCAGTGTTGGAGGGAGTGCCCTCAGTAGACTTGTATTTCTAAAAGGAGGGTTGGTGGTTACTTAACAGCTGTGTGTGTTTGCAGTGTTGGAGGGAGTGCCCTCAGTAGACTTGTATTTCCAAAAGGAGGGTTGATGGTTACTTAACAGCTGTGTGTGTTTGCAGTGTTGGAAGGAGTGCCCTCAGTAGACTTGTATTTCCAAAAGGAGGGTTGGTGGTTACTTAACTGCTGTGTGTGTTTGCAGTGTTGGAGGGAGTGCCCTCAGTAGACTTGTATTTCCAAAAGGAGGGTTGGTGGGTACTTAACAGCTGTGTGTGTTTGCAGTGTTGGAGGGAGTGCCCTCAGTAGACTTGTATTTCTAAAAGGAGGGTTGGTGGGTCCTTAACAGCTGTGTGTGTTTGCAGTGTTGGAGGGAGTGCCCTCAGTAGACTTGTATTTCCAAAAGGAGGGTTGGTGGGTCCTTAACAGCTGTGTGTGTTTGCAGTGTTGGAGGGAGTGCCCTCAGTAGACTTGTATTTCCAAAGGAGGGTTGGTGGGTCCTTAACAGCTGTGTGTGTTTGCAGTGTTGGAGGGAGTGCCCTCAGTAGACTTGTATTTCTAAAAGGAGGGTTGGTGGTTACTTAACAGCTGTGTGTGTTTGCAGTGTTGGAGGGAGTGCCCTCAGTAGACTTGTATTTCTAAAAGGAGGGTTGGTGGTTACTTAACAGCTGTGTGTGTTTGCAGTGTTGGAGGGAGTGCCCTCAGTAGACTTGTATTTCCAAAAGGAGGGTTGGTGGTTACTTAACAGCTGAGTGTGTTTGCAGTGTTGGAGGGAGTGCCCTCAGTAGACTTGTATTTCCAAAAGGAGGGTTGGTGGTTACTTAACAGCTGAGTGTGTTTGCAGTGTTGGAGGGAGGTGCCCTCAGTAGACTTGTATTTCCAAAAGGAGGGTTGGTGGTTACTTAACAGCTGAGTGTGTTTGCAGTGTTGGAGGAGTGCCCTCAGTAGACTTGTATTTCCAAAAGGTGGGTAGGTGGTTACTTAACAGCTGTGTGTGTTTGCAGTGTTGGAGGGAGTGCCCTCAGTAGACTTGTATTTCCAAAAGGAGGGTTGGTGGGTACTTAACAGCTGTATGTGTTTGCAGTGTTGGAGGGAGTGCCCTCAGTAGACTTGTATTTCCAAAAGGAGGGTTGGTGGGTCCTTAACAGCTGTTTGTGTTTACAGTGTTGGAGGGAGTGCCTTCAGTAGATTTGTATTTCCAAAAGGAGGGTTGGTGGGTACTTAACAGCTGTGTGTGTTTGCAGTGTTGAAGGGAGGTACCTCAGTAGACTTGTATGTCTAAAAGGAGGGTTGCTGTGTCCCAAACAGCTGTGTGTGTTTGCAGTGTTGGAGGGAGGTCCTCAGTAGACTTGTATGTCCGAAAGGAGGGTTGGAGGACCTTTAAAAGTTGTTTTGATTTGAATTTAGGTCTGTATTACGTCTGAATTACGTGCCCTCAGTAGACTTGTATTTCCAAAAGGAGGGTTGGTGGGTCCTTAACAGCTGAGTGTGTTTGCAGTGTTGGAGGGAGTGCCCTCAGTAGACTTGTATTTCTAAAAGGAGGGTTGGTGGTTACTTAACAGCTGTGTGTGTTTGCAGTGTTGGAGGGAGTGCCCTCAGTAGACTTGTATTTCTAAAAGGAGGGTTGGTGGGTACTTAACAGCTGTGTGTGTTTGCAGTGTTGGAGGGAGTGCCCTCAGTAGACTTGTATTTCCAAAAGGAGGGTTGGTGGTTACTTAACGGCTGTGTGTGTTTACAGTGTTGGAGGGAGTGCCCTCAGTAGACTTGTATTTCCAAAAGGAGGGTTGGTGGTTACTTAACTGCTGTGTGTGTTTGCAGTGTTGGAGGGAGTGCCCTCAATAGACTTGTATTTCTAAAAGGAGGGTTGGTGGGTACTTAACAGCTGTGTGTGTTTGCAGTGTTGGAGGGAGTGCCCTCAGTAGACTTGTATTTCCAAAAGGAGGGTTGGTGGTTACTTAACAGCTGTGTGTGTTTGCAGTGTTGGAGGGAGTGCCCTCAGTAGACTTGTATTTCCAAAAGGAGGGTTGGTGGTTACTTAACTGCTGTGTGTGTTTGCAGTGTTGGAGGGAGTGCCCTCAGTAGACTTGTATTTCCAAAAGGAGGGTTGGTGGGTCCTTAACAGCTGAGTGTGTTTGCAGTGTTGGAGGGAATGCCCTCAGTAGACTTGTATTTCCAAAAGGAGGGTTGGTGGTTACTTAACTGCTGTGTGTGTTTGCAGTGTTGGAGGGAGTGCCCTCAGTAGACTTGTATTTCCAAAAGGAGGGTTGGTGGGTACTTAACAGCGGTGTGTGTTTGCAGTGTTGGAGGGAGTGCCCTCAGTAGACTTGTATTTCCAAAAGGAGGGTTGGTGGTTACTTAACAGCTGAGTGTGTTTGCAGTGTTGGAGGGAGTGCCCTCAGTAGACTTGTATTTCCAAAAGGAGGGTTGGTGGTTACTTAACAGCTGTGTGTGTTTGCAGTGTTGGAGGGAGTGCCCTCAGTAGACTTATATTTCTAAAAGGAGGGTTGGTGGGTCCTTAACAGCTGTGTGTGTTTGCAGTGTTGGAGGGAGTGCCCTCAGTAGACTTGTATTTCCAAAAGGAGGGTTGGTGGGTCCTTAACAGCTGTGTGTGTTTGCAGTGTTGGAGGGAGTGCCCTCAGTAGACTTGTATTTCCAAAAGGAGGGTTGGTGGGTCCTTAACAGCTGTGTGTGTTTGCAGTGTTGGAGGGAGTGCCCTCAGTAGACTTGTATTTCTAAAAGGAGGGTTGGTGGTTACTTAACAGCTGTGTGTGTTTGCAGTGTTGGAGGGAGTGCCCTCAGTAGACTTGTATTTCTAAAAGGAGGGTTGGTGGTTACTTAACAGCTGTGTGTGTTTGCAGTGTTGGAGGGAGTGCCCTCAGTAGACTTGTATTTCCAAAAGGAGGGTTGGTGGTTACTTAACAGCTGAGTGTGTTTGCAGTGTTGGAGGGAGTGCCCTCAGTAGACTTGTATTTCCAAAAGGAGGGTTGGTGGTTACTTAACAGCTGTGTGTGTTTGCAGTGTTGGAGGGAGTGCCCTCAGTAGACTTGTATTTCCAAAAGGAGGGTTGGTGGTTACTTAACAGCTGTATGTGTTTGCAGTGTTGGAGGGAGTGCCCTCAGTAGACTTGTATTTCCAAAAGGAGGGTTGGTGGGTCCTTAACAGCTGTGTGTGTTTACAGTGTTGGAGGGAGTGCCCTCAGTAGACTTGTATTTCCAAAAGGAGGGTTGGTGGGTACTTAACAGCTGTGTGTGTTTGCAGTGTTGAAGGGAGGTCCTCAGTAGACTTGTATGTCTAAAAGGTGGGTTGCTGTGTCCCAAACAGCTGTGTGTGTTTGCAGTGTTGGAGGGAGGTCCTCAGTAGACTTGTATGTCCGAAAGGAGGGTTGGAGGACCTTTAAAAGTTGTTTTGATTTGAATTTAGGTCTGTATTACGTCTGAATTACGTGCCCTCAGTAGACTTGTATTTCCAAAAGGAGGGTTGGTGGGTCCTTAACAGCTGTGTGTGTTTGCAGTGTTGGAAGGAGTGCCCTCAGTAGACTTGTATTTCCAAAAGGAGGGTTGGTGGTTACTTAACTGCTGTGTGTGTTTGCAGTGTTGGAGGGAGTGCCCTCAGTAGACTTGTATTTCTAAAAGGAGGGTTGGTGGGTACTTAACAGCTGTGTGTGTTTGCAGTGTTGGAGGGAGTGCCCTCAGTAGACTTGTATTTCCAAAAGGAGGGTTGGTGGTTACTTAACAGCTGTGTGTGTTTACAGTGTTGGAGGGAGTGCCCTCAGTAGACTTGTATTTCCAAAAGGAGGGTTGGTGGTTAGTTAACTGCTGTGTGTGTTTGCAGTGTTGGAGGGAGTGCCCTCAGTAGACTTGTATTTCCAAAAGGAGGGTTGGTGGGTCCTTAACAGCTGAGTGTGTTTGCAGTGTTGGAGGGAGTGCCCTCAGTAGACTTGTATTTCCAAAAGGAGGGTTGGTGGTTACTTAACAGCTGTGTGTGTTTGCAGTGTTGGAGGGAGTGCCTTCAGTAGACTTATATTTCTAAAAGGAGGGTTGGTGGGTCCTTAACAGCTGTGTGTGTTTGCAGTGTTGGAGGGAGTGCCCTCAGTAGACTTGTATTTCCAAAAGGAGGGTTGGTGGGTCCTTAACAGCTGTGTGTGTTTGCAGTGTTGGAGGGAGTGCCCTCAGTAGACTTGTATTTCCAAAAGGAGGGTTGGTGGGTCCTTAACAGCTGTGTGTGTTTGCAGTGTTGGAGGGAGTGCCCTCAGTAGACTTGTATTTCTAAAAGGAGGGTTGGTGGTTACTTAACAGCTGTGTGTGTTTGCAGTGTTGGAGGGAGTGCCCTCAGTAGACTTGTATTTCTAAAAGGAGGGTTGGTGGTTACTTAACAGCTGTGTGTGTTTGCAGTGTTGGAGGGAGTGCCCTCAGTAGACTTGTATTTCCAAAAGGAGGGTTGGTGGTTACTTAACAGCTGAGTGTGTTTGCAGTGTTGGAGGGAGTGCCCTCAGTAGACTTGTATTTCCAAAAGGTGGGTTGGTGGTTACTTAACAGCTGAGTGTGTTTGCAGTGTTGGAGGGAGTGCCCTCAGTAGACTTGTATTTCCAAAAGGAGGGTTGGTTGTTACTTAACAGCTGAGTGTGTTTGCAGTGTTGGAGGGAGTGCCCTCAGTAGACTTGTATTTCCAAAAGGTGGGTAGGTGGTTACTTAACAGCTGTGCGTGTTTGCAGTGTTGGAGGGAGTGCCCTCAGTAGACTTGTATTTCCAAAAGGAGGGTTGGTGGTTACTTAACAGCTGTATGTGTTTGCAGTGTTGGAGGGAGTGCCCTCAGTAGACTTGTATTTCCAAAAGGAGGGTTGGTGGGTCCTTAACATCTGTGTGTGTTTACAGTGTTGGAGGGAGTGCCCTCAGTAGACTTGTATTTCCAAAAGGAGGGTTGGTGGGTACTTAACAGCTGTGTGTGTTTGCAGTGTTGAAGGGAGGTACCTCAGTAGACTTGTATGTCTAAAAGGAGGGTTGCTGTGTCCCAAACAGCTGTGTGTGTTTGCAGTGTTGGAGGGAGGTCCTCAGTAGACTTGTATGTCCGAAAGGAGGGTTGGAGGACCTTTAAAAGTTGTTTTGTTTTGAATTTAGGTCTGTATTACGTCTGAAATGTAAGTAGTGGGGCCATCATTTTGTTGTTTGCTGCCGAAGGGCATGTCGTTATTTCCACTTGCTCCTACTGAGTCCAAAACAGATTTAAATGAATGTTACCTGTCTGTATCGCAGCAAATTCGACCTTACATCATTATTGAAATAAGTATTCTGAAATCATTTTGTATATATTAGAATTATCATGACAGAAAATTAAAATTAGTATGGATAGAAATGGTGGGGAATAATAAAATAAATTATTATTGGTTGGTAATGGAGTTGGTTCAATCCCAGCTTCATGTGCTAACGGTTCTCAGTTCGATCCCAATCAGAGTCATAATACATTTTGAGAAGGATCAGCTGATAACCACCAGCTGTTCATTTGTCATTGGGCTATTAATTAATGACACTTTCTAAGGAATAGTCGGCCTTAGTTTGTAACAATGACTACATTCGCTCATATACACTCATCACACTCATTCGAAATCCATATTCGCCCACATCTTGACGATCGGTGTCTTATAAATAAATAAAAATAAAATAAATAAAAAAAATACAAACGCTTCTTTTTAGGGGATTTTCATATCGACGAAGTTAACATAGCAATTTCTTTGACGACGTTCTCTATTTCATTCATAAGGACTTTTAGCCTGGAATGTTTTAACAGATTCTCCTTTGATTAAAATAAAAACTTAACCATAGAATGTTTAGATGGAACACTTGCTGTTTAACCACTCCATGTGTATGGGTGGGCGGGTGGTTCAATACCACTGTACAGGTAGGGGGACAGTATAATTATTTTCACCAATAAAAATATAAAACGCATAAGTATTTCTAGCGTCTATTACCTGTTTCAACCAGTGGTGGACTGTCAACAATAATTACGCCCTACAATCCACACCTTCGGGTTTGTTTGAAAAAGGCGTCATTCAATAAATAAATGAAAAAAATACGATTATTTCACAGACAAAGTCTTGGGTGTTATATAGTTACGGTAGGCTGTTTGAGTGGTTACAAATGTACTGCACCTATGCACCTTTACTGCCAGGATAGGAGATTTGTGGATATTACGATGAGCATGCGGCATCTGTTGGGTGTTGCAGACACTACAATCACTTCTCTGCTACACACCGTACAGTTTACAGTTGACTCCCACTTGTCATCATAACATTAAACAAGATAAGATATTAATTACCATAAACTAATAACATTGTTGTGTCGGCATTGTCTTTTGTTTTATTCAAGGACGGAGGCCAACGACGGTTGATAAAGATGTTCTTAGTACTATCCCAATGATACAGTATTAAATATAAGCCACTACAAGGTGGCTATGAGCTGATACCTTTCAACATTTGTTATGACTGATCGGAATCGAACTGAAAACCTTGAGATTTTGAAGGTTTTAACCAACTGTGCTAACGACCTACTAACTAATTTTTTACAGTAACTCAAGTTGTTTTTGGCTTGATCATTGAGTTTTTTATTTATATATTATCATTAGCCATAATGTTATCATTTTTAAGTGCATGCCTAAATATGTTTTTAAATTTGACTTAGGCTTAAACTAAAAAAACTCTAATCATTAGAATGCTTTGCTAAAAAGTAATTCACGTTTTATTTTATCAGTTATGTTATACCTAGTGCAATTCAAGAAGCTGTTTTATTGATCGAGTAAAACTAACAATAAAAAATATTGCATTAACTACCTAAACACTAATTTAGGTTGAAATCAGATGATAAATTTCCACAACATGTTTTGGCGCGAATGTGTTGTGTACATAGACCATAGTTAATTTTGATAGTAACTTTGTCAGAACTTGAGGAAGTTGTTAATGTAACTCGAGTAGGATCAGTACGGTTCATTATTAAACTATAGGATTATTAAATATTTGATCAAGTATCTTTACTTTACTGTTTATAAGGACCTTAATTTTAAAATATTCAGCAGTTAGTGCTTTTTTTGGTTTTTATTTCCTTATCAATTTGTTTGCACAGATAATTTAATTTGTTATTATTAATTAAATTATAATAATTTAATTATTATAAAATAACTACAACAATTCACCATCTGGCAAAGTGATGTACTACGGTTACATTTAAATGTACTGTATTAATATTTATATATAAATGTAAAATACAATTGTTAGGTCCCATATATAATGTTTTATAAGTTCTCGTTAAGATAAGAATGCTTTCAAACATGTTTATAAAAATAAAACGAGAGTAATTGTATGGACATAGTTTCGGGATGTTATTAATTCATTTGTATCGAGAGCCATAAATTGTATCTTCTTTACAGTTTATTATAATCTGGGATTGTAAAAACGTATCTCATAGT
This sequence comes from Stictocephala bisonia, assembly GCA_035578905.1. Classification (NCBI taxonomy): domain Eukaryota; kingdom Metazoa; phylum Arthropoda; class Insecta; order Hemiptera; family Membracidae; genus Stictocephala; species Stictocephala bisonia. The sequence continues at coordinate 3,221,160 of JAQJVL010000047.1, forward strand.
TCTTTACGAAATGGTAACCTAAATAAAATAGTTTTTAGTAAAAATTGCAGCTTCGCTTACTTTAATACAGCACAAGTACTATGGTTGTCTTTATAGCTCAAGAATTGGGAAATGATATACACTATAAACTCTTCGTCAATCAACATTTGTTGTTACATTGTTCAAATCAAAATACATTCATGTTGATGTTGATGATTTCGGCATCATCAACATGAATGTAAAATTCATTCTACATCTAAAACGTTACAATTTGTCAGATTGGTTGATATTTAAAGTACACCATTATTTACACAAAAATAAATCATTTATTGTTGAATTTCTTATTTGTGTTCAAAATGTGTTCTAATTTTGTTATTTGCTAATTAGTGAGAAAATACAAATAAAGTAGGCCTATTATCAATTATTGATCTGACAGAATTATTTGGCTAAACTATTTCATTTAAAGCAACTGGACTTCTTGTCGGGGTATATAATAAATAAACATGGCTATTATAAATATATGATAAAATAAACGATTAAATAACGATATAATTTATTAAAATGTAGTTGTACAAAAATTAACCTCTTGACAAAAAATCTTCATTTTCATAATGTCACTTGTAACCAAAAGCTTGAAAAAAAAGATTGATTGCCTTAGTAACTTTATGTTTTATACAGGTACTAATATGGTAACTACAATGTGTTTTTGGACATAAGGTCAAATGTCACGGAGCCAGTGATCGTTGTCAGAATTCAAAGAGGATTCACGCCTTTGCAAGATCCATTGTTCGACACTACTCCTCCTGAACGTAAATACTGTAAAAACAAGAAATACAGAACCAATGACGGAGTTTACTGAATGGCGCAACGCTTATACGATAACTAGCTGAACCCGGCGGACGTTGTCTCGCCTTTCATTTTTCATTGACATACCAAAATAAAGCAATAAAAAGAATTATAGAAAAAACCATTATTTATTAAATGAGTGCAAGAGGGTAAACAATATTTTTGGTCTTCTTATTTGGTGTATAAATGTTAAGGTTTTTTTGTGAGCCTACCCTCAAGCAAGCGACGTAGAGCTGTCCATGTGAAAAACATGGATTACTTAAATAATTATTACAAATAATTATTTATTTTTTATTTTCACGTTTCACCACATGTTTTAATTACCGAGGAAAAAAGGTTAACACCAAATACAGATCACCTGATCAAGTAAAAGTAGTGTGTGCTACACTCTCAAGTTGAAATGTAGAACTACAATAAATCAAAACATATACAGTACTGTTGTTGTGAGAACTTCAATCTGCTTATGGCATGTGAAACTACATTAAACCACACAGTCATATGTTTTTTGTAAACAATTCAGATTCTCCATTTGAATAACATGGGATCTTTAGGAGCACGTGGGGCGGGACCCTGTGGACGGATCTGCATCAAATATTCACAGAAACCATCTCGGGAGTATACAGGACAACATCCTAAAGTTTCATGGCGATCGGTTGGATGGTTTGGCAGCGCATAAACTTCAAACATATATATATATATATATATATATATATATATATATATATATATATATATATATTTATACAAATATTCTCTTTTATAAATATAGATAAATAAATAAACAGCTGATTGGTAAACACAGCTACAGTGGGTCAGTGAGTAGCGATGTGATCTGTACATCATAACAGAAACAATGACGGAGTTTACCGAATGGCGCAACGCTTATACGATAATGATTAATAAACGGCTTATTGTTAAACACAGCCACAGTGGGTCAGTGAGTGGCGATGTGATCTGTACATCATAACAGAACCAATGACGGAGATTACTACATGGCGCAACGCTTATACGATGATAAATAAATAAACAGCTGATTGGTAAACACAGCCACAGTGGGTCAGTGAGTGGCGATGTGATCTGTACATCATAACAGAACCAATGACGGAGATTACTACATGGCGCAACGCTTATACGATGATAAATAAATAAACAGGTGATTGCTAAACACAGCCACAGTGGGTCAGTGAGTGGCGATGTGATCTGAACATCATAACAGAACCAATGACGGAGATTACTGAATGGCGCAACGCTTATACGATGATAAATAAATAAACAGGTGATTGCTAAACACAGCCACAGTGGGTCAGTGAGTGGCGATGTGATCTGTACATCATAACAGAACCAATGACGGAGATTACTGAATGGCGCAACGCTTATACGATGATAAATAAATAAACAGGTGATTGCTAAACACAGCTACAGTGGGTCAGTGAGTGGCGATGTGATCTGTACATCATAACAGAACCAATGACGGAGATTACTACATGGCGCAACGCTTATACGATGATAAATAAATAAACAGCTGATTGCTAAACACAGCTACAGTGGGTCAGTGAGTGGCGATGTGATCTGTACATCATAACAGAACCAATGACGGAGATTACTGAATGGCGCAACGCTTATACGACGATAAATAAATAAACAGGTGATTGCTAAACACAGCTACAGTGGGTTAGTGAGCGGCGATGTGATCTGTACATCATAACAGATACAACATAACTCCACGAAAGTTGTTCTCGTGATGTGTATTTTTATTTTGTGAGTTACCATTTTGGAACTGACGTAAGTTTGTGTTTTGTGGGCTGCCCTCATCTTGTGGAATATAATGTATGATTAAGCCTAACCGCTCACTAACTCTTACTGCGTTAAACCTGTATGTAATAACTCTAACCTCAAACTGTTCTGACAAAAGTTATGCAGGAAACGCTGTTTACTTAATAACTTTGGAGTTACGAAGCACCTGTAATAGCGTCCACATACAGGTCATCTGAGCGCCGTGGCCCAGTGGATACAGTGCCGGGCTCGCCTACACGCTGCAGAGGGGAAAGAGTTCGACTCCCGCCTGTTGCCAGAACTTTTGGTCTGCATGCCGTTGTGCATTTCTTTTTGGACTCCACTGGACTTAGTTTCATGATTCTCCAACAGATTGCATGTGCATGTTGATTGAAACAAGTTGGCTCTACAACCCGTCCCGTGGACACTGCCTTTGCGGCTACTGTTTATAACAATAATGTTAAGGATCTTTCATTTAAATGTTTGTTTTGTTTTGTAAATTGTTTTAGCACTATTGACTCTTGTTATTAGCTTGTTTATTTATTTAATTGTATTGTCTATCTAATTTATTTATATAATTGTGTTCCTATTATTACTTTCTGTTGGTTAATATATGAATTTATAATTTGTAGTAGTTGTTACAGATAATTATGCATTATTATTTGTTTTACTACATTTTATCTGTATTATTATTATTATTAAATTAAAAACATGTCCTTCATTTTGGAAACATCTAAAATTGGAAAGGACACCATTTTGTACAACAACTACAAGTACAGAGAAAGTTATTCTGTTAAATGTGGGGAGATTGTGTGGCGCTGCTTGGGGAGGGACTGTAAGTCGTCTATCCGAACAAACAAAGCTAAGGATGTTATATACTCCTCAAATGAGATTCATACTGGGCAACACCCTGTTACGATGAGAGCTTTGACCCCTACATCGTTGAACCGCGCCAACTCAGTAACTGCATCAACCTCTCCCTACACCACAACACCAGCTTGTTCTCCCACGCTCACTAAAGATAACGAAACATCTATTGCACCAACTCAGACAATACCAGTACAAGACACATCCCTCCATACTATAGACCTGGAACAAGAAAACAATGCCTTAAAGAAGGAGCTGGAAGAGGTTCGTGAACAACTACGTGTGGTCTTAGATCACTCAATACAATCAGATCAGAGGCTTCTTCAATACACTGAGGATGTTTTCCTACCCCCACCTTCCAAGCTTCCCTCAACTCCTGACCATATGACTCCTATCTGTCAATCTATTAGTACACAGACCCAGGCCGAGAGTGACAATGTTCTACTAACTCCATTAACCACTAATTGTACGATGCAATGTCCAAAGACAGCTGAAGTATGTGATAATGTATGGGATAAGCATAGAATAAGTGAAGCAGGGAAAAGCAGATGGTTTGCCGATGATTTGCTTGCAGCACATTTTCACTTGTTAAATAAAGAAGTTAGTAAATATAGAACAGACGTGCTGTTTGTAGATCCGTCGGTCACTCATCTGCTTAAACTGCTAAGTAAACAAGACACTGAAAGTACTTTAAGGGACTTATCGTTTAATAATATGGCCTATGTTTTCTTTTGCCTCAATAATTGTAATACGGGGATTGAAGGAAACGGAGGCTCTCACTGGAGTCTTGTTGTATACAACAATATCACAAAAATTGCAATTCACTATGACTCGGCCCCAGGTGTTAATAGAATCCATGCTGAGAAGTTGATAACTAACTTAGGCTTATGTAAAAATGCCTTGTTTGAAGGCACTGTGATGAGACAGACTGACGATCATGAGTGTGGACTGCATGTACTTGTGAACACCAGGTTACTATTGGCACAAATATGTGATGGTGTCGTTACACCGAGTGTCTCACTTGCTAATACTGCAGTGATAACACAAGCAATACCTCCTCCTACCTCTCACATTCCTACGTTCATACCGAACGCCATACACAATGTTTCCTTATCACAGAGCTATACTGATAATAATTGGAAGCAAAACAAACGTAAGAAATCAAAAACATCTCATGGGCGTAAACCTAAACCTAAACAAGTAGGCTTATGTAGTAAAAAATCCTATTTTGAATGTAAAAACCCTTTTGCAGTTTTAGAAGTAAAAAAATATATTCAATATGAAAATAGCAATGAATTGATTATAAGTACATCTGGTACTTGGGAGAGTAAAACTAGTAAAGTTGCTGTAAATAATAAAAATATTGTAAAACATGACCAAATTATAAATAAAAATAAGCTACTTAAAGATAAACATAAGTCTGTAGGAGACACTATAGGTAAAAAACTTGTTCTAAATGGCTCGTGTCAACAGGAAAAACAATGTAATGTTTTATATGATGGCTTAGTTGCAGATAAGAATACTCAATGTATAGAGACTAATTTAAAACCATTAAAACCTAAAATAAGACTAATTTCAGACAGTCATGGGCGCTCCATGTCTGCTATGCTTAAGTATAAGTTTACTGAATCTGTTGATATGTTAGGTATAATTAAGCCCAATGGAAAACTAAGTCATGTAATTGCTGACATCGAAACTGTGAGTAAAGAAATGAATAATAATGATGTTATAATTGTATTTGGAGGCACAAATGATTTTGACAATACACATGTAAAACCTAATTTGGCTAATATTGTGGATACATTACTAGTAAAAACACGCCATACAAGGTTGATATTTGTTGCTATACCTTTTAGATATGACAAGCCTCACCTTAATTCTTTTATTTCAAGTACAAATTATGAAATATCTAAAAAAATTGAAAACACAAAACATGCTTCATTTTTGTCTCTTAATTTTGTATCAAAATATAATTTTTACACGGGATTTGGCCTTCATTTTAATCGTAGGGGCAAAGGGTTGATTGTAAGTAATTTATACAAAGCGCTGCTCCCCAGTGTTGACAGCAGTAATTTGTCACATATTTGGGGAAGTGGGAAGTGTAATTCCAAATCCACGGGTACTGAACTCAGAGGTAAGTGGAGTGTGGATAAACATTCAAATACTGTAAATCAACCCTACCAATCTAGAATTTTTACAAATAAACAGCATTTTTTAGAGACTTCCATACTCAAACGGGGAAGAACATGACAACTGAGCCTGGCAGTTCTAATGGTGGACATCTTGAGACTATGAACATTTTCCACCAAAACGTGCAAGGGATATTCTCTAAGATTTTTCTTGTGGAAGATTTTTTGGGGTCACATAATAACCATATAGTGTGCTTTACTGAGCATTTCTTAACACAATCTGAACTCGATGTTTTTTGTCTTCCCGGTTATACCACGGCCACTGGTTATTGTCGCCCTTGCATGAAAAAAGGTGGGGTTTGTATTTTAGTCTCCCCGGTTCTTAAGTATCAAGTGTTAGATGTATCAGAATACTGCGTGGAGGGTGTTTGTGAGTTGGCCGCTATTAGAGTAGAAAACAATAATATACATTTCTTTATAATGACTGTCTACAGACCACCATCCCAAGTTATGTCTACCATTCTAGATTTTCTTGACTCAGTTAATAATTGCCTCGAAGAACTTATAAAAATAAATGATCAAATTGTAATCGTGGGTGATTTTAATATTGATTTTGCTGTAGACAGTGTACGACGAAAATTGTTTAAAAATGTAATGACCAGCCATGGATTGATAGACACTATTAGTAGTTACACTAGAGAATTTAAGCATTCGTGTACAATTATAGACAATATATTTACTAATATTAGTCCAGCAAATTTTAAAGCATCAGTTTTAGTCACAGGAATATCCGACCATCATGGTCAGGTTGGTAGTGTATCATCGTGTTTAAAACCTAACATTCCAAAGTTCACATTTAAAAGGGTTTTCTCAAAAGATAACATTCGTATATTTAGGACTCTCCTTGGTAATGAGACATGGATTGATGTATTCTTAACACTTGATATAAATGCAAAATTCAATTTCTTCCACTCCATATTCAGGTTCCATTTTGATTTGGCATTTCCTCTGAAAAAGATAAAGGTTAAGAAAAATAAATTTGTCACTAAAATTAAACTTGAACAAAAATTGGTTGAATTAAGGGAAAGTATTTTCAAGTTACACACTATAACAAAAAATCTAGAATCTTCTCATCCTTTACGCAAAAAGTACACTTCTTTGAGAAAACAACTAAGAGAAGAAATTAGATCTGCCAAGGCAAATGTTGCTCTCAAACACATAGAGGGGTCTCAAAACAAATCAAAAGCTCTTTGGGATATCGTAAATGATGTTTTACCGGGGAAAACTGATCGCTCATTCTCCAATTTTTCTCTTAGAGCATTGGACGATAAAGGTAAACTTGTACATAATCCCATTCTCGTCTCTAATATGTTTAACACATTCTTCTCGGAGGTGGGAATCAATTCTGGATCTTTGAACGATAATGTTGAACATTCATCATCTTCTTCCATTCAACAGAGATCCACTACTCATTCGTTATTTCTTTTCCCAACAGACGCAAATGAAGTAATTCAAATTATAAAATCACTTAGAATGAGTCGTTCTGCTGGCATTGACGAAGTATCGTCACAATTATTAAAGGAAATTTCAGATCTTCTTGCTGCTCCTTTGGCTCACTTGGCAAACGCGTCATTTGAAGGAGGCGTTTTTCCATCTTGCCTCAAGACCTCAATTGTTAAACCTCTTTACAAGAAAGGTGACTCCAATGAACCAAAAAACTATCGTCCAATTTCTATTCTTTCAACCTTTTCAAAGGTATTGGAAAAGTTATTCTCCAAAAGACTTACAACTTTTTTAGAATCTAAGGATCTTCTTTTTAATAAACAATTTGGCTTTAGGAAAAATCTTAGTACACTTAATGCCATGTTTAGTTTTATTTCTGACATCACACATGCCCTAGACAATAGACAGCACACAATGGGTCTTTTCTTTGATCTTACCAAGGCCTTTGATGTGGTTGATCATAGAATCCTTTTAGAAAAAGTGGACTCCTTTGGTATAAGAGGAAAAGCATTACAATGGATCAAGTCCTACTTATTAGGACGAAAGCAGTTTGTGCAAATTCCTTTCATTGATGCCCTAGGTTGCCTCCAGAAACAAGTATCAAACGAGGTGTCTGTTCATACAGGCGTACCTCAAGGGTCCGTCCTTGGGCCAATCTTATTTCTTATTTATATTGATGATCTACATCTTAGCATAAGAAATTCCAAGCTCTGTCTTTACGCAGATGATACATCGATTTCCATATCTAACAATAATGAAGACCAGCTTCAGATTGACACTTTTATTCAAAGCAGTTCTCTACTTCAGTGGATATCTGAGAATCATCTTTTTGTGAACATGGACAAAACTAGCCTCATTGAGTTTAAATTAACTAATTCTAAATCACATTTTTACAATTACTCCAATATTCTTATTGGTGATACAGAGATTTCATCTAGTGATTATACTATATTTTTGGGCCTGGTGATTGATTCAAATCTGACATTTAAAAAACATATAGACAGAGTTTGCAGCAAATTACATAGTGGAATTTTCTTACTTCGGAGACTTTTAATGTTTTCAAATAGAGACATCTTGATTACAGCGTACTACGGATGTGTCTACCCACACTTAGTCTATGGACTCCCAATATGGGGCGCTGAGTGCTCAAGGGTGAAGTGCATTTTTGCATTGCAAAAAAAGGCTCTGAGAGTTATACTTGGATTGCCCCGAAATAAATCTTGTAGAGGACTTTTCCGACGTAACAAATTACTTACTTTCCCTTCACTATATATCTTGGAAACCCTTATGTTTACGAAGAAAAATATTCACCTTTTCCATCTAAAATCACATGCTCTTAGAAATTTACATAACTTAGATATTCCCCGTCACAATAGTACTTTTTATAAAAAACACTCCACTTACAACTGTGTTAAGTTGTATAATAAGTTACCTAGGTTCTTGAAGGCTGAAGCTTGTGTGCATGTTTTTAGAAAGATATTGAAATTTGTTTTATTAGAAAAAGAATACTATTCAGTTTCTGACTATTTACAAGATACAATAATAGATAGTAAGCATAAGTTACATAGTTATAATTTATGAATTGTAAATAGTTTATATTAATGAAAAGTTATGCAATAGGTTAAGGAAGACGTTTGTCCATGACAATCTTGTTTTAATGACAATAAACTTTATTTGATTTGATTTGATTTGATTTGAACCAATGACGGAGATTACTGAATGGCGCAACGCTTATACGACGATAAATAAATAAACAGGTGATTGCTAAACACAGGTACAGTGGGTCAGTGAGTGGCGATGTGATCTGTACATCATAACAGAACCAATGACGGAGATTACTACATGGCGCAACGCTTATACGATGATAAATAAATAAACAGGTGATTGCTAAACACAGCTACAGTGGGTCAGTGTGTGGCGATGTGATCTGTACATCATAACAGAACCAATGACGGAGATTACTACATGGCGCAACGCTTATACGACGATAAATAAATAAACAGCTGATTGCTAAACACAGCTACAGTGGGTCAGTGAGTGGCGATGTGATCTGTACATCATAACAGAACCAATGACGGAGATTACTACATGGCGCAACGCTTATACGACGATAAATAAATAAACAGCTGATTGCTAAACACAGCTACAGTGGGTCAGTAGGCTAAGTGGCAATGTGATCTCACGCACCATGATGACTTTTTCGACTATACGCAGTTCTCTTGATTGAATACTGACTATTATGTCAGTATTAATTAAGTTTGCTTGTGGTTTATTATATATAGGATATAAGTTAATTTTTGGTAGCAAATGTAAATTGGCAGTTATGGAATCTTAACAGTATTTAGGATATTAGAGGTTAATAACGGAGTTTTGAATTTGCTTTTTCCCCTTTTTCTTTATGTCTGTAGTTAAAATATGGTTTCAATGGCTTACATTCTTATTAGTTTTATAGTAATTTTGTGGACTAAATATGATTTGGTTTGATGTTAAAAATTGATGCAAAGCCCAATTGGCCTAATGTCATTTGGAGGGATCATTCTCTCTTCTCCTGAGGAAACTATAGCACTTAAGTAAGGTTAGTTCACTATCGGTGGTTTTCACTGATCATAAGTCATTTTGAACGGTGTTTACATGTATATAAAATTCTTAATCATATTTAATCTAACTTCATCGAAGCTGTATGTAATGCATACATATGCTAAAAATAAACCTTCACTCAACTAGAATAAAAAAATAAATAGACAAAAATAAAATACACTAAGATGGAATAAACGACCCAATTGTATATGTTAGGTTCTTGCCGAATATCTATGAGATACCATCCCGCTGAGGATGCCACATCACAACATGGGCGAAACGTTTGATGATGTAAATAACACCTTGATGCGGTTGTTACCGGAATCTTTAGTTATTAGTAATATCAGAGATCAAGTAAGTATTATGTTTGGTCTGTGGTAATATTAAAGTATGTTTAATTCAGCAGGTTTATAAAAAAAGTATTGTAACACTGACATAATGTCAATATTTATAATTGGCCACTTTCATTAGGAATTGGTAATAATAATATTAGGCCTACATAATAATAAAAATTATCTAAATAAGTTATGCGATTGTCTTGTGAGTTTTAATATCTGTGCATTTTGTATTATGCTCATAAAAGTGATATTATTTGACAATAACATTAATAATACAAATATATACGTAAACAGACATCTACGTAGTGTTTTATATGCGACGATGAATCAAAATTGCACTAACTAACAATAGGGGGAGGGGGTGTATGCACGTCCTAGATGAGTTGAAATGTAGTACAGTATGTTCTTTCACATTACAACATTCAGCCTAAGTAAACTTATATAATATACTTATTACGGTTAATGTAATCTTTATACAGGGAGTATACACGTCCTAGATGAGTTGAAATGTTGTACAGTATGTTCTTTCACATTAAAACATTCAGCCTAAGTAAACTTATATAATATACTTATTACGGTTAATGTCATCTTTATACGGGGTGTATAAACGTCCTAGATGAGTTGAACTGTTGTACAGTATGTTCTTTCACATTACAACATTCAGCCTAAGTAAACTTATATAATATACTTATTACGGTTAATGTAATCTTTATACAGGGTGTATACACGTCCTAGATGAGTTGAAATGTTGTACATTATGTTCTTTCACATTACAACATTCAGCCTAAGTAAACTTATATAATATACTTATTACGGTTAATGTCATCTTTATACGGGGTGTATAAACGTCCTAGGTGAGTTGACATGTTGTACAGTATGTTCTTTCACATTACAACATTCAGCCTAAGTAAACTTATATAATATACTTATTACGGTTAATGTAATCTTTATACAGGGTGTATACACGTCCTAGGTGAGTTGAAATGTTGTACAGTATGTTCTTTCACATTACAACATTCAGCCTAAGTAAACTTATATAATATACTTATTACGGTTAATGTCATCTTTATACGGGGTGTATAAACGTCCTAGGTGAGTTGAAATGTTGTACAGTATGTTCTTTCACATTACAACATTCAGCCTAAGTAAACTTATATAATATACTTATTACGGTTAATGTAATCTTTATACAGGGTGTATACACGTCCTAGGTGAGTTGAAATGTTGTACAGTATGTTCTTTCACATTACAACATTCAGCCTAAGTAAACTTATATAATATACTTATTACGGTTAATGTCATCTTTATACGGGGTGTATAAACGTCCTAGATGAGTTGAAATGTTGTACAGTATGTTCTTTCACATTACAACATTAAGCCTAAGTAAACTTATATAATATACTTATTACGGTTAATGTAATCTTTAAACAGGGTGTATACACGTCCTAGGTGAGTTGAAATGTTGTACAGTATGTTCTTTCACATTACAACATTCAGCCTAAGTAAACTTATATAATATACTTATTACGGTTAATGTCATCTTTATACGGGGTGTATAAACGTCCTAGATGAGTTGAAATGTTGTACAGTATGTTCCTTCACATTACAACATTCAGCCTAAGTAAACTTATATAATATACTTATTACGGTTAATGTCATCTTTATACAGGGTTTATACACGTCCTAGATTAGTTGAAATGTTGTACAGTATGTTCTTTCACATTAAAACATTCAGCCTAAGTAAACTTATATAATATACTTATTACGGTTAATGTAATCTTTATACGGGGTGTATACACGTCCTAGGTGAGTTGAAATGTTGTACAGTAAGTTCATTCACATTACAACATTCAGCCTAAGTAAACTTATATAATATACTTATTACGGTTTATGTAATCTTTATACAGGGATTATACACGTCCTAGGTGGGTTGAAATGTTGTACAGTGTGTTCATTCACATTACAACATTCAGCCTAAGTAAACTTATATAATATACTTATTACGGTTTATGTAATCTTTATACAGGGTTTATACACGTCCTAGATGAGTTGAAATGTTGTACAGTATGTTCTTTCACATTAAAACATTCAGCCTAAGTAAACTTATATAATATACTTATTACGGTTAATGTAATCTTTATACGGGGTGTATACACGTCCTAGGTGAGTTGAAATGTTGTACAGTATGTTCTTTCACATTACAACATTCAACCTAAGTAAACTTATATAATATACTTATTACGGTTAATGTAATCTTTATACGGGGTGTATACACGTCCTAGGTGAGTTGAAATGTTGTACAGTATGTTCATTCACATTACAACATTCATCCTAAGTAAACTTATATAATATACTTATTACGGTTTATGTAATCTTTATACAGGGTTTATACACGTCCTAGGTGGGTTGAAATGTTGTACAGTATGTTCTTTCACATTACAACATTCAGCCTAAGTAAACTTATATAATATAATTATTACGGTTTATGTAATCTTTATACGGGGTGTATACACGTCCTAGGTGAGTTGAAATGTTGTACAGTATGTTCTTTCACATTACAACATTCAGCCTAAGTAAACTTATATAATATACTTATTACGGTTAATGTAATCTTTATACGGGGAGTAGGCTATACACGTCCTAGGTGGGTTGAAATGTTGTACAGTATGTTTTTTCACATTACAACATTCAGCCTAAGTAAACTTATATAATATACTTATTACGGTTAATGTAATCTTTATACGGGGTGTATACACGTCCTAGGTGAGTTGAAATGTTGTACAGTATGTTCTTTCACATTACAACATTCAGCCTAAGTAAACTTATATAATATACTTATTACGGTTTATGTAATCTTTATACAGGGTGTATACACGTCCTAGGTGAGTTGAAATGTTGTACAGTGTGTTCTTTCACATTACAACATTCAGCCTAAGTAAACTTATATAATATACTTATTACGGTTAATGTAATCTTTATACGGGGAGTAGGCTATACACGTCCTAGGTGGGTTGAAATGTTGTACAGTATGTTCTTTCACATTACAACATTCAGCCTAAGTAAACTTATATAATATACTTATTACGGTTAATGTAATCTTTATACGGGGTGTATACACGTCCTAGGTGAGTTGAAATGTTGTACAGTATGTTCTTTCACATTACAACATTCAGCCTAAGTAAACTTATATAATATCTTATGTGCAAGTTCAAGAATGGCTTAATTTTATTGTAACCATATCAGAGGAAGCCACCAAACTTCACACATTATTACTGTACAGAAACACCTACTTTAAGATGTATTCAGTGTCCTGATATTCCTCTATGGGAACGGTCCACGAGCAGTCAGTAGAACAATTTTAATGTAAGCATAGGTTGATATGCACGTCGTTCTAAAGAGATGGCTAAGCAAAGAAGAACGCTGCAAACCGCAAATCAAAAGCTTTATCCGTTACAAAATAGTGGCGGTTTAAAATGTTTGAGACCCAACCGTTTTGTAACAAATAAAGTTGAAGTGCAGTTTGCGGCATTCCTCTTTGCTTTTCCATCCCATATTAATGCTTACATTGAAATTCTTCTACTGACTCCTCGTGGACCATTCTCATAGAGTAATATCAGGACACTGAATACATCTTAAAGTTGGGTGTCAAAAATTTTAAACCGCCACCATTTTGTAACGGATAAAGCTTTTGGTTTGCGGTTTGCAGCGTTCTTCTTTGCTTAGCCATCTCTTTAGAACGACGTACATATCAACCTATGCTTACATTAAAATTGTTCTACTGACTGCTCGTGGACCGTTCCCATAGAGGAATAGCAGGACACTGAATACATCTTAAAGTAGGTGTTTGTGTACAGTAATAATGTGTGATGTTTGGTGGCTTCCTCTGATATGGTTACAATAAAATTAAGCCATTCTTGAACTTGCACATAAGATCAGTGTTGAAACTTTCGAGAGCCGCCATTTTGTTTAGGGTTAATATTTTGAGGTATAATTTGTGGTGTGATGATCTAATAATTAAGACCTTTAAATGGTATGCACATCGACCTATGCTTACGTTGAAGATTTGTACGACTTCCTTCCTCTGTGGGCCGTCCCCCATGGTAATAGCAAGAAAAAATAGTTGATATAGCCTCTGAGCAAAGTTTATAGATGTCATCTGCTGTGGTTTATTAAATATTAAGCCGTACCCAGACTTTCAGACACCCTGTACATTGAACATTAATGCGTAAAGAGAATATCTGTTACTCATATTTGTTAAAACAAAATATAAAGCATACATGAAAACCCACAACAAATAAATAATAAAGGTATAAATTTGAAATTTTACTGATAAACCACTGAAAGCTTAGATAACTATTATTAACTATGATTAAACTATACTGATTTAATAGTCAATAATAGGAAACAACTCTTACCACTAGGCAATTTTCATTTAGGATATACTCATAAACGTTTATAATCAGGGTTCGGATAATAGAAAAACGGCGATGCCTTGAATATCGGAAAAATGAACCTTGATTTTGGTTTTCTTTCACAAAAAAAACTCCTGTTTTTGTGACAAAAATAGAGTTTATTTTGTTTAGGAATTAAATTTTTGGCCGATTTGTCACATTATTTTGAAGTATACACAGGACTGATGTGGTTTTAATTAATTTAAAATACCTTCTATTTTTAGTCTCGTTCCATTGTAATGTTCCAGCGCAGACAAATAAGAATCAGTGGTTCCAGTCTTTAAACGCGAGGAAGATGTTATCAGTTTTAGCCGGTAATTATAATCAGGGACACTGATCAGAAGAGTGCTATTGAATCCTATCGTCACGCCAGATATTTTACCATTCCTGGGACTCTTCAGGAATAGTTCTTACAATAAATTAAATACTGAGAGTCGGTAATTCACGACAAACAAATTTCAAAGCAATTTCTTAACTCGATAAAATTAAATTATCTATTCCCCACAAACTCAGTAAGATAAATATGAGTTAGATCTTAGAGACAAAATAATGTCAAAGTACTTTAGGATCTAGATTGCTTGATTTATACTTGTGTAAACAAATATATTCATAAACACGTTATCTAACCAAGACCCCTGATCTCCCGCAGAGTTCCATTGTCCTCAGCTGCGACAAGGTCGTAAAATAATGTCAAAGTACTTTAGGATCTAGATTGCTTGATTTATACTTGTGTAAACAAATATATTCATAAACACGTTATCTAACCAAGAGCCCTGATCTCCCGCAGAGTTCCATTGTCCTCAGCTGCGACAAGGTCGTAAAATAATGTCAAAGTACTTTAGGATCTAGATTGCTTGATTTATACTTGTGTAAACAAATATATTCATAAACACGTTATCTAACCAAGAGCCCTGATCTCCCACAGAGTTCCATTGTCCTCAGCTGCGACAAGGTCGTAAAATAATGTCAAAGTACTTTAGGATCTAGATTGCTTGATTTATACTTGTGTAAACAAATATATTCATAAACACGTTATCTAACGAAGAGCCCTGTTCTCCCACAGAGTTCCATTGTCCTCAGCTGCGACAAGGTCGTAAAATATACATATTGCACTTTTTATATTTATTACTTCTGTTATCCGTATGCATTTGAATTTTATAAGTCTCTATTGTAACTGTATTTTTAAATCATGGTTGCATTATCTAATTTCGCCTTGTGTTGTTCCAAATAAAAACTTGCTATATATGAGTGAATGTGTATTTATATGTATGATGTATGTGTGTATAAATTTACATTTGCTGCAGGTACCCTTAATATTCAATTATATTTTTACGAACAAAGAATGCTTTAAGTATTGGAGAGGTACTATGTAATTTTGTATTTGTTTATCATATGTACTGGTACTTGTTTAAGATTTATTATTGTGTGAATGTATTTATGTATTTAATTTAAACTTGCATGTATAAGTAAAAAGGATTGGAAAAATATTACTATATTAGGTCAATTAATTTCATAAACGTAGGAAATGGATACACAGCAACATAAAAGTTTAATTTTTAATGAATTAAAAACTGAGTTCTTTACGAAGCAGCAAGAGTACCGTATAATACACCAAAATATCAGGAGTGTAAAGAAAAACTTTAATCTGTTCTATAGCTCTTACTGTAAATTGTTAGACCACATCAGTATAATTGTATTGACAGAAATTTGGGTAAAGGATGATGAAATAGATTTATATAATATTCCTCATTTTAATATGTATCAATCACTGTTGTAATTCTAGTTATAGGGCAGGTGAAGTTGTGGTATACGTACATGAGAAACTAAAAGCTAGTCAGGAAATTGTTGCTTTTAGAACTGTAGACTGTGTATTTTTGAATCCAAAAAATTAATAGTTACTTATTAAGCATTCTCGGAGTTTACAGACTACACGAGCATTCAGTCTACGATTTTTTGCTAGAACTTGAAACTTTGTTATCAGGACTGAAATCTAACATTGTACTGTAATAGTAGGAGATGTAAATATTGACACACTTCAGTCCTCGACTCACACTGGCGCTTATCTAAACTTGATAAGCAACTACGGTCTGGTTTCCCTTATCAGTGAACCCACCAGAATAACAAACAGATCAACTTCTTGTATTGACCATGCACTGGTTAGATTCAGATATATTGACAATTTAAAAACTTCAATACTTCACCTTGGTATTACTGACCACAGTACAACCGTCTTAACAATCACTAATACGACAACAGCACTTACTTCAGACAACATTGTCCCACCCATGAAACCGAAATATAAAACAGATTACAATAATCTTGTCCATGAATTGGAGAATGTGCAATGGAATCTGAATAAATACACAGATGTTGATTTAGCTTTTGAACTCTTCCTCAGTACATTACAAAAATCCATAGCCAACAATACAACCAAACAAACTGTAAATATAAAGCTATACAAAGCACAGAGTAGAAACCCATGGATGACACAAACAATACTCAACAGAATAAAAGTTAGAACAAAGCTGAAAAGTACTCTGGTAGCACCCAGGAACAATGGAAAATTATAAACACTATTGTTGGAGAACGTAAAAATAAAACAATTACAAGAATAAGACAAAGTGATGGAGCATTAACAGAGGATAAACAAAATAATTGCCAATGAATTCAATGATTTTTTTATAAATATACATAGCACCCTTGACAACAAAATACAAAGCAATGAGTTTATGACTAACTTACATTCTGCCACGAATTCATTGTTTGTTGCTCCTACTGACAGGCATGAAGTATATACTATCATTAAACAACTAAAGAATAAAAGATCCACAGGCTTCGACAATTTGTCGGTGGAACTGATAAAGAATATTGTTGTGCAAATCCTAGATCCATTAGTGTTCTTAATTAACTTGAGCTTCAGCACAGGAACTTTTCCAAGCATTTTAAAGAATTCAACTGTTGTTCCTGTTTTTAAGAAGGGCCAGGATGAGCTTATTAAATAACTACAGGCCAATTGCACTTCTTTCGGTTTTCTCCAAAATATTTGAGAAGGTTATGAGGGTTAGAGGGTTTGAGCTTCTTAAATAATAACAATTTCTTTGATGTAGCTCAATTTGGATTCACAACCGGAAAGAGTACACAGGGTGCACTTGCTATATTTACAAAAGGAATATACAATGCTATGAATAATCAATTAAGGCTACTGGTATCTTTGTAGACTTTTCCAAAGCTTTTGATCTCGTAAACCATGATGTGCTACTAACAAAACTGGAGTATGCGGGGGTCAGAGGCGTTGCTCTTGACTGGTTTGTAAGTTATTTACGGAATCGAATGCAACGAGTCAAAATCAATAATGAAATAAGCAACACAAGGAAAATAGAGCAGGGTGTTCCTCAGGGATCTGTTTTGGCTGCGACCCTTTTCTTGATCTTTATAAATGATCTTCTGAGCATTCCTTTTGAGGGAAAACTTAGTGCGTTTGCTGATGACTTGGCAATTTTAATTATGGACTCGGAATGGGACCGTATTGAGAATAGAATAAATACAGACTTAAGATTACTGAGAAACTGGTGTAGCAATAATGGAATGATAATTAATGTTGATAAAACAAAGTACATACATTTTTCTTTTAGAGGTCACAACTTTGAGAGACACCCAATTTATCACAAAATAAATTGCACAAACACCAGATGCGATTGTCCACACATTGAAAGTATAGATGATATAAAATATTTGGGAATAGTACTAGACGGTAAATTGAACTGGAAAAAACAAATAGATCAACTTAACCGCACATTGCGCTACAATATAAGAAAGTTTTACTATCTCAAGCGATTTTGTAATGTACAGTTAATGACATCACTATACTTTACCCTTATCCACTCTCGACTGCAATACGGTATTACATTCTGGGGAGGTGCAAACAAATCAACCCTCGAACCAATAGTAAAAACTCAGAAATATTTCGTACGTATTATTCTTGGAAAAAATAAGCACCATCCTTCCTTCCCACTTCTCCAACAATTAAATATAAAGATGCTTAGGCATCTTTTTATTTACAAAGTCCTGAAAGAATTGTATATACGAAGTGGTAACAGAGAAAATTTTCAAAGCTACTACAACACTAGAGGGAATGCATTGAATAATGTCAGACAACCAAAGATTGTTAGAACTTGTTTTAAAAACTGTTTCCTCTTTGTTGGACCGAAAGTATATAATCAGTTACCAACTGATCTTAGGAAATGTAATGTTAGTGAATACTTTTCAAAAAGGATTAAACAATGGTTATTTACTTTTGACAATATTGAAACCCTTACAAATATTTTACAGTAGTTTTTTAAAAGTTATTTCAGTTGTATGTTTTTGTTAGATTAATAAATGCTTATTATTGTGATTATTTATTACTGATACTAAGATTTGTTCAGATTTAATTATATTACGTCATGTTGTTCAGTTAAATATTAAGTATATCAATCGCCACAGATACGCCGCTCGTGTGTGAATGAAATGAACATTGATTGAGCCTGACTCACTAGAAAGTGATGTAAAAGAGACATTTTTGATGTACTAACCATCTTTACTGGCAGCGATGGTTAAAATTTCTGTATATATGTTAAATTGAAACTGTATCTGTAGTATGTTTTTGCAGGAAATAAAAATTATTCTTATTCTCTTATTCTAATATTGTTAATCCCGCACAAGGATGACACTTTGCTATATATTCGCCAACACGCCAGGCCGCCCGGAGACGATATATCGATGGCAGTGACAGTGGCCGCGCCACGCTATCCTCATTGTCACAGTCACTACAATAGCTAGCCTTGTCTCTCCGGAACCCAGCTTCCGGTCACGGCTCAATAGATAGCGTTGCCGTTTCCAATAGTTTGCATCTAATTAGCCGAGAATTACCTGCCGTGCCTGGTTTAGAGATCTTTCACCTCAGACCAACTTGTAATTACCTGCCGTGCTTGGTTTAGAGATCTTTCACCTCAGACCAACTTGTAATTAATTACCTGCCGTGCTTGGTTTAGAGATCTTTCACCTCAGACCAACTTGTAATTACCTGCCGTGCCTGGTTTAGAGATCTTTCACCTCAGACCAACTTGTAATTACCTGCCGTGCTTGGTTTAGAGATCTTTCACCTCAGACCAACTTGTAATTACCTGCCGTGCCTGGTTTAGAGATCTTTCACCTCATACCAACTTGTAATTACCGGCCGTGCCTGGTTTAGAGATCTTTCACCTCAGAACAACTTGTAATTACCTGCCGTGCCTGGTTTAGAGCTCTTTCACCTCAGACCAACTTGTAATTACCTGCCGTGCCTGGTTTAGAGATCTTTCACCTCAGACCAACTTGTAATTACCTGCCGTGCCTGGTTTAGAGATCTTTCACCTCAGACCAACTTGTAATTACCTGCCGTGCCTGGTTTAGAGATCTTTCATCTCAGACCAACTTGTAATTACCTGCCGTGCCTGGTTTAGAGATCTTTCACCTCAGACCAACTTGTAATTACCTGCCGTGCTTGGTTTAGAGATCTTTCACCTCAGACCAACTTGTAATTACCTGCCGTGCCTGGTTTAGAGATCTTTCACCTCAGACCAACTTGTAATTTGATATCGTTCTACTCTTGATGGGTACAAACAGAATACCAATACTCATGTAAATGTTCCATTTATAAAAAAGTGGAAAATTAAGTTGTAAAAATTAAAGTTTAACCAACAAATTACTGAATCATGTTTATGAAGTGTTCTTACCTTACCCTAGTAAACTGAATATATTATTGGGGATTTGATTTAAGGTCTATAAACCCTAGTTTTTATTACTGAGACTATTTTTAAGTACTGTTGTATTATCTCCATTTTTATTACAGTTCAATTAAATCCTTTGGCTGAATGTAATGTTTATTTATTTACTACATATAAATCTTCTTGATTTTCCTATGATTGGTTTACGGATGTGCCTCAACTCCACTTCCCGATATCGATTGGTCTGCTAAGATGGAAGGTAATATTTTTTTAAAATTTTTACTAGGTTAACTTGATATGGTCGCGTTGATGTCTATTTCCTTTACATAATTTTGCCCTCCTGGTGTCAACTAAGCTAACCTTATATTTACTATGTAAGTAGTCTATGTTGACAACCACCTGTACTATGTGTAGGGATTGCGGAATTGCCATAATTAAGGGGGCCGTTTCGCTCCTCGGAAAATGGCCAAACCCAAATTCGACAATTCGGTTCGTTATAATGATCTTTTGGCAACACTGTACGTGTTATCTGGTAAGTGAAGAACTGTTCTAGTGGACTAAATGTTGGTGCCTGGGACCAGGGATGCCTCTGCCTTTACAGTCGAGATAGGACAACGTGGTTTGGCCTACTGGCGGTAAACTTGCATTGCTACTTTAGGACTATGTGGGCCTGTCGACTTTCCAGACGTAACTTGGCGGCCTTCCTAGTTGCATTCATGCATACAATAATCTGCAAGTGTCAAGCGTATCTCAAGTAAATGAATAGAAATATCAACTTTGGGCCTATAGGCTTAATACAACAAAAATATAATCTGCAAATCTCATGTAAAGTGAAAAACTACCTCAATAGTTACTGATGTCATACAGAAACAATTATTTCTACTGAGTAAATTTCATAACTAAGATTTATTTCTGAATCATTAGTAAGAGGGGTAAAAATGTCTGCAAGCTCTCTTGGTGAAATAAATTATAGGAAATATATCATGAGGCACCCTCCCCCCAACCACCCATACAAGTACAGTGGTGATGTTAAGGTTGAACAAGTCAAAACTATCCGAGACTCCCAGTTCAGGGATATTTCAAGTTTAATTCTCTTGGTTACCTCTTTAATCTGTTCCTAAGAACAAGAGGCTGGTCTGGTATAAGGGTAATACTGGACATCATGGATGTATAAATAGTAGAAGCAGTTTGGAAGTAGAAATATGGATCTACTATATTTTTTGTCACTGTCTCCCACCTTCGGGTAGTGTGTGACGCCCTCCCACATCATTGCACTCCGAACATCCGCAATTTCCAACCAAGGTTACTCCGCTACACCTGGTCCACAGAAGGATGGTTGTGTAACTGTAGGGATGACTTGATACCTGATATCCACATTCATATCAGAGGTCACCTGCGGAGTTTTGTGACGTAAGACTAATGTCTATTAGTATTGATGAAGTCACCTTCACCGCACTTGATGCGAATGAGTTGTGATCTTTTGACAAATAATTATAATATTGCATAAAAATGTCTGAGTGCTAAATTTGAATGTGAGAGATGGAGGAATACAAACGGTGATCGCTTAGAGACAGTGGTAAGACATGTCGGCACTGGTGGCGCAGTGCTGTAACTCAGCTACTTGGGGACAAAGTGTTTGGGAGATTGTAGGCGATAGGTTCCATGCTCGGTTCTCTTAATACCGACACGGTATCCGCTCAATGGTTGTCATCAACGTAGACACTACTAGAGAAGTCTGGAGTGTCCGTGTTGAATGGTAGTCAAGGTTCGGATGTTGTGTAGGGAAGAGAACTGAGTGTCAGACTTGTCAGTTAGCTAAAAATCAGACCAACACTACGTGGTTCGGATTCCACGTAAAGCTGTAGGTCCCATAGTTGCCCTGGCTATTGGGCTATTAATAAATAGTCCTTTCTGAGCTAAGCCGAACTCAGATAGTAACAATGACTACACTCGTTCATCTACACTCATCACGCTCATTCACTCCTCATATTTGCCCATATCTCTACGATCGGCGTCTTAGAGATGAATAATGAATAATGTATTTCTTCTTTTTTTTTTTTTCTGTTGCGATATACTTCGCACAAAAATATTGAAACAGTTCTTCCTAACATCTTACTGCCAGTTAACAATGAGAGAGAGACAGTTTATGGGAACAATGATTGTGAAGCCGCAGCTGCAATGGAACCAGCTGGTCTGTTGAAACAATCAGCTGACAGTTTAACTGCGCTAGTTTAGTTTAGTCGACTTCATTGTATTTCCGCAAGATTTTGCTATCGTGATTTTACAAATAGACCTACTAGACAAAAACTTTACAATGAATGTTAACTGTTCAGTGGTTGTTTAAGTAAACATGTGGAGAATTATTGTTCAGACACTGACACAGCTTGAGCATATTTTAAGAAGAATATGATTGTTTACATGAGTGTAGGATGTACGTGAATGACCTATGCAGTCTATTTGCTAGGTGAGTACGAACTTTTGCTCAGAAAAGACCATTTATTTATCTTGCTCAATAACCAGAGCAACTAAGAGAACTACATATTTACGTGTAATCCGAACCAAGTAGTATTTGTCTGATAGATTAGCTATTTGACAAGTATGATACAAAGTTATCTTCTCCATACAACATTCGGGCCCCAACTACCACCCAACATTGACACTCTAGTCTAGACTTTATATTATTGTCCATGTAGATGGCAACCATTGAGCTTCGCGGACACAAATTTTGATAAATTATTTAGCTGAACATGGTGCTGAAAGGAAGTTTGAAGAGGACTTAGAACTCTCAATATTGAGTTATATTTTATCGTATTACTTGTTATTTTTCTGTCATGCCACGTCGAACGTAATCCATTGTCCGTCGAATAACCACTACAACGAGTTATCGGTTTGATTAGTTTCAGATTCATAAAATCACATCAGTTTGATTATTTATGTAAAGTCGGCATTACGTAACTGTTTTTCCTAGATCTAATAAATCAAGCCTTCATGTCAATTGGTCTTATCTTCAAGAATTCTAAAATGAAAACTGTCATTCATGGGTCTCATATTCGTATCCTACATTTTAATGACGTGTTTTTTTTTTTTTATGTATGGAAGTTCTTATGAACTTTATAACATTTTTAGAACTTCGTGGAGATATCATTTCCACAGAAAATTACGAAAGCTCAAAATTATTTGTTAGCGATATAAATTATTATTATTAAATACAGCTGTCTCTGTGTTTGTTAAAAAGTTCTTGAATAGCAATTTTTTTGCTAGGTGAGCAAACTATATTTGATTTCCTTCCGATTTATTAGATAACAATTTCAAGTAAACATAATAAAAAAGTCGTTTTTATGATATTACTATATATCTAGCAACTTCAAGTGAAGAAAATTTGCATTTAATAAAATAATAATACATTTGTAAATAGACCATTGGCTCACAATTATATAGATTTTCTTGTAATTTCCTTTTTCGCATGTTGTTTATTTAAAACTTTATTAGTTTAAAATATATTTAAGCTGTAATGTCACGCGAGAATTTCTAGAATTTAATTGCATTCAGAACTAAATTAAATCATTACCTAATATAATATATATATATACCAAGCTGACTCACGAGTTTAGTGGCTTAGATGGGGTTTTGTGTAGGGCTTCGCCCCTCGTTGGGCTTCCCCACTAGTCTCATATCCTGTAAGAGCCTTAGTAATTATTGGGTTTCTGGGAGAAGGTCGCAGCAAAACCATCGACATCCTCCCTGATAGCAATATTCTGAGGCCGAATTTGAACAAAAACAATTAACTGTACAATTATATGTTTGCCTTAAGAGTTTTGTAAGTGGATTCTTGATTTATAAACTTAGAAAAGTAACAAGCCTACAGAACTAAAACTTATTCATATTTGCAGGCTGTGAATTTCTATGCACGTAAAGCCTGATATTATTATTATGTGACACTGGTGTTCAACCAGATCAATATGTTGATATATCTTTTTATTTTTTATTTGTTTTGTAGATATCTAATTCTTATCATAATTTTAATCAAAACTAAATTAATAAAAATGGTTAATTTCACTAAATCATCTCTAAAGAGTTGATAAAAACACGCAAGATTTATTCTCTTCATGGTATGTACGTGTCTGTAAAATACGAGTGAAAGTCTCGTACGTCACTGTTTTTTTAATCGGTAGTTTTGGTGTAATTTACTGTCCCTGAAGTAAAAAAACGTTAATAACAAACTTCATGCACATGACGTATATACGAGTACATGGTTCGTATGCGAACCCACTTCACTCAATTGTCCTCCTCGACCAGCCACAGACCTCTCCAACAATAATATAGAAATGCGGGGAGAACATTCGAGCGTTCATTACCACCTTGGTCTTCCCCTTTCATCAGGGCATCCGTTATTACCTCTAAAAGTTGAAGTGAAGATATTTTACACCCTCAGTCAAAGTGTAAAATACCATATTGCTGTGAACGAATTTATTCCTTGCTTTTTATATGAATTAAAAAAATTGTCACGAATAAAATGTTTTGTCAGATGTGAAGTATTACGTCTTGACACAAGGGAAAAGTAATAGCTGTCAGTAAAGGGCATTCACTTTGATACCGGCCTGGGAACGGTCTGTTGTGTAACAGCTGGATACAAGTAGTCTTGGAGTATCACATATCCAGATGTGAAGTACTTTACACGAACCCTGAAGGGGCCCTCCCCTAGTGTGATAGAGTACAGTAGTAACTCACATCATGTGATCGTAACTGTCTCTCTCACTCTGTGTCACATGGAGAGTTATGTTAGGTGTCAGAGCCCACAACGAGGTAACACAACTTCCTTTCTCTGAAGGAAACTTTTATCCCGTTGACTTACAGTTGAAAATATTTTATTGATTCAACAACACAAACCTCTCATCATATTTTACTATTAACTTGTATGTGAATTAATGTTAAACCCTCATGGAATTGAAAAAGAAAATAAAAATAGACGAGGCAAGTGTTAACTAGCTTCTTTGACAATGTTTCAATCTATTAAACATGTACATATAAAGTGAGAGTTATACTTACATGTAATAAAATGCTACTATATCTTAAACAAGAAAAATCCGTACAAAAATTCAAGACGTGAAGGACGCAATATGACAGCAGAGGAGCGAAAATGTTAGTAATGTCCTCAAGAACTAATCAATTTACACAAAAATATCTACTTTAAAAGTTAACCTTAGAAGAAGCTGACTGATGTAATGTTCACCTGTACGCCCACGCCTGTTATTAACATTATCCTTATGTTCAGCTGTTATGAAAAGTGTCCTTGATTTAATAAGATATAAATATTATATTAAATTATCACCTAAAACACGTTAACAGGCTATAAATATTCGTCTTATTCTAATACTATGTATTAATAGTTTAAAAACATGATTTTAGGAAAACATAGGAGCAAAACAATACATTATCGTTAAAATGATTCATAGCAAGGATGAAAATTCTATCAAACAATCAAAACCACAACGTTTTTCCTAACCTTATTTTTATACTTTTATTCAATGCTCTGCTTCGTCAACGTTCCTTTGTCGATGGTGACTTTAGTACGGTCAGCAAACAATATAAGGTACAGTTTACATTTTATCACTTTGATTTCAGGTTTTCTTCATGTCGACAAAGAATCTTAAACTATTTGACTCGAGAAATTAATAATCTCAAATAAAATATGTTAAATAATAAAATATAATACAACCTATTATAACACAAGAATAATTAAATACTGCTTCTTTTGGAATTTTATGAAGTTATATAGTAAGTATACAATTATAACAACTACAAATTAGTACTCACTCTTATGAAGGCAAAGTTGGGCTTTTTATTATCCAAATCCTTGAGGTCATCCTCTGCTTCCTTAGCTTCGTCGTTTTGACGCTCGATAATCGTGTTTTCCTCACTCTCAACACTTTGCACACTTTCACTAACACTATTTACACTGACACTACTTTTGTACAGCTCTTGACACCGTTCCTCGTGTTTTACCGAATCCAGGAAGGCTTCACTTTTTGGTCTCGTCATTCGTTTTGTATAGGTGCTTCTTCTTATTGGGCTTGTTACTTTTCCTTTACAATTAGTTGGTAGGCTTTTCTTGCTCTCGTTATCACTACTGACCCCTTCATCGTCTTCTTCTTTTTGTTGGCATACAGTTGAAGTTTGTTTGTCCAACTGACCGTCTAATGACAATGCCAAAGATTTGTTTTCTATTACTGTTGAGGGCTTAAAATTACCTTTTCTTTTTGGAGACACACTGTTAAATTTTCTATTTAGTTGTGGACTCTTTGTAATGACCTTGATGTTTTCACTGATTGTGTGAGTTTGATTGATTTTGGATGGAATGTTTGGTTTCTTAGGAATTGTTGGTTTTACTGAAGTTATCGGTCTGATTCCTCGGTCTATATGGAGATCGGAGGTATTACTGTCGGTATTCAAATCTGCACAACCCGTCTTTGAAAAAGTTTCTTTTCTAATTATGGACACGGGTTTATTATTTTCAGTTGAGGTACCATTGGGATTATCTTGATATGATTTTAGGCCATTGATCAAATTATTGGATTGTGGAGTTTGTTTTTGAATTTGATCTATCTCGTATCCAATAAAAGTATTCTTCCTACTTATTTGTGTAGTTTGTCCATTCCCTTGGTAGTAAGCCTTGAGACAGTTTTCTCCTAGTGTAGTTGACTGGCCTGATACCTCGCATTTAGCACTCTTATCAACGGTTTGTTCATTGTCCTCTGATTTTGTAAACGTTGTTCTTCTGGTAACCAGAGAATTTTTATCGGGGGTTTTTAGTAGTGATTTTGGACATGTGTTTGCCGGAAGGTCTGGGATTCTATTCACATCATCCAGTAGAATTATATCCGTCGGGATCTTTACTGCGATTTCCCTTTGATAACTCTCCCAGCAGTCACTGTCACTATCTCCATCTTCGTCCCACTCAGGCGAAGTACTGTCGGACCTTCCACTACCATGGGTTTCATGATGGATTTGCTCATGCAGACTTGTCAATAGAGTTTTGTTCAATGCAAATGTCTGCTGTGGTCCACCGCTCACTGCTGTGTCGCGATGTACGAACTCAGACTCACTGCTGGAGTCGAAGTCGTCTACACCCCCGTCACTGTCGCTTGTGCGATCTCCGTTGTGCCGATCAACACTCATCAGACAAGGCTCTGCAACAAAGGGGCAACAGTTAGTAATGGTAATTGATAGTAATTAAATTCAACTTTAGATAAAAATAAGTCGTAGGTAAGTCAGAAACTCAGTATATAAAAAAAATTTCTCATGCAAATATTCATAAGTTTCCATTTCACTTAAGTTCACTATATTAAGATATTATAAACGCTAATATCTAATATAATTTTAATTTTAATGCCGTTGGTTTGATGACTTTGAAGAGCGGTAATTGACGTTATTGATCTCATGTTTATTCATTAAAAAATTTACTGGCCTTGAAGGATGTAACCTTGTCTGGACATTTGCTATTGTTACTGTGATAAGACAATCTACATACGTTTCGGATTCCTCGTTCGACCTTCTCCAAGCCGGAAGGAAGTTAACAACATTGTATATGTAAATATATGCAAATAGTTCAATTTTGATATATTGCTTTGATATGAATAAAAACCCCAACGAACCAAATGAAATAAAAATTCTATTGATTTTCAGCGATTCCAAAGCTTGACTATGAGGATTTAATAATGTAGATTATTGGACAGAAACTCCAAACTCGGTAGCACTCCTATTGACTAATAGTTTCAGCATTAATTTATTAGCATACTTTCGAAGTCTTTAATCATCGGTCAAGTTACATTTATCAGAAGTTTTATTTCCTAAGAGTTTATAAAACGATTAAATTTTAAAAATTCAAGTGAATAATACATGTGAGGTTATTGAGTGTTCAATGGTTAAAAATAATTAACATAAAAATGTTTCCTCTGTCAAATTCATGTCTTTATTTCTTGAAACTGCCCTCCCCTCACTACTCACGTCAAAACCAGGACGGTAGAAGAGTCAGGGGTTCGTCTTGACAACACATCATACAAATTACAAATCCGTACAAATTACTACGTTCCCTTCATTGAAACTGCCCTTCCCTTACTAGTCATGTCAAACCCAGGACGGTAGAAGAGTCAGGGGTTCGTCTTGACAACACATCATACCCCCAATCCGTACAAATTACTACGTTCCCTTCATTGAAACTGCCCTTCCCTTACTAGTCATGTCAAACCCAGGACGGTAGAAGAGTCAGGGGTTCGTCTTGACAACACCTCATACCCCCAATCCGTACAAATTACTACGTTCCCTTAATTGAAACTGCCCTTCCCTTACTAGTCATGTCAAACCCAGGACGGTAGAAGAGTCAGGGGTTCGTCTTGACAACACCTCATACCCCCAAGCCGTACAAATTACTACGTTCCCTTAATTGAAACTGCCCTCCCCTCACTACTCACGTCAAAACCAGGACGGTAGAAGAGTCAGGGGTTCGTCTTGACAACACCTCATACCCCCAATCCGTACAAATTACTACGTTCCCTTAATTGAAACTGCCCTTCCCTTACTAGTCATGTCAAACCCAGGACGGTAGAAGAGTCAGGGGTTCGTCTTGACAACACCTCATACCCCCAAGCCGTACAAATTACTACGTTCCCTTCATTGAAACTGCCCTTCCCTTACTAGTCATGTCAAACCCAGGACGGTAGAAGAGTCAGGGGTTCGTCTTGACAACACCTCATACCCCCAAGCCGTACAGATTACCACGTTCCCTTCCTTGAAACTGCCCTCCCCTCACAACTCATGTCAAACCCAGGACAAAAGAAGAGTCAGGGGTTCGTCTTGACAACACTTCATATCCGTAAGCCGTACAGATTACTACGTTCCCTTATTTGAAACTGCCCTTCCCTCCCCTGAAAGTGAAGAATTTAGGACTGTTGATAAACAGGAATTTGGGTTGGAAGGATCAGATCGTTGAGACTTGTAACAGAGTGTTTTCTGGAATTCACAGTCTTAAACGATTTGCTCCTTATTTACCTCTTGACATGAAAGTTATTTTAGTTAGGACTCTTATATTCCCATATTTTAACTACTGTAACATTGTGATGGATGACATGACCGTTGAACTCTCTGATAAATTGCAGCGTGCCCAGAATTATTGTATTCGTTTCATCTTCAATTTAAGGCGTGATGCTCATGTCTCACCCTTCTTCAATCATCTATCTCTCCTGAAACTTAAGGAGATCCGACAGTATCACGCTCTTACTTTCCTGCACGCTGTATATACTGGTTCACCTAGGTACATATTTGATCGTTTTAAGTTTCTTTCCCAGATCAATTCTCATCCCACTCGATATGGATCTTCTAAGCTGTCTATTCCCCATCATAACTCAATGTTTCTCAATAAATCATTTACGGTTTCAGTCTGTCGTTCATGGAATTCTCTTCCTGACAGCTTGAGAAATAAGGATGATAGCGTTGGTTTTAGGGCTGACTTGAAGGACCTGTTTTTGCGGACCTCGCGGGGGTGATGGGGGGTGTGGGGGCACTGTTTTCATGGCGGATTACCTGAGCGAATGAGTCTATGAGAATGAAATCTATTATTTTAATTTGTAAGTATGTTAGATTATTGTAACTATTAAATTGTATTAGTTCCATACTTATAATTATTCAGTTTTTTATTGTCTTTGATTAGTAGTTTACGCTTTGTAAATTAAGTTTTGTTTGATTTTAGTTTTAGTTTGAAATTATATTTTATGTTGTTTGTATAGTTTTTACACAAGGTTGAGTAAAGGAGAGGACTTCATAGTCCTAACTCCACCTTTAAATAAAAACATTCATTCATTCATTCATCCCCTCACTACTCATGTCAAACCCAGGACGGTAGAAGAGTAAGGTGTTCGTCTTACCAACACCTCATATCCCTAAGCCGTACAGATTACTACGTTCCCTTCCTTGAAACTGCCCTCCCCTCACTACTCATGTTAAACCCAGGACGGTAGAAGAGTAAGGTGTTCGTCTTGACAACACATCATATCCCTAAGCCGTAAAGATTACTACGTTCCCTTCATTGAAACTGCCCTCCCCTCACTACTCATGTCAAACCCAGGACAATAGAAGAGTCAAGGGTTCGTCTTGACAACACATCATATCCCTAAGCCGTACAGATTACTACGTTCCCTTCCTTGAAACTGCCCTCCCCTCACTACTCATGTTAAACCCAGGACGGTAGAAGAGTCAGGTGTTCGTCTTGACAACACATCATATCCCTAAGCCGTACAGATTACTACGTTCCCTTCATTGAAACTGCCCTCCCCTCACTACTCATGTCAAACCCAGGACAATAGAAGAGTCAAGGGTTCGTCTTGACAACACATCACATCCCTAAGCCGTACAGATTACTACGTTCCCTTAATTGAAACTGCCCTCCCCTCACTAGTCATGTCAAACCCAGGACTGTAGAAGAGTCAGGGGTTCGTATTGACAACACCTCATACCCCTAAGCCATACAGATTACTACGTTTCCTTCATTGAAACTTCCCTCCCCTCACTAGACATGTCAAACCCAGGACGGTAGAAGAGTCGGGGGTTCGTCTTGACAACACCTCATACCCCTAAGCCGTACAGATTAGTACGTTCCCATAATTGAAACTGCCCTTCCCTTACTACTCATGTCAAACCCAGGACGGTAGAAGGGTCAAGTAGGAATTGATAACAATCTATTAGTTCAGTATGGAGTAACATATTATTGGTGATATATTTTTTAATGATACAGTTCTTCCTCTTTAACAGATATAGTCATAATACAGTTATAACAAAATATGGTTAACTTTTTTTTTAGTATAGTTATTTACAATGAGTTAATTAAAGTTTATTTATCTTATTTTTAAGTGTTGTCTAAGCTCTCTAAATTAGGCTAAACTGGAAGTATATTAAACAACTATTAAACCTCTTAAGTTTAGTAAAAACAGTATAACACTTTTAAGATGTATTACTTCTTATTTAGTTCATGACTAATCCATGAGTTATTTAGTAGGAATAAAAGTTATTTAGAATGTGATACTTCATATTAAATGACATGAAGGACTTAAACTGTGAGTGAAGTCTCATATCTAACATTAACTATTGTCCTTAAAATACAATAATTAATTCATAAGGAAATTGTTTATTATCATTAATCAGCCAATTGCAAGTATATTAAGCAAAGTATATTAAGATTTATACACCAAAATTAGAGTCTTCTCAAAATTACAATCACTAAAATATAATTAATTTTGAATCACAAAATAATGTATAATAATTGTAGTAACAGAAAAAGCAATAGCAAAACAAGACAATAATAACCATGATTAGGCCTATACTTCCAAAAGTAATGCTAATATAATGTCGAGGCATACCATAGACCGCTGAGCGTAAATATAATGTTGAGGCATACCATAGACCGCTGAGCGTAAATATAATGTCGAGGCATACCATAGACCGCTGAGCGTAAATATGTCGAGGCATACCATAGACCGCTGAGCGTAAATATAATGTCGAGGCATACCATAGACCGCTGGGCGTAAATATAATGTTGAGCCATACCATAGACCGCTGAGCGTAAATATAATGTCGAGGCATACCATAGACCGCTGAGCGTAAATATAATGTCGAGGCATACCATAGACCGCTGAGTGTAAATATAATGACAATGCATACCATAGACCACTGAGCGTAAATATAATGTCGAGGCATACCATAGACCGCTGAGTGTAAATATAATGTCGAGGCATACCATAGAACGCTGAGCGTAAATATAATGTCGAGGCATACCATAGAACGCTGAGCGTAAATATAATGTCGAGGCATACCATAGACCGCTGAGCGTAAATATAATGTCGAGGCATACCATAGACCACTGAGCGTAAATATAATGCCGAGGCATACCATAGAACGCTGAGCGTAAATATAATGTCGAGGCATACCATAGACCGTTGAGCGTAAATATAATGTCGAGGCATACCATAGACCGCTGAGCGTAAATAAATAATAAAAACATTATCAGGGAGTGAATGTGCCAAAAGCAATCCGACTGACTGTCCAAGGCTAAAGATCCCAAGGCCTTGGCTGCTCATTGTTGAGAGTGCCTCCTACAATTTTCTCGTGAGAGATTGCCGTGTCCAGGGCATGTGCGCACACAAGGCCGGTGATTTCCAAAACTAATCATTTTTATTTGGCCCCTAACAGTCGTTATTTGTGCCAATCGCAGGCCGTTATCGATGATAGGCCGCACGACTTTTACTCAGGAATGAACTATCTCAGCTGTTTAACATGTTATATCTACACAGCCATCTTCGGAGGTTGGGTACATATGATGTGTATGTAGCCATCATATTCCATTGAATGATATGATTTAGAAAGCCTATATAAATTTCCAAATGGACTTAACATCATATCACATTGAACAGTTCATATCTTCAGCTTCACTGCTACATTCTATCGACCTTGATATCGTATAGTTGTCTTAATTTTATTCAATTCAGAAGGCCTACTGAACGTTGATTTTTTTCAACAAAGATTACTGTATACTTTAGGGATGCTGGAAGCTGTGTGACTTTGAGTTGCTTGACTAGTTTAGCCCCTTCTTTCCATATCCAGATATTGAGCGCAAATGTTATATAATATAACAATTTCGGTATAATATGACAATTGTAACTTACATTTGTTCTAGATTATGTGGGTATAAAAATTGACGTATTTCTACTAATTACTACTATTAACTTTTTTAATTGTGGATCATCAATTTCGCCTCTGATCAGTTTGTAAAGATAATTAAAATTTGCACATCACTTCTCTTAGATAGATTATCAGTATTAAATATTAGTAGCAGTTTCTTATATGATATGACATTTGTATAGTGCCCAAACTCCTTGTAATTTAAAAACCTCAAAAACTTGTTCTGTATGCTCTCTAGCAAGTTCAACAGGTACCCTGGGTGTGGGTGCTAAACTACAACAGCAAAGTCGAGTTAGGATCTAACCAATGAATTTAAAAGTGATTGTAAGGACTGAATGTTCCTAAGAAAATTGCCAGACCTTATTTATATTATTTTATTAACTTGTTACATGAAGTCAAACACATCTTAATGTTAGATATTTTGAGTTATTACAATAATCTAAAACTAGCTTCCCTTACTTAGAATGTTGTTTTCATCATAAGAATTGTCAAGGTTTATAGCTTATCTAAAGAGTTGCTAATTTATCAGTGTATCAGCACACACCCACGTGCATGCTATCTGCACAACAATGGGAGATATGATAATACCTTGATATCTCAACTGTTTCCAATAACAACTACTAAAGTTCCCTGGACTGACATTAAGAGAGGGGAATGTATAAAAACACCAATTGCAATTTTACTACAGATTTTGATTAACTTGATATTTATCATATTAATTTTTTAAATAGTTTTTTTAGTTAGCATAATACGTGTTGGTACATATAAAGTACAAGTAAACTTCGCACAACACAAATATATTACAATACAAGTACAAAATGCACAAACATTATGGTGATCGATTTCGGTGAACCACGCTCACCTCCTCAGACCAGAGGGATTCACAAAAGAATCTTTTAAAAGAAAAATTATTTTTTTATTAATTTGTTCCATATTTTAATCTTACATTATTCCTGGATTTAATATGTTAATTAATATTATGATTTACTAAATAGTTTTGGGTTAGTCGTTGAAATTCAGGAGAGCTGAAAAAACGCATAAAATTAATTGTTTTGCTATTTACATGATTTTAGCTTGTACCATGTTAGCTCCTTCATGAAAAGAATTGCTAAGGAGTTATCTGTGTCCTGTATTTTCTACCTGCAACGGTCGAGTCACAACTAGGATCTGGGTACAAGGCGCAACTAGGTACAAAGTCCTGACGACTTTGACCGCTCGAACACTGATTCTCACAAATCGTTAATTATTAATTACACAGTTCTGATTTTAAACGTTATTAATTATTATTTTTAAACATCAGTGTAGGATGTACGATGTCTTGAATAAATTAGTTTAGTTTTTAATACTTCATAAACAAATTAAACAAATACAGTATATTTGTCAATGTCCTATTAATAGTGATAACTTAATTGTTTATTCATCTGATTTGACCTATTGTTAATTAATATTCTTTCATCAATAAACTTAAATATTCTCCTCTGTCTTTTAATTGAATCTGATTCAATATTCTCCTGGACTACTATTGTCCTCTTTGAATTGTAACACAAATATAACAAACTGAAATAAGTCTGTTAAATATTTAATGCACATTTAATATTGCATTAAATATTTAATCGTAATATAAATATTTAAAGCATGTTAAATATTTATATCACTAATTTATGTAAAATAATTATGAAAAGGACAATTTTGCTTCCTCTATGGCAAATGTCCCAATAACACTTTGAAATTTTGAAGAACTTTCTTCCTCCTCAATGTGCCGTGACATGAACTTTTGTGCCTCTTGGCCGCTACTTATGATTCTAGTCATAAATTATGTAAAGTTAATATGGTACCATTATAAATCGAACCAATTTGTGACGGTGTGTTTATACACTCTGAACAATACGCTACACATTAATAGTGAACGTGGACAGGCCAACAACAGCAGGAGGGGCCCTCACCTACAGCTCAACAACTTAACATCAACAGTGAACGTGGACAGGCCAACAGCAGCAGGAGGGGCCCCTCACCTACAGCTCAATAACTTAACATCAACAGTGAACGTGGACAGGCCAACAGCAGCAGGAGGGGCCCCTCACCTACAGCTCAACAACTTAACATCAACAGTGAACGTGGACAGGCCAACAGCAGCAGGAGGGGCCCCTCACCTACAGCTCAACAACTTCACATCAACAGTGAACGTGGACAGGCCAACAGCAGCAGGAGGGGCCCCTCACCTACAGCTCAATAACTCTACATCAACAGTGAACGTGGACAGGCCAACAGCAGCAGGAGGGGCCCCTCACCTACAGCTCAACAACTTAACATCAACAGTGAACGTGGACAGGCCAACAGCAGCAGGAGGGGCCCCTCACCTACAGCTCAACAACTTCACATCAACAGTGAACGTGGACAGGCCAACAGCAGCAGGAGGGGCCCCTCACCTACAGCTCAATAACTCTACATCAACAGTGAACGTGGACAGGCCAACAGCAGCAGGAGGGGCCCCTCACCTACAGCTCAACAACTTAACATCAACAGTGAACGTGGACAGGCCAACAGCAGCAGGAGGGGCCCCTCACCTACAGCTCAACAACTTCACATCAACAGTGAACGTGGACAGGCCAACAACAGCAGGAGGGGCCCCTCACCTACAGCTCAACAACTTCACATCAACAGTGAACGTGGACAGGCCAACAGCAGCAGGAGGGGCCCCTCACCTACAGCTCAATAACTTAACATCAACAGTGAACGTGGACAGGCCAACAGCAGCAGGAGGGGCCCCTCACCTACAGCTCAACAACTTAACATCAACAGTGAACGTGGACAGGCCAACAGCAGCAGGAGGGGCCCCTCACCTACAGCTCAACAACTTAACATCAACAGTGAACGTGGACAGGCCAACAGCAGCAGGAGGGGCCCCTCACCTACAGCTCAACAACTTCACATCAACAGTGAACGTGGACAGGCCAACAGCAGCAGGAGGGGCCCCTCACCTACAGCTCAACAACTTCACATCAACAGTGAACGTGGACAGGCTAACAGCAGCAGGAGGGGCCCCTCACCTACAGCTCAACAACTTAACATCAACAGTGAACGTGGACAGGCCAACAGCAGCAGGAGGGGCCCCTCACCTACAGCTCAACAACTTCACATCAACAGTGAACGTGGACAGGCCAACAGCAGCAGGAGGGGCCCCTCACCTACAGCTCAACAACTTCACATCAACAGTGAACGTGGACAGGCCAACAGCAGCAGGAGGGGCCCCTCACCTACAGCTCAACAACTTAACATCAACAGTGAACGTGGACAGGCCAACAGCAGCAGGAGGGGCCCCTCACCTACAGCTCAACAACTTCACATATCCTACAAACAAATGTCAGTGACCGAACATAGTTCTTTCATTCATAATTAATTCACTGCACTTTCAATCACGGTACGAGCCCTCTTAGTTTTAAAACATACATTTATGTTGTGTGTGAGCTCCACTTCAAACAAAACAAAATTTACAGTCAACTTATTTGTAATTAAAACATTTTAAAATAAATAAATAAATAAATAAATAAATAAATAAATATATATATATATATATATATATATATATATATATATATATATATATTAATGCATTTACTTTTCAAACGGAGAACATGTGACACTCGTGTTGACTGCAAACTGCTCCTGTGAGTACGATATATCTCTAGGCAATCATTTAACGATATTGTACAATAAAAGAACATTAAAGCAGTAAGGCATTCAGTTATTGAATACAACAAATTAGAAAATATCAGTGGTCATTTCTGTATTGTTTGTTTACTATACGAGTGAATTTACTGTGAATTCATCTTCTATACACGAAGAAGATTTGGGTGTATGATGTTTAAATACATTTGTAGACCTACGCAAATATGATGAGAGCACGTTAGCGATTCAAATATCATTTGGCTGTAAGTGGGGGAGAGACTTCCAAAGACCTAACCCCACTTGCGTTAAAGACAGTTTTTGTTTTGGAATGGTAATTTCTGAATTGTAAAGGGGTCAAAACTCCGATGGAAATCGGACCTAGGTGGCAGGACAACATTTTAGTCTACTCGTATAATGAATAATGAATTTGACAATAGTGAATCTTACTCATCATTTGTGCACTGGTTTCTATCGACAAAGTAGTTTTAAAATATCTTCTATTCCATTAAAACCAATTACTTACGTT
The DNA here is from genome assembly GCA_035578905.1 of Stictocephala bisonia. Taxonomy (NCBI): domain Eukaryota; kingdom Metazoa; phylum Arthropoda; class Insecta; order Hemiptera; family Membracidae; genus Stictocephala; species Stictocephala bisonia. The sequence continues at coordinate 3,258,282 of JAQJVL010000047.1, forward strand.
AATTTAAAGCATCAATAAAAGCGTGATATGTTAGAAAAAAGTTTTTCTTAACATTATCAATATTATCTTGCCACTATACATTTGATTAAATAAATGTAGAATATATATTTAGAAGCATAATTTTAATTTACAAATATATATTTATTTTAGACCTAATGTTAAATTTTAATTAAATTTGTTTTTTATTTAAAAGTAAGTTTTTTATACTTATATTTTAAACCTAATTCCCACAATACCAATGTACACGTATGAGTGGATGGGTTGGTCAACACCACCGTACGTGTATGTGTGGATGGGTTGGTCAACACCACCGTACGTGTATGAGTGGATGGGTTGGTCAACACCACCGTACGTGTATGTGTGGATGGGTTGGTCAACACCATCGTACGTGTATGTGTGGATGGGTTGGTCAACACCATCGTACGTGTATGTGTGGATGGGTTGGTCAACACCATCGTACGTGTATGGGAGGGTGGGTTATTAAAACTGCATTCTGGGTGGATGGGTTCGTCAATATACATTCGTCCATCACTAATTTAACTAAGTACCACTTGTGGGTACTGAAGGCGGAGTATCACATTACACGACAGATATTGCCCGGGTGTTAGCTCTGTTGAACTATGTGTAACAGATGTCTCCGTAGATCGCGTCTTATCTCTCCGAGCGAGTTAAGTATGCTCAGTGAATAGTTGAGATAACACAGTCTTCCAGCACTACTTTAACTAAGTATATATATATATATATATATATATATATATATATATATATATATGCAAATGTGTCCTTTCTGAGTAACATGTCCATTCTGATGATTGAGTCTCAGAAAAGGCACGACTACATAAAATACGTCAGCATGTGAACATTTCCTTATACTGAATGAGGATTCTATACATGTGTTCATTTTAAACACTATGCAGCTTTGTTTTGTATTTTTCTTGTTTTCGTTCATTATACTAATCATATGATAAACCATGGTCTTTTATATTTAGATTATCTTAATAAAATGACAAAAACATAATAAAAAAATACGTAAATTATTTTAAGAAAGCTTATCACATGACTTGTTAATATCAGGTTAGTCCATTGTTATTTGATAATGTATTTTCTGAAGCATACAATTGTACTAGAAAAACTGGTGATGATATTTTAAAACCACGTGCCGTAATTATTTTATAAACTTATTTAGTCTCTTTAGTACATCGAGTTTATGGGGTGTTGGCTTTTTATTTGTCTTAACTTAGTGTTTTGAATTGAAGTTCTTGATAGGGATGTTGAAATGTAACATTTGGAAGTTAGACATTTTTGGAAGTAAGACCTAAATAAGATTAATGGTTTATCGTGCTTTGTAACTAAAATCGGAAGTGCTTGCTAAAGTGCAGCCCAATATTGTTAGCTTAAGAGTCTTTACCTATCGGATGAGAAAGACGAGTTTTGTCCCCAAGACCAATGCAAAGGGGGAATCAATTAATCGGTCAACAATTAGAAAACTTCGATTCTTTAATTTTATTATTTTTACTTCATTAATTTCATTAGAAATACTATGAAAGAGACTAACTGATTGTGTGAAGCATACACGTGTATATGATTGTTTTGTTTGTTATTATTATTATTAATCACTGTCAGGTAATTTCATTCTTTTAAAATGTAAAAGGTAACGAATATCTTATTTAACCAGGCGAAGTTAGGGGTAAGTAGCCCTCTCTAACACTTAACCTGGGGACCAACGGCTTAAAGGTGGCTTCCGAACCACCATCAGTGGCCGGGTAAGCGGGCTGCATGCTTGGACGGGATCGTTCAGAGTGGCTCAGACGGTTACCAATCCAAGGATCAACCACCAATCCAAGAAACGTTGGATGTTTCTTGACCAACGTTATCTTTCGATAACGTCAGAACCCTCCTGATAAGGCCTTTTATGTAGTTTTATACTTTTTAATAGTACATTTTGAAAAGTATGGAACAAACGGACAAAAAACAGTCACAAGAGACAAGAATCCACAAGTCCCCTTGTGGATAAAGAAGCTGGAGGAAGACCCTGAAAACTATTCTGTGCACCTTAACACTATTATACCTTATTAATGTTAGTGTACTCACAAAAACTTTACAATATTCAACCTAAACCTGTTTTTTCTCTGAAAATTGATTTACCATATATCGGCACCTGATTTTCTAGATCTATTTAGTAGGAGGATGTTTTTTACTTGTGTATTCTAATTTTTTTTTTTTTTTTTTTTTTATAATTATAACGTTTCACACATACTATCAAGTATAGAGACAATCTTAAGTAAGTAAATAAACCAGAGTAAAAAAGTATTACTTATATTTTCACAAACCATTATAGTTATTTAGACATTGATCATATCCCTACTTTCATTAATGGTGTTTCAAATGTCGATGGTAAATATTAATTTGTAAATATTAATCGATGGTGTTTAATTTTGTCACAAATTAAGTAGGTAATATATTTATATGGTATTTTAGTTAGGCTACTAACGATAAAATTTGACCGTTTTTAATTAGTTTCAATTGATTTAACAATCATTGATTTAGCCACTCGTACAACACAAGAAATAGTATATTCAAACTTCCTCCTCATAGATTAAATTATTTCCAAAAAGCCAATTACACATGGCTTTTAAATTTTACAATAAAATCCCAGATTTATACAAAAACATGTCCATGAACACTCTGAGCAAAAACATAAAAAAACTACTTTGTAAAAATTCATATTGTAACAGTAACGAATTTATACAAGATATAATAATAAGATTAATGTGTTTTAATTCTATATTTTTACAATGCACCTGTTTATGTATACTTATTGTAACAGTGTAAAACGTTATGAGCAATAAAGTTTGTCTATTGTCTATGTACGTATTTTAGTCTATCAGAATAATGTTTTGTTTACCATTAATATTTTTAAATTTCGTTTAATAAAAGCTCTAAGTTGTAGACATAGTATTTTGTTATAAGTAAAAAAAGACATCTTTTGTAAATTGACAAGCCCAAAAGCTTGAAATATTCAATTAAATATTGTGTTGCAAAGATGATACATTATCCCATCAAGAAGTTGTTTGGTGTAGCTTGAAACTACTTCTATATAACGTAGGCTAATATTTTGCCATATAAATATATTAATATTAGTACTAAATATTATAAAACAATCCATTAGAGAGTGTTACAAACCTCAGTGGGGGATCCAAAATAAGATCAAGATGGCTGCTATTGTTGGATGAAATGAAATGACTAGTGGCGATGCTAAGGTTATAAAGTCCTCTCTTTCACTTAGTAAATCGAACATTTGTACTATCTAGTTGTCTTCAAAGTAGAAATAAACTTCGAATGTTTGAGTACAGTAGATGCAAACTAGTTAGTAATAATAAAATAGTTAATTGGAAAATAATAATTTTATTTTTGTATTGTGATAGGAGTGGTGATATTATTATGGGCTTCTAAAATACCAAAAGTAATTTGGATAAATCCCTAACTACTTTCTTCTAAAATACACTTCAAAAAAGACAAACCCAAATGTAATTTCCTGATATAAGTAAAGTAAATTAGGAATAAAAGAATAAATTAAACTAAATACGTTAATCATTAAAGAATTTATAATTTATTGTGTTTACAAAATATTAATTATAATTGTAACAAGTTATTATTAATTGTTAATAACTATAATAAACTATTACATGAAAATAATGATTTATTTTAAAAATAATGTACACATAGAAGTTTACAATATTGAATAGGAATATTTCCTGACACAATTCCAAGTAACGTGGCCAGGTCAACAATCAAAAGTTCTGCATAGATAACAGTCCAGTCATCACTTGAAAGGCATTGTGCCGACATTCCATAGCATCTGCTTCTACAGTACAGTATTTAGTTAACAGTTATTTAATATAAGATTTTGTTTATATAATACTTTCAAATTAGGCATTAAAAAAAAAAAAAAAAAAAAAAAAAAAAAAAAAAAAAAACAATATAAAGTTACATTATCATAAATACTTCAAAGCATGATTATAATTTATAATATAGTACAAAAAATAAACAAAGTTAATTGACCTTTGAAATTGAAATTTTTACAAACAATAATACTAAAAGTACAGAACAATCTTAAATCACATAAACAAAATTAGTAAGACTTTACAGACTAGATATAAAAAAACAAATAAAAAAAACATAATAAGGCAGCGACGCAGTGACACTCTTGGTACGATAACAATAATTTAGTTATCTTTTATACTCTGTAATTAGATATTTTGTAAGTAAATACATACAAGAGAATAAGCCAATAATATCAATACAAAATTTATAATTTATTGTGTTTACAAAATATTAATTATAATTGTAACAAGTTATTATTAATTGTTAATAACTATAATAAACTATTACATGAAAATAATGATTTATTTTAAAAATAATGTACACATAGAAGTTTACAATATTGAATAGGAATATTTCCTGACACAATTCCAAGTAACGTGGCCAGGTCAACAATCAAAAGTTCTGCATAGATAACAGTCCAGTCATCACTTGAAAGGCATTGTGCCGACATTCCATAGCATCTGCTTCTACAGTACAGTATTTAGTTAACAGTTATTTAATATAAGATTTTGTTTATATAATACTTTCAAATTAGGCATTTAAAAAAAATAATATAAAGTTACATTATCATAAATACTTCAAAGCATGATTATAATTTATAATATAGTGCGAAAAATAAACAAAGTTAATTGACCTTTGAAATTAAAATTTTTAGAAACAATAATACTAAAATTACAGAACAATCTTAAATCACATAAACAAAATTAGTCAGACTTTACAGACTAGATATAAAGAAACAAATAATGAAAAAAACAAAATAAGGCAGTGAACATAGAAGTTTACGATATTGAATAGGAATATTTCCTGACACAACTCCAAGTAACGTGGCCAGGTCAACAATCAAAAGTTCTGCATAGATAACAGTCCAGTCATCACTTGAAAGGCATTGTGCCGACATTCCATAGCATCTGCTTCTACAGTACAGTATTTAGTTAACAGTTATTTAATATAAGATTTTGTTTATATAATACTTTCAAATTAGGCATTAAAAAAAAAAAAAAAAAAAAAAAAAAAAAAAAACAATATAAAGTTACATTATCATAAATACTTCAAAGCATGATTATAATTTATAATATAGTACAAAAAATAAACAAAGTTAATTGACCTTTGAAATTAAAATTTTTACAAACAATAATACTAAAAGTACAGAACAATCTTAAATCACATAAACAAAATTAGTAAGACTTTACAGACTAGATATAAAAAAACAAATAATGAAAAAAACAAAATAGGGCAGTGAACATAGAAGTTTACAATATTGAATAGGAATATTTCCTGACACAACTCCAAGTAACGTGGCCAGGTCAACAATCAAAAGTTCTGCATAGATAACAGTCCAGTCATCACTTGAAAGGCATTGTGCCGACATTCCATAGCATCTGCTTCTACAGTACAGTATTTAGTTAACAGTTATTTAATATAAGATTTTGTTTATATAATACTTTCAAATTAGGCATTTAAAAAAAAAAAAAAAACAATATAAAGTTACATTATCATAAATACTTCAAAGCATGATTATAATTTATAATATAGTACAAAAAATAAACAAAGTTAATTGACCTTTGAAATTGAAATTTTTACAAACAATAATAGTTTGCTATTTTAAATTATCAGAAAAATTTTCTGTAGCTAAAATAATTACTATTTATTTATGGGTCCTGTTCTAATGTTGTTTTCAAACATGATGTTTATTCTTTTAAAAACTTTGAGTGTAGTCTGTTATCAATAATTAGTGAAAACCCCTGAAAATATTCCTCACATTGCTGGATATGGTACAACCTTTTCAAATTTTAAATACACCAATGTTTTCAGGGTGAAATGTCAATTTTAATAGACATGTCACATTAATGCCTTTCAATAAAAATTTTAAGTTGACTTTTACATATTTTAACTTCTGATATATTGGAAACGTTACAACCCTTTTAGTTTTAAATACACCATTATTTTCAGGGTAAAAAGCAATGTTAGTAGACATGTTGCATGACTATCTTGCCAATAAGAATTGTGAAATTCACTCCTATTATCTTGGACCTCAGGTAACTCCCGATAATCCATAATACTTCAGTAGTTAGAGTATCTACCTATGTAATGAATGGAATATCTAAAAAAAAAAAAAAAAAAAACAATAAATTAAATTGTAGAAAAAGGTTTGGGGGGAAAGTACTTTTTGGATACCCTGTATAATCAAATACAAAGTTCATATAAAAGGGTATTATTGTAACAAAGAAAGTCTATTTAATTTAATCATAATCCAATAAAGATTAAAGAAAATATTTATTAATTAATTTTACTTACAGTGTTGCCTGTAGATCCTGCAGTTTTTACATTAGTTGTCCAGACACGTATTTCTCCACTCGTGTGGCATCTTTGGTGGACAAATTAAGGACTATACAATATAATTAACTGATGTGTAAATAGTCCTTAATAAATTTGTCTAACGAAGATGCCACGCGAGTGGCGAAATACGTGTCTGGACAACTAATGTAAAAACTGCAGGATCTACAGGCAACACTGTAAGTAAAATTAATTAATTTAAAAGGTCCTGTCCTGACTAAATAATAGAAAAATATTTATATTGGTACATTAGTAAATTTCCTAAAGGATAAAAACTTTTTAACGTCGGGAGTTACATTCTTTTGTTTGCGTTTTGATAAGTTATGAACAAAGGTAATTACAGATTCCACTGATCTTCTTTTAAATGTGTCCCTATTTTGGTTAAACATGCGGATAACATCAGCTCTTGGAGGGTTGATTTTTTTTATAATGGTGCTACTGAATGCTTTGAAAACTACCTTTTTTTCATCGTTTGACCATTGCCGTTTTAGAGGCTTCTTCTTCTTTGAATGGCACTCTCCTGTACTAGAGGAGATGGACGATGAACTATCACTGCTTGCGTCCGCTTCCTCTGAGGTTATGTGTCGGGTGGGAAGTGAGGTTTCGGGTCGATGGGTACTGTGGTCACTGTCATCATGTGCATCACTTGCATTGTCTACATAATTTAAATCTGGATCACTATTATTTCCTAGTTCCCGTTCATCTACAGGTTTCGTCATTCTCTCAAGTACAGGGCACACTATCAATTTTTGAATGATGCTAGTTGGCATTTCATAATGCAATTTATGAATATGCAAGGTATGTCCCAAGGCGCTGGCCAAATAATCCTGATACTGAGGATGAGACGAATGGAGTTTACTGAAAGTGCCTGCGTGGTGACGAAGTCCATTACCACTCATGTGAAGTGGTTTCTTCAATTTAATATTACGAGTCACCTTTCGTATGCACTCTCTGGGGTTGATTGGTGTATCTTTAGCTCTGACGAATAGAGTGTCGGAAGTAACGCCTACAAATTTCTTGTTTTTGTTAATTGCGTCCAAGGATTCTTTCATTACATCAGTTAATGCAATTGGGACCATTTCTTTCCATCCTTTGCCTGGGACATAAAATATTTTGAATTTGTTGCAGAGTTTGAGGTCGTCATTTGATATTTTCATATAGTTACTGTTTTTAATTTCACTGATAAGGTCCTCCTGTTGATCCATCTTTTCATAGTGAATATTCTTTGCTCTTTTAAAATCAACAGGTCGCCGTCTTATGAGGCACATTATGTGGGTAACTAATAAATCCAATAAGTTATTATACAGTGAACATTTTTCTTTTGAGTTAGATGGAGAAGCGTCTAATTGTCTTATAATCTTCCTGTACTGTGAGCAAATGAACTGACACGTTTTTACAATGTCTTCCTCGGAAGCTAATTTTGGTTCGTTTTCGGATCTAGATTTCTTTACCGCCATGTCAAATATACGGCCTACTTCATTCGCCCACTTAACGTCAAAAACTTCTAAGAAATGTTTTATTCGTTTTCTTTTTGAATTGCTTGATGTTCTTCCTGTACCATATTCCTCTGCCAATACCAAAGATTTTGCTTTTTGCGCAGCTCCTTTTATGTGGCTCCTTAATCGATTTGAAAGGCCGCAAACTTGGACGCCTCCAGTCTCTGGATCATATACTCCTTCATCCAAAATAGATTTCACAAGAGTTTCAAACAACCCAGGATTGAAAATGTCTTCTAGACACTTTACTCTGTCTCCTACGCATTCTTGCATACGTAAAACTACTTTTGAAAGGTCAGTAATAACTCGGCTTACGTAGTGTACTTGAAATTGACCTCTTCGAGTCTTATGAAACTCCGACGCATATCTCATTATTAAGGGGTCCTTTAAGGCATGATCTCTGGCTTCACTTTTTTTCATCACCCTTATGACATCTTTCACGAGAGCTTCACTCGCTCCTTCTATGGACTGCAGTACAGGCTGAGAATGCGTTTTTACAGCACGCCCATCGTAAGTCTTATCACTAGACTCCTTAAAAATTTTGCAACGTTTCAGGTGGCGCGAAAAAGTTCTTTTCCTGTAGAAACCCTCGCAGTAGGAACATTGCACAGTATTGTCGTGGTTAGCAGTAACTGATCCAGACCTTTTTACTGGTACCACAACGTCATCTGAACCTTCTTTCTGTGACGGCAAGCAATTTACCTTACTAAATTGCGCGTTTCCTCTTTTCCTTAGAATATCAGTGATTTTAGTCTTGAGTTCCTTCCTTAGTTTTTTATCCAAAACGCTATTTAATTCGATAAGTTTTTGCCCCTCTGGCGTATCTTGATGCATCTTTTCATAATGTCGGCAAAATTCCTTAACATGTTTACTGCAAATAGTACAAAAGTTTGATTTTCGTCCCAAATTTTTTTTGTTTTTAGGTGGGTTTTCTTCACATATTTCCTGTCTTTTAAAATCTTCGGAAACCACATAATCGCCAGTTATCTGAAAAAACATACGATAAAAAGTGTTATCCATTACAGTACAGTATTTGTAATTTGATCGATATTTTTTTACGCAATACCTATAGAACACATAACAATTTACTACTGTCTATTTACGAAAGCAACGTTCTAGAAGTTAATATATGTTACATAATTAATATTTATTTTAAATTTCTGTCAAAAAAAAGTATTGATACCCGAGTTAGATTATAAACTCTACGATGGGTGCGTTTTAAAGTTTTTTTTCTTTACTATACCAATCTCTTTTAAAAATGTTATATTTTTTAAACTTTTGTTATACTTTGTGGAATCCAGTAAAATACTTGGTAGTAAGTAAATCGTTTATGTATTTCCAATTTTATGGCCTCAATATTTTTCTAGTAGGGTATTCTTTGCGTTCAACAACAAATACCTTATAACATTGTGCTATACATAATTTTTTACTACATTACAGTTATTTTTTTGAGGGCTTTGCATTCGATCCTGAATTCAGAATAATGATTTAAAATTTGGTTGGTCTAGTAATCAATTAAATTTACTGGGTAGATATAAATACTGTTTCTACTTGAACAGTGGTTATTACAAACGATTTGTTTTTATTTTACTTATATTAATTAAAATCTGTTGGTATGTACAGTTCGCGATGTCCATTTACTATTGGGTGTCACTAAACACAACAAGTACATATTTGGTTACCTTATAAAGATGACTTGATTTTAAATGACGCTACAAAATAAAGAGAGTTAATAATTCGCCGTAAAGGAAAGTATAGTCATCTCCAGCTAAGCGATTGTAAATGGAACTAAAGCCAAAAAAATTAAAGTTATTATTTAAGTAATTTGTAAACATAAATTATTTATTTATTAACTATTTTTTATAGGTTGTGGGAACTTTCCAGCACGGATTTCTCTAACGATGCAATATACACGAAATTAATGCTAGGAGGCCATTGTATTGTAAATTAATTACTGCTTTAATGCTGTGTCATTGCACTGTTAATCAGGTTATTATAATAAGTCCCTCGAATTATCCATCATTCTTGACTGTAAAAATAATCACTACTGGAATTTAGCATAATCAAACGTGTTTAAAACAGTTGTAAATCATCATTTAACTATTGATTTTACACAATATTAGAGGCAACAACTAACTTGTTCAATCTTCGCTCCCTCAAAAACCTCTTGAGTTATATTCTTTTTGTGCTATACCACATTACAAAGCAAAATGTTGTGCTAGTCTAGCAGTCCAAAGTCAAAAGCCCTGCAGTCTATCACTGGATACACTAATGTTCAGTTGACTTTGTATGCTATAACCTTTACTGTGGCAGCCTTTATCTATGGTGCGGTGTCAATTAACAATCCAGTTGGCCCATCAAACTGTTACACTGGGTAGCCTTGGCCACTCTCGCTCGTTAGCCGTATGCAGAAGCATCGACACCTTGGCCAGAGCAGTAGAGGCTGGGTAGTCTAACAGAGTATGCGCAATGCGGCCTGTAAATTGACGCCTCACACACTCAATTACTTAGGTTTATTTTCATACTTAAAAGCTGACACAAATAATTTAGATACAATACAAGCCAGTGCCATTTTCATCAAGACTAGGCTACTGTAGATTCTATTAGACAACCTATGTCTAACCATCACTAATAGGCATACAAACTGTTGACGTAGGCTACAACGTGGGGTACTGATTTTTGTATCGAGGATTCTGTACATCTGGAGTGTGTGTGTGAATGGGGGGGCACCCTAGGAAAACCACACACGAGCGACTACCACGAAAATCCACGCTCTCACACACATTAATGTAAAACCCACACTATTACTGCTCATACACTAATGGTAAACATACTTTAAGAGGGCCTTAAGAAACTTACGGTATGACGATTATCATCTGTAGGGCTACTTGAGTCAAACAAACGCATCTCAATGTCTTCTACCTTTGAAGGAGTTGGATGAGGTAAGCTTTCAACATTAATACTGCGACCTTTTTTCACATCATTCAGAGCTGTCATGATACGTTTCATGTTTTTCCACTTCCTTCGCGCGGCACTTCTACGGCCTTCTCTCAAATCATACATCCGTTGAATTTTGAATTCTTCAATATTACTACGGAGGTGACGGACTACATGATCTGAAACATTTGGTTTATTGCTAAAACCCTTTTGCAATAAATAAATAAATTATTCAATAGATTATTCTAGGAGTATCAAAATGATACATTTTAATATAGTGTATGTTTGTTCTATCTAGTGTGGTGTGGAGGTGGGCCGTTAAATAGTAGTACCTAACTGTAGAACGGGTGAGTAAGCCGAAGTAGACGAGTCTAGGTGTAGAGCGGGTGGGTAGGCCGTAAGTTGTCGTGTCCACGTGTAGAACGTAAGTAGAGTGGCTAAGTGTATTAATTTAGTTATAAATATCATAGGCAACGTAATAAATGTATAGGTAATCAATACTGATTGGGCGGATAAAAATACAAGGTGGACGTTCAATGAGTCAGAAAAATGGAGTATTACAAATTATAAAACTGCTTCAAGTATAAGGCATCAACACAAACGTTAACATTTCAAGAAAGAATAAACATGCAAGATCCACACACGTTTTGTGGAGATTGTGGGTATGGCATAACTATTATTGTTTAACTATTATTGTTTATAAGTTTTTATGTATAAGCACATAGTTTTTATAAACCTAACCTCAGAACTAGACATACAATTAATTATTTCAGATAAGAAAACGAGTTAAACCTTTTTGGGTTTGTTAATTAAAAACCCATTTTAAATCAGTTAAATTCATTTTGTTGAATATTAAGAGTTATTATTAATTTTATAGCACTTGTGAATAATATTTCAAACATTTATTTAGCACTGTATTTTTATTAAATATTTATTTGCATGATAAAAAAAATTTATCTCAACGAACCTATTTCGTACCCATTATTTCAGTGATGAAATGGTAATAAAATTTTACATTTATTTAAATTTTACTAAACATATTCTATGCACTGTACCATTTAAAATGTTTTAAATTTCGAACTAATTTACCTTTGATAAGTTACATTGAGAGAAGAATGTATCAAAACATTTACCTTCGGTTTCAAAGTCTTGCAGTTTTAACTTTTTGTTAGGTGGTCCAACATCTTCAATATTCTTCCCATCTTCTAGAAATAGACGTTTGCGGCATTTACTTTCCATAACCAAAGGTTCAGGTATCGAACAATTTGGATAATCAAGCACTGATCTTTCGTCTTGGCGGAATTGTTCAAGATTCTCAAAGGCTGTTGTATTTTTACAGCTTTGATTAACCTTCTGGAAATCAAAAACCAAATGCTAAATATTTTAAATTTATAAATTAAAAAATGTAATAATTATGATATGTTTTATCAATATACAGAGTTCAATATTTTACTAGCAAATTGGAAACTTAAGTCATTAGAGTTTAAATTCTTGCGAAAAAGTTAACAAAGTAAGTCATAATTATTAAATATATTTCTATTGCGGGAAACTCATTATTTATTTTATATGTTCAAGTACAAATAAAAATTTGATGAACATTAATTTGATGTTCAATTCAAATTATTATTAATATTATAACAGATAAATAATTCAATATTTACAGTTGTTAAAATGTATAAATTTTTCATCATAATTATTTAATAAATTCTTCTAATAAATCAACAATTTATCATTATTTTACAATATTCAAAATTCATGGGACCTTGTTCAAGCTTCTGTCATTGCAAACATCGTTATTACACATTCCGTTTCAACACGTCGTCAGTGGTCAAGTGTTTCACTTGTTCAGTATCATCACTGAAGGCCCACATCAAAGACACTAATGGCCCACCCACCCTCCCTACTACTACTATTCGTGTTTAGTTTAGTAAGTACTGTTTAGCTTTTGCCGCCTTGGTGATCTCTACTGTAAGAGGTTAGTTGCGTGGTCTGTACTTTGGAGTGTGGTTCACCCTGCAGTGGCCCCTTTAATTCTTATCAGTATCGGATGTGTATCTCTGGTTTGTTTACTGCTTGCAAGGCAGACGACTCGTGGCACGTGACAGTCATGGCCCTGTCCCTGTCCCCGGCTCAAATTTCCTTTTAACCCGTCTCGCTCGGAATTATCTTTTAGCCCTTCGTTAGTCGCACAGCGGTGTTATAGACAGCAAAAGAAGCCTTTTTTGTGTAGTGATAGGGTGTGGGGACAAAGAGAGCTGATACCTTATCATATCCCTCCTCACTATTCCTACATCAAGCCCCACCACATGTCCTAGCCTCAGTCGTTTATCACTGGTGTCCCAGATAAGACGAATACAGGCGCGGTCTTTTGAACCATTGAGCGATTGTTCTTGATTGTAAAGTGCGGTCTTTAACACCACGCGTGACTAGAGCTGTTAGTGTTTCTTACGGAATTTAGTGTGTTGTATTTATATAAAAAATTGATGTATTTTTGAAGAAAGAAGAATAAATAGACTTTTAGATAGTGTTGAAAAAGAGGAAAATGTGAATGCCAAGTAACAAAGTTGTCAAGAAAATGCTAAGAAACGGCTTTTTGATGAAATAGATAATACTAATGATGAAATTCCATATGAATTGGAAGATAATGATGAAAATGAAATTGATCGGATAATTTGACTTTGTTTTGTAACTTTTGACACAATTGTAATAATTTGACTTTTGTATATATATTACATTAACATTTATACTATATTGTTAATTTACATTCATTGCAATCAAGTTTAAGTTGCATTAAATAAACTTAATAACAATATAAACCCCCCCCAAAAAGAAAAAAATAATAATAATAATAATTAATAGAAGTTATTCTGGAATGACATTTATGTGTGCGGTGTTTTCGACCGCGGCGCGACTAACGTCGTACTCTCAGGCACGCGACTAAGCGAAGGTTAGTCTGATTAGTCTTTTAGAATTCTAATTGATTACTCTTTCTTTAGTACCGAAAATGAACGTTTTCTCAACGCCTACTACTTTGTACTTTTAACATATTTTTCTCAGATATTTTGTTTTTATTAAATTTCAAATAATTTCCAATTTATTTTCAGTTATTCAAAATTTCGACTTAATCATTTATTTTAACCCTAGATCCCAGATCTATGGTTCTGCGCCTATATACCGGGATGCCGTTTTGCCACGAGCTGTAAGCCTTTTTTGTAAATATGATAAAAAATCCCAGTATAGAAGTATGAATTCCTAGGGCTCTAAAAGTCCCGGATCTAGAGTTAATTTTATTCAGTATTTGAAATATTTATTATTATATTGATTTATCCGTTTAATATCAAAAAATCTTTCACTTAATATTATTCATGGTAAGCTGTCATTCAACCTTATTTGTCAACTAAGTGTTATTTACGTTTACTTTAGATCATAAATTATTGGTTAATTATTTGAAAATATTTTATTATATTAGCTTAGTTCCCAGTATGCCAATTAATTATTAGCATCTATAAAAGTTAATAATTGTAGTTAAATATAGTCAAACTGACAGCTCGCTCGAGTTGGATCGGTTGGGCTTGGGGCTGCGCCCCCTCCCGTCCCGTCATTACCTATCAGCTGTTCAGGGATCACTGGGTAACTGGGTCAACATCCCCACTTCTGTCCTGTTCAGACGATGGTGTCAAATTATAAATAATGTAAATTCTTATTTTAATTCTTTCTGACCGTATAATTACTTTTTTGAGTTTTTTATTAACCCTAGATCCGGGTTCCATGGTTTTGCGCCTATACCGGGATGCCATTTTGCCGCGCGCTGTAAGCCTTTTTTATAAATTCGATAAAAAAGAGTAAATGAAGAGTTAAATTATAAAACAGCATATCGTTTTTATTCTTATAACTTATACTTTTACATCAAAGTATAATATTTGGGATAACTACATTGTAAGAATATGATATGTTGAGTAGAGTGAAAAATTTCAGTTGATGCGCATCATGTTTTTGTGACTTGCAACCCATATAGGGGGTATAAAAACATTTTAGGGAAAATTCCAATATAGCCTAAATGTACCTATTTAGTTACAACTGATCAGATTTCCAATTAAAAAATATATAACATGTTGGGTTTTCTCGATAAATAAATTTCGAAAAATTTGTAGTGCTAAAGTGTATCATATATTATACACACATAAGAAAGAAATAAAATTATTAAAAAATATTCGTTTTGTAGGAAATCATATTTAGTATAGAATACGTGTTTCGTACCTTGAAATAAATGTAAATATTTTTCTATACGCGAAAATAAAAAAAAAAAAATTTTAACATTTCGGACATAACATAAATTTTATAAATACAAAAGGTATTTTATTACTTTGGACTGTTTATATCTTGTAAGGACATGTAATTGGGAACACAGATCATGCTTCGAATAAAAAAAAAACGAAAATTACATTATTTAAACATTTATAAGCGAAAAAGTTATTTTGACAACATTTGTTGAAAAAAGTACTTAACTTGGTTCAAACGTGTATAAAAATTATAAAAACACTTTTAAGATATTTTCCCTTCCCTACATTTATAATTGTAGAGCATGTTCGTACGAGTAAGGACATATATTATTTTTATAATTTTGTTTATAAATAAAGTAAAAAATAAAAAAATACAAATGTATTGTACATTTTTTAATGTATAAATATTATTTATTATCGCCGAAATTATAATTGTATAGTAATACTGTTGTTAGCAAAGTAATACGATAGGTTAATATAGGCAGTATTATATCATATGAGCAGTCTTCGTAAAATTTTTTGATTTTAGCGCTGACTCCAGCCTTCAGGCGGTAGATTTGAATCGGCCCTCATGTACTGCGTTCGTATTTCGCCTTTTATTTATTTATTATTGAAGATATCAACATAAAACCTTCTGATTTGTAAAGATAATAAAATGTTGCATTGAGTAGTACTAATTTCATTGCAACTACATTGTTAACAAACCAGCAAAATAAATCATCTATACTAGGGCTCTAAAAGGTCTTGATCCCAGAATAGAAGTATGAATTTCTAGGGCTCAACATGGGTCTTGATAACGGATCTAGGGTTAACTGGCTTAAAATTTTAACTGTACATTCTTTTATTTGCTGTTAATTATTGTTATGCAAATTAGCTCTAAAAGTTTGTTTAGACTTATACGTTCTTGACAAAGTTCCAGTAGGCAATAGAATGGTTTCTACTGGACTAAGTCTTGTGTTATGTTGTTACTAAGACTTAGGCTTTACTTACTTTAATTTATTGTAATTTATTAAACATCTTACTAATACCGTATTTCGTTTACATTTATCTGATGTTAATAATTATTTACAGGCCACCTTTACGCCTGTCATTACGTTTTATTATGTCATTACGTAATATTATTACAAATATTAACTTACCTTTTTTTCTTCATATTCATTGTCCTTATCTTCTACGGCCAGTGCAGCAAATCTATTTAGATTCAATACAGGCTCTTCATTTTCACACTTACTCATGTGAACAATTATTTTGGATCTACTAGAAAACTGTTTTAAACAGCGATCGCACACCAACATTGTACCATATACCTTTGGCACTACAGTACACTAAACACTGTCGAACTGTTTCTGAGAGTAGACTTAATTAAAACTATACGAACTAGCACTATAAGTAAGCGGCAACAATGCTTGAAACTTTGATGAAACAACAAATACAGTACTGTATACTGTACTGAATTGGAAATGACCCGACGGCCGACGCGTGGCGACGTGCCCCCCTCCATTAGGGGCCTCCCCTCCACTGTAGGGCCTCCCTCAAAATATTTGACAAAGACGTTAACAATCCAAAAATGCAATGGAGGACCATTAATAATTTAGTAGGGCGTGGGAAAGAGGAAAGTAATCAGTCTGTCGAATTACTTAAAATGAAAATTGAAAACGGCTTAAAACAATTGTCTCTTTGGTTTGCTTATGACAAACTTAGTTTAAATGTTAAAACATCTTGTTTTATTAACTTTTCTTTATCTGATGTGGTTCATTTCGCAACGCCACTGCAGTTTCATGTATTAGATTGTGGTGGTGGGTTGTGTAGTTGTAGTGCATTCACACAGGCTAGCAACACACGATACCAAGGCTTGACCTGGGATGAAAACCTGAACTGGAAAGACCATATTGTAAATTTAAAACGCTTTTTATTAATGTTGTCTTGGAAGTTTTATTTTCTCAGACCAATTCTTCCAGATCGTATCCGTAAACAAATATATTACGCGTTAATTCATTCAAAACTAACTTATGGCATTTCTTGTTGGGGCTGTACCTATTTAAGTTATGTGAATCCACTCATTAAATTACAGATATCGTTCATAAAAACCATTTGTAGAAAGAATAGAAGATTTGAATCTTTTTCTTTGTTTGTAAAACGTTATATACTACCTTTGAGGTATTTATTCATATTTAGGGTCCTCATTTTATTTTTCAAGATGAGTGGAAATGTAGGTAGGATAATCGATCTCAATATAGATAGACCAAACACAAGGAATAGAGATGCCTTGATATTACCCAGAGCAAATACTGCATTTTATCAAAAGTCCTTCTTTTTCTTGGCTCCAAAGTTTTATAATAGCATAAGTAGAAATAACGCCCAAATAAAAAACGTACCGTTATCACTTAAAAAAAGACATGAAAGAAATTCCTTATTTCAACTCCTGCTCTTTTTATAGAATTTTATTATAAAATTATTCAGTGATTATTTATTTTGTTTTCAATAACTGATTACTCAACGCCTTGCTGTTCTTTTTATTTTATTTAATTTATTTTAATTTTATAAATTTTCCCGGCAAAACAGGTTGTTTGCTTGTTGGCAGTTAGTAGGTATCGGCGCTTAGTACAAAATCGCTACCGAGTTGTCATTTGTTGTCATTTTTTTCTTTGTAATGTTTACTGATGCTCCTACACGAAAACAGCAAACTTTTTTCCTTTCGTGTAGTAATTATTCATCAGATATAGGAACATTTATTTTTCGGTTTTGTTTTGTTTAGTCATGTTCCTTTCCTTTAATGTGCCATGCAGTTTGTTCTTATTTAGGTTATAAGTATTCATTTTTGGTAGATATGTTAAAAATAAATAAATTAAAAATAATATGGTTGCTTATTGAAAATGTATGCTTTGTACTAAATACTATCTAAGTTAGGTTTGACCTGTAGTTGTGTTAATTTAAATGGTCTTGCTGCATTCTTTTATTTTGTAATAAACTCTGTAGGCCTATCTCTCTCTGATGAATAAATTATATTTCATTTCATTTTTGTTTCATAAGTTCGGTATACCAATTATAATTAACCATCGGTGTTGTTATTGAAGACAAGATAAACCTATCAGTCCGATCGTTGGACGCTGTTGCAGTGATGTTATCTACAATTATTTTGAATCAGTGACACCATTCATATAATTTAAGGAATTTATTCCAATTCCTTAGATATATTCCAAGTATAAACAATTAGGATTTCATATCAAAAATCAAATATTTTAAGTTGGTTTACAGTATAGGTCTGTAACTTTTTTTATTTCTTATACAACAATTTAAAGATTTTTATTCAAATTACAGTATATAATACGTCTAAAACACGCATTTGTGGTGTTCGGCGAGGCTGGCCGGTCACATAACCTGAGGTTATTAATTTGTTGACTGAACACGTGGGATAAGGGCGCGAAAAGACGGTTGCTCACATGTAAAAGGGCACGAAATGAAACACACATGCAGCTGAAAACAGAACAGCTGTTGCAGTGATGTAATCTATATCTATAAAAATTAATGTAAGTTATGTGTTTGATTATGTGGGTATGTGTGTATGTCCTTTATGCATTAATAAACCTCTGAGCGTATCGCCATGAAACTTTAGGAAGTTGTATAGTATACTCCTGGGAAGGTTTCTGTCATAGTTTTATGGCAAAATTCCATACCTAAAGGGTAGAAACAACCCTTAAAATATATCTCCATAAGAATAACAATGGAAAATTCTCTCATAATAATTACATTGGCAATAGTTTTATTTATTTAAAACAGTTGTTGTAAATAAACAAATGTTTAAATACAAATCAAATGCACTAAGTTTTAATAAGAAGCTAATTGATTTTACTGAAAACCCGTTTTAAATTTTAAATGACCGTTCTCTATTCCCTGCGTTACTCGCGCAAATTTTTTAACACCGGTACTCACGCGGGCTACAAGTGTAGCCCACAACTTTTTTGTTTTGTGACATTGCAGCCAAACTTACTAATATGAACATTTTAAATTTGTCCTCTCAATTGTTCCCTTGAAAATGAAATTATTTGTTCTCACATTTTAATTTTGGTTTCAGCCATATAAATATACTTTAGGAAGTTTTGTTTCATCCAAAACACTTTAGGAACGAACAGCACGTAGACACACCCTCGCAAAAGTGCCAGAGCACACTAAATCAGTAGGTCATTAGTTGACTTGAAGGTACTGAGGCCCCGCCTACCCCCTGCCAAAGGGCCTTGGAGGCGTGTGCAAAACAAAACCATGGTGGAAAAACACAAGGGTGTGCTCATACGGCGGACGAAAACTGGTCGGCGGCGCGCATGACGTCACGCGGGCCACAGATCAGCCGGTCAACAGCCCTACGTGGGCGACAAAAGCGAAAGTTAGAGGTACACTAAAAATAAGCAGTAAAAAAAGATTCAAGACAGACAACAACAGTGTGTCCCTTATCTCTTGGGCTATTAAAGGCTAGGGCAGGTCTTATTTATCTAAATTATAAACCTTGGCTGAGTAAACGAAACTACGTATGCTCGCTTTGCAATTGCAATAGGTAATAGTCTAAGAACAGATTGAAAAATTATATAGTCTAAGAATAGATTTGTACAACTCTTGAATGGGGATAACTGGCGGAGGAAAGTTTGGAACTACAGATGGCAACTAGTAGCAGAGTTCAATTTTGACTAAACCAATTTCTTTGCCTTAGCTAAGAGAAAGTAGTTTTTTTAAATATATAATTTACCATATTTAACAGATTTTAAAGTGTCTTAACATTTATCATATTTCTCTCTTCATTATTTCTTAGAAATTTTACTGTTTTTATATTTTAATAATTATATGTTTTCCTTTTGATAGTCTTGCATACAATGAGTATAAAATAAATCAAAACACTTACAAAAAAACTATACGAAGTGCCTGTTATGTCGTATATTTATTAATGATGCTGAATATATTTTTTCTACTCTAATTGGTAGGCTACTTAGTACACTATGATTAGTTAATCACTTCTCCTTTCATTTTTAATTGTTAAAATACTACCTAAATACAATGTTTGAACTAAGCCTAGAGTGACCTGCATAGAAAGCCAGATTTTTAGTTTACAGATTGGATAGTTTGCATTATAATTTGTTACTAACTAATTGTTCTTTCATTACTGACAGAAAGTCTGCATACATAAATGAATAAGGAAAACATAACTACTGTTTTAGAAGAGATATTACTGCAACATGTAAATTTGGACATTACCTCTGAAAACGCTCTGGTCTCTCTGAAACGCTCATTAAATTAACTCAATGATGAGTTATTTTTCTGACTTTGACTTCAGCATATTGGTTGGAAGTATAGCTCAGCTGGTGAATGCATTGGATAGTGCCACAGTATAAAACCATGACCTTATGTCTAGCAATGTAAATTTAAATTATGAAATCTCTCAGTTAAATACTACTTTTGATGGCTATAAAAAGAATAAGAGAGAACAGCTGCATGAGTCTTTTGAGACTCAGGATGCTATTACTATAGAAAATGAAGTTATAGGTAAGGAATTAGCTTTGTATCAGGAAAAAATGCAAACTTTGCAATCATCTCCTGAAAAACTAAAGGACGAAAATGCAGTTCTTAGTGCTGAGCTTTCATATAAAGATACTACGTGTTATGATGTGTGTCCTTCTGATACAAATAACAAATTAAACGCTCATTTTACTAACAAGAATGTATCCCATCAAATATTATTAAGTAAGCTGAACAATGCTTTGAAAGAAAAAAATTAACCATCTTTATAAATAAAAAAACTTCAGAATGAAGCTAACCGTTTAAAAAGTGTCAGTGTTGACAAATGGGTGGATGACTCAATCATCCAAGCATATTTGTCATCCTTGATTGTAATTTAGCTACATCAGGGCTATTTTTTTGGGGCCAGGAACTAGTGAGCTTCTAAAGCATGGTTGTTCTGATGTTGTTTGTGAACAACTAAATTCTTTGGAGATTAATAATTTTAATTAATTATGCATTCTTCTGTGTAAACAATAATGATAGCCTAGAATGGAATACTATCAATGATTATAATAAAACTGGCCACGGCTCACAATGGAGCCTATTGTTAGTAAACATAATAAATAAAGAAGCGTTTCACTTAGATTCGTTGTGTAATTTTAACTTAAAGTATGAAATGAAATGAAAATAAACTTTATTCCACAATACAGTAATTACAAAGTTTACAATTTTTTACAAGTTTACTAGTTTTTTTTTACTATTTACTAGTTTTTAGTTTTACGTTTTAGTTTTAAGTTAATTTATTCTTTTGACTTGGCACTTGCGCTGCATCATTACCTTGTCAATACTCTGTATGAGTTTTTACGACAGTAAACATTATTATTATTATTAATACTGGAATAATAAACATATACATTAAACATCTACGCTACTGATTAAACCCAAGAAATGAATAAAATATCTTATAACGTAAAACTTTACAAAAATTAAAACGGGAAAGGTGTACATGGGCATACTGCCTGTGCGTAGGCCGAGTTGCGGATAGTAAAATGTGTAAAAGGACTGCTTTGATTTAAATAGGCTCATTATTGTAGTAAGGGGAAAAACGTAACAGTAATTGGAAATACAAGAAAATATAAGAATAGAGCATTATAGTGGAAACATGAAAAAATTTGAATCGTTAGAAGGAAGGAAGAGTGGGAGCATTAATAATAGTTTGATTAAAATAACATTACTAACCCAGAGGCGAATACAATCAGACTAATAAAACGACTACAATAAGTCGTGACTACAGAGAACAATATGTGAAAAAAATATATTAAAAATTTGAATTTATTCCAGTT
This sequence comes from Stictocephala bisonia, assembly GCA_035578905.1. Lineage (NCBI taxonomy): Eukaryota > Metazoa > Arthropoda > Insecta > Hemiptera > Membracidae > Stictocephala > Stictocephala bisonia. The sequence continues at coordinate 3,280,257 of JAQJVL010000047.1, forward strand.
TATATTAAATATTGTAACATGGCATTCCAAGCAAATGGCCACAGACACAAGAATCGGCCAAAAAGTATGCTTTGTGTGTCACGCCTGTCCGCATAAAACTTTGCTAGCTCAGGGAGAAGGGGTGGGGTTCTTCTAAGAGACAGGCCAAGTATAAGGGAAAAGTTTTTAGTAGCTATAACCCATTTAAATTTTTCCAAGTTCATCAATAGTAGCCAGGGATTAGGGCGCCACCTTGTTGACCTAAGAATGGCAGGACTCCAACAAGGAAACTTTCCTGCAGGTGTAAGATGTACTGATGATTGTAAAAGTTCCGTTCTAGCACTATATCATGAATTATGTAAATAAATAGTTCTCCCTGTGGTTAGCCAGGAGTTTAAAACAAAAGAAAACTGTTAAACTAAACACAACTACCTAAAAACAAAACAAAACAAAATAAATACTTATCCTCGTCACAAAATTTAAAAACACAACATGTTAGTGTGAACTGAAAAACTGCACTCTCTTTTATTCCCAAAACATAACTTATTGTTCAACAGAAAACAAATGTTAGAAACATACATATGAATAAATTAAGTTAAAATAAATAACAGCTGATCGTCTGTTTACAAATCGATCGTTCACACATAACAACTGTTTACCTCAAAGTCTTGACTGTAATACAACTCCATGCACAGCAAAAATTGAAATGTCACAAACACTCCCCTTCCTCCAGAAAATTTCCCAAATTTTCTAATCCTGAACATACTTCTTCAGATCAGTGACATGCCAGTTACCAAGTGCTTTTCCTTTTAGATCGGCCAGAGAATATACTAAACTTGAGATTTTCCGTGTCACAACAAGTGGTCCAATAAAGCGGGGTGCCAACTTCGCCGAAAAGTGTTTAGAAGCATCCGACTGAGGGTAATTTCTTTTTAGCACAAGGTCATTAACTTTAAACTCTTCGTGTCTCCTCCTAAAGTTGTATCTCTTGGCATTCTTCATATGCGCTTCCTTAAGTCTGTCAGAAACTTCTTGGTAGAAACCTTTTAGCTCCTTCAATTTTTCCCCATATTGCTGACAATCTTCAATATCTGGAGTATCCCCATCTTGCAGAACCTCGAAACCCGGACCGGAAATGGCAAGTTCCCTCCCAAAATTTAGGAACGCAGGAGTATGCTTTGTGGACTCGTGGTGAGCGGTGCGCAAGGCAAAACCAATCTGTGGAATATATTTGTCCCAATCACGGTGATTGTCCTTCACATAAGCTCGTAGCATAGACACGATGTCACGATTCACACGTTCAGCAGGGTTTGCCTGAGGATGTCGGCTGGCATTAAGCAGTATCTTACAGTTATAACTCCTTGCTAATTGGGTCACAGGTCTTCCAATATATTCTGAACCGTTATCGCAAATGATATATTTTGGTATCCCAAACATTAGAAATACATCATTTTCCAGGTGTTGCGCTACAAGTTTGACTGTAGCTGCTCTAAGAGGACGTAAAATTGTAAATTTTGTAAATGTGTCCGTAACAACAGAGAGATATTTGAATCCTTTCATGGATCGAGGTAGAGGCCCAATGAGATCAGCAGCCAACATCTTGAAAGGGGCATCCACACCACGGTAACTGCCCATCATGCCAGCTGGCCGTTGTTGGTCATATTTGGTACATTGGCAAACGTGACATTTTGAAATATAGGAAGCAATGTCCTTCCTCATCTTCGGCCAATAGAAACTTTGTTGCATCCTCTTGAAGGTCTTCAATACGCCTTGGTGTCCACATGTTGGTGGGGCGTGGCAGCCTTCAATCGCCATAGATCGCAATTCTTTAGGTAGTACCAGTCGCCAAGTATCTTCATCGAGTGATGGGTCAAGCCCTTCAACTTTCTTCCAAAGTTGCTTACCTTCAATACGCCACTGACGATAACTGTCACATTGCTCTTTAACTCTTTTCAACATATTGTTGTACCACCGATCTTTCACCTCATTTGGTATTTCCATAACTGCAAACACAGTAGGCTGTTCAGGGCTTTTCTCCTCTTCAGAAATAGGCATGGAGCGGGACAACATATCTGGGACAATATTTTCCTTACCCTTACGATGGACTAGTTGAAAATCATAAGATTGCAAACGTGTAGCCCATCTAGCTAAACGTCCAACCGGATCTTTAAGGTTATTTAACCACAACAAACTATAGTGATCAGTGATCACTGTGAACCGGGTGTCTTCAACGTACGGTCTGAATTTCTCAATGGCCCAGATTACAGCTAGGCACTCGCGCTCAGTAGCAGAGTATTTCTGCTCTTGTCTTGTTAGAGTTCGGCTGGCATACGCAACCACCACCTCGCCTTGTCCACTACTCTGGCTAAGGACGGCTCCCAGACCATAGCCTGAAGCATCGCATGAGATAATGAAAGGTTTAGTGAAGTCAGGGCATGTCAAGATTGGAGCAGAGATTAAACAAGCCTTAATGTCCTGAAATGCTTGGTCAGCCTCTTGGGTCCACTCAAATTTTGAACGTTTTCTGAGGAGAGACGTGAGTGGGTACATTCTGCTGGCAAAATCTTGAATAAATCTCCTATACCACGATGCGGTTCCAAACACTTGGCGGACTTCCTTCTGATTCTTAGAAACTGGAAGGTCCACAATGGCCTTCACCTTCTCTGGGTCGACGTGTAGACCCTCTTTACTAACTACATAGCCCAGGTATTTTAACTCACTTCTACAAAATTTACATTTTTCTTGATTCAAGGTAAGTTTAGCTTCACGGACTCGCTTAAATATTTCAGACAATATATCTAGATGCTTCTGAAAAGTGGGTGTGACTACAATTATGTCATCCAAGTAGACAAACACGTATGGCTCTAAGTCAGGACCTAGCACATTGTCCACGAATCTTTGCCATGTAGCGGGTGCACCACAAAGTCCAAAGGGCATAGTGACGAAATGAAACAGCCCTCTTCCGGGAATGATAAAGGCTGTTTTTTCCTTGCTGTTCTTTTCAAGCGGAATTTGCCAGTAGGCACTGCGAATGTCCAGACTGGAGATAAATTTGGCATCCCTAAGTCTGTCAAGGATGGAGGTTACGTTTGGCAACGGATAGGCGTCCTTTTTACTTACTGCATTAACCTTGCGAAAATCAACAACAAACCTCTTTGAGCCATCAGGCTTATCGATTAAGAAGATCGGGGAAGACCATTCACTCTTAGATGGCTCTATTATACCCAATTCTAACATTTGAGCCAATTCCTTGTCTATAAGCGCTTGTCTGGCTGGTGACACTGGAAAATACCGTTGTTTAATGGCTGGGGAATCTCCTGTGTCGATAACATGCTGAACTCGATCAGTGCGGCCTAATACTTTAGGTTCTTCCTTGAAAAAGCCGTCCACAAGTTCCTTCAACCTAGCCTTTTCGTTTACGGATAGATGCTCCTCCGATCTGATACCATCAACAGAGCTACAAAATTCTGTACGCAATTTATTTGCAAAATGCCACTCCCTATTGTGAAAGTCAGCAACAATATGCATGGCTTCCCAAAAGTCAATGCCTAATAGCAAGGACTGATGTAAAGTTGGCACCACCAAAACCTTCAAATGCTCCGTCCTTCCTTTCAACGTGATAGGTAAGACCACGAACCCACTAACTCCATGACGCTGTGCATCCGCAGTTTCTACAAATTTATCATTAGTCAAGTGAAGATGAGCAGGGTAAGTATCAATAATCCACATCCCATCTTTGCCCAAAATGGTATGCGAGGCTCCTGAATCCAACAAAGCAGTAGTCTTTTTGCCAAACACTCGGACAGATAAGTACGGCCTAGGATCATTGATTTGGTGCTTAATCAAATAACTTCATTGGTTAGTAGTGGAATGTTTCTGGGAATCAGCTTCAATTACTTCACTGATTCCCTGCTCTGCAAGTTTTTTGGACGGCAAGAAACACAGTCTCTTTTTTTAAGGTATCATCTTTTCCACAGCCATAGCAAAATTTCCTCCTGGGCCTATGACAATCTTTGAACCGATGACCAACTGTTCCACAATTCCATCAGGTGATGTCAGAATGGCTACCAGAGAATTTATGTTGCACGGTAGCTACTCTATCTGTGACCACTCTTCTATTCCGATGAGGTTCCCAGTAAGCTAGATCAGGTTCCAATGCAGAATCAATCCTGGGAGAAGGTCTAGGCCTTGAAGTTCGCAAGCGACCTGCTTCTGCTCGACGTCCCATAAAACGCAGATCATCTAGACTCTTAATTTCAAACAATGCAAGTCTGTCCTGCAGCTGTGGGTGCAAATTATTAAAGATCTGGGCCAGACGAGTCGATTCTGGAATCCGGACAGATAGCCTACCGTACAAGCCTTCCATAGCTGCCATGTACAGGTCAATAGATTCTTGTTCTCCCAGGACTCTGTTGAAAATTTCTTGCTGAAGTCGGAAGTCGTAGTCAGGGGGCTGAAATACCTCTCGCAGTTCCCTAGATAACTGTGTCCATGAGTGAATCCTACTGGTAGAAGCTCTGTACCAAACAAGAGCGGGGCCAGAGAAAAGATCAACAGCTGATTCAAAAAGTTCACTATGAGTAACTCCGCGAGCTCTGCGCAGTTCCTCAACACGTTCCAAAAAGGCAGCAACACTAGATCCATTATTGTCAAACTTGATTCCCCACTTGTAAACAGGAACATACTTAGGACGGACACCAGGACCAGAAGTTTCCATGAGAGGATTGGGATCCATTACTTCCTCAACATGCGCAGAATTTGAGCTGTTAACTACCGCAGACCCTTTCCTAATTTCAGTAGGTAGGCTGAGCCGCTGTACAGGTAAATTATGTTCCATATTAGCATCTGAACGAAGACTAAGAATACGAAGTGCAGGCAAAACATTGCCACCAGCATTACTATCGCCTTCCTTCCCACAATCAGTTGTGGACGGTGCAGACAGATGTGTAGAAGGAATGACAACCTTAGCCGTATCCACCTGATCGCCTTTCCCACCTGAAAACTGGGCCTTAAGAGAGTCTATTATTTCCTTAGTTTTAGCTTGTAACTCCGATTTGTCACTCTCTTGGTCGTTGTCAGCATCTGCAGCAACTGGAATCCTACCAATACGCAAATAAAGATGAAACAAGCGAGCAACTATACGGTGGTATTCATTGTCATTAAAATTACCCTCATAGTCAACAACACAAGTCGATAAGTCTTGAAGCTTTTCCTCACATTCCTCCAGCTCCTGCGAAACATCTAAGGAATTGACCACAGCTACACTAATTTCCTCATTATTAGCCATGCTTTGCTGTAATCGCCTTCTAAGTTCATTTGCATTACCATCAGTATTTAAACCTCTGATCTTAAGTTCATATTCTACCTCATGCTTGCGAAGATAATACACATTCATGTTTATAATTGACACCAAGTTCCAGAGTGAATCAGAAAATTGCATATACTTTTTACAAGACACTTATATAAAAACACAAGACACTATATGCTTTAAAAAAAAAAATCTGATAGTATATCTTAATTCTTCTATTGTTCCCAAAATCTATAGCATAGGCCCCACGTTCGTGCGCCAGTTGACCACGCCTGTCCGCATAAAACTTTGCTAGCTCAGGGAGAAGGGGTGGGGTTCTTCTAAGAGACAGGCCAAGTATAAGGGAAAAGTTTTTAGTAGCTATAACCCATTTAAATTTTTCCAAGTTCATCAATAGTAGCCAGGGATTAGGGCGCCACCTTGTTGACCTAAGAATGGCAGGACTCCAACAAGGAAACTTTCCTGCAGGTGTAAGATGTACTGATGATTGTAAAAGTTCCGTTCTAGCACTATATCATGAATTATGTAAATAAATAGTTCTCCCTGTGGTTAGCCAGGAGTTTAAAACAAAAGAAAACTGTTAAACTAAACACAACTACCTAAAAACAAAACAAAACAAAATAAATACTTATCCTCGTCACAAAATTTAAAAACACAACATGTTAGTGTGAACTGAAAAACTGCACTCTCTTTTATTCCCAAAACATAACTTATTGTTCAACAGAAAACAAATGTTAGAAACATACATATGAATAAATTAAGTTAAAATAAATAACAGCTGATCGTCTGTTTACAAATCGATCGTTCACACATAACAACTGTTTACCTCAAAGTCTTGACTGTAATACAACTCCATGCACAGCAAAAATTGAAATGTCACATGTGTCTAGCTGAGAAGATAGGCATCAAAGGTGGTAGTTTTTATTCAGTGTCTTGTGAAATACAAAACAACAATTTTGAATGAGGGCTCTATGTATTATTAAATGGAAAAGCAATATAAAATTATTTTTGATCAAAATCAAGATACAGTTACAATAATTGTAACATTTGGTCAAAACAGTTCTTCGAAGGTCAAGTTAATGTATATGATAAGGTTATTTTATTATCTGACGAATCCACCAGCCAGCCTGTAAATAGTCGAATTAACAGACCTTTGTCGGTAAATTCAAAAAGTTTAGACCTTGAGTGCCGAGAAATAGTAAAACATGGGAGGGTAAAGTCAAAAAACTATGTGTCTCCTTCCTCTACCCGTGAAGTTGCAGTAAGCAACCGGTTATCTCCTCTCTCCTTGTTGGATTTAGGGAACTCCTATACAAAACAACCAGTCCACGTGTAATCCACTGCGTCTATTCAAAAGGCGGGTCATGACAGACCACATGCTCCTTATACCAAATCTACAAGGTATAAGGAGCATGTGTAAAATATAGGGTCAAAACCTTTAATTGAAGTATTTAGTGACAGTCATGGTCGTTCTCTCTCAGGTTTATTAAAAAATAAGCTAAACAACTTATACAATGTTATAGGGTTTGTAAAACCTTGAGCCAAAATGGAACAGGTTCTAGAAGGAGTTGACGATTGTAAAGGGAGTTTTAAGAAAGATGGTTTTGTAATCATAATGGGAGGTACAAATAATGTGAATGTGAACGGACACTGTGTCGCTGTAGTGATTTTGTCCCAGGGTTGGATGATACCTTGAGGGGGTTGTCGAAGCGAAGAGTTTTCTTGAGTG